>CM065593.1:134779577-135979577 GCA_033119425.1 Bufotes viridis | reverse complement strand
CGCTCCACCGATAGACCGGATGTCGTCATAGAATAGGAGACGCAGTCAAGGAGCCAAATGGAGGTGTGGAGCGCAACCTGCGCTTCACCCTTCAGGAAGTGATTGGGCCTTATTATAACGATGCTAAAACATTTGGTACTTTATTCATTTTGGCTGCAATATTTATGCTAGTATTGATAATAAATAATGAGACCAATGATATAGTAAAGCGCTAATGAGGCTCTCTTTTTTATATATATTATCATTATTATTTAAATTTGTTTTAGAGGAGAAGGGAAGCCCTTCTATATTAGAAAATCCAAATGGGCCTATTATCTCAAAACTCACACAGTCAGAGGAAAAAGTTAAATAGAGGAAAAAGAAAAATTGTTTTCATTTTGATACCCCCTATATACATAAAAATAGTATTAAACAAGTTGGGCCTTTCCGGTCCGATATACTGACTATGGCCAATATTCCAAATTTTAGGACCAAAATACCCTTACATAATAGCAAGGGAACAAGATCACTATATGGAGGTTAGATTATTATGTCTGGTTGAAAGAGGAGGGAAGGGAAACACGAAGAGAGAGATGAGGGGAGGGGGAGAGGAAAGAAGTGGGGGACAAAAAGAGGACATTAAAATTGACACACAGATAAATATTCATAGGAAGCAGCTAAGCGATAATTGTTCATTCAGGCCCTCTGGATTGGTCGTGCGTAGTCGATGAATCCAGTAGCTTTCCCTTTGAAGTATTTTCCTATTCCAATCCCCTTACGTGGAGACGGATGGACAACCTCAATAATTTGGAAGCTCAAACATTTGGGGTTCCCCCATGAAATTCAAGAACATGATTTGCCACTGGTGTGTCCCTCCTATGTCTGATGTCCCCAAGATGTTCCCCTATCCTCCTCCTCAGCTCTCTCTTGGTCTTTCCTACATAGTTAAGGGGGCATTGGCATGTTATAAGATAGACCACTCCACTGGTTCTACAATTGGAGAATTCCCTTATGTCAAAGGATTTTTAGTTGATACACTCATAAACCTCTTTGACACTAGAATATATGGGCAGGCAATGCATCCACTACATTTGAAGGTTCCCAATGGACAACGATCAAGCCAGGTGCCAGAAGTTTTTGGCTTTGTATACATACTATGGACCAACCGGTCCTTGATCGATCGTCCCCTCCTATATGTGATGGAGGGTCTTGATGGTAATATGTCAACCAGATCTTGATCAGTCCGTAGGATCCCCCAATGTTTTCTTAAAATTTCATACATTTTATCATGGGCATTGTCATATGTTGCAATGACTCTCACTATACCTGCTTGTTCTTCTCTCACCCTTGGTGTTAGAAGTTTTTCACGATTCATCGACAGGGAGTGTTGAAAAGCCCCCTTAAGTGTTTTTTCGGGGTATCCCCTCTGTTCGAATCTATACCTCAGTTCCTTTGATTGTTGTATGAAGGTGGAAGTGTTGGTGCAGTTCCTTCTTGTACGTATGTACTGCCCCCTTGGTATTCCCCTCTTGAGAGGTTGTGGGTGAAAACTATCCCAGTGGAGTAAGCTATTCGTGGCTGTCTCTTTTCTGAAAGTTTCTGTATGTAACATACCCCCCCTTTTTGAAATTTTGACATCAAGGAAGGAAATCTCCTGTTCCTTGATTTCCCAGGTAAATCGTAGACCTATAGGATTCTGGTTGAGAGATTCAGCAAAGGATTTAAAGGTCTCCACTGGACCATCCCATAAGATAAAGATATCATCAATATATCTCCCCCAAAAGAGGATATGGGTGGTCCAGGGATCCTTCACCTCACTAAAGACGATGCGGTCCTCCCACCAGCCCAGGAGCAAATTGGCATAAGTGGGCGCACACGGGCTACCCATAGCCGTGCCCCTGAGCTGGTGGTAGAACTTCGACTCAAATAGAAAAAAATTGTGGGTCAATATATACTCCAACAGTGACAAAACAAACTGGTTATGAGACCGAAATTGGATCCCTCTTGTCTCTAAAAATGCATGTGTGGCTTTTAAGCCCCACTCATGTGGAATACTGCTGTAGAGAGCCTCGACATCAATAGATATCAGCAGTACCTGGTCCTCTACAGCAATATCCTGTATTTTGAGTAACAAATCAGTTGTGTCCCTTATATAAGATGGTAAAGAGGACACAAATGATCGCAATATTTTGTCAACATAAATACTCACATTCTGAGAGAGAGAGTCCACCCCTGATACAATTGGTCTCCCTTTTAACGGGGACCTCCCTTTGTGTATTTTGGGGAGGGTATAAAATGTAGCGGTCTGTGGATATTTTGGAGTCATAAAATTCAGTTCTTCCGGAGAGATAAGTTTATTCTCAAAGGCATTAATCAAAATTTCATTAAGTTCCCCTATAAATTTTTCAGAGGGATCCAACTGTAAACACTCATAGCAATGTGGGTCATTAAGGAGGGAATAACACATATCACGGTAGATTTTATGATTCATGATTACTATGTTACCCCCCTTATCAGATGGTTTAATGATAATATTTTTATCTTTTTCAAGACTATGAAGGGCTTCTCTCTCTCCTACAGTAAGATTGTACATATGTCCTCTGTTGGGGGTGATTTTATCAATCTGTTGTAATACTAATCTTAAAAATATCTCAATCGCTGAATTCTCTTGCTGAGGGGGCATTCTTTTACTTTTGAGACGTAAGGTAGTAAAGGGGCCTTCACCCGTGGTGTAATTGGTATCTTCTGTAAGTGATGCCAGTAATCTTACATCTTCTAGGCAGTCAAGAGGGATACCCAATTTCGAGCATTCCTCCTTATCATTATTCTTAAAAAACTTGTGCCATTTTAATTTTCGGGTGAACAGACTAATGTCCTTAACCCATGAGAATGCATCAAAGCCCACTGTGGGGACAAAAGATAAACCCTTTGAAAGAACTTGTAGTTCATCACTATCTAAAGTTCTGGTTGTAAGGTTAATGATGCAGTTCTCATCTACTTTCGTCTGTCCTCTTTTTGAAGATTGTCCCTGTCCCTCAGCTGATAGGGGGGACCTATGTTGTCCTCCCCCCCCTTGGCCAAAAAATTGGATGAATGCCCACCCGAAGAGACACCATCTGATGAGGAGAATACCTGTGTTCTGCCTTTGCCTCTTTGAGGCCATCTCTTCCCCCCTCTACCTCTATTTCGTCCCTTATTGGATGAACTCAATGCAGTGTTTCTATCTGTGTCGGAGGATTCAAGATCCGTACTAGAGTCGTCTTTACCAATATCCCCTGGTTTGTTTTCTCTCAGAAAGTCAAATGCTTTTTTATCTCTGAAGGTAGTTAGATCTCGTATGAACTGTTTATGTTTCCTTTCTTTCAAAAAGCTTTGGAAACGTTCTACGGATGTCTGAAGAATAGTCTCTCGCCTGTTAAAATCTGGGTCGTTTTTATATGTTAATGCTAGCTCGATCTGTTTATTCAATTTGCAGCAGGTGTTATTTAGGATTTCCTTCTCCTCCTCAAGCAGCAATTGCATAAATCTGATCGAGCTACTTAGCAGTTCTCTCTCCCACTTCTCAATCAGGCGAGGTGAGCGGGATCTCGGGGCAGGGATTAATCGTACACGTAGACCTCCGGGCACTATCTTATTTTTAATATAGTTTTCCAGGGTCCGTGTCTCCCACCACGATTTAAGATTTTCTTTGTAATCCTCATACAGATTCTTAAATACAGTTTTAAGTGATTGTTGACTACTTTTTTCAGATGGACCTTCTTGTTCAGAGAAGACCTCTTCCTCCTCCTCCAACCAACTATCTGTGTTAATAGGTCCTTTGAGGAAGCCAGCCATAGTAAATTATCAAATATAAATTCTCTTTAAACATAAATCGCCTCTTGGCGGATACAAGTACTGAGGAAGTCTATAGACTACATAATACTGAATTGCCTTCCAACATTAAAATATAGCTTTTAATAGATAATTTTAAAAGACGTAACGTAAATAATCTGAAGATAAACTTCAAAAACCTTCTTTTCTCTGATATCAGGTCAAATCTTGATAAATGCGGACCAAATATAGAACAATAATAAGGCTATACCAGATGAAGGGTTAAACCCTCTTTACTTACAGTTTGTAGACAAATTTCGGAACCGTAGAGAATTGATATCATATGTTGGATAGCCTGGCGGGGTAAAAGATATAAATTATCCCTATTAAACCCTGGCTTCCCTATCTCTCCCTTAGCCCAGGAAACCCCTAATGGTGAGGGTCCCCTGTCCACGTTCCTAATACTGCTAATTGCCCTAAAATGACCCTTGCCACAGGAATAGGGTAGATAAGGAAAAACAATATTGTCTACAAACAGATATATGCTAGGTAAAGAATAGCCCGCAATGAAAAACCTCCCGACGCGGCGTTTCCCCAGCAGCACACTGGTTCGTCAGGGGATTATATACCTGGACAGAAGTCCGGGGATATAAGATTTCCTTGGTTCAGGGTATTTGATTGTAAACCCTGACTCAAGATACCCAGTACAAAATATAATAAATATCTGGAGTATAACGTCCCTAAGTAGGGAAATGAAGACAGACCTGTGTGTGGATGAAGGCACTGAGATGAAGGCGTCTCACTGATGCTTTGAAAGCTGGCGCCTTATATTGGTCCATTAATTGATAGCCACCTCCCCTCTACTTCCTCCTCTATGTAGACATAACACAAAGATGTACATATACTGAAGGGGCAGATCTATATTGCCACTGATGGTTACTTACATATGACCTATCGAAATAAAGGATCTATATAAGTCCAAGGTCCAATTCTTTTGTAGTAACCACTACTTAGTTGGTGAAAGAACGCTATGTTGGAACGCAAATGCGTTCCACAACCAAACCGGATGTTGTAATATGACGCGGTGTGGAACGCAGATGCGTTCCACTGCTAAACCGGATGTTCCCATCTGCGCTCCACCGATAGACCGGATGTCGTCATAGAATAGGAGACGCAGTCAAGGAGCCAAATGGAGGTGTGGAACGCAACCTGCGCTTCACCCTTCAGGAAGTGATTGGGCCTTATTATAACGATGCTAAAACATTTGGTACTTTATTCATTTTGGCTGCAATATTTATGCTAGTATTGATAATAAATAATGAGACCAATGATATAGTAAAGCGCTAATGAGGCTCTCTTTTTTTATATATATTATCATTATTATTTAAATTTGTTTTAGAGGAGAAGGGGAAGCCCTTCTATATTCGAAAATCCAAATGGGCCTATTATCTCAAAACTCACACAGTCAGAGGAAAAAGTTAAATAGAGGAAAAAGAAAAATTGTTTTCATTTTGATACCCCCTATATACATAAAAATAGTATTAAACAAGTTGGGCCTTTCCGGTCCGATATACTTGACTATGGCCAATATTCCAAATTTTAGGACCAGAATACCCTTACATAATAGCAAGGGAACAAGATCACTATATGGAGGTTAGATTATTATGTCTGGTTGAAAGAGGAGGGAAAGGGAAACACGAAGAGAGAGATGAGGGGAGGGGGGGGGGAGAGGAAAAGAAGTGGGGGATATCAATCTCTACGGTTCCGAAATTTGTCTACAAACTGTAAGTAAAGAGGGTTTAACCCTTCATCTGGTATAGCCTTATTATTGTTCTATATTTGGTCCGCATTTATCAAGATTTGACCTGATATCAGAGAAAAGAAGGTTTTTGAAGTTTATCTTCAGATTATTTACGTTACGTCTTTTAAAATTATCTATTAAAAGCTATATTTTAATGTTGGAAGGCAATTCAGTATTATGTAGTCTATAGACTTCCTCAGTACTTGTATCCGCCAAGAGGCGATTTATGTTTAAAGAGAATTTATACTCCGTTGGATGCCACACGAATCCCTGGATCTGCTGCCATCCCTCTGTGCATCGGACGACCTCTGATCTGCTACTCCTCGCTAACCACCTAAACGCAAGTACTGCTCCGGTTGGAGCTTTGCTCAGTGCAATACAGCTCCTCATTGATACTTGGACTGTTCTGTGTTTAGCGGCAAACCACATCCTGGGATTCCTTAGCAACCAAACACTACTATTTAAGCTTAGTTCTGTCAGTATGCAGGCTACGAGTGAATAACCATTGTTTATCACTGCACCCTTTACTTTGGCTTTGATGAATTGAGTCTCAAAGTCGCCGTTTAGATTGCGAGTGACACCTGAGACTCAACCCTGAATAGCCTCTTTCTGCCAAATACCCTCCGCAGTTGTGATCCCGACGCGGTGTAGTTGACGTAGGCATGACAGCTCCTCAATGGAGCCGGAGAATGGAAAAGACAAACGGTGATGTGAATGAGCCCTAAGTAGAACACGTGGGCTAGGCATGGTATGTGTGCGAGCTTGCGGAGCTCCAAAGCCACCACCAAATTACAGCCATTATCAGACACAACCATGCCTGGTTGTAGGTTGAGTAGCGAGAGCCATAGCTTAGTCTGGTCCCTTATACCTTGCCAAATCTCTGTGGCAATGTGCTGTTTGTCACCTAAGCAAATTAGTTTCAGCACGGCCTGTTTTCCGCTTCCCCACTGCAGTGCTGCAAGATGAAAGTTCAGAGTTGGAAGTGGAGGAGGAGAAGTTCGGCCCGTAATCTTTGGCGTCGGTAGCACCCGTGCGATCCCAGGGCACGACTAGCTCCCAGTCTTCACAACATTCACCCAGTGCACTGTCAGGCAAATGTAGTGCCCCTGGCCAAAAGCACTTGTCCATGTGTCAGTCGTTAAGTGGACCTTCCCAATAACTGCGTTGGTCAGGGCACGGGTGATGTTACTGGACACATGCTAGTGTAAGGTGGGGACTGCACACCGAGAAAAATAGTAGTGGCTGGGGACTGAGTAACGAGGGACGGCCGCCCCCATCAGGCTGCGGAAAGCCTCAGTATCCACAAGCCTAAATGGCTACATTTACAGCGCCAGCAATTTGGAAAGGTGCGCATTTAGTGCTATGGCCTGTAGGTGGGTGGCTCAGTATTTGCGCTTTTGTTCAAAGGCCTCGGGTATGGACATGTGTACGCTGCGCTGTGACACAGAAGTGTATATGCTAGCTGATGCTTGCGAAAGTCCAGGTGCAGGGCGGGAGGCATCCGGGCCTGCGTCTTGAACAGGGGATTGGAAAGCACGTTACACAGGGGAAGAGGATGCAATGGTGTGACCCTGAGACACTGATTGTGGAAACAGGCATTCGGCCCACCGATTAGGATGCTGTGATGCCATGTGGCGGATCATGCTGGTGGTGGTGAGGTTGCACGCCCCTGCTCATTTTGGTACAGCATAGGTTTCAAATGACAATTCTTTTCTCTTCCACACTTTCCTCAAAAAAGCTGCCTCTTCCAGCCTGTTGCGGTGCTGCGGATCCCTCTCCCTCTGTACTGCTGACCTCGCTCGGCTTGCCCCCTTCCCAGGTTTGGTCAGTGATTTCATCGTGATCATGATCAGCAACACAGTCAGTTTTTAGTCCCTTGCTGCTTGCCTTGAGCATATTAAATGGTATATATGCTTGCAAGTATTTTCACATGTACAGTAGCGCAGGTGTTGTAAGTGTATGCACAAATAAATAACACTGAATGTCACAAATATTTAGATTGCGCAAACGTCATACAGAAGATGTACAGCATGTAATGTCTCTGTCATTAGTGGCTAAGATAAAATTACACTGAATGTCACAGATATTTAGGATGCGCAAACGTTATACAGGAGATCTAGAGCAGGTAATGTCGCTGTCACCAGCAGCTAAGAAAAATTAAACTGATTGTCACAGATATTTAGGATGTGCAAATGTTATACAGGAGATGTAGCGCAGGTAATGTAGCTTTAACCAGCGGCTACACAAAAATTACCCTGAATGTCACTGATATTTAGGATGCGGAAACGTTATACAGGAGATGTAGCGCAAGTAATGTCCCTGTCACCAGCGGCTAAGAAAAAATTACACTGAATATCACAGATATTTAGAATGCTCAAACGTTATACAGGAGATGTAGCAGAGGTTGTGTCACTGTCAGCAGCGGCCAAAAGATTGCGCAGAATTTAGCATAGGTTGCGCTAATAATATATATTTCAGCCAGATAAAACAATAGTCCTTAAAAGGACTTTTAACACTAAACCCTGCCTAAAAAAAAAAAAAACTATTCCTGTCCCTACACTATCTGTTCCTTCTTCTGCAACTCGCCCTGACTAAGACTGAGCCGAACCACGTGTGATCGGGTGCTATATAGCACCCAATGAGGCGTTCCGGCCAGTCAGTCACTGTAATGCCAGTAAACAACATGGCTACGGCATTACAGTGAGTGCTAGTACTTCCCAACACATTAATTGGCTGTGTAGCAGCCAACAAACATGCGGGGAGGAGATCCGAGCATCGCGCTCAAGCACACGCGGTGTTCGGGTGAGAATCGCGATGGCCGAGTCAAAATGGTGTTCAGCCGAGCATGGTCCCCTAACACTAATGACAACCTCTTTCTAACAAAGCTAGAACGAGCCCTGTACCTCACATGAGACCGGATGTCTTCCCATTTATTACAGTACTAGATTTATACCAAGCTGCCAGCTCAAGGGGAGTGTCTTTTCTAACATGGTTAAGGGGGTGTGTCTCAGCCCTCCCTATCACGGCTAAGGAGTAGTGATGGATGAACATCGGCCGGGACATTTTGCGAACGCGATTCTCGATCACTCGGCCCGTTCATTTTAATGGCAGGCGAGCCTTAAAAACCTTCAGGTCATATTTGCAGACACCATATACACTTACTTGAAGGGCACAAATTGTCCCACAACATGGACAGTGACATACAGTACCAGAGGGGGATCAATGGCAAAAATTCCCACAAAAATATGTATTTTAATCAGGGACCATTTTAATACGTCTTAAAGGGAAACTCTCGAAAATGTGCCCTGCTGGAGCCTAGAACAATTTTATTTTAGGCCACTGGAGTATGGGCCCCAAAAATTAGGTATTCACCGGACAGAAAAGAACAAGTGATTATGTGGCTGGAGGTACAGTATTTTTTGCCCCATAAGACGCACTCCCCCCCCCCAAAAAAAAAATTGGGGGTAAAATGCCCCTGCGTCTTATGGGGCGAATGCTGACATTTTACACCACGGTCTGCGATGCTCCGGCCCCGCCGCTCACAGTGCTGCACTATAGGAATATAAACGTTCTAATTAAATTCAAGTTGATTTAAGATGCCCCCTCACCTGTAATATTACTCACTAACAGCTGCAGTAGAATGCAGACAGGCCGGGCGGGCTGCAGTGTAACTCCTTAATGTCACGTGCCTGCGCCACCTACTTTATGAATGCGTTCTACAGCAGCTGTTAGTGAGTAATATTATAAGTGAGGGGGCATCTTTAATCAATTTGAATTGAATTAGAACTTTTATATTCCTATAGTGCAGCACTGTGATTGGCGGGGGGGATCTGTGGATGACACTTTTATGGGGGACATCTGTGAAAGGTACTGTTATGGTGTGGGGGGGGTCTGTGGATGACATATATATAACAGTGTCATCCACAGATCCCCCATAACAGTGCCATCCAAAGATTCCCCCATAACAGTGCCATCCACAGATCCCCCATACCAGTGCCATCCACAGATCCCCATAACAGTGCCATCCACAGATCCCCCATAACAGTGCCATCCACAGATCCCCCATAACAGTGTCCTTCACAGATCCCTCCCCATTACAGTGCCATTCCCAGATCCCCAATAATAGTGTCCGTCATAGATCCCCCCATAACAGTACTTCATCCACAGATCCACAGATCCCCCATAACAGTGCTATCCCCAGATCCCCCATAACAGTGTCCGCCACAGATCCCCCCATAACAGTGCGTCATCCACAGATCCCCAGATCCCCCATAACAATGCCATCCCCAGATCCCCCATAACAGTGTCCTGCACAGATCCCCCCATAACAGTGTGTCATCCACAAATCCCCCATAATAGTGCCCTCCACAGACCACCATTAGTTCAAAACCCACCAAAAGCACACATTTTGGTTAAAAATATTTTTTTTCTTATTTTCCTCCCCAAAAACCTAGGTGCGTTTTATGGGTCGGTGCGTCTTATAGGGGGAAAAATGCGGTATATTAGGAGGTCAGTGGATAACAATTTTAATGTAGGCCTGTGGAGTACAGTCCCCAAACATTAGGCATTCACCGGATAGAAAAGAACACGTGATTATGTGGCTGGAAGTATATTAAGCCGTCAGTGGATAACAATTTTACTGTAGGCCAGTGGAGTACAGTCCCCAAACATTAGGCATTCACCGGCCAGAAAATAAGAAGTGATTATGTGGCTGGAGGTATATTGGGCGGTGAGTGGATAACAATTTTACTGTATGCCAGTGGAGTACAGGCCCCAAACATTAGGCATTCACCGGACAGAAAACAACAAGTGATTATGTGGCTGGAGGTATATTAGGCGCTGAACACCCTTTTGGACAGGACACTCGACGAGGGGCAAGCCAAGAGTTCCATGGCAAATTGTGCCAGCTCTGGCCACGGGTCAAGCCTGCACACCCAGTAGTCCAGGGGTGCTTCGCTTCTCAGAGCGTCCACATCGGCCGTTAACCCGATGTAGTTGGACACCTGTCGGTCTAGACCTTCCCTGAGGCTGGACCCTGAGGGCGGCTGTTGATGGGTTGGCTGCAAGAATAATCTCATATCCGAAGTGACCAACACATCTTCAAACCGCCCTCTTCTTGCAAGGGCTTTAGGATTGGTACCCGCACCTGTTTCGCTGTGGGTGGAAATTCCTCTGCCAGCGGCCACAACAGCAGAATGCAGCATCTCTCGCAGCAAGGCCTGGAAATGCTGCATTCTGCCAGCCCACTGTGATGCTGGTAACATGTCCGCCATTGTGTGTTTGTACCGGGGGTCTATGTACATTGTCACCCAGTACTGGTCCTTGCTTATTATGCTTTTTATATGGGGTCCCTCTTCAAACACTGGAGCATGAAGGCCCCTATTTACACTAAATTGAAAGCGCTGGAGTGCCCTGGCTCCTGCTCATCGCCCAAGAGAATGTCGTCCTCCTCCCCCCAGCCATGGAAAACACCAGGGATCCCCGAAAAGTTTAAAGTCCCCCTCAAAGCCTGCTCTTTTTACTCCTCCTCCCCCTCCCCCAGCCACCATCCTCCTCTGACTCCTCTTCAGACTCCTATTTACTTGTCTCAGATGGAGTAGCCCCCCCTGGGAATTAATTTAGCATTGCGACTTCCTCATCTTTCTGCTCCTGCTCCTTGACGGCTTGATCAATGACACGATGCAATGCATGCTCCAGAAAAAAGGTGTAAGGTACGAAGTCACTGATGGCGCCCTGGCTGCGACTGACCAGTTTGGTGATCTCATCAAATGGCCGCAGAAGACTGCATGCATCGCGCATGAGCTGCCACTGGCTCAGTTGAAAAAACCAAGCTCTCCAGAACCTGTCCTGCTGCAGAGTTTATACAGGAAGTCGTTAACGGCATGTTGCTGCTGGAGAAGCCTATCAAGCATATACAAGGTGGAGTTCCAGCGCGTTGGGCTGTCACAAATCAGACGTCTGATGGGCAGGTGGTGTCGCTGCTGAACGTTAGCAAGGCGAGCCATGGCCGTGTAGGATCTTCTAAAATGGCCAGAGATTTTCCTGGTCCCCGGGGTATTTGGTTCAGGACGTGGGCCATGCACAGCACTTTTGGCATTTTGCCCTGTTTCAGCGTGCTCAGCAGATTAGCACCGTTGTTGAACACCACTTTACCAACTGTGTGGCTTTTTGCTTCCAAGCACAACAGCTGCAGTACAACATGGGAACGTCTCACCTGGCACGTCGAATTGGTTCTGGGGAGCATGGGGGGCACAGCGGAAGAGGCGGTAGCAGTGGAACAGGAGGAGTCAGCCGAGGAAGAGACGGAGGATGGAGTAGGAGGAGGAGGCAGGCCTGCATGCAATCCGTAGCGGTAACACCAAATCAACACGGGAGCCACGGGTTACATGCTTGACGGCCATCAGAAGGTTGTGTGGTCAGATGTATCTTGGCACCGACACTGTGTGCCAGAGGTATATTCACTTGCCTCTGAACATGGACATATAGCTCTGGGATGCCCTTCTGGGAGAAATATTTCCTTCCGGGGACCTTCCATTGCAGTGTGCCAATGGCTACATATTTTCTAAAGGCCTCCGAGTCCAACAGTTTATATGGCAGTAGTTGGTGGGCTGGCAGTTCCGACAAGCCAGCGGTAAGCTGTTGGGCAAGAGGGTTATCCGGTGTCATTAACTTTTTATGCTCGACCATTTGGGCCACGGAAGCCTGCCTTATGGCAGATGAACGCGACGACGGCATGGTGGAAGGTGCAGTGGAGGACAAATGGGAGGAGAGAGTAGAAGGAGAAGAGGCCGGACTTGGAGCACTGGGAGTGTGGCTTTGTGGGTTCTGACGGCGTTTTTCCCACTGAGCTCGGTGATGGGAGGCCAGGTGCCTTCTTAAGGCAGTCGTCCCTAGGTGAGTGCTGGGCTTTAGTGATGTCGCGAACAAAAAAATTTCCGTTCGCAGATGGCGAACGCGAACTTCCGCAAGTGTTCACGAATGGGCGAACCGCCTTAGACTTCAATAGGCAGGTGAATTTTAAAACCCACAGGGACTCTTTCTGGCCATAATAGTAATGGAAAAGTTGTTTCAAGGGGACTAACACCTGGACTGTGGCATGCCGGAGGGGGATCCATGGGGGGATCTATGGCAAAATCCCCATGGAAAATTACGTAGTGGACGCAGAGTCGGGTTTTAATCCATAAAGGGCATAAATCAACTAACATTCCTAAATTGTTTGGAATAACATGCTTTAAAACATCCAGTGTGTGTATACGATCAGGTATGATGTTGTATTGATCAGGTAGTGTACGGGTTACTCCCGCTTCACAGACATTGACAGACCAAACTCCCCTTTTAATGCACCACAAACAACCGCAAACAGTCCATTTGCACAACCGCAAACTCCCCATTTACACAAGGTTGGATACCAAGCTAGCCATGTCCCGGTGATGTCATTGAAGGTTTCTTCCTCCACCCAGCCATGTACAACATCAAGGGTCCCCAAAAGGTGAATTGAATTGATTTTTCGAACGAGGAGATGGTTAAAAAAACGCTGGCTCACTCCCCTTTGTTTTAATCCACGGTCACTGCGTCTGCGCCGTGCAATTTACTGTAATAATCATCTATGGGACCTAGCCTGGGTAAGGTTATTTAACACAAATATTATTTAACAGATGCCCAGGCGGGCAGTAAACCTATCTTGACCCAGGTTATTATAAAACGTCACTTTTATTTGACATACACTAAAAATTAAAGTGTGAGATGAATGCAACTTTAATAAACCAAAAAATATTTGTTAAAAGTACAGTCGACACTCCACCTATGGATAGAGGTGTTATTCAGAAAGAGAGAGGGTGGGGAGATGTGCACAATCTCCCATCCTATCACTGCTAGATATAGCGTACTATGATGTCACTGTTTGCAGAGCAGGTTGCTAGTAAGATATATCCGGCACCTTTGCCGTATTTTGTGGTGAAGACTTGTGTACCTTCACACCACTGTCAGATTAACACAGCCACCATTAGCATGTGTCTAAACTGACATTGAGCCTGAGGGCTGCTAGCCCTGCAAACAGAGGTAGCTACAGTTAAGTGCTGCAGCTCACATCAGTACACTAAAGTGCCAAGCATTTGAATAGAGTCCAACCAGACTATTATTAGTTGATTGCTAGTGGAGTGAGAGGCCGCATTTAAAAACTAACTCTGCCCCCCGACATGTTTCACCAGACTTCTGGCTGCCCATTTACCCCTGAAGAAGCCAGAAGTCTGGTGAAACATGTCGGGGGCAGTGTTAGTTTTTAAATGCGGCCTCTCACTCCACTAGCAATCAACTGATTATAGTCTGGTTGGACTCTGTTCAAATGCTTGGCAGATCTGATGAGTCTTTCAGGACTAGAGTGAACACTGAATACACTAGCCTAGCTATGAATTCCCCAATTAAATCAGCAGCAGCTACATTGTCCCTCCTCTCACTAAGACTGCAGCTTCTGAATTAATCTAAAATGGATGCTGTTCAGGAGATGGGAGGATCTGGGAGGGAGGGTATGCTGCTGATTGTCTGGAATGTGTCTGCTGACTGTGAGGTACAGGGTCAAAGTTTATTCAATGATGATGTATAGGGGGCGGACCGAACATCGCATAGGTTCGCCCGCCGCAGCAAACGCGAACAAGCTATGTTCGCTGGGAACTGTTCGCCGGCGAATAGTTCGTGCCATCTCTATTGAGCTTACCACGACTTATGAGTTGACAGCACAGGCTGCAGATGGCAACACTATTGTCAGCAGCTGACAAGTTAAAAAATGCCCACACTGCGGAGCCATGTGCCGGCATCCTTGGAGCGCCAGATGTGACCGTGCATGGTGGATGGCTCGCACCAGATACATTTGCAGTCTGTTTTTTTGTCTCCTGTGCACTGCGAGCTTTGCCTGCTTCTCCTCCTTCTCTGCTGCTTCTTCTCTCTCCCTCTGAACGCCCCTCCTCTTCATCTCGTCTTGTGGGCACCCACTTGACATCCATCGACACATTAGTATCATCACCTTCACCACCACTGACATTTGGGATCTTGGAGTAGGCAGCAACAGCAAGGACCTCCCTCCTTGGGTTGATCTGGGTACTGTTGTCATACCACTGGGTGGTGGCCGTTGCTACATCTTTATCCGATGCCAAGAATGGCTGCGCATTGGTAAGGTCTGGGAAGGATGTGTTGAGTGGAGGGGTTATGGTGGCGCTGGTGTCTTTGGCGATGCACACAGCAGAGAGTGAGGGGGTGCAGATACAGAGGATAGGGAGGGTGCAGAAGCGTAAGGCTGAGTGAGCCACTCAACCAACTCTGGTGCGTCTTTTGAAGTAATCGCACACACCTTCTCGAACTTCCCACTTAGGCTCAGGCCTGGTGCACCTGCCTGACCCCTATCAACCCTGCGGAATGGCCTGCCATGTCCTCTGCCTGTCATTTCAAAATTACCCTGTGCCTAAGTCCCTAGAGAAGAGCAGTATTTGTGGAAGCAGGTATATCACAGCCCTCAATCAGTATTTGGTGGAAGCAGGTATATCAAACCCCTTAATCAGTATTTTGTGAAAGCAGGTATCTCACAGGCCTCAATCAATATGTATATTAAGCAATATATGTGAGCAATAGGTATATCAGATCAGTTGCAACTAGTTATTCAAATAGCGTTTGTCCCTCTATATATCTGCGGCATCGCAGCAGAGCTGCACGCAACTGCTGCACAATACAAATGCACTATAATATACTTTCTACCTCTCAACCTCCCCTACACTAGCAAAACACAGAATATAAAATGGCTGCCAGATCTGTTTCATTTATAGGGTGGGGGTTTGTCCATGGGCTGAAATGTCTCAATTGGCTGTCCTGTCCCACCTGATAGATGTGTCATGGGTCAAAGTTTGGCAAAATGCAAAAGAATATGGCGCATGCGAATATCACCATATCGCCATATGTTCGCATGTTCGGCGAATCGTGAACACTCAAAGTTCGCCGCGAAATGACCACCGGGAGAACTGCAAGGCTATCTCTACTCAGGAGGCAGTTGAAGGATGAAACTGAGCATTTGCAGCCATCTTAGTGAGCAGGTCAAAGAAATAAGAAAAAAACAGCAGGTGGCGCTGTACAGATATATTTTATTAAATAACTCAGTGGTTATGCTAAATTTCTTTATTACATGCAATTACAAAAGTATTCAGATCCGGCTGCTTTTTTGAAAAATGTAGAATATTTTCCGTGGGACAACCCCTTTAAGAAAGAATAAAGTTAAAGTTTTGGAATGGCCAAGCTGAAATCCTGACCTTGATCTAATAAAAATGTTGAAGAAGGTACTGAAGAGAACAGTTCATCAGAGGAAACACACCGACATAACAGAGTAAAAGCACTTTTGTACGGACAAATTGACTAAAATTTCTCCAAGCCGATGTGCAGGACTAATTAACGATTACTGGAAACAATTGCAGTGATTGCTGCACAAGTGGGTCACACCAGATACTGGAAGAAAAGGTTCATATACTTTTGCCACTCACAGCTTGGATTGTTTTCATCAATAAATAAATTATGATTAAGTCTTATATTTTTGATTCATTTGTTTGATTTGGCTATCTTCATCAACAGTATTTTTAGGACTTGTGTGAAAATCTAATGTAGTTTTAGGTCACACATTCATGCAGAAATATAGAAAATACTGAATACAAACTTTCAAGCACCACTATACAAACCAGTTGTAAGCAATGTAAATACCACAGTTCAGTAGTAAAATAATACCAAGATACAGTGATTAAATAACAGCCTTATACAAAATATGATCTAAGAATAGTGTTCCTGGGTTGGGCTCCTGGAATCAACGCCAAAATTTTGAGCAGCCTACTGTGTCTAATTTGCACTGTACTCTGGCTCATAGATGGTGTTTGGAATGGAAAGGAGTTGTCATGATAAGATAAGTCTTTTTAAGGATAAAGAACCACAGTAATTGCTGAATTTGTGTGGACAACTATACAGATATATAGATAAATGCAGAGTGCATTAGCTAATTTAAACCGCTGTTATGGTAATTGTGTACTTCTAGTATTCTTTTATGGGTTCTTCTACTACTACTAATAGTTATATCAATAATAATACTAGGTTAAAGGGAACCTGTCACCGTGAAATTACAATGTTAGCTACAGGCAGCATGTTCTAGAGTAGGAGGAGCCAAGAATACTGATATATAGTTTTATGAGACAAGATTCAAAATAACTTATTTTATTCATTTAAATTCCTGCTTATTCTGGGTTTGATGTCAAGGAGGCAGTCCTATAAGTGATTGATAGCCTTTCCTTTTTGACTGTGTATATAGAGAGAGCTGTCAATTACTGATAGGACCGCCTACTTGACTTAAAAGCACAGAATGAGAAGGAATTTAAATGAATAAAATACAGGTTCTATGGAATCTTTTCCCACAAAACTATATATCAATCAGCTCAGCTCCTCCAGCTCTATTACATGTTGCTTGTAGCTTAAACACCATGTTCAATGTGACTGGTTCCATTTAAGCTAAAACTTCCACTTGCTAAAGTAAGTATGCTTAATTAAACTTTTTAAAACTGTTAAATTAATAAAACCTCTAGTTAAAAGGGCAGACGATTACGAAATCACCATTTGTAATATCTAGAAAAACCTGTAACTGCACTTCTATGTACAATCAGTACATTGCTTTAATGAGCTGAAAAAGACCTGATATTTATATTAACTGTGCAACATAGGAGAAAAATAAAAATAAAATCACTATATTTTGCAACAAATTAAATAGTTCCTTGACCTGTTTCAGGAGTGCTGTGCTTAAAGTGTTATATTAAAACCTTGCTATGTGAATAAAAATATGTGGTCATTGTCATCTTCTAACTTATAGCTCAATAATAGTCACTTAAGATTAGGATAGGTTACACAAAACATATTCCACAATAGCCCCATATAGTCCAAGTAACAGCGCAATATAGCCTCAAGAACCACTTAAAAGATCCAATAAAAGATATATTTACACTCACAGATGAGTCAAACAAATTGCATACAGTCATATACAAAATCCAGAAGTCTTCTAGGTTCCTAGAAGAAGCAGTAAGTTGGACAAAACTCGACTTGGCAGAGTCACAAGATGCAATATGGATTTTTTATATGATTCTATATTTGACTTGTTTATGAGTATAATAAATATCACATCACATAAATAATATTGGACTTTTTATGTGGTTTGAGGCTCTGTTGAACTATGCCCTTGCTTGTTTGCTAAAACGAGGTACAGGGAGCTGATACCATTGGACTTGAGCTATTTTGCTTACATTGTTATTTGACTGGAACTATGTCTGTAACAAAACTGTGACAGTACTTGTAACCTGTCCAGCAAAATGCACATCTAGTGCTAGACTTGACACGCTAGCCACTCAGTTAAGCAAGAATTATGGCATGGAAGACTTACCTTGAAACACCCTTATCACTAGGTAGAGCCCTACCTAGAGCATTATAGGCACTCCAATAGGGGTATTTCTACTTAGGAACCTAAACTACAGATGTGGCCAGCATTAAAGTCAAACCTGATGCATTATTCCACTAGCTTAAAGGGCTTCTCTCGGAATTAAGGAAATAAAAATATGTAAATATTACTTTATTATAAATATATTCCCAAATACCTTTTCTTTAGTTATAATGGCTCGTTTTGTCTAGGAAGCAATGATTAGGAGAAACAAAGGGGCTACCATCCTGCACACAAAGCCTGTCCTAATCACACAGCAGGACAAGTAACTTCATAACACTGAGCTAAAGAGCTGAATACAGATTATAGGATCTTCAGCTGAATCTCTGTAGAAATGGAGTCCACGAGGAGACATGAAGAACAGAGGGTGGACAGAATATGACTATGGTAATGGAGGCTTCATACAAGATCTGCTGCTCATCAGCCACATCTGCTCATGAACTGCTCATGAACTCCATTCCTACAGAGATTCAGCTGATGACCATAATAAACTGTATTCAGGATTATAATTCCTGACAAGCAGAGCAGAAAGGAAGATGAGGCAACTATTTGGCTCACTGCTCTGAAGTAACTTCTCCTCCTGTGTGATAAGACAGGTTTTGTGTGCACTATTTTGTTTTTCCCAATGATTGCTCAACAGACAAAAAGAGCCATTATAACTAATGTAAGGTTTTTGAAAATATATTTATAATAAAGTAACATTTAAGTATTTTTATTTTCTTAATTCCCGGAGAACTCTTTTAACTCAATAACTTAGTTTAAATATGTGCAAAGCTTCTAAAACTTAAAGGTAGTGTTGAGTTACACTGTTGGGATGGCACTCTATCCCACTGATTTTGGTGCTGGCTCCATCTGTAGTTCACCCTGAGCTGTGTCTGCTGGTAGCACAGAATCCAAGATAGCGTTCACAAAGCTGCTGCTAGATGATGGAGTGAACAGGTAGAATGATCATACTAGCCAGGATCAGTACCATAAGGGAAAAAGTCAAAGCCAAAATTGGTATCTTTATCCCAGCCATCTCAAACATAGAGAGAAAATTGCATAGTAATGAAAGAAAAGAAAATATTCAGGAGAGTGTGCAAGGTCATACATAGCAGCAAATACTAAGGAGAAGGCAAAAGAGTAGTCTGCTAAATCAGCAGCGTCATAAAGCACAAGTAAACTGACAAAATGCACAGAGAGACAAACCAAAGTAATGAATAGCTAGTAGAGCTGAGCTCATCAGAGCTCTCAGTCTATGCTTTTTCTTGCCTCTTTGCCTGGCTTCTGGAGCAGAAACTGGTGAAGTTGTTACAGTGTTCTTATGTCAGTGGAGCACAATAAGTACTGTTTGAGTTTAGTTGACACCATGTCATACCAGATCAGATAACCAAAAAGCAAAGTCTTGTTGTAACTGACACAATTCTCTAAAAAAAAAAAAATCTAAAAATAAGACTAGAGAACTTTTTGAATGAGAGGAGGGGAAAAGATACATATCTCTATGGACCCATAATTACAGCAATACAGCAATGGCAAAATGATGAAATCTGTCCAATTGTTATTTACCACTACTTACAACTACTGACTAAGTCTATGGCTTATTCATTTTTACATTATGTAGTTCTCGACTCAGTAT
Organism: Bufotes viridis; assembly: GCA_033119425.1. Classification (NCBI taxonomy): domain Eukaryota; kingdom Metazoa; phylum Chordata; class Amphibia; order Anura; family Bufonidae; genus Bufotes; species Bufotes viridis. Next base: position 135,959,879 of record CM065593.1, on the reverse strand, counting down.
ACTGTTTAACATTATATCTGTATTGCAGAACTGTGTAATTGCTCTGTGATCGTATAACAATGTCAGCTCTTTTCAGGCTGACTTAGCTATTTGGTTAAGGAACCATAATGTTCGCTAGTGATAAAGTATTTTGTATATATTGCAGAATATCTCAGCATAGTAAGTATAATTCTTAATATTTACTGGTCCTGTGAAGATCAAATTTAAACTTGCCAAGTGTTTTTTTGGAAAAGGAAACCACAGCAAAAATATTAATAAAGCCCAGAGAGCTAAAGTCATAATCTCTGCCGCTTGTTTTATGTTTCAGTGTTGAAATACTGTATATATGCAGCAGAGACTATTAACAGAACAGTCAAGGAAGCTAAATTGTGTTTTTCAGTATACTATTGTGTGTTATTTCATAGACAGTAGCTAGCATGGTTAAACATTGTATATAAAGATAAAGTTACTGTGACAGATATTTCTTGAAATTTTAGTATTATGGTGCAATGGATAAGATATGACTGATTTTCAATTGCTGTTTCTGCACTTTCACAGTAACCTCTGCCTTTGCTTACCCATCATCTTTTTTGTTTCATAGGCATAGTAATGTACTTTAAGCTTGTTTCTAATACCCTTGTCAGCAGTTCTACCTATAAAATAAGACAATTTGATTTCAAGAAGGAATTGATTAGAAACCTGCTTGATATATTTTCTTTAGCATGGCTTATGAAGCTAACAGCCTTATTCCAATCAAGGTTAAAGTAAGTATCAAAGCGATTATAGTGGCTGTTATTAGTACATACATTTTATGTTAAGTTCCAGTTCTGTGCTGATATAAAAAATTATCATGATACTATACATAAAAAAATAAATAAATCTTGCACTAAGATGTTAGCTGAAGTTCATTTGTGCCCAATAAATTGTGAGGTTGGGCCTCCATGGATAAGCTTTTCTGCACGTCTCGAAGATTTTCGGTTGGATTAAAGTCTAGGGTATTTGTAGGTCAATGATACACATGCACTTTGCCATCCACATGATGTACAAGAAAATGTGATTCCTCAGACCTAGCTGCTTTCTTAAATTGCTCCATGGTCCATTTGTGGTCCTTATTTGGTCACTGGAGACCCTTCCGGTGGCAGACATGAGTCATCATTTGCACTTTGACCAGTCTGTAACTATGCAGCCCCATACACAGCAAGCTGTGATGCAATGTGTGATCTGACTCTTTTCTATTATATTAAAGGAAGAGATGCATTTTTAGTCATAGCTATGGCTAAGGTGATGACTAAGAATGCAGCTTGCATTCAAAATGCGTAAGTAGTCTTGTTGGGCTTTTTCCTGTGTATTCAGGGTTGGTTTTTGACAAGACTGTATGCGGCATTGGACAAACTTTGAAGTGGCACCCAAAATAAAATATTGTAACACACATATTTAGTCAGATCAATGGCGGCAGAGTATTGCTAAGGTCTTAAAAGATTTGGGGCAAAAGCCTCAAGTTGTATGCCCCCCACCTCAATAATTTTTATATACATATATAGTTGTGAAATATTACCACTATACACGGACCAAATATTACAAGTGATTAAATATTAAATAATTACAGAGTTGCATAGTTGATATGGTTGAAAAAAAGACAAGGGCCCACCTAGTCCAATTTCCATACTCAAACTGAACAAAACGCACTCTACAAAGACAATATTACCAATTAAAGATGAGCGAACCAGTTTGTAACAAACCGGGTTCGGAACGAACTGTGCAAGTTTTTGGACGATGAACCTGAACCTTTTCAGGTTTATTCCGGACGAATCCAGTAAACAGCGCATAACACCACTTTACTGCACATGTCAGCAGGAAAAGAACACTACAGAGGAAGAAGAAGCATGCTCACATGTCCCTAAAAGGAATTTGGGGGAGGGCTTGCCCTGATTAGCTCAAGGGCTGATGCATAGCCAAGATGAGCCAATCAGTGCTGCAACAGGTAGGGAGGTGCCCTGTTGTGTGAGTAGGATAGGGGACAGGCAGCTAGGGAGTGAGAAGTGAGGAGCTGAGGCTTGCTTTGCCTCCTAGCACAACTGCAGCTGCTGCAAGCCTCAAAAGCAGCTACCTGCAATGACATTAGTTACATTTTTTTCCCCAGAAATCTTTATTTTTGGAGTGGGCGGTGAAATATGCGCAAAACATGTGTTCTACCATCGATGTAGCATTTAAACAACTGCAGCTGTGGCAGAACCTCAAAAGCAGCTACCTACAAGGACATTTCTTTCATTCTTTCCATTTTAACAGTGTGACAAACCGAACCTCGCAGCCCTGCCTGACGTCACTGTATGTTGGAATTACGGGGTACAGTCTCTTCACTTTCACCAAGACGTGACATTTCACACTCCCTGGGAATATGTGAGGTTAGCTTGGCACAGTTTTACACAGACATCTCCTGTCCACACAGGCACAGGGAGGCATGGGGATTGAGAGAGAGTGGCCCAAGCGACCTCCGGCGTGGAACAACACTCGCTCACAACCATGACAGCCTGAGAGAGCCCTTTCACTGCCACCAGTGAAATAGAGCCCTGCCAGCCTGGTAGACTGCCACCAGTTCCTCGCTAGATATAAGTCCGGACCATTAATGGGATTGTATTGGGCCAGAAACCAGCCCAGGTAGCATGTAAAGTTAAACCGAAACACGGACGTGTGGGTTCGGGAATCAAGATAAAAGGACAACCCAAGATTAAATTGTATATTTAATCGCCTTAAGGGCTCACTAGACAACAACACTATATATACACAAGGGGTATGTACAATGGTCAGAGAGCAAATACAGGTGGTAGTACAGTCAGAGTCAACAGATAATGCACAAGTCAGTTAACGGATAGATGTGTAGGCCTTGGATGCAGTCACATGGGAGGCAGTGATACCAGTGGGGTTTCCTGGTCTGGAACATGATGCAAGGTGTGACCTCCCTTCAGAAGAAAGACACTGGCTACTGCCTTGCACAAGCAATTAACCCTTGGTCGGTCACACCCCTCCCACCCCCTGGGGGGTCCTACTCATCCTCCCCTTGGGTATGGTAGCAAAAACTCCAAAAACCCAATTGGGATCATAACTGCTCACTGGAAGGTCATAGGGAGGTGGTTCTTGTGCCAATAGATCCATATGGGTCCCTAGTACATTTGGAGACCAAACACAACATAGCTACTAAGCTTCTACTGGGAGGTCTCAATATCTTCCTTTTTTGGGGTCCTATAAGCAAAGGAGGCCCAGGGGGAAATTTGGCTCGGTCCCGGGTCTCAGACATGTAAGCGGGGCGAGTCTGGGGACCCCAGGCATAGCTGTGTTGATGATGGTGGTAATAGTGGTACCTGTAGACATTGCATTTGTGATGGGAGAGGTGACAGTGGCAGTTGGGACAAATGTCAAGAAGGGAAGGGGGCCCAGGAGCCAACATCATATCTCACAGTCTGATAAAAGCGGAAAGGAGGGTGAGGACTCTGATGATGATTGTGTGATGGACAGGAGCTATGGGCCAGATCTGGCTGCTGAGGAGGAGGCAACATCAGTGGAAAAGGGCGGTGGTGGCAGTAATAAAGAGCAGAGGAAACAAACCTCCCAAAGAACAGCCAGGGCCATGTCTGCTTTGGCATTTGGTGATGCTGCTGACACTGTGGGTGGGTTAGGCCCAAAACGTGCCAGAGCTAAGCAAAGCTCGGCTCTCTGTAGCTCTGTGTGAACAACACCCAAATGTGTTGTTTACAGGTCAGGCAGTGGCAGCTCATGCCATTCTTGCTACAGTTGTCCCTCATCACCCTCTTATTTATTTTTGAAGAAATGCTGATGCTCATCAACAGATGGCAATAGAGGAGGAAGAAGAACAGCTGACACATCTTGCTGTCTGCCCTGCAGCTGTTGGGAACCCAAAATGAGAAACTCCCATGGGGGAGGAGGAGCTGCTGCCACTGGAGCAGGAGTCAGAGTTGGAGGAGCAAGAGGATGATGATGATGACAGTGAACCGGCCATGGCACCAAATCATCTCAGTGGGGGGTAGAGTTGGAAAGAACTGGCTCCTTGTTCATGCTTGCCAGAATGGTGTCCTGCGCAGTGACAGGCGTATCTTTGACATCAAGCAGTCTGATGATTGCTGTATAGCCAAGCTTTTACACCCTTGCTATCAAAGCAAAATGTGGGAATGTTTTCCTGCTGCAGAAAGGGTTGTCCAAATTATGTTATAGCCAGTATGTCTGAAAGAGAGGCCCTTCTTCACCACCGGCAGAGTCAACCCTCCTCTTGCCATCACAAGAAGCAGAAGCCGCAGCAACAGCCAGTTCAGTCTCCTCAACATGATGGAGCAGTTTTTCTATGTGCTGTGTCAAGCTAAGGCCAGTCAGCAAGCCAACAGCTCCCCCCTCCACACCCAGGTTCAGGCCTACCAACACTCTAGCCAGTCTCTGGCACATACCCATTCCTTGACCCCATGGATTTCTGGGCAGGCAAACTGGAACAGTTGCCTGAACTGGCACAGCATGCTCTCTTACTCCTTTCTTGCCCACCCTCCAGTGTCATCTCAAACAGGGTTTTCTGCAACACAGGGGGGTTGTAGGATCAAAACGGACCAAGTTGTCCTCTGCCAGTGTCCATAACATTACTTTTGTCAAAATGAATCAAGCCTTGTCACTGTTGCTGCCTGCCTCCATCATGCCACTGTTGTGGCCCGCCGACCATCATGTTCTGTACGGCTGCTGCCTCCATCATGCCACTGCAGCCATCATGCCACTGCTGCTGCTAAGCAACCATTATGTTTCGTACAGCTGTTTCTGCCTCCACTGTGCCCCTGCCACCATCATGCCACTGCTGTGTCCAGTGTACCATAATGATAAAAGCCTAAAAAGACACGTAGTGACTTTGAACATTTTGGTAGCCAGATTTTGGCTCAACATGACACTGTTTCACTGTGGAACAACATAACAATAAATCTTCCACAGGCTACAATAGAACTATAGTAGATTCACGTGGTTCCCCAGTGTCTAGTATGATTTTTAGAGATCTTGAGATCAGGTAGGGGGTGGTTAGCTACTCCCTCCCCTCTTTGTCATCTAAGTCCACTCCTCTAGGTTGGATTGTGTGACCTTCCTCTACTAGTCAATTTTCTATTTGACAACACATGAGATCATATCTCTGGTCCACATATCATAGGTAACAGACATAGAATTCAACATATAATCAAACAGACATTAAGACTTCAAATACATTAACACAACCATATTCTTTTCCTGTAAGTCAACAATACATTCACACACAGCTATTTATAGACATATCCAGAATTGCAAAAGTGAGACAGAGAGGGAGACAAATCATAAACTCAACTTCACATTTTTGGTTAATAATGCACAATCTTCTTCTTTCCTACAAACAGAAGGTTATAGTAACAGATTCAAATCCAATTATTCAAGACAGGTCATACATACAAGAGAATAAAAAAAATCAACACGATGCCACGTGGACTTAAAAATATATATTGGGGATATCCCATATCATATACAAACAATTATCATTAAAATAATTTATTATTTAAGTACACATACTGTATAAAAGTACTGTTTTTTCCCCCTGTACACATGCCACACATCCTCCCTAAAGGATAAGAATGCAGCTTTTGTCTGTAAAATAAAAGAAACTTAATAATTAATCTTCACTCTGTTTCTACTTGTGTATAATCTGTATTAAACAAAATAAAGACAATTCATGAACAACACTTCAAGTCTTAGTCCCTTTCGGATCATGTGATATATTTATAGGTTATCATGGACATGGCAATACAAAATGTGTCCAATTTATTTATTTTTTACTATTTTAAACATTTTTTTAATTAATTAATTAATTAGGGATTTTTTTTTTACATGTAAAACCATTTTTTAATTTTTTTTTTTAAAACACTTTATTTTTTTATTTTTATTTTTACTTTGAGTCCCCCATAAGGTCATACAAGACCTCTGGGGGACATTTAACTTCATTTTTTTTCACTATTGAGTTCTCCTGTAACTGGGGCTGACATAGTAGCCCCAGTTACAGGGGAAATACAGCCCCTAGAGAGGCTGTACAGCATAATACTTCACTGTACAGCCTCAATGCAGGGCTGATCGAGGTCTGTGAAAGACCCGACAGCTCCTGCACTTACCAGGTCCCGGCGGTCACTTGACCACCGGGCCGGGACAGGAAGCGCATAGCTCCTGCTCTGCAGACACAGTGCTCACCAAGCGCTGTGTGTGCAGCAATTTAGAAGGCAGGAACACTTGGGCACTGTCCCTGCCTTCTCTCTGGGTTGCCCTGCTGTCACTGACAGCGGGCAACCGACTCAGCACTTTCACGATTAGCGTGCAGCTGCCGTCTCTTAATGGACGTTCAGAAACGTCCATTCAGAGATAGGCAACCGCCCATAGGACGTTAATATCCTATAAACGTTGTCAAGTGGTTAAACATGGCGCCCGCTCACGCACGCAGATTTCTGTTATTTTAATGTGCCGTGGTCATATTTGACTGCGGCATCTGAAGGTGAAATGCGCGTGATCAGCCTCATGGCTAATAGTATACATGTGCCATGTATACTATTAGCCATGAGGCTGATCACGCGCATTTTACCCTTCAGATGCCGCGGTCAAATGTGACCACGGCATCTGATCAGTCCGGAAGCAGAAGTCACGCGCTTCCGCTCTTGTAACAGCATTCAAGCAGGCTTTGGTGCCTATTTCAGGAATATACCAATACAGGCCACTAGGTGGCAGCATTGTATTGGTATAGTGCAAATTAAGTGTTCATTGATGTCTATATAGACATCAATGAACACAATAGGCAATCTAATGTTTGCCAGTTATTGTCACCCAAGGCGACGTAAAAAAGTAAAAAAAAGTTTTTACAAATATAAAAATAAAATAAAAAAACATAAAAGTTCAAATCACCCCCCTTACCTTAAAATAAAAATACTTAACCAATGAAAAAAATAAACATCATGGGCATCGCCATGTGCAAAATGCCCATATTATTAAAATATTACAATATTAAGGGATTATGGCAAATTGCGTAACAAGAAAAAAATTAAAACAGCCAATTTGCCATTTTTTGTCACTTCAACTACACAATATTTTTTTTAATAAAAAGTTATCAAAAAGTCGCACACACTTCAAATTGTTATCACTGAAAAGAACAGATCTTCACACAAAAAATGAGCCCTCACACAGCCCTCACACAGCCCCATTCTGATGCCAGCAGCTGCCCAAAACAACTGATTCGTTGGAGTGTGGTGTCTCAGGCTCCCACTGATCTGATATTAATGACCTGAGGATAGGTCATGAATATCTAATGCCTAGAAATATGCAGAAATTATGCAGCTATTCTTCATTTTATAAAGCTAGACACTTAATTTAACAGAATGGTAATGATTAATTTAACTGTCTAAGTCTCTCTAGAGACTTAATCTACTACTTTTGCATACAAAAGATGCATCATTTGTAAAGTAAGTCTTGTGTTTTTACAGGTCTCATAGATTTCAATATACCATATGCAATGGATCACATTCTTTACGTTTCTTTGAGATTAAGATGAAAATTCATATTCACATTAAGATTAACCCCTTCCCGACCATTGCCGTAATAGTACGGCACAGCGGGGCGTGACTTGCCATCCAGTGCCATAGTATTACGGCGTGCTGATGGGCGGGTGCAGTAACTGTGCCTATGTCGGACGCCTGCTGTATGCGCCGGTGCATTGCAGAGGGGATCAGACCCCCAAAAGTTAAAGTCAGAAATAAAGTTAAAAAAAAAGTGTTTTTAATAAAAAAAATAAAGTTTCAAGCAAAAAAAGAAAACAAAACGTCAGTTTCCCATGATTTTATAATAAAAAATAGACAAAATAAAAAAACACAAATATTATGTATGATCGCATCCGTAACGACTGGCTCTATAAATATATCACTTGATCCACCCCGTCCAATAAACACCATAAAATAATTCAATAAAAACTGTGTAAAAAAAGCCATTTTTGTCACCTTACATCACAAAAAGTGCAACACCAAGTGATCAAAAAGGCGTATGTCCCACAAAATGATACCAATCAAACTGTCACCTCATTCCGCAAAAAATGAGCCCCTACATAAGAAAATTGCTCAAAAAAAAAAAAAAATATAGCTCTCAGAACATGGAGACACTAAAACATAATTTTTTTTGTTTCAAAAATGCTATTATTAAAATAAATAAATAAGAAAAAGTACACATATTAGGTATTGCCGCATCCGTAACGATCTGCTCTATAAAAATATCACATGACTTAACCCTCTGGAAAAATAAATAAATAAAAACTGTGCCAAAATTACAAATTTTTTGGTCACCATGCCCCATAAAGTGTAATAATGAATGATCAAAAAATCATATTTACCCAATAATGGTACCAATAAAAACGTCAACTCTTCCTGCAAAAAACGAGCCCCTGCACAAGACGATCAGCAGAAAAATAAAAAAATATCATTGCGTCCGTAACAACCTGCTCTAAAAAAATAGTACTTGATCTACCCTGTCAGATGAATGTTGTAAAAATAAAAACTGTGCCAAAACAGCAATTTTTTGGTTACCTTGCATCACAAAAAAACTTAATATAGAGCAATTAAAAATCCTATGTACCCCCAAAATAGCACCAATAAAACTGGCACCCTATCCCCTAGTTTCCAAAATTGGGTCACTTTTTGGGAGTTCCTACTGTAAGGGTGCATCAGGGGGGCTTCAAATGGGACATGGTATCTAAAAGCCAGTCCAGCTAAATCTGCCTTCCAAAAACCATATTGAGTTCCTCTCCTTCTGCGCCCTGCCGTGTGCCTTTACATCAGTTTACGACCACATGTTGGTTGTTTCTGTAAACCTCAGAATCAGGATAATAAATATTGAGTTTGGTTTGGCTGTTAAACCTCGGTGTGTTAAAGAAAAAAATAGATTCAAATTAAAAATCTGCCAAAAAAGTGAAATTTTGAAATTTCATCTCCATTTTCATTTAATTCTTGTGGAACACCTAAAGGGTTAACAAAGTTTGTAAAATCAGTTTTGCGTAGCTTGAGGGGTGTAGTTTCTACCATGGGGTTATTTATTAGGGGTTTCCACTATGTAAGCCCCACAAAGTGACTTCAGACCTGAATTGGTCCATAAAAAGTGAGTTTTGGAAATTTTCTTAAAAATTTTAAGAATTGCTTCTAAAATTCTAAGCCTTCTAACGTCCTAAAAAAATAAAATGACATTTAAAAAATGATGCCAACATAAAGTAGACACATAGAGAATGTTAAGTAATAAATATTTTATGAGGTATCACTTTCTGTTTCAAAAGCAGAGAAATTGAAATTTTGAAAATTGCGACTTTTTCTAAATGTTTGGTAAATTTTGTATTTTTTTTATAAATAAAGGTAAAATATATTGACTCAAATTCATGACTATTATGAAGTACAATGTGTCATGAGAAAACAGTCTCAGAATGGCTTGGATAAATACAAGTGTTCCAAAGTTATTACCACATAAAATGACACATGTCAGATTTGCAAAACAATTTTGGGGTATGTTTAAACATTATTGAAAAATTGCTTTACCAATTTGCCAATTCAATTGTTTCTGCACTCACACAAATTATCGTGTATGGGCAGCAAGTCGTGCTGCTTGCAAATACTGTGGAGGAGATCACTGCATGTAAATGCAGCACTCTCCTCCGCTGACAAGCAGGCGATTGTCGGGTAAGAATGCTTCCTTCCCGACAATCTGCTGCTCTGTTGTCCTATGTAAAGGGACCTTAACTCTAAGGTCACACCTGAGCATTTTACAGCGCATTCAAACGCGCTGTAAAACGCTCAACACATGAAAACCAATGCTTTCCTATGGCACTGGCTCTCACCTGAGCGTTTTGCACGCGTTTGACGCAGTAAAATGCCCGACGCATAAACAAGTAATTGAGCTTTTTTTGGGGCGTTTGTCGCGCATTTTGTGATTGACACCACAGTAGTAAATCACAAGAACACATGTACGAACGTGCGTTTCCTATTTGCAAAAACGCGCTGAAATACGCGCGACAGAAATGTGCGTAAAACGCGCGTTTCAAGAACGCTCAGGTCTGAACCCAGGGTCAGTCTAGCTATTTCTCCTGACCTTCCTACAAACTGTTGTGCTTGTCTGTTACCATACTTGGACTGTTACCTGACTACACCTCTGCCTCATGCTACAACTTTTGCTATTCATCATAACTTGGACTGTTCTTTGACTACGCCTAACTTCAGGAAACTCCAGTTACGTAGATTGTCACAGCCATTCAATTCATAACTTGCTTTTCTGATCTTGATGATTCTACATATCAGGTGAGTAATTGTGTAAAAACTATTGCAATGAATTAAATTCGTTATGAATTTCCCAAAAATTGTACTTCCAAAAAGCTGAAGTTTGGGTGATTTGATTTGGGTGAATTGCACAAAATGTAGCTTATCATTTTACATAGCGATGAGTAAACTAGTTTGTGACTTCACTTAGGAGGAAGAAGAAGGATGCTCACATGACCCTGAGAGGAATTGGAGGGGGGACTTGCCCTAATTGGGTCACAGGCTGACAGACAGCCTGCATGAACCAATCAATCCTGCAGGAAGGTACCCTTGCAGAAAGAGCAGAATGTCATTCTGTGTTGGGCTGTGAATGACTAGTGATGAGCGGCAGGGGCAATATTCTAATTCGTGATATTTCGCGAATATTTGGGCGAATATTCGCCATATATTCGAAAATTCGCAAATTCGTAATCTCCAGGCAATATTTTCTTGTTTTGCGAAAATTTGCATAAAAAATTCGCATAAATTAGCATAATGCTAATGTGCTAATGCTAATTTATGCGAATTTTTTATGCGAATTTTCGCAAACAAGAAAATAATGACATTATTTTCTTGCATGCGAAAATTTTCATATAAAATATTCGCATAAAGCGAATATTCGCAATAGCGAATATATTTTGCGATATTCTAAATATTCGCGAATTCTCGAAGTGCTGATATTCGCGATTAAAATTCGCAATTCGAAAATTCGTGATCAACACTATGAATGACGGTGGATGTGTCTTTCAGTATCCTATGGACAGTCAAACGTCATAATCAAGCTTCTACTCTACTGCCTGGACATTGAAGGGAAAGCCTAGAATTAGAAAGAAGAAGCAGTGTGTAGAATTGGAAAAGGCAGTGAAAGTTGTCAGCCAGGGAATTAGAAGTGAGGAGCTGAGGCTAGGTGTGCCTGCTATCACAACTGCAGCTTTGGCAGAAACTCAAAAGCAGCTACCTACAAGGACATTTCTTTCATTTTTTCCCATTTTTAACAGAAATACATTGGGGGGGGGGGGATAAGCTCAATTGTACAACCATCCAGGAGATAGATGTAGCATTTAAAATCTCTGCGAAAACATCGGAAATATTAGTTCGAACTCTGTGTCAGGGCACAGGGGCGGACTGAGAACCCTCAGGGCCCCCGGGCAAAATAAATCAAGGGCCCCCTTCCAGGCCCCACCCATGCCCTACCTCCAGCCACGCCCATGTTATACCTCCAGCCACACCTATATCCCGCCTCCACTACCTGGTCACAACGCCATCGTTATGCCTCTGATCCCATCACTACAGAAATACAGGTCACTTACCTATTACGTCCAGTGACTTCTTCTTTGATGTAGATGTTTTCTGTCCTCGTCTTCTCCTTTCAGACCTTCAGACCAGACCACCATGTTGTCGCCATTTTCCATCTCTGCAGTTTAACAAAAAAAATCTTAGTTTAATAAAGTTGGGTGGGGCTAAATTGTGAGCAGCCCTGTAAATCCTAAAGGTACTCGTTGGAATTTGGGCCCCTTTGCGCACCCAGGCTGCAAAAAGTGTCACTCATGTGGTATCGCCGTACTCAGGAGAAGTAGGGCAATGTGTTTTGGGGTGTATTTTTACATATACCCATGCTGGGTGAGAGAAATATCTCTGTAAATAACAACTTTTTAAAAATTTTATACAAAGTTGTCAATTTACAGAGATATTTCTCTTACCCAGCATTGGTATATGTAAAAACACACCCCAAAACACATTTCCCTTCTTCTCCTGAGTACGGCGATACCACATGTGTGCCACTCTTTTGCAGGCTAGGTGCGCAAATGGACCCTAATTCCAATGAGTACCTTTTAGGAGGTCATTTTTACGCATTTTTCTTCTCACGCTTCTGCGGAATAGATGCGGACCCATTCAGTGTGAATGGGGCCAGCGATGATGCTTGCCGCATCAGCATTTGCGGAGCTGCGGCCGCAAACTTCCGGGTTTCAGCCCCCAAACATCCGGCTGCAGCTCCGCAAAAGATAGAGCATGTCCTATTCTTGTCCGCAATTGCGGACAAGAAAAGGCATTTTCTATATAGTTCTGGCAATGTACGGATCCGCAAAATGCAGAAAGCACATTGCCGGTGTTCGTGTCTTGCAGATCCGTGGATCCATGGATCCGCAAAACACATACGGACGTCTGAATGAGCCTTACAGGGGGATGATTAGTGACAGGGGGTGATCAGGGGGGTGACATGGGGTGATCAGGGGTTAATCAGGGGTTAATCGGGGGTTAATCAGTGTCGGGGGGGGTTGGATGGGGGGGTCTGTGTGGTGATTGGTGCACTTACATATGTTTCCTTTGGTGGTCCCAAGCAAAAAGGATCACCAGAGGAACGAGCAGCAGGCATATCAGACGCTGTTAACGAAAGAGCGTCTGATATGCAATTTTTTTTTTAACTTCTACAGCCTGCCAGCGCATGATCAGCGCCGGCAGGCTGTAGTTTAACTTCTCCCCGATGCGATCCTGTGAGCGTGCGCGCGCGTTCACAGGAAATCTCGCGTCTCACGAGATGACGCGCGGATGCGTCCAGGAGAAGTAAACCACCCACAGCCTGGACGCATCCGTGCGTACAGCGGTCCAGAGCTGGTTAATATGTTCACAGAGGTAGTTGTGGGCTTTGTTGTTAAACTTGTAGATGAGTCGTTTACAGTCCAAAAACATACCATCAGATCATTCCCGAATCAGAAGCCATGGGTAGGCTTTTAACTACCTTTATCACTGGAAATATGGCATAGTATAAGGCTGCATCATATAATGTCCAGAGAGCAGTTAAGGAAGCAAAACTCTGTTATGGAAGGAGTTTAATGCTACAATTCCAACAGGATAGTGCAAAGAGTCTATGGCATGGGCTGGTGAAATATTTCTGGCAGAATAGTTGAATTCTTTCTATGCACGCTTTGATGGTGAAGACCATGTTAATACTGCCAATTATCTCCTACATGTTAATTGCAGGATGGTCAGGAGCCCAAATAGATAAGAGAGTGTTCCCACCCTTATTAACACAGAACATGAAATGAGGAGCACTGAGGATGAGTAGCTGCCACTGCAAGAAAGAAAAACTATAAATATGCAGTATTGTCAAATTCATACTGATCTGGAGAATGTAGAGCACAAGTCGATTTTACCACATAGTGAATGCTGTAAATAACCCTGTGCGTTTTTTTTCCCAATTACACCCCATTTGGAATTTTTTCCCCTACTTTCTACTACATACTATACAATATTAAATGGTGGTATTAGAAATTAAAACTTGTCCTGCAAAAAACAAGCCTCTGATGACTATGTGAACAGAAAAATAAAGAAAAATGAAACTTCAAAAATGGAATATCACCACGTCAGGAAAGGGTTAAGGCATAATGTTTAGACTTCTTGGTCAGAACTAATCACTGCTTCTTATGATACTACAGTGCTTGCATAAATATAAACGGGCAATATGGGCCAGTTTTTGGAACATTTTTTATTTTAAAAAATCTGACAGTGCTGCGTGTTTTTAATTAGGCTGTTTGTTAACACCATCAACCATGCGTTTACCTATGGCTATATATGTCACTGTTAGGCTACATTCACACAAAAAATATTTTGTTTCCGTGTCCATACCATTTTCTTTGCAGATTGGATGAGGACCCATTCATTTCAATGGGTCATTAAAAAATCCGGACAGCACACTGTGTGCTGTCCACATCCGTATGTCCATTCCGTAGCCCCACAAAAAATATAGAGCTTGTCCTGTCCTTGTCCATTTTGCGAAGAAGTATAGGCATTGCTTCAATGGATCCACACAAAAAAACTGAAGCAATACGGATGTTAAAAGGATTGAATCCGTATTTTTTGTGGAGCACAAAACACATATGGTCGTGTGAATGTAGCCTTACTCTGACATTACTATTGCTGTCTTTGTGTTAAAAAGCTTGAAAGGAGAGAGAGAAATAGAAATGACAAAAAATAAAAGAGAGAAAGACATGGTAAAAAATAACATAATATCATGTAGAATTTTTGAGGCCAATTGGATCACTTTTTATTTTGGTTGAATACATTTGATAGATTTCAAGAAATTTGCTCATCTCTAGTTATTACTCAGTCATTTCATAAATAGATATAGTGTAGCTATAACAAGGCAGTATAGAATTTTAACAACTTGACAGATCTCTACCTATATTACCGTTTGTACAACGAGATGCACTGTGTGGAATTAGTATTTTCTATAGATACAGTAACAATTGTTTTGTTTCCGTTATGACTCCCCTGTATAACGGAAACGGGACGGATCTGTTTTGCAACCCAGAGACTTCTATTATGACGAAATGAATAATGGAATGCCTCTAAAGGCATTCCGTTGTGCATTCCATCATAGAATTGCGTTATGGTCCGTGGTAACTACACGTAGATTACCTTGTTTGTTTGTATTTAAAATTAATAATTTGTGCTATTACTTAGCCACAGTAAATTCAGGGTCAATGACGCTTTAGATCAAAGATCTGTAGACATGGTTATCGAACCTCAATATATTAATGAGCATTTTGCTTTATTATCATTTCTAATTTTGTCTATGACAGGTGTTAAGTCAAAGGAAATCAATGCTCCAAAAGTCACCTTTACTGGAGGACGAGATTTAGTATCACTGCATTACATACATTACACAATATACAAGGTGCTCTAGTAACACTAGTACCACAAGATAATATTTTAATATAATTATACTATTGTACTTCTTTTAAAATTAAAATATATAGGTCATTTATTTATAATGCATAAAATAAGAATACATTTCGATAAACTACTAGCACCATTTTATGATACCAGACTAAAAAACATAATGCCTAGTTAATTCCACAGTTAAGGGTAACCTGTAAGCTGTATATTACAGATTAACCTCTGTGGCAATGGTGGGAATCAGCGTCAACTCCTAACCCAGCCATTTAACTCCTCCGATGAAGTGGTCAATAGTCAATGCATATTCTATGTACTTTGACAGAGAAAGAGGTCTCCTTCTGTAAGTATATTGGTACCCCAGTGACACAATTGTGGATACTAATTAGTTTCTATGGCTAATGAAGTCCCCAGATCTGACTTCAGTGTGTGCCGATTAGGCAGTTGATCAGCTGATCACCCTAGGCTTTACTGCTGTCACCCCCTGGCAAACGGCTGATTTTGCAGGACTTTTGCTAGGTCCCCAATAACTGAGGGGATATTTGCCAGTTTTCTGTGGAGTTCAAATTCTTTAGTCTGTACTAGAGAGGCAGGCAAATATCAGACAGATACCAGATGTATGCAATGGGGCCTCCCCCTGGGTGTGTCCCGTGGGATCCATTAAAAAAAAAAAAAGTACTTATATGGCAAGATATTAAAAGGTTATTGCACATACATCAAATAAAGCACATGATTTATATACCATATTTTTCGCCCGTATAAGACACACCGACCAATAAGACAGGTTTTAGAGGATGAAAACAAGAAAAAATATATTTTTCGTCAGACTTCAGTTCAGAGCCCCAGTTAGATCTCCAATGTTAATCAGGGCTTCAGATCAGACCCTCAATGTTAATAAGACCCCCAATTAGACCTCAGATTGGACTCTCATGTTAATAAGGCCCCCATTCAAACACTCAGATCAGACCTCTATGTTAATAAGACTCCCATTCAGACACTCAGATTAGATCCCCAATCTTAGGACACTTATTCAGACCTTAGATCAGACCTAGCAATAACACATGACAAAACAGGTGCACACTGCGGTCTTACTAAGCCCTCAAACTGATGTTAAAATTGAGAGATTAGTCAACATGTCCTGCAGTGGAGGACATGTCTTAAGCCCGAGCACCACGCCAAGGTTTCTCAAGTAGCTCGGGACCTAACACTCACCTACCTGTGTCATATGGGCAATACCAGGGGCCAGTGGGCAAAATTACAGGAACGTATTAGGCCGACTCGCAGCAGACTCCTCAGTTACCTCCAGCATGTAACCATGCCTGCAATGGGAGGAGGGAGAAGGCTGTGAGCCCCACCCAAGACTGGCTGATATGGCTGATATGTGGATGGAAAACAGGCTACATTTACATTGGAGTTTATACACCTCCAAACAATTATATATACACAAACCAACTGAAAGGTGGCATGAAGCAGGATGTGCTCAACCCAAAAATGCAGTTGTGCATATATATACAGGGGAGTAGATCCTGCACTTGTGGCCCGTTGCTATTTCGTGTATATATTTTTGCTTAGATCAGACCTCCCTGTTAATAAGATCCCTATTTAGACACTCAGATAGACCCCTAATGTTAGGACCTCTATGCAGACCTCAGATCAGACCTCCTTGCTAATAAGACCCTTATTCAGACACTAAGATCAGACCCCCAATGTTAAAACCTCCATTCAGACCTCAGATCAGACCCCCAATGTTAAGACCCTTATTCAGACCTCAGATCAGACAAAAAAATTAATTAACTTAGCTCTCCAGTTCTGGATGCCACCTCTACTCCAGGGGTCCAGCGCTCTTCCAACTCTTTCTGCTTCTCTGTGTTGTGACCCGATGCTGTGCAGAGTGAGGTCACAGAGCACCAACATCCTGAAACTTTGCACGAGTCACAGCACAGTGCAGAGCAGACAGAAGAAGACCAAGAATCGGTGTGTACAGAGTAGGGGAGTGCTGCATTCACCACTTCCTGATCCTCCTGTACTAATGAGTAGAGATGGCCCGAACTATTCGCCGGCGAACAGTTCCCGGCGAACATAGCTTGTTCGCGTTCGCCTCTGCCGGGCGAACACATGTGATGTTCGGTCCGCCCCCTATACATCATCATTGAGCAAACTTTGACCCTGTACCTCACAGTCAGCAGACACATTCCAGCCAATCAGCAGCATACCCTCCCTCCCAGACCCTCCCACCTCCTGCACAGCATCCATTTTAGATTCATTCTGAAGCTGCAGTCTTAGTGAGAGGAAGGAGAGTGTAGTAGCTGCTGATTTAATTGGGAAATCGATAGCTAGGCTAGTGAATTCAGTGTCCACTCCAGTCCTGAAAGACTCATCTGATCTCTGCTGTAAGGACAGCGTCCTGACAGCACCCCAAAAAGCCCTTTTTAGGGCTGCAACATTAGTCTGCTTTTTTTTTCCTTTATATACATATTGCAGTTGCCTGGCCTGCCTGTGTGTGAGGAGCTGCAGGCCCACAGACTGTAGTGTGCCCACTGCCAGTGCCCACCCCTGTCATTCCATGTGGCACAGGACTTTGCATCAAAACAAGGCATTTAATTTTTACACTTTAATCTAAGGTTAGTTGCCTGCCAGTGTGTGTCAGGCTGACTTCCACTGACTGTAGTGTGCCCACTGCCAGTGCCCACCACTCATACCGGCTGGCACAGGACTTTGCATAAAAAAGGCATTTAATTTTTACACTTTAGTGTAATTTCAGCTGCTTGCCTGCTGCTAGTGTGTGTCAGGCCGACTTCCACTGACTGTAGTGTGCCCACTGCCAGTGCCCACCCCTGTCATCCCGTGTGGCACAGGACTTTGCATCAAAAAAGGCATTTAATTTTTACACTTTAATCTAAGGTTAGTTGCCTGCCAGTGTGTGTCAGGCTGACTTCCAGTGACTGTAGTGTGCCCACTGCCAGTGCCCACTACTCATACCGGCTGGCACAGGACTTTGCATAAAAAAAGGCATTTCATTTTTACATTTTAGTCTAATTTCAGTTGCTTTCCTGCTGCCAGTGTGTGTCAGGCCCACCTCCACAGACTGTAGTGTGCCCACTGCCAGTGCCAACCACTGATACAGGGTGGCACAGTACCACTTATCGAAAAAAAAATGACAGGCAGAGGCAGGCCACCCCGCAGGGGCCGTCGTGGTCATGGTGCTGTGATTTCCACTGTCCCTGGAATAATGCCTAGTGTTCAGAGGCCATGTACCCTGAACCCGAAAAATTCTGAGGACGTAGTTGACTGGCTTAGACAGGACACCCAATCTTCAACAGCTTCCGCTAAGAACCTTGACGCACCATCTTCCTCCAGCTCAGCTTTGGTCACCTGCTCTCAAGTTACCACGCACCCGCCCGCCGCTGATAGGAATAGTACTAGTTAAGACACCACTCATATAGGGTGTCACAGCACATTGCTCTGTGCACGCGCAGTGCCCCAATTTGGGAGTATGAGGACCGACCAAGCTGCTTTTTCCATCTCCCGGTTCCTGAAATCAATTCAGTTTGGTGTATAAGAGTTTGGTCTGTCATTGTGAAGGCAGTCGAAGGTACCAGGCCTAAATTTTTTTCACAAAAGGCAATCCCTGATATGGGATGTAACAGGGATTAAACTGATGAGAATAGTACTACAGAAAATACCACTCATATCGGGTGTGACAGTAAATTGCACGGCGCAGACGCAGTCACCGTGGTTTAAAACAGAGTGGAGGGAGCCAGCGTTTTTAACCATCTCCCGTTCGAAAAATCTATTCAATAAATGGCCCCCAGATTGGGGACGTTAGAGGATTAAACTGATGAGAATAGTACTACAGAAAATACCACTCATATCGGGTGTGACAGTAAATTGCACGGCGCAGACTCAGTGACCGTGGATTAAAACAGAGTGGAGGGAGCCAACGTTTTTTAACCATCTCCCTGTTCGAAAAATCTATTCAATAAATGGCCCCCAGATTGGGGACGTTAGAGGATTAAACTGATGAGAATAGTACTACAGAAAATACCACTCATATCGGGTGTGACAGTAAATTGCACGGCGCAGACGCAGTGACCGTGGATTAAAACAGAGTGGAGGGAGCCAGCGTTTTTTAACCATCTCCCGTTCGAAAAATCTATTCAATAAATGGCCCCCAGATTGGGGACGTTAGAGGATTAAACTGATGAGAATAGTACTACAGAAAATACCACTCATATCGGGTGTGACAGTAAATTGCACGGCGCAGAAGCAGTGACCGTGGATTAAAACAAAGGGGAGGGAGACAGCGTTTTTTTAACCATCTCCCCATTCGAAAAATCAATTCAATTGACCTTTCGGGGACCCTTGGTGTTGTACGTGGCTGGGTGGAGGAAGAAACCTTCAATGACATCACCGGGACGTGGCTAGCTTGGTATCCAACCTTGTGCAAATGGGGAGTTTGCGGTTGTGCAAATGGACTGTTTGCGGTGCATTAAAAGAGGAGTTTGGTATGTCAATGTCTGAGAATCGAGCGTAACCTTTACACTACCTGATCGATACAACATCATTCCTGATCGTATACACACACTGGATGTTTTAAAGCACGTTATTCCAAACAATTTAGGAATGTTAGTTGATTTATGCCCTTTATGGATTAAAACCCGACTCTGCGTCCACTACGTAATTTTCCATGGGAGTTTTGCCATGGATCTCCCTCCGGCATGCCACAGTCCAGTTGTTAGTCCCCTTGAAACAACTTTTCCATCACTATTGTGGCTAGAAAGAGTCCCTTTGGTTTTTAAAATTCGCCTGTCTATTGAAGTCTATGGCGGTTCGCCCGGTTCGCCTGTGGAAGTTCGCGTTCGCTGTTCGCGAACTGAAAATTTTATGTTCGTGACATTACTACTAATGAGTTGTTCCATAATAGAAGCGCTCATTAGTATTCACCTTATAAGATGCACTGACATTTTCCTCCCACTTCCGAGCTGTCTTAGATATAGACCTTTTTGTACACCTGAAATAGACATAGAAAATGGTAAATGAGATGGTCTACTGGCCCGTAACCTTCTCTGCCCACGCCATGCCCACTTTTCTAGAACTGGGTTGAGTGGAGAGAAGTTGCAGATTGTGGCGCAACTAGCTTTTTGCCAAAATCTTATATTCAACAGCTCCAGCGCATGGTGATGAGTCCATGCTTCTGGCTTTTCCCACCCTCCTGCTAATTAAAAAACTGTCAATCAGAGACAGGTGGGCAGGGAGAGCCATGAGCTCATGAACATCAGGATTGGCAATGTGCACTCTCATCGTTGTGCAGACCCACTGACTTCCAAGGGTCGTCCTATCTTTTGCTGTGTGGAGACACAGACCCAGAAGGACACGCCCTATCTTTCAACGCATCTTGCAGATCGCAAAACCATTGAAGTCAACGGGTCCGCACCACAATACGGGGTGCACACAGCCGATGCCTGTGCTTTGGGGATTATAGTAGTAAGAATGAAGCAATTATAAGAAGCTGTTCACACTGGCATCATGGCCCACATAATGAGATGAATGCGCACTGGCCTAAAATACCTGTGCTGACAACAACACTAACTTATGATGTGGTTGCACATTGGTATTATAGGCTGATGTGTATTCATTAGTAGAAAGAAAAGATCCAGCACTGCCGTTATCAATTGAAAAAGCCAAAATACCTTTATTCCGTTGCATAAAATACAAGCGACAGCTCTGCCTTGACTCATGGAAACACACTCCCGGTCTACGCGTTTCAGACACACCTGTCCTTAATCATGACATGTATTCATTAGTGTTGGGTGCGAATATTCGAATCGCGAATTTTAATCACGAATATCGCAACTTTGAGAATTCGCAAATATTTAGAATATAGTGATATATATTCGTATTTCCAATTATCTACTTTTTTATCAGTAACCTCCCTTTTTGCTTGTGGGCCAATGAGAAGGCTGCAATGTCTTTGTCTGAGCTTAGCAACATCCCTAGCAACCAATAGGAAAGTTGCCTACCCCTTACTATATAAGAAACTCCCCACAGCCATTTTCTGAAGTTTATTACAGTTCTGTGAGAGACAGCAGTGTCATTGCTGTGCTCTCTGCTTTCCTGTGTCACATTACATTAGATAGTTAGCTAGTTAGTTAGTATATTTACATATATATATATATATATATATATATATATATATTACAGATAGTTAGTGGGAAATAGTCAGGGTAGGTTAGATAGTGATATAGTATAGCTGATAGGTTCCAGTGCAGGGTGTTAGGTAGTGTAATAAGTTCTGCTGTCCATACAAACATGCTACATACTGTACATAGTGCTGTGATGTTACAAGTTCACAACAATACTTAGTGCACCAATCACTAATATGTAGTGTTGAGTGAACAGTTCGAGAATAGTTCGGGTTCGTACCGAATTTTGGGGTGTTCGGGACACGGACCCGGACCCGAACATTTTCAAAAAAGTTCGGGTTCGTTGTTCGGCGATTTCTTCCCGCTTTCTGAAGGGCTGCACAGCAGCCAATCAGCTAGCGTTTTACTTCTTGCCCTAAGAGCCCATCACAGCCATGCCTACTAATGGCATGGCTGTGATTGGCCAAGTGCAGCATGTGACCCAGCCTCTATTTAGGCTGGAGTCAAGTAGCGCTGCACGTCACACTGCTCTGATTAGTGTGGGGAGAGGACGCAGCTGCTGTGAGGGCGAGATTAGGCAGGGAAAAGTCTGCAAAAGCACCTAATGAAGTGATCGATCTACAGCTATGAATGATTAAACTTCTGCTAGTTACTTGCTCACTGGTTTTTAGGCTGCACAGAGCGTTTTTCTGTCACTTATTTTCTGGGGTGATCGGCGGTCATTTTGTGACTTGTGGTGCACCAGAACAAGCTGCCACCAAGTCCATCAATCCATCAATAATAGTTTTTTTTTTGCTATATCCTACATCAGGGGCTTGGCTGTGCTAAGTGTCACCCCTAGAAACTCAGGATACCAATTTCTATATTTTATTAAGGGGTTACATACAATTGCCAAAATACCAATCCCCTAAATCTGGTTTTCCAGCTTTGGCTAGCCAAGTATAATACTGTCTGCTGTTTGGCAAAGGATAGATAATTTTCTGTGGTGAAATTCAATTGTCAAAATAGCAATCCCCTAAATCTGGTGTCCCAGCACTGGTTAGCAAACTATAATAGTGTCCGCCAAAACATATATTTTGTTCTGAGGTGAAATTCAATTGCCAAAATAGCAATACCATAAATCTGGTGTCACAGCTGTGGCTGGCAAACTCTAATAGTGTCCGCCAAAACATATATTTTGTTCTGGGGTGAAATTTAATTGCCAAAATAGCAATACCATAAATCTGGTGTCACAGCTGTGGCTGGAAAACTATAATAGTGTCCGCCAAAACATATATTTTGTTCTGGGGTGAAATTCAATTGCCAAAATAGCAATACCCTGAATCTGGTGTTCCAGCTGTTGCAGGCCTAGTTTAAATCTGTCCGTAACAGGGTATATTTTGTTCTGGGGTGAAATTCAACTGCCAAAATAGCAATCCCCTAAATCTGGTGTCCCAGCACTGGCTGGCAAACTATAATAGTGTCCGCCAAAACATATATTTTGTTCTGGGGTGAAATTCAATTGCCAAAATAGCAATAACATAAATCAGTGGTTTCAGCTGTGGCTGGCAAACTATAATAGTGTCCGTCAAAACATATATTTTGTTCTGGGGTAAAATTCAATTGCCAAAATAGCAATACCATAAATCAGTGGTTTCAGCTGTGGCTGGCCAAGTTTAATAGTGTCCTGCAAATTATATATTTTGTTCTGGGGTGAAATTCAATTGCCAAAATAACAATACCCTGAATCTGATGTTCCAGCTGATGCAGGCCTAGTTTAAATCTGTATGTAACAGGGTATATTTTGTTCTGGGGTGAAATTCAACTGCCAAAATAGTAATCCCCTAAATCTGGTGTACCAGCACTGGCTGGCAAACTATAATAGTGTCCGCCAAAACATATATTTTGTTCTGGGGTGAAATTTAATTGCCAAAATAGCAATACCATAAATCAGTGGTTTCAGCTGTGGCTGGCCAAGTTTAATAGTGTCCTGCAAATTATATATTTTGTTCTGGGGTGAAATTCAATTGCCAAAATAGCAATACCCTGAATCTGATGTTCCAGCTGATGCAGGCCTAGTTTAAATCTGTATGTAACAGGGTATATTTTGTTCTGGGGTGAAATTCAACTGCCAAAATAGTAATCCCCTAAATCTGGTGTACCAGCACTGGCTGGCAAACTATAATAGTGTCCGCCAAAACATATATTTTGTTCTGGGGTGAAATTTAATTGCCAAAATAGCAATACCATAAATCTGGTGTCACAGCTGTGGCTGGAAAACTATAATAGTGTCCGCCAAAACATATATTTTGTTCTGGGGTGAAATTCAATTGCCAAAATAGCAATACCCTGAAACTGGTGTTCCAGCTGTTGCAGGCCTAGTTTAAATCTGTCCGTAACAGGGTATATTTTGTTCTGGGGTGAAATTCAATTGCCAAAATAGCAATACCATAAAACAGTGGTTTCAGCTGTGGCTGGCCAAGTTTCATAGTGTTTTACAAAGGATATATTTTGTTCTGGGGTGAAATTCACTTGCCAAAATAGCAATACCATAAATCAGTGGTTTCAGCTGTGGCTGGCCAACTTTCATAGTGTCCTGCAAAGGATATATTTTGTTCTGGGGTGAAATTCAACTGCCAAAATAGCAATCCCCTAAATCTGGTGTCCCAGCACTGGCTGGCAAACTATAATAGTGTCCGCCAAAACATATATTTTGTTCTGGGGTGAAATTCAATTGCCAAAATAGCAATACCATAAATCCGTGGTTTCAGCTGTGGCTGGCCAAATTTCATAGTGTCCTGCAAAGGATATATTTTGTTCTGGGGTGAAATTCAATTGCCAAAATAGAAATACCATAAATCTGGTGTCACAGCTGTGGCTGGCAAACTATAATAGTGTTCGCAAAAACATATATTTTGTTCTGGGGTGAAATTCAATTGCCAAAATAGCAATACCATAAATCAGTGGTTTCAGCTGTGGCTGGCAAACTATAAAAGTGTCCGCCAAAACATATATTTTGTTCTGGGGTGAAATTCAATTGCCAGAATAGCAATACCATAAATCAGTGGTTTCAGCTGTGGCTGGCCAAGTTTCATAGTGTATATTTTGGATATATTTTGTTCTGGGGTGAAATTTAATTGCCAAAATAGCAATACCCTGAATCTGGTGTTCCAGCTGTTGCAGGCCTAGTTTAAATCTGTCCGTTACAGAGTATATTTTTTTCTGGGGTTAAAATCAATTGCCAAAATAGCAATACCATAAATCAGTGGTTTCAGCTGTGGCTGGCAAACTTTAATAGTGTCCGCCAAAACATATATTTTGTTCTGGGGTGAAATTCAACTGCCAAAATAGCAATCCACTAAATCTGGTGTCCCAGCACTGGCTGGCAAACTATAATAGTGTCCGCCAAAACATATATTTTGTTCTGGGGTGAAATTCAATTGCCAAGATAGCAATACCATAAATCAGTGGTTTCAGCTGTGGCTGGCCAGGTTTCATAGAGTCCTGCAAATTATATATTTTGTTCTGGGGTGAAATTCAATTGCCAAAATAGCAATACCCTGGATCTGGTGTTCCAGCTGTTGCAGGCCTAGTTTAAATCTGTCCATAAAAGGATACCTTTCATCCAGGGCCTAAATACTAGCCCTAAAAGAGATATTCCCCTAAATCAGTGGTTACTGCTGTGCCTGGATTAGTGTTATACGCTACATAAATAAATAGGCAGATAGTGTTAGGTGCCTGTAAAAAAAGGCATGAATTTGAACTTAATACATTGGGCCAAATATTTTTTTTCTTACTGTGGTGCTTGGTGAACGTTAACAATGAGTAAAACATCTAGTAAGGGACGCAGACGCGGTCGTGGTGGTGTTAGTGTACCCTCTGGTGCTGGGAGAGGATGTGGCCATTCTGCCACAGCCACACGTCCTAGTGAACCAACTACCTCAGGTTCCAGTACCCGCCAGAATTTACAGCGATATTTGTTGGGGCACAATGCCGTTCTAAGGATGGTATTGCCTGAGCAGGTACAGGCGCTAGTCAATTGGGTGGCCGACAGTGGATCCAGCACGTTCACAACATTATCTCCCACCCAGTCTTCTGCAGAAAGCGCATAGGTGGCACCTGAAAACCAAGCCCATCAGTCTGTCACATCACCCCCATGCATATCAGGGAAACTGTCTGAGCCTCAAGTTATGCAGCAGTCTCTTATGCTGTTTGAAGACTCTGCTGGCAGGGTTTCCCAGGGAATCCACCTAGCCCTTCCCCAGTGGTGGAAGACATAGAATGCACTGATGCACAACCACTGATGTTTCCTGATGATGAGGACATGGGAATACCATCTCATCGCAGTCCGCACGTCTCTGATGATGACGAAACACAAGTGCCAACTGCTGCGTCTTTCTGCAGTGTGCAGACCGAACAGGAGGTCAGGGAGGAAGACTGTGTGGAAGACGATGCAGGGGACGATGAGGTCCTAGACCCCACATGGAATGAAGGTCATGCCACTAACTTTCATAGTACAGAGGAAGAGGCCACCGCCACCAGGGACCGAGCACCCCAAAGGCAGCTTCAAGGAGTTCCCTGGCATGACACTTCTTTAAACAATGTGCTGACGACAAGACCCGAGTGGTTTGCACGCTGTGCCATCAGAGCCTGAAGCGAGGCATTAACGTTCTGAACCTTAGCACAACCTGCATGACCAGGCATCTACATGCAAAGCATGAACTGCAGTGGAGTAAACACCTTAAAAGCAAGAAACTCACTCTGGCTCCCCCTGCTCCCTCTTCTGCTGCTGCCTCGGCCTCTTCCTCTGCCTCGGGAGGAATGTTGGCACCTGCCGCCCACCAAACAGAGGATGTGCCACCGACAACACCACCTGCGTCACCAAGCATCTCCACCATGTCACACGGCAGCGTTCAGCTCTCCATCTCACAAACCTTGGAGAGAAGCGTAAATTCCCACCTAGCCACCCTCGAGCCCTGGGCCTGAATGCCAGCATTTCTAAACTACTGGCCTTTGAAATGCTGTCATTCAGGCTGGTGGTACACAGACAGCTTCAAACAGCTGATGTCCATGGCTGTCCCACAGTATGTTCTTCCCAGCCGCCACTACTTCTCCAAGAGAGCCGTGCCTTCCCTGCACAACCAAGTATCCGATAAAATCAAGTGTGCACTGCGCAACGCCATCTGTGGCAAGGTCCACCTAACCACAGATACGTGGACCAGTAAGCACGGCCAGGGACGCTATATCTCCCTAACTGCACACTGGGTAAATGTAGTGGCGGCTGGGCCCCAGGCGGAGAGTTCCTTGGCGCACGTCCATATGTTTGGGGGACAGGCCCCACACCGCGCAGGAGTTGTGGCGGGGTATTGAACAACAGACCGACGAGTGGTTTCTGTCGGTGGGCCTCAAGCCCGGCCTGGTGGTGTGCGATAATGGGCGAAATCTTGTCGCAGCTCTGGGACTAGCCGGTTTGACGCACATACCTTGCCTGGCGCATGTGCTGAATTTGGTGGTGCAGAAGATCATTCACAACTACCCTGACATGTCAGAGCTGCTGCATAATGTGCGGGCCATCTGTGCGCGCTTCCGGCGTTCACATTCTGCCGCTGCTCGCCTGTCTGCGCTACAGCGGAACTTCAGGCCTTCCCGCTCACCGCCTCATATGCGACGTGCCCACCAGGTGGAACTCCACCTTGCACATGCTGGAGATACTGTGCGAGCAGCAGCAGGCCATAGTGGAGTTTCAGCTGCAGCACGCGCGCGTCAGTCGCACTGCGGAACAGCACCACTTCACCACCAATGATTGGGCCTCCATGCGAGACCTGTGTGCCCTGTTGTGCTGTTTCGAGTACTCCACCAACATGGCCAGTGGTGATGACACTGTTATCAGCGTTACAATACCACTTCTATGTCTCCTTGAGAAAACGCTTATGGCGATGATGGAAGAAGAGGTGGCCCAGGAGGAAGAGGAGGGGGATGAGTGGTCATTTTTAGCACTTTCAGGCCAGTCTGTTAGAAGTGGCTCAGAGGGAGGTTTTTTGCAACATCAGAGGCCAGGTACAAATGTGGCCAGCCAGGACCCACTACTGGAGGATGATGAGGAAGAGTTGGAGGAGGATGAGGATGAAGCAGGTTCACAGCGGGGTGGCACTCGAAACAGCTCAGGCCCATCACTGGTGCGTGGCTGGGGGGATACGGAGGACGATGACGATACGCCTCCCACAGAGGACAGCTTGTCCTTACTTCTGGGGAGCCTGGCACACATGAGCGACTACATACTGCAGTGCCTGCGCAACGACAGCAGAGTTGCCCACATTTTAACATGTGCGGACTACTGGGTTGCCACCCTGCTGGATCCCCGGTACAAAGACAATGTGCCCACCTTACTTCCTGCACTGGAGTTTGATAGGAAGATCCGCGAGTACAAGCGCACGCTGGTAGACGCGCTCCTGAGAGCATTCCCAAATGTTACAGGGGAACAGGTGAAAGCCCAAGGTGAAGGCAGAGGAGGAGCAAGAGGTCGCCAACGCAGCAGTGTCACGGCCAGCTCCTCTGAGGGCAGGGTTAGCATGGCAGAAATGTGGAAAAGTTTTGTCTCCACGCCACAGCTAACTGCACCACCACCTGATACGGAACGTGTTAGCAGGAGGCAGCATTTCACTAACATGGTTGAACAGTACGTCTGCACACCCCTCCACGTACTGACTGATGGTTCGGCCCCATTCAACTTCTGGGTCTCCAAATTGTCCACGTGGCCAGAGTTAGCATTTTATGTCTTGGAGGTGCTGGCCTACCCGGCGGCCAGAGTTTTGTCTGAACGTGTATTCAGCACGGCAGGTGGCGTCATTACTGACAAACGCAGCCGCCTGTCCACAGCCAACGTGGACAAGCTGACATTCATAAAAATGAACCAGGCATGGATCCCACAGGCCCTTTGCCTCCCTTGTGCTGAATAGACATTTATAACTGCCTCCCCTCAACCATGTATTCTTTTACTCCGGGGCACTTCTTTATTGAATCCTCATTTTTTTAACTTTACCATGATCTTGCGGTGCAACCCAAAGTTGAATGAACCTCTCCTCTGTCTGGGTGCTGTTCCGAAATAACTGAAAGTGGCCTTCTCAAGTGGTGGGTGAAATGACGCATGATTCCTTGCTGTGGGACCTCTCTCCTCTGTCTGGGTGCTGGGGCGAAATAACTGAAAGTGGCCTTCTCCAGTGGTGGGTGAAATGACGCATGATTCCTTGCTGTGGGACCTCTCTCCTCTGTCTGTGTGCTGGGGCGAAATAACTGAAAGTGGACTTCTCCAGTGGTGGGTAATATGACGCCTTATTCCTTGCTGTGGGACCTCTCTCCTCGGTCTGGGTGCTGGGCCGAAATAACTGAAAGTGGCCTTCTCCAATGGTGGGTGATATGACGCATGATTCCTTGCTGTGGGACCTCTCTCCTCTGTCTGGGTGCTGGGGCAGAAATAACTGAAAGTGGCCTTCTCCAGTGGTGGGTGAAATGTTGCATGATTCCTTGCTGTGGGACCTCTCTCCTCTGTCTGGGTGCTGGGGCCGAAATAACTTAAAGTGGCCTTCTCCAGTGGTGGGTGATATGACGCATGATTCTCTGCTATGGGACCTCTCTCCAATTGATATTGATTAATTTTTATTTATTTTATTTTAATTCATTTCCCTATCCACATTTGTTTGCAGGGCATTTGCCTACATTTTGCTGCCTTTTGCAGCCCTCTAGCCCTTTCCTGGACTATTTTACAGCCTTTTAGTGCCCAAAAGTTCGGGTCCCCATTGACTTCAATGGGGTTCGGGTTCAGGATAAAGTTCGGGTCGAGTTCGGATCCCGAACCCGAACATTTTCGGGAAGTTCGGATGAACTTCTCGAACCTGAACATCCAGGTGTTCGCTCATATGTAGTCAGACCTGTTAAAATGTTAGGTTCCACATATTGCGCCAAAATATTCATATCATTAGTGCCGATTTCACAATCGCGAATATATTGGAGCACTGTATCTGCATATTAAGCTATTGTAATGTTCTGACGTGCCAACCATTTTCTCCAGTCTCATTAAATTTCGAGCAGTTTGAAAAAATGTAGCTATTGTGACCCACACCTGTACTTCACGCGCATTACGCGTTTATTACATTTCCGATTTTTGTAATCAAGAAAATAATAGCGAATTTGCGTATTCGCAAATATATGACGAATATTCTACCAAATATTCGCGAAATATCACAATTCGAATATTGCCCCTGCCGTTCATCACTAGTATTCATGTCATTAGCTGGTCCAAGAAGAAGCGCTAATCTGCGCGAAACAGCTTTTGCCTGTGTACCCCGCATCCCGCTACCCTGTTCTGTTTTCAAGTGATGTAATAAAGAAGTTGTTTTTACATTGGTGAGTGCCATAACTTTTTTCTTAGTTTTTGGTGCTTTTCTGCAAAGCTTGTTTAATGGATCTGAAAGTTGAACAATGGCCTTTCCTTACTTACAATGTGCTATGTTGGGGTTTCCATCATTATAATTGCAAGAATATCACTGTATGCTACAATATTCCAGGCAAAGTGATGGAAGCCTCAGTCATCAACAGAGGCTTGGAGCACAAAAGTGAACATAAGCCTAGGAAACTGGATATAATTGGTAGATATTGATTACAATAAACACATGGACGGTTCAAAATGTTATAAATGTACGATGCATACAGTTATGGTTATAGTTATGGTTGTCTCGGTATCTGAAAGGACCTCCAATATCATAGATCTGTTTTCTCCATCACTTATTGATGCTGATAGAGCTTCTTACTCCATTGCTCACAATCACTGTGAGAACAAAAATGGTGGCTATTAGTAGTTGGTAGAGATGGCCCGAACTATTCGCCGGCGAACAGTTCCCGGCGAACATAGCTTGTTCGCGTTCGCCTCTGCCGGGCGAACATATTCGATGTTCGCGTTCGCCCCTATACTTTATCATTGAGCAAACTTTGACCCTGTACCTCACAGTCAGCAGACACATTCCAGCCAATCAGCATACCCTCCCTCCCAGACCCTCCCACCTCCTATCTAAACGCAAGGATAGGATCCATCTTACATTCATTCTGAAGCTGCAGTAATAGTAAATGTAAATCGCAATGCGATTAATATAACCTGTATTATTCGCATTGCGATTACAACTTAGATCTGAGTTCCAAATGGTTGTATTGCTAGAATATATTAACTGAAGATAACAAATATAGCACTATATTCTCAATCTTCATTATATTCTAGCAATAAAACCATTAGGAACTCAGATCTAAGTTGAATTTACAATGCGATTAATATAACCTGCATTAATCGCATTGCGAATTCAACTTAGAGCTGAGTTCCTAATGGTTGTTGCATTGCTAGAATATACGTTATATTCTAGCAATACAACCATTAGGAACTCAGCTTAAGTATAATCGCAATGCGAATAATACTTAGAATTATTAATCGCTTTGCGAATCCATTTGATGCCTCTGTTTGATTGTATATGACGGTTGACTATGACTACCACCAACGTTCTGCTGCCTCCAAAGCAAGATATCTGAACCCCCAGGGGCCATTTGGGCATTTTTAATAGAAAACGCATAAAAACGCATAAAAACGCATCTGCGTTTTTATAATTTTTCATTTTTAGTTTATTTTTTGTGTATTTTGCCACATTTGGTTGCATATTTACATTTGGTATAGGCAAATATGGTAGTCTAGATCATGTGTCTATACCAAAACCTAGGATCATTGTTTGACAGCATATTTTCTAAGCCATGTAGCTGAATATAGATTTGGGCAGAGTAATGATCTAGACTACCATATTTGCCTATACCAAATGTAAATATGCAACCAAATGTGGCAAAATACACAAAAATTAAACTAAAAAATTAAAAAATTAAAAACGCAAATGCGTTTTTGATGCGTTTTCTATCAAAAACGCCCAAATGGCCCCTGGGGGTTCAGATATCTTGCCTCGGGGCAGCAGAACATTGGTGGTAGTCATAGTCAACCGTCATATTCAATCAAATAGAGGCATCAAATGGATTCGCAAGCGATTAATAATTGTAAGTATTATTCGCATTGCGATTACAACGTAGAGCTGAGTTCCTAATGGTTGTATTGCTAGAATATAACGTATATTCTAGCAATACAACAACCATTAGGAACTCAGCTCTAAGTTAATTCACAATGCGATTAATGCAGGTTATATTAATCGCATTGCAAATTCAACTTAGATCTGGGTTTCCTAATGGTTGTATTGCTAGAATTATATAACGAAGATTGAGAATATAGAGCTAAATTCCCAATCTTAGTTATATTCTAGCAATACAACCATTAGAAATAGAACCCATCTCTAAGTTAAGTTCGCAAATATGATGTCCCAACTCCCAAACTATTCACCGGCAGTAGTTCCCGGCGAACATAGCTTGTGCGCGTTCGTCGCGGCGAGCGAACATATGCGATGTTAGGTCCACCCCTATCATTGAGTAAACTTTGACCCTGTACCTCACAGTCAGCAGACACATTCCAGCCAATTAGCATACCCTCCCTCCCAGACCCTCCCATCTCCTGGACACAGCATCCATTTTAGATTCATTCGGAAGCTGCAGTCTTAGTGAGAGGAGGGACAGTGTAACTGCTGCTGAGATTTAATAGGGAAATTGATAGCTAGGCTAGTTTAGTCAGTGTCCACTCCAGTCCTGAAAGACTCATCAGATCTCTGCTGTAGGGCTGCGTCCTGACAGCACCCCAAAAAGCCCTTTTAGGGCTAGTACATCAGTCTCCCTCCCAGACCCTCCCACCTCCCATCAAAAAGCAAGGATGGCATCCATCTTAGTAGTTGTAATCGCAATGCGATTAATACAGGTTATATTAATCGCATTGCGAATTCAACTTAGAGCTGGGTTCCTATTCTCAATCTTCGTTATATTCTAGCAATACAACCATTAGGAACTCAGATCTAAGTTGTAATCACAATGCGATTAATATAACCTGTATTAATCGCATTGCGATACTAACTTACCACACTCTGCGTCAACTAGATATTTTTCCATGGGAGTTTTGCCATGGATCCCCCTCCGGCATGCCACAGTCCAGGTGTTAGTCCCCTTGAAACAGCTTTTCCATCACTATTGTGGCCAGAAGGAGTCCCTTTGTTTTTTAAAATTCGCCTGTCTATTGAAGTCTATGGCGGTTCGCACTGTTCGCATGTTCGCGAACATTTGCGGAAGTTCGCGTTCGCTGTTTGCGAACTGAAAATTTTATGTTCGCGACATCACTAGTAGTTGGTACTCATGAAAAGCAAAAATGAAATAAATATAACTAAGAAACAATTTACAAGACTTTTTACTAATTAGAAATGATGAATTCATCCTGAAGAAGTTTTTTTCTTCCAAGAAACAGCTCCAGTTCAGCATCATTCACGTAAATATACAAACTGTCTCTATTTCTTCTGTGCTGATGATCCCTTCTTGATACTTGTTCATACAGTATAAAATAAATCTTATTTAAATACAATGGACTCAAGACATCAAGACTAGATAATTTTTTTGTCAATGACTTATGACGGGATCTGTAGGATTAGCAGAGTACCCAATCACATTATCTCTATTGTGTACGCCAGCAATAATGAAATATGTTCACATTCCCAACAAAGTGAGATTGGCCCTATGACGCCAAGAGTCTCAAGTCAATATTAATTCAATACATAGGGACACCTGCAGACCTTGTCAGTGGTGCTCTTTAGTTACAGACAAATCCACAGAAATTCCAATAGAAAGAAAGTTGTGGCACTCACCGATAAAATATTATCCTTTACTGAGTCATTCCAAAAAATACAGCCAGGTGAAAGGGGGGGTTCAGGTGGTTCAGGTAACGGGCGTTTCGCATTCCTACATGGATCTCCATTGTCCTGTATTCTCAGTGACATGCACACCCAGATATACCAACACTCCCATCTATGTCACAACACTAAATACTTGCCCTTTAATGTATGATGCAAATGTTAAAGTAATTTATCCAAATACAGAAATTGACATGCAACAAAACATTTAAACAATTACAAAAATGGGCCTAAGCTACAGTACTATGATCAATCAAATCAAGAGGCCCCAAGGTCCCATGTCAATATACTTATTCCATAATGCTTCACAATAATTTACCGGGGGAGATTTATCAAAACTGGTGTAAAGGAAAACTGTATTAGTTGCCCATAGCAACCAATCAGATTTCACTTTTCATTTTTCAGGACTCCTTTGGAAAATGAAAAGTGAAATTTGATTGTTTCTATGGACAACTGAGCCAGTTTTTCTTTACGCCAGTTTTAATAAACCTGGACCATTGTGTCTATTTCCACCGGGTATTAACCCATTAGGGACTAGCAAAATTTTTGTTTTTGTATTTTCGTTTTTTCTTTATACCCTCCAAAATCTACAACTTTTTACAGTTTTTATTCACATAGCCATATATGGGCTATAAGAGGATTGTTTTTGGGGGGAGACAATAAGTTGTATTTATAATGGCACCATTTAATTTACCATATCTTGTATTGCAAAATAAGAAAATGGGGTAAAAAATTGTGGGGTGGAGAAAAAAACAATTCCACCAAGGTTTTGTTATTATGGCATTCACTATGCACACTATGCATTTCACTACTTTTGAAAAAATCTAAACCTTTGGGAAAAAAAAATCATTGAATTGCCATTTTCTGACAGACATAACTTTTTAAAACTATTTCATTTTTAAATCACTTCTTATTAAATGTTTTTGGGAGAGACAAAAAATGCAGGGGACTCATGCATTTTTATTTACTGTACCTATTTTGTACCTGCATTCACCACTCAGGAAAAATATTGATATACGTATTTTAATCATTCAAACATTTTCAGACGCAGCAATCTCTATTATGTTTAATTTTTATTGTTTAATTCATTTTTAGGAATAAAAATTGGGAAAGGGAGGGGATTTGAATTTTTAATGTTTAGTGTTTTTTTATTTAAAAGTGCTGTCATTTTTAGTCACCTTAGGGGACTTGTACATATGATCTTCTGATCACTTTTACCATAGACTGCAATAGAATACTATTGCAGTCTATGGTATTCTGCCTTCCAAGCTGTTCTTCAGACACAGCTTTGCAGGTAGCTTGCTATGACAGCACTGGGAATGTTTGTGAATAATAAAAGAGATTAACTGATTGAAGATATCGAGTGCCAGGATGTCTTCTATATTCTACTGGGACTGACCCTGCCATGTGAGGGAGTAGAATCTCTGTTTGTTTTCTAATAACTGGATGTTTATTTTTTTTACCTCCTTTTTTATCAAGTAGCAAAATGTTCCATTTGCGTTCTTTAACTCCCTAAAGGAGCAGGCCAATTTTCATTTTTTGTGTTCTTGTTTTTTCCTCTCCACCTCCTAAGAACCAACTTTTTAAATTTTCCATTGACATAGCCATATCTAACAGCTTGATTTTTTGTGGGACAATTTGTATTTTTTAATGGCACCATTTAATTTACCTTAGTAAACTAGTAAGGTGAAACTAAAAAAATAAAAATGTAATTATGCTTATATTTTTGGGTTTGGGTTTACAGTGTTCACCGTGTGCTAAAAATGACACAACAGCCTTATTATGATTACAATAGTACAAAATTTATATACCTTCTATTATCTTGTACTACTTAAAAAAAAAAAAAAAAAGCTTTAAATAATAGTTTTTTTATTTGCATCACCATATTCTGATAGCCCAGCTACGTAGCTATATGAGGGCTCATTATTTGTGGCTGGGCATGCTGTGGTTTTTGTTACACTGTTTTGGAGTACATATGACTTTTGACTACTTTTTATAAAAAAAAATTGGGGGGAGCAATGTGGCCAGAATACAGATAATTGGTTAATTTTTTTTACCAGCTACGGCATTCACCATGCTGATGAATATTGTTATGAATAATTTGGACGTTTTTGGAAGCAGGAATACAAATTATTTTATATTATCTTATATTTTCATATTTTTTTATATTTTAAAACTGTAATAGAACCCTATTGTAGTCTCTAGGTTTTTCATGGGCTGCCTTGACAAGGCTCCAGACTGTCATAGCAACCTATCAGAGCTCTGCAATTTCACTGTGGGGGCTCCACATATACCATGGTTGCTAATGACAGTGGCATCTAAGGGGTTAAATGAACGCATTGGAGTTATCTTGCCATGTATGGAGTGAGCTCTGCGAATTAGCCTGCTCCATACTTCCCCTTAACCCTTATGACATACGGTTACGTCATACAGCATTAAGGCATACCACCCAACTTTGGTCAAAGACGGACACTTACACCACCACTGGCTGGCGGGTCATGGATGCAGCCAGTGATTGGTTAAGCAAAATTCATAGCCATTTCATACCATTTTGAGACAGTAGCAAGACGTGGGGTGCAACGGGGATCAGACACTGTCAAAAGCAGTGGGGAGGGATCAGTGGGTATAAGTTGTATTATTATTTTTTACAGGATGTCCAGTCCCTAGGACAGTTTTTATTCTTGTGCTGGAAAACACCTTTTAATATCAGCACAATAATTATCTGATCATAGACATTTTAAATTGCACCAAATAATAAACAAAAATATACATTGAGGTCTAATATACAGGTGAGAACAAGGCAGATAGTTTCTGGAGAAGTTTATTAGTTTATTAATGAACATTTATTTCCCAGTTCAAAAAGATGGACATTTAAGTAGAAAGGAGGGACAGAAGGACTTGAATCAAACAGAGGGACTGTTCCTCCAAAAGATGGACACTTGGAGGCATACATTAAAGGGTTAGTTGCAATCTGTATGGGTAGTAATTCAAGCTTCTTTAAGAACTCAGAGAATTGGGCTTTAGGTAATCTGGTTCTTACGCCTGCTTGACTTTTAGTAATTCGATTGTAACCACTAATTATTCATCCTTTGTGCATTTTATAGGGGTTATCCCTTCAGTAATGTAAAAAAATGATATCATATACCATAGTACATGCCAATCTCTTTCTAACAAAGATAGGACGAGCCCTGTTCCTCACATGGATCCAGAGATCACTCCATTCATTGCTTCAATTGCTCTGCTAGATTTATTTCAAGCTGGCAGCTTAGGGGGTGGGCAGTGCACTTCCTCAGGAGTCATGTCCTTGCTAATGTAGCCAAAGTGAAGGATGTAACCAGTGGCGTAGCATGAGGGGCTTAGCCCGGGAGCCAAATTGCAGGGGGTGCCAGGCAGCAGACATTTCCCGTCTCCTCCGTTCTGCCTTATAGGCTTCAGGCCAGGCCTGAAGCCTAGGCAAAGCCTAGAATGTATTGGCTTCTTTGAAGTCATGACATCATGAGATCATGTGACTGCTTCCTCCCACCCCTTACAGACTGTGCCAGGTGCAGGAAAAGAGCTCTAAGAAGAAGCAGAACAGCATGCAGAGCAGGGAGAGTGCAGGCACTTATGCTGTGGTCAGTTATTTCTGGTGAGGGTTCTAGGGGCTGTATTATTATGTAGTTTGTAGTTGAGTATATAAGAGACATGAGAGCTGCTAGAAGCTTTTATAGTCACCCACAGTTACATTGCTCACCAGACAGTAAATCCCCTTACCAGGTATTTTAACTTCTATTTTGTAGTGGTTTTGCCTCCCCTGTGCCCCCTCCACATGGTGGTTTTGCCTCCTCTGTGCCCCTTTCACACTGTGGGTTTTGTCTCCTTAGTACCCCCTCCAGATGGTGGGTTTTGTCTCCTCTGTGCCCCCTCCACACTGTGGGTTTTGTCTCCTCTGTGCCCCCTCCACACTGTGGGTTCTGTCTCCTCTGTGCCCCTCCACACTGTGGTTTTGCCTCCTCTGTGCCCCCTCCATACAGTGGTTTTGCCTCTTCTGTGCCCCCTCTACACTGTGGGCTTTGTCTCCTATGTGAACCCTCCACACTGTGGGTTTTGCCTTCTCAGTGCCCCCTCTACACTGTGGGCTTTGTCTCCTATGTGCCCCCTCCACACTGTGGGTTTTGTCTCCTCTGTGCCCCCTCCACACTGTGGGTTCTGTCTTCTCTGTGCCCCCTCCACACTGTGGTTTTGCCTCCTCTGTGCCCCCTCCATACAGTGGTTTTGCCTCTTCTGTGCCCCCTCTACACTGTGGGCTTTGTTTCCTATGTGCCCCCTCCACACGGTGGATTTTGCTTCCTTTGTGCAGGGGCTACATGGATTAGGATATATAATGGCCGCCTCTGTATTATTAGTATATATAA
This sequence comes from Bufotes viridis, assembly GCA_033119425.1. Classification (NCBI taxonomy): domain Eukaryota; kingdom Metazoa; phylum Chordata; class Amphibia; order Anura; family Bufonidae; genus Bufotes; species Bufotes viridis. The sequence goes on along the minus strand of CM065593.1, from coordinate 135,922,500 downwards.
TGGCCCCTTGTGTATTATTATAATATATAATTGACCCCTCTGTATTATTAGTATATATAATAGACCCCTCTGTATAATTATAATATATAATGGCCCCCTCTGCATCATTAGTATATATAATGGCCTCCTGTGTATTATTATAATATATAATTGCTCCCTCTGTATAATTATAATATATAATTGCCCCTCTGTATTATTATAATATATAATGGCCCCTCTGTATTATTAGTATATATTGGTGTATATTGGTCTGGCTCTACCACAGTATTGAGGGTCAGCAGGATGACAGTGTTGAGGCACCAGGAGGGGAGGATGATAGTAATGTGAGGAATCTAAAAATGTTTTCTGTGAAACTCTGTAGCGACGCAGCTGAAATAAGGTATCATGGCAGTCTTATCTCCAAATGAAGACGTTGAGGAAAGTCTACATCACAGGAGATGTCACTGGATGGATGAGGTATGTAGTGCTGTATTCTACTGTATATTTTGTAGCAATGTATGTAATGTCCAAACACATATTTGTTTCACTGGGGGTTGGGGGTGGATTGAGAATATGGTCCACCCTGCCGCATCCTGGCCCCAGACTTCAGTTCACACTGTGCGTGTTCTGAATTCTGGGGCCTCACACCCATCTACTACATTATCTGTACTCAGAGAGTTATCACTGTGTTATCTGTAGTGTTTCATAGCACTGCAGGTGACATCTAATACATTATCTGTAAAAAGGGGCATGTCAACAGGTTGGGGGGCACAATACATGGCTTTCCCCAGGTGCTGGCAACTAATGCTATGCCACTGGATATAACTGAGAATGTGCTTCCATCTCAGTGAGCAGGGCAGTGAAATTAGATAATGAGCAATCAGCAGGTGGAGCTATAAGGATAGATTTCAGTGAATAACACAGTGGCTATACTACATTTTTAATTACATGCAATTATAAAAGTATTCAAATCTAGGTGCTGGTTCAAAAAATGTAGAATATATACATTACAATATTTGGTAGAATATTCGTCATATATTCGCGAATTCTCGAATATGGTCTTGTTTGCGAAAATGGGCAATGTAATATGTACGTAATGCTCGCGCAATACAGGCGTGGGTCACTATAGCTACATTTTTCAAGCTGCTAGAAGTTTCCTGAGACTGGAGAAAATGGTTGGCACTGCAGAACATTACAATCACTATATATTCAGATAGAGTGCTCCAATACATTCGCCATTGCAAAATCGGCACTAATGATGCGAAATATTTTGACGCAATACGTGCAACTGAACATTTTAACAGGTATGACTACATATTAGCGATTGGTGCACCAAGTATTGTTGTGAACTTGTGACATCACAGCACTATGTATGTATGTACAGTATGTATGTAACATACATACATATATACAGCACTATGTATGTAGCATGTATGTATGGACAGCAGAACCAGCTACACTATTTCACTATGTAACCTACACTGACTATCTCCCACTAACTCTCTGTAATATATATATATATATATATATATATACACATATGCTAACTTACTAACTAACTAATGTAATGACACAGGAAAGCAGAAAATTACAAATATATATCACTATATTCTAAAAATTCGCGAATTCTCAAAGTGGCGATATTCGCAATTAACATTCGCGATTCGAATATTCGCCCCCATCACTAATAGTGACCCCCACAAGTGGGCGGCAGTCCCTATACTAAAATATGTGTGAGGGACACAGGGGAAACAGGGAATAACAAACAGACAAACACAAGACTAGTTGTACGGTAAAGGGTCAAATGCCAGTCGGACAATAAAGTACAAAACCACTAAAGGCAAACGAGAAAACCATCACTCCAGCAAGTCAAAAACAGGAGATCAATACAATACCAAATTGCAAGAAGCCATAGCCATACTCACAATACCAATCCAGAAATCCCAAAGTCAGTGGAATCTTCAATACCACCAGAGAATAGCTGGGGGAGGGGGAGAACAAGAAATTCACCGCCACCTGCAGGCTGGTCTTTTATACTGAGCAAAGAGCAACTCACCCGGCATCCCTGCATGCTGGTTGGAGTGTCCGGTTGAGTGTTCTGATGCTTTGGAGCTCCAACACCCCAACCTCATTGGTCCGGGGCTCTGAGGTCAGAGCAGGCTGCCCAGCAGCACTGGTTCCCACGGCAACTGGATGGAGGAAGCGGTGACTGGGAGAACCGTAACACTATTACAATGGGGAAAGAGTGTCCCTTAATTTCTCATGTAAGAGACTGTCATAATAGTAATATAACATTAAGCTTTGCGAGGATTGAGAGATTGGGTCATTTAATATCTGGAGAGAAAGACAAAACAAATGATTGAAATGTGAAGCAAAATGGATTTTTAAATGTGAAGCCTTGGGGCCTCTTAGTTTGAATGATTTGTAATGAGTTAATTCCATTTTTGCAGCTGTTTGAAAGGTCAATTTTTGTATTTTGATATATGATTTTAACATATGCAACATATATTAAAATGCAAATATTAAAGTGTTGTAAAATAGATAAGAGTGTTAGTATACAGTAAGACAGTAGATCATGCATGTCACCATGCATACAGGGCTACAAAAAGCGTGTAGGCCATTGAACCATCCCACCATCCTCTTGACCTGGGTGCATTTTATCGATTGACCCAATAAAGGATTACATTTGATCAGTATCACGTCTGATTACGCAGATAACAGACGTGCGGCGCAGAGGGGAGTGAAGGGGAGTACCCTACCACTAGGGAGAGGGAGGAGTGGTGACTAGGGATGAGCAAATCGACTTCGGATGAAACATCCAAAGTCGATTCGCATAAAGCTTAGTTTCAATACTGTTCGAAGCAAGCGCTCCGTACAGTATTAGAATGTATTGGCTCAGATGAGCCAAAGTTATTATTTCGCGAGACTTCGCATAATAACTTCAGAAATTGATTTATACTGTAAAAAAACATTTCCCGACCTTGGGTTTCGGCTCCAAGTGGTACCTTGGAACCGAACCCGAGTTCAGGAAATATTTTTTTACAGTATAAATCAATTTCTGTTATGCGAAGTCTCGCAAGACTTTGCAAAGTAATAACTTCAGCTCATCTGAGCCAATACATTCTAATACTGTACAGAGCGCTTCTAATACTGTACAGAGTTTTATGCAAATCGACTTCGGATGTTTCATCCGAAGTCGATTCGCTCATCCTTAGTGGTGACCCCTAACTCAACTAGCACTGGCACCTGCCCTGACGTCCCTAGAGGGGCTGCTAACCCATACACCGATCAGGTGCCTCATCCCCGGCTTACCCTGAAATAAGCCCTGAGTAGTGAGTAGGGCGGGGGGAGTACTAGTCCTCACCACTGACACCTAGGGTAACAACAGGGAAAGGACAAACAACACAAACATCACAAACAATCCCTGTAAGGAGACAACAAAGAGGTGAGAACCGGAAATCCAACAGCACCAGTTCCAACAGCTCCACAGCAACTCCAACTCCACAAGAGGTCAGAAAAGAAGATGTGGAAAGAAGGTCTTTATCTGGCAACAAGGGAAGCAGAAAGGGAGAATATATCGTAGCTTGGAGTGGCTGATGGAGAACAGCTGAAAGGAAAAGCTACAGATTCCTAAATGGGACAAAAAGGATTGCAAACCTAAGCAGAAAAACCTGGACCAGAATCCATTCTCACCACTAGGTCATGGAGCGATACCTTGAGAAACTGAGTGAGTAGCCACCCGATGCCACCTTCTGACCCCGGGCATAACAGGGTCAGTGATATGTCGTGACACCCTCATGACAATCACTGAGTGTCACAGCCTCTTGTCTATTGGAAAATTATTATGAAATATGTGGTGGACTGTATATTTGTTTGTGGTCTGCAGCAAGGCTTACCATTGTCTACTATACCTTATTATTACACTTTGTATTTTCGTGAAATATTTCTAATTTTTATTAAAAGTGTGTTAATACAGTTTGATATAATTTACGTAATGGATGATGGCTAGTTTCAATGTGTCATTATTTCTGAAAGAATTATGGTCTGTTAGTGGGAGTATATCAGCTATATGGTAATTTACTGTTGATAGTATTAAGTTATTACGGAAATGGATGTGCTTAATGTGGATATATTATTTTTAGCATAAAATGTGTAATAAAAACAGCTGGAATGCAGTAGCTATAATAAAATTAAAATCATTATCACTTGAGGGACGTGCAATTAATATTCTAAAGACCCTATAACACCAGACTTAAAATATGGAGAGAAAAAAAAAATAGGAACGCTGATTTTAATATGGTGTAATGTTAACGAATCCTGCATCATTTAGAAGACACACGCTAAAAGGCAAAAGGAAAATGTGTTTCACATGCTATTAAGTTATATGAGTTGTTTGTTTAACCTTGAAAAGCTCTATATGAGATGGCTCCGATCCCAATCTGCAAAGTGTCTGGTTCAGTCTTACACATAGCTTTACTCATTCTGAAAATATTTGAAGTGTGGACACTATCAGGGCTATAATGATTCCCCTTTAGATACTTTGAATGACAAAAACATAGTTGGACTAAAAGAACGTATGATTTCTTATTAGTCTGCAATGTCCTACATCAAAGGCCTACTCTAACTCAACCAATGACTACCATCCTCCCTTAATGCATCCTTTATATCCCATTTGTAGCACTTCTCCATTTCTGCACCAATTCTGTCAATGTTAGAGAGATGTAAAGCTCCTATTTACATTTGGACGGCTTGATAATCGGGCCAATTATCAGACTGCTTGTTCCTGATAATTGGCTCGTACAGTCGAGTAGTCAGTCTGCCAACGAATGAGCAAATGCTCGCTCATTGACAGATGAGCATCTTTCATCAGGATGTAAGATGCCCAATTATCGGCAGCACATCTCTCTGTGTAATCAGGGATGTACTGCCAATAATTAATAGAATCAGAGAGAAGGTCATCTTGCTATTTATATTTCTACACTCCCTCCCTCACCAGAAATGTACCACACATCATCTGCTACTTGTCCCCTCACAGAACCTCTGCCCACCTGCTGTATTAAATTCACCTCCACAGAGCCCTTAGGTTTATCTTCTTCCTGCACCTCCTGTTGAACTTTCCACTTTCTGTTCCCATCCCTCCGCTATGGAACCCTGCAACATAATGTTTCACCCTTGACCCCTCACAGTAGCACTGCTAACTTTTATTGTCTCCCCCTACCCACACTCACAAAGCCCATCCTCCTTGTCTCATTCCCTCTCTCCAGAGGCTCATTCAACATATCCACCATCCCCTGATAAGGCAATAGCTGTACTGGGCAAAGGAAATCAGTGCTCACTGCACATACAATATGACCTACACAATTCAAATGCACAATACAGAATATGACGCGCAATCAATATAAACAACAGTCCAATCATTTCTGCTGCCATCTTGTTTTTGTAAAAATAGCTGTCATGTTCAGGTGTGGGAGGGAAAAAAAGGCCTGGAAACTAGGGAAAGAAAACACAACTTCAAGTGGTTATGGCAGCACCAGAAACTCAGCCAAGATCCACACACCAACTATCCACAACTCAAACTGAAGCATAGTGGGAGAAACAACAATAAATAGAGAAGGATAAATTACCATAATAGCCACCCCTAGGGAAAAAAGGTGTGGCAAGCACCAGAAACAACACAGACGTCATTTGATCCAAACATAAAACATGTCAGATCAAACCACGTGTTGCCAGTCTCACCGATCTCCTGCCACCTGTCGCGGGAACGTCTGTGACAATAGCCTGCAGGAAGCTTTAATGAAGGAGTACATGGTGCTATATGACATTAAAGGAAAAAAAAATTAAAAATGGCCCAACAACCACAATAATCAACGTATAGGACTGAGCAGGACATTCCAATACTGAATTTGAGCATAATTTGTATTTGTTGATATATATATATATATATATATATATATATGCAAATGATCTCTTAACCTCTAATGCTACCAGATGTAAGGTAGCTATCCTATAATGTTCAACCTTTTAAGAGGCCTTGAGATATGATTTGGATAATAATTAAGGCAGCATCTCATCTGCAGACAGCTGTTTCAGGGTGATTGCCCCTTATCAATGTAGAGCAGAGAGTACTGGCTTAACTAGGTGAGAGTCCTAGGATTTTTAAGGCGCTCTCCATAAGAAGATATTATATTCCCTAGATTCTGTCTTAGGGCTCTCACCCAGTTAAGCCAGTACTCTCTGCTATACATTGATGAGGGGAAATCACCCTGAAACAGCTGTCTGCAGATGAGATGGTGGCTTAATTATTATCCATGTCATGTCTCAAGGCCTCTGAAAAGGCAGAACATTGACTTATAGGATAGCTGGCTTACATATGGCAGCATCAGAGGCAAAGCTTGTTAATAGCTCTCATCTGCATCCCTTTCTTCCCAGAATTCCAGAGAAACACTCCTCAAGCCGTATTAGGCACTCTCCATAAGGATTTATTATATTCCCCAAATCTTGATGAAATATAAATATAGAAATATATATTTTTTGTTTTATACACTAATTGGGGAAAGCCATCTTGCCTGAACTACTGATCTAAGATATGAACAGCAATTCAAAGATTTGCTTTACAGTAGTCAAATAAACAAAAAAAAACATTCAGAAAATTAGGTGTTACTTCTATAGAAAAGAGTTTTGAGCTGGGACATGTGCAAAGGTCATTGTGCAAGGACGAGGAACAGATGAGCTATGACCAATAAGTATTGTCTATGGTGTACGTAAACCTAAGTGATCTGTCCGTATGTAGCTTTATAGCAGAAATGCTCCCTTAAATTTTAATCCTACCTGTGATGACAATGAAATGACTACTGAGAAATGATCTTTACAGAACAGGAAATATCAATCTATTATGAGGCTTGCCGTGAACACTGAAAAATTTCTGGTAAAGAAAATTGAAAAACAACACCAATAAAACAAATTTAATGTAGGCTATTCATTTTAACAGCATGAATGTTGTAGGTAAACCATAAAAATAGTGTTTACTACTTACAATAAGCAGCTTTTCTTTCCTTCTTTCTGTGTATTTAGTCCAAACACTAAAACAGGGGTGATTAGAAAAATTACTATGCAATAAAAATTACAAATGACAGCTGTATGGGAATGTGATTAGTCGATGCAAGAATAACATTTTCAGAATAATTATGTTGATTTTTTCTCTGCTTTTAAGTAAACAGACATGCACTTCTTTTGGTTGAAAAGGATCATTAAATGTATTAACTAAATAAACCATAATATTCGCATGTTGAGAAGCTGTGTCCTGGTGTGATAATTACAAGGAGAGAACAGCTGGCATTCAGGCTAACAGCCAACTAGGAAATTCGGGTTGACTGAAACAAGTGGCATGGTAACATAGTAGCCTCAGATATTGGATAGCATTTCATAAGGAGCTGTTAACATGAATTTTAACGAATTGTTATTAATGCATTCATTATTTCTGTTTCAACCTAATTGTATGGTATCTTTAAAGTGACCACTGTGGGCCTTTTTATTTTTTGTGTGTTTTATTTCTAATTTTCCAAGTCACTATGTATGTTAATAAAATCCTAAAATATAATATTTTTTATACAGTTTCTGTCCTATATAATAGGTGATGGACATAGTTGAGCTCCTCCTTCCTTCTCTCCCTGCGCAAATTCCTCTGTGCATAGAGCATCCGCCAAATAGTTTTCAAATCAATTTTCCAACCAAGTCAGTTTCTGACTAAGGTTTCTTATGTCTGTACAACTGCTGTAAAGCAAATCTATGAACTGCTGTGTTGTGAAAACTGTCCAAACTGTTGAGGACCCACCACTCAGCTTAAATGGCTTGAAGAATCTGCTGCCACATCTTGGTCCCATATGCCTCAGGATGCCTTCAAGGTCTTGTAGAGTCCATCCTATAATGAGTAAGAGCTAATTTCTGCAGCATAAGGGAGACTTTCACAATATTAGGCAGCTAGGTTTATTGTCATTGTTGTGAATATTCCTGCAATGTTTATTCAAATACACAGAGAAAATAAAAGTAAATGTTATAGAAATGTTGCAAAAACATTATGAATAAAAAATATCCTGAAATGCAAGAATAGAGGAGTTCTTCATTAAGCACTGTGTTTTTTTGTTACGAGATTTTCTTTATTTATTTTTTCTCCTTCACAAAAAGAAAAAAGGCAATTTTATGAACATTTTCCTAAAACAACTATTTAAAGGGGTTATCCAACCCCTATAATGCCCCTCAAAATGACCAGGCTCCTCATACAGGTTATACTTACCATGCTCCCCGGCACCCGCATCCCTTCTGATGCCCGCACGGGCGCCACTGCATCTCCCTGTTGAGCGGATCAAAACATCTGGAGACGGGGGGGGCAGCCAATAGCAGGCCTCGACGGGGAGGAGCTTGTTCCCGTTATGACCTGCTATTGACCCCCTCTTGCCAGATGTTTTGATTCAGCGGCAGCAGTGCAGGCATCAGGAGCCACGTGGGTGCAGGAGAGAGGGGTAAGTATAACCTGTATGGGGTGCCTGTGGGGCCCTTTGGTGGGCATTATAGTGGTTGGATAAACCCTTCAAAGGCTGCTTTCACACAAGACATTTAGAAACCTCTGCCATGTCCTTTTTCTCCTGGTATTTTTGGACAGCTGAAACCCTGACGCCAAATGTTAGTTAAAAATCTATGGAAAAATATGAAGTTGTCTATATAACATTTATGTTTCTGGGATTGAGGCACATACTGGCAAGTTGCTGTTGATAAATGTGGAGTACACCTACTTAACATATCTAACCATGCCCACTTTTATTCCCACATTTCGACAGTGCAGAAGACAAAGTAAAAAAGTTACAAAATTTTTATGCAGTGTGTTTGTCCTGAGTAGAATGGTTAAAGGGAATGTGTCAACAGAATATAACCTGCTGTTTAAATAATTTTTTATGTTTAACATTTTGAAAAAAGTTTTTAATGATGTTGTTTTCAGTTTTCCACATATACCATATATTTAACCCTTTCTACCGGTACAGTTTTCACCTTCCTGCCCAGGCCATTTTTTGCGGTAATGTGGTAATAACTTTGGAACACTTTTACTTATCCGGGCCATTCTGAGACTGTTTTCTTGTGACACATTGTACTTCACGACAGTGCAAGATTTGAGTCAATACATTTTTCCTTTATTTATAAAAAATCCCAAATTTACCAAAAATTGGGAAAAATTTTAAATTTTCTAGATTTGAATTTCTCTACTTTTAAGACAGATAGTAATGCCTCATAAAATACTTATCAGTCATCATTCCCCACATTTTAGAAACTACAGTCGTGGCCAAGTTTTGAGAATGACACAAATATTAGTTTCACAAAGTTTGCTGCAAAACTGCTTTTAGATCCTTGTTTCAGTTGTTTCTGTGATGTAGTGAAATATAATTACACGCACTTCATATGTTTCAAAGGCTTTTATCGACAATTACATGACATTTATGCAAAGAGTCAGTATTTGCAGTGTTGGCCCTTCTTTTTCAGGACCTCTGCAATTCGACTGGGCATGCTCTCAATAAACTTCTGGGCCAATTCCTGACTGATAGCAACCCATTCTTTCATAATCACTTCTTGGAGTTTGTCCACCCACCTCTTGAGGATTGACCACAAGTTCTCAATGGGATTAAGATCTGGGTAGTTTCCAGGCCATGGACCCAAAATGTCAACGTTTTGGTCCCCGAGCCACTCAGTTATCACTTTTGCCTTATGGCATGGTGCTCCATCGTGCTGGAAAATGCATTGTTCTTCACCAAACAGTTGTTGGATTTTTGGAAGACGTTTCTGTTGGAGGGTGTTTTGGTAGCATTCTTTATTCATGGCTGTGTTTTTGGGCAAAATTGTGAGTGAGCCCACTCCCTTGGATGAGAAGCAACCCCACACATGAATGGTCTCAGGATGCTTTACTGTTGGCATGACACAGGACTGATGGTAGCACTTACCTTTTCTTCTCCGGACAAGCCTTTTTCCAGATGCCCCAAACAATCGGAAAGAGGCTTCATCTGGCGAATATGACTTTGCTCCAGTCCTCAGCAGTCCATTCACCATACTTTCTGCAGAAGATCAATCTTTCCCTGATGTTTTTTTTTTGAGAGAAGTGGCTTCTTTGCTGCCCTTCTTGACACCAGGCCATCTTCCAAAAGTCTTCGCCTCACTGTGCGTGCAGATGCGCTCACACCTGCCTGCTGCCATTCCTGAGCAAGCTCTGCACTGGTGGCACTCTGATGCTGCAGCTGAATCCTCTTTAGGAGATGATCCAGGCACTTGCTGGATTTTCTATGATGCCCTGATGATCCTATAACTTGTTGATTGAGGTGCAATCTTAGTAGCCACAATATCCTCGCCTGTGAAGCCATTTTTATGCAACGTAATGATGGCTGCACACGTTTCTTTGCAGGTCACCATGGTTAACAATGGAAGAACAATGATTTCAAGCATCACCCTCCTTTTAACATGTCAAGTCTGCCATTTTAACCCAATCAGCCTGACATAATTATCTCCAGCCTTGTGTTCGTCAACATTCTCACCTGAGTTAACAAGACAATTACTGAAATGATCTCAGCAGGTCCTTTAATGACAGCAATGAAATGCAGTGGAAAGGTTTTTTTGGGATTAAGTTAAATTTTCATTTATGTAATTCTCAAAACTTTAGGCCACGACTGTACACCCCTCAAATTATTCAAAACTGATATTACAAACTTTGTTAACCCTTTAGGTGTTCCACAAGAATTAAAGGAAAATAGAGAGGAAATTTAAAAATTTAATTTTTTATGCAGATTTTTCATGTTAATCATTTTTTTTATTGCAACACAGCAAGGGTCAACAGCAAACTAAACCTCAATATACATTACTCTGATTCTGAAGTTTAAAGAAATACCCCATATATGGTCAGAAGGAAAGCAGCACCATATGGATTTTGGAGGCAGATTTTGCTAGAATGGTTTTTGGGCACCATTTTGTATTCAAAGAGACCCTGATGTGCCCCTACAGTGGAAACCCTCAAAAAGTGACCCCATTTTAGAAACTATATCCTTAAAGGGTTTCTGTCACCAGGATTACACATTATAAGCTGTCTGACATTAGCTATGTGCTAATGTCAGAGCAGCTTGATAATGTCTTTTTTATAAAAATCCGATGTATATTTAGGCTAAAAAACGTCTTTTTATAATATGTAAATTAGCCTCTAGGAGCAGGGGGGCGTTGCCCTGCTCCTAGCGGCTCCTTGCGGCAACCTGCTGGCACGCCCCTTCTTTCTTTGATTGACAGTGCCGGGCAGCGATCCTCTCCTGCCTCCGGCACTGTCTCCCTGCTAAATCCTGCGCCGCCGCTCTGTGTTCGGCACAGGCGCGGTGAGCTGAGGACAGCAGGCACCAGCATCCTCAGCTCACCGCGCCTGTGCCGAATACAGAGCGGCGGCGCAGGATTTAGCAGGGAGACAGTGCCGGAGGCAGGAGAGGATCGCTGCCCGGCACTGTCAATCAAAGAAAGAAGGGGCGTGCCAGCAGGTTGCCGCACGGAGCCTCTAGGAGCAGGGCAACGCCCCCCTGCTCCTAGAGGCTAATTTACATATTATAAAAAGACGTTTTTTAGCCTAAATATACATCGGATTTTTATAAAAAAGACATTATCAAGCTGCTCTGACATTAGCACATAGCTATTGTCAGACAGCTTATAATGTCAAAACTTGATGACAGAAACCCTTTAAAACAATATACGTGGCAATACCCAATATGTCTATTATTATTATTATCTTTTTTTTTAAGTTTTAAACAGTAAATGCATATTTGAAGAGAATTAAATCTTGTTTTTGTGTTGCCATTTTCTGAGAGCCATATTTTTTTTATTTTTTGGGCTATTGTCTAAGGTAGGGTCTCATTTTTTGCGGGATGAGATGATGGTTTGATTGGTACCATTTTGGGATAAATACGCTGTTTTGATTGATTGGTATTACACTTTTTGTGAGCGAAGGTGACCAAAAATCGCTGTTTTTTGTTTGTTTGTTTTTTTACTGCATTCATCTGAATTTTTTCGGACTGGCCACTATGTCGAATAATTGCCACTACTTCTTGGTTTATTCAATGTAGTAAGTGGCTGTAAGGCCTGAATTAATGAATATCATGGCTGCCCAACATAAATGGGTCTATGGATATTTATGAGACCCACTTCATGCTCACCATTACTGCCCCTAATGCAGTCTAATAACCACTACTTGAGCGGGGTTAGTACTGCAATTATTTATGTTTATCAATAAAGATCTATTTTTTTAAGTATTCTACTCACCCCGAACAGACTACACAAAAATGTTGTAACTTTTTTACTTTGCCTTCTGCACTGTGGAAATGTGTGAGTAAATGTGGATATCTATGAAACTCACTTCACGCTCATGGCCCTACCATAGCCTGATACCTACTAGCTCACCCTGGCTTACTACTGTGATTTTTAAAAAAAATATATCAATAAAGAATTCGGCTGCAAAGGCAATGATAAAATCTCACTTTTGGTGCCAATTCATAATCATCTTCAAGATCTAATCTTGCTATCTGAATCACCTGCATTTCCTCTATCATACAATCTAAATGAAAACCTAACTTACCATATATGCAACCCAAAATGGCAACTGATAATATACAACTCAAACAGATATATTGATTTAACATCGAAGTTATACAGTAGGAGTTATACAGCAGTTGAAAAAGAAGGGCTAACATTGGCTGTTTTCTTAAAGCATACCTTTAAAAAAAAGTTTGCATAATGGCTGTGCTTCTTTGTACAGCTATAACTATGAATAAACAGTTATGTTTGGGTTTCCCCAAAGCTTCTTTCAGCCATATTATTCACTGTTTCGGCTGCACAGCTAGATGCATTTCTCTCAGAAGCAGGGGATCTCCTCATTCTGCCAGTACTGTATGCAGTGACTCCACTTCACTTATTTCCCAATATGTTTTTTATTCTTCTAGGGAGCTCAAAAAGCTGATAAGGAAGGAAAGATCATGCTTAAAGAAAGTCAAGAGGCACCTATGATGTTCAGAAGCTGTGTAGAAGCAATTGCTTTATGAGGCTCAACGTCTCAGCTAAATCTGACATACTCCCACTTCCTTTCAGCCATCTTCTGAGTCTTTGTTACCAGGGACAGATCTTGCCTGACAACAGGAAGTGGACTGAAAGTTAGGTGGAAGTGACACCTCTAGTGGCTATGACTTTACAGCTTTTTTATCAGGTGGATGAAGGCAAATTTTTTTTTGAATGAAGTCATTCAGAAATTTGCTGGTTATATCATTCTCTATTAATTGAAATAAAATTGTGTGAAAGTATAGTGACTATTTTAAGGGGTTTTTCTACATAGTGAAGTGACAAAATACTTTCTGTAACATCATGTACATTAGCTCTGAATTGAAAAGCCATTTTTTTGTTTAACTATCTACTGTACCCTTTACATCCCTGTATCTTAAAAAAAATGACTGCCTGTATAGATACTAAAATTGAAAAACATGAAATGTTTATTAGAGAATACTAATGTTAAAGCAGGCCCATCACAAGGTTTAACAAATATTTCTTATTTTTGAATTTTAGTATCATTACAGGCAGTGGTTTTTCTAATTTAGATTTAGATACGCTACCATTTGCATTGTCTTTATTACTCAGTGAATTATATCCCTGTATCTTACTCACATTCTGTAATAAAAGCAGAGAGAGCATTGCAGGAAATACAGGGCGCTGAACAAACTGATACGTGCATGGTCAAAAATGGTAGTGAAACATAAAAAGAACACCAGACACTGGTAAGATAACAACGCATACAGCCTTTTTTTAATAATAAATAAGGTGAGATTTGGTAAAGGGGTTTTCTGGGAGTTTAAAATCGATGGCCTATCCTCAAGATAGGTCATGCATATCTGATTAGTGGGAGGCCGACTCCCGGCACTTCCTTGATCAGGCTATGGCCTCCTCACAGCTTACCATGCACAGCGTCCTATGTTGTATATTGGATGTGCTTGGTACTGCAACCCAGGCTATTTCACTGGCATGAGATTGAGCTGCACCTAGTCCAAGTGACCGATGAATATGACTTCACTTCCCTAGGAAGAGGCTGGCACCGCCTCAGCCTTTTCAAATATCTGAAGATAGGTCATCAATATTACAGGAGTTCTCCACGCTTTCCTATATTGATCACCTATTCTCAGGATAGTTCATCAATATCAGATCGGTGGGTCCGACCCCTGCCGATCAGCTCTATGAGGAGACGGCGCACGCAGTGTGCATGTGCCATCTCTCTTCCTGCTCACTGCTACTGTATATGGCAAAGCAGCAGCAGAGCAGGAAGAGAGACAGGAGACTGCATGCAACGAGACAGCTGATCGGCGGGGGTGCTGGGTGTCGGACCCGTGCTGATCTGATATTGATGACCTATCCTGAGGAAAAGTAATTAATATTAGAGAGCCCGAAGAACCCCTTTAAGCTCCTGGATAAACCCTTTAACATTTGTATACCTACAGTATTAGCCATGAAAACATTAATGGGAATACCCCTTTAAGACATAAATTCTTCCATACTGATTAAATGAATAAATATAATAAAGTACAAACAATAAATTCAGTTTTTACCATCCACTGCAGCACAATATGTTTGCTACATTTTATTTTACAGCCTTTAAAATAACATTAGTTGCTTCTCACATAAAATCTTTGTCATGTAATTATGTATGTCCATATGTCTAAATGGTACAGTCCTGCCAATTTTTACAGCCCTTCCTTCTGACTCTGCAAAATAGAACATAAGTGGGACTGAATCACGCTGGCATGTGAAAGCAATGTAAAATGTCCTGTAGTGACTCATGTTTGTGGACTTTGAATAGCCTCATTTTCACTGAATTACATGATAATTTTATATTGTGTGTGGGATAATAAGACTGTATTCTGTTATTGAGCAGCAGCTAGCGATGTTATAGTAACACTTTTCCTACTAGTACAATTACTTTTGTTCTATAAGCGGTTAGTAAGTTGTAAAGCTGTGTGTTACCTTACTGGAAATATAATGCCAGATTGGGAAAATAAAATACAGCACTATCATTTAGTCGTATAGATGCATCCTATTTTTTCTAAAATGAAAAAAAATCCCAATATGTTGTGACAACCAGCATTTGCATCAGATTTTTTAAATTACTTTTGGCATATACTGTATTATCGGAATGTCTGCTGACATCTGTGCACCCGAATGCCATACAGTTGTGATGTCACCCATAGGCACCTTCAGAGGCGGATTGGCCATAGACCTTACAGGAAATTTCCTGGTGGGCCGATGCCCAGGGGCCCACCTGAGGCCGTCTCACAGCCGGTGAGTGGAAGATTTTGGAGTTGTATTTTGTGATGGACTATGGCAATTGGCTCTGTTGGGGTGGTGTAATGTGCCACAATATGGTATTGCTGGCCATGCTCTTCATCAATTTGGACCCAACTACAAAACGGGGCCACTTTAAGTTGTTTTTCCAGGGCCACTTTAAGTTCCCAGTCTTGGGCCCCGTTCACATGGCAATGTTTGTCATCGGAAATTTGGTGTGGATGTCCAGACTTGGAATGGTGGTGGCTTTTTATGCATTGCAGTTGTAATCCCTTGAGTAGGATTCTAGGGATAAATAATCAAATAGCATTAACAGGTCAAATTGGTCAGAAGAAACATTCCACTAGGGACCCCCTCAAAAATAGTTTTAAAACGTAACTTTTATTAAATGATAAATACATTTGCACACATGGGCACACATATTTTCTTTTTTGTATTTATAATGAATTAATAAAAGTTAAGTTTTATAAGTATTTTTTGAGGGGATTCCTGGTGGGATGACCAGTTAATGCTATTTGTGGTGGCTTTTTAGTATGTATTCTGCACCAAAGTTTATCATGTCATGTGAACGAGGCCATAGGCTTCCATTTAAAAAAAATGAATTTCTAAGGACCTAATTCTATTTTTTTTTTTTTTTAAACTAAGTTTTCTATGCTTTTCAAAACCTGTTAGAGAAATATATGCCAATGCATATAACCCAAGCATATGCAAAAAAGACAATCTCTTGAAATATGCCAGGCTAATTACCAAACCATACATGTATGGCACATTGAACTAAGTGTTTGTGCTAGGGTTGAGCGAATCGAAGTATCCAAAGTCGACTGATCCGAATTTCAGGGAAGATTTGATTTGCTGCAAAGCCGAATTTCCTTGTGTTTCGTGGTAACTAGGGGGGGGGATTATACTCACCTCATTCATTTGCACCCAAAGAGGCTACTGAAGCCATCTTGATTGAAGATCCTTGACGAAATCTCGCATGCAATGACGTATGACGTCACCAGACCAGTCAGCGACGGCGGCCTCTACGCGATCATGTGGATAAGTTGAGTATTTTTCCCCCCACCAAATTAACCTCTAATAGAGCTCAACGTTCATCTCAGATGCAGCGCTCAGCGATGAACGTGGCATCTGAGGGGTTCAATGATGGGGGTCAGCGCAATCTCTGTTCCCCATCATTGCTCCCTCTAATTACAAAGAAATGCACTTCATTACGAAGTTATTCGTGCTAAGCAAATTTATTTTTGAAATTTGGTAAAGTAGCCAAATCGACGTATTGATAGTTTCGCTCATCACTAGTTTGTGCATTCCACTGTACATGTTCTCTGATTGAGCAAGCAGAAAAGCTGTGCTTGCTCGGTCAATGCTATATGCACTGGCATCTCTGAAAACTCCAACTATTTTTTTTTATAAAGGTTTAACATATTGACCCAAATTTACCATTAACATAGTATATTATAGTATAAGTATAGTATGATGTAACACAAAAAAAACTGTCTCAGAATCGGTTGTAAAAGCATTCCAAAGTTATTACCACATAACTCATACTTAGCAGCTTTTCAAAATTAGGCTCAGTACTAGGGTATTCCTGTTATAGTATTATGCCACCATTTCTATGGGAGTTCCAGAAATAGCTGAGTACAATGCTCGGCTATCTTCGGGACTCCTATAGAAATAAATAGAGGAGCTGAGTGCTTGCCCCACTGGCCACTATGTTCATTTCGGGGGCTCCACAAGGTACAGGGCAACCATTTTTGTGAATGGTGTGGGTTTAGGAACCCTACTTATCTAATAGTTATCCCCTATTCTGTGGATAGGATATCACTTAATATAAGCTGAATACCCTTTTAAGGTGAAAACTGGATGTGTCCTTAAATGGTTAAAAAACTATAAATGGATTTAAGCCTATGGATGGGAAGATTATGTGTTCTAACAACAGTTAATGAATTTTGAAAAAGAATCTCCTCAATCTTGTTTTCCAGGAGTCTGATCAGCAGGGTCCGACTCCGGGCACCTCCTCCAATCAACTGTTTGAAGAGACTGACACTCTCATAAGTGCTGTGGCCTCTTCCTAGGCCAAAAACATCACTTACCTTGGTCACATGGCTGGGACAATGGGACTGAGCTGTAATACCAAGCACAGCCACTATACAATATACAGCGCAGTATTTGGGGAGCTGTGTAAAGGTTGAAGCATTCACTGGACTGCTGTGACCTTTTCAAAGAGCTGATTGGCAGGGGTGACAGGTGTCGAATCCCCACCGGTCAGTTATTGATAACCTATCCTGAGGATAGGCCATCAATATAAAACTCGGGTGTGAGGGCTGCATTATTCAAACCTCATAATAACTGAGATGCTTAATTAATATGCTTAATTAAATAGATTATGCACTAGGACCAGGCATTTGTCAAACTCTATTCTGCTATGTCTTTTTACCAATATTATATAAAAGAGCAAGTACAACACTGTGATTTCCATTATGTAAGTAGGGGGAAAGAAAATATATAAACTAAAGCAGCTTCAGTTCTTCTCTTAGTTCCTGATAAAACACGTAGAATTGTGTATGATTCAGCTATTCAAGTTTATTCCCAGAAATGTCACTTTAACCTTTTGCTTACTGTCGCAGGAAATGTGTCACCAAATTTTTTTTCTGCAACTTAAAACCAGATAGTGACACATATGCTTCTTTACTAATCTTTTTCTCATTGCAGATTTCTTGCCTGAGTTGTTCTTAACAACATTTAGAAAGCATCACAAAATTGCTTTATGGCAGCCCCATGGGCCATAGACACTTGAAGGGACCTCATTGACTTCTATGGGATAGATTTCTAGGCATGCTCTGTGACATGTGTAGAGGTCATGAGGGAGTTGATAAGCTGTGATATCACTTGTTGTGAATGGTTCTGACTGGTGATATAATGATGCTGCAATGATAAGGAGATAATAGGAGTACAGTTATCTGTACAAACCAAAAAGCGGCTCCTATTATTAGGCTTAGTGGCCAATGTGAAACTGCAGGATTTATGGTTTTTGTTTAAATATAGATATTGATGTGGAATATTAAAAATAACCACACAAAAATGTCCTTAAAAATATGGTTAACATAAAAATGTGGTTCAAACAATGGGTCATTTTCACCGGGTTACATTGAAATATGCCGACACCCCAGGGTGCTGTAGATCTCTGTGACCATGCTGTCATTAGACAGCTGCGGTCACAGTAAGTATCCCAGAGACCAGCCAAATTGGTCTCTCTGTGTGAAATTGTTGTATCAGGGCGCTACAATGATCCATCGCAGTGTAAAGGGAAAAAGCTGGCAGGGGAACGCTCTTGATGTAAAAGCTCTCCCAGCTGGCTGTAAAATGAATTCTGAGCCTGCAGTCTGACTGTGGCAGGAAGGGGTTAATTAATTAATAAAAAGTAGAAAAAAAAATGGTCATCAAAATTTAGTACAAGTGAAATAAACAAAACAAAAAAGTTATAGCTATAGTTACTCGTTTTACCAATAGTATAGCAAACTACATACACACAAACATTCCCCCCCCCCCCAGTTTTTAGTTCATAAAAAATAAAATAGAATATATATTAGTTTTAGCAATAGTATAGCAGACATTGTGTGTAAAATATACAAATGTACACACACTTTTTATCTCTTTTTGCTTTGAAAAAAAAGTACAATTGAGATGTACCACACTTTAACTTGACGCATAATGTGCTAAATACAAAGTCTTTAAATGCTATGCATTTTAATCATCTTATGCTATTTTTTTTTAACCACTTCAGCCCCCCCTAGCTTAAACACCCTTAATGACCAGACCACTTTTTCCAATTCTGCACTACACTACTTTCACGGTTTATTGCTCGGTCATACAGCTTACCACCCAAATGAATTTTACCTCCTTTGCTTCTCACTAATAGAGCTTTCATTTGGTGGTATTTCATTGTTGCTGACATTTTAACTTTTTTTGATATTAATAGAAAATTAACAAAATTTTTGCAAAAAAATGACATTTTTCGCTTTCTGTTGTAAAATTTTTCAAATAACACTACATTTCTCTAAATTTATTGTTCTACATGTCTTTGATAAAAAAAAATGCAATAAGTGTATATTTATTGGTTTGGGTAAAAGTTATAGCGTTTACAAACTATGGTGCAAAAAAGTGAATTTCCGCACTTTGACTTTCTGAGCACCTGTCATGTTTCCTGAGGTACTACAATGCCCAGAGAGTAGAAACACCTCACAAATGACCCCATTTCGGAAAGTAGACACCCTAAGGTATTCGCTGATGGGCATAGTGAGTTCATGGAAGTTTTTATTTTCATTTTCCGCTAACTTGTGACAAAAAATAAAAACTTCCATGAACTCACTATGCCCCTCAGTGAATATCTTTGGGTGTCTAATTTCTAAAATGGGGTCACTTGTGGGGTGTTTGTACTGCCCTGGCATTTGAGGGTCACCGCAATCATTACATGTATGGCCAGCATTAGGAGTTTCTGCTATTCTCCTTATATTGAGCATACGGGTAATGAGATTTTTTTTTCCCGTTCAGCCTCTGGGCTGAAAGAAAAAATGAATGGCACAGATTTCTTCATTCACATTGATCAATGTGGATCAAAAAATCTCTGCCAAAAAATGTGCAAAAAAATAGAGGGGAAAGGACATAGGAGTGCTTGTAAAGCTGCGATCGCTAAGGGACCCTTAGGCCTTATTCACACGTCCGCAATTCTGTTCTGCAAAATTTTGCAGAACGGAATTGCGGATCCATTCAAGTCTATGGGAACAGACTTTGTCCCGCTCGGATCTGGAATTGCAGATCCGCACTTCCGGATCCACAAAAATATAGAACATGTCCAATTCTTGTCTTGTTATTTTCTATATACAGGTCCTTCTCAAAAAATTATCATATTGTGATAAAGTTCATTATTTTCTGTAATGTATTGATAAACATTAGACTTTCATATGTTTTAGATTCATTACACACAACTGAAGTAGTTCAAGCCTTTTATTGTTTTAACCAGTCCCCGACCGCCGTACGCAGGATTGCGTCCTGCGGGCGGCCGGGATCTTCTGTTTGGACGCGCCGGGGCGTCATCTCGCGAGACGCGAGAGTTCCTGTGAACGCAGCGACGCGCGCTGCTCACAGTGAAGCACGTCTCGAGAGTTGGACTACAGCCTGCCAGCGATGATCAATCGCTGGCAGGCTGTAGATGCGATAAAAATCGCATCAAACAGCTATATCAGACGCTGTTTTATGAACAGCGTCTGATATAGCTGCTACCTGGTCCTTTGGTGATCCCATTTTCTGGGATCGACCACCAGAGGACCAGGTAACACAGTAAAAGTTGCACCAAACACTACACTAACCCCCCACCCCCCACCCCTCACCTATTAACCCCTTGATCACCCCATCTAGACCCCTGATCACCCCCTGTCATTGATCCCACCCTTGTAAGGCTCCATTCAGACGTCCATATGTGTTTTGCGGATCCGTGGATTCACGGATCCGTGGATTCACGGATCCGCGGATCCGATCCGCGGATCCGATCTGCGGATCCTCAAAACACGGACACCGGCAATGTGCTTTCCGCATTTTGCAGATCCGCACATTGCCAGAACGATATAGAAAATGCTTTTTCTTGTCCGCAATTGCGGACAAGAATAGGACATGTTCTATATTTTTGCGGAACGGAAGTGCAGACCCGGAAGCGTGGATCCGTAATTCCGGATCCGAGCGGGACAAAGTCTGTCCCCATAGAAATGAATGGGTCCGCAATTCCGTTCCGCAAACAGAATTGCGGACGTGTGAATGGGGCATAAGGGTCCCCTATCACCGCCAGTTAGTTAGCTACTTGTTAGGTAGATAGCGCCCAGCCCACCGCACCGCAGTCACTGATTTTGGCAGAGATTTTTTCATCCACATTGATCGATGCGAATGAAAAAATCTGTGCGGTTCATTTTTTTTTTTTTTCATTACCCGTATGCTCAATATAAGGAGAATCGCAGAAACTCCTAATGCTGGCCATACGTGTAATGACTGCGGAGACCCTCAAATGCCAGGGCAGTACAAAAACCCCACATGTGACCCCATTTTAGAAAGAAGACACCCCAAGGTATTCCGTGAGGGGTATGGCTAGTTCATGGACAATTTTATTTTTTGTCACAAGTTAGTGGAATATGAGACTGTAAAAAAAAAAAAAAAAAAAACAATTTCCGCTAACTTGTGCCAATTTTTTTTTCTGTGAACTCGCCATACCCCTTCACAGAATACCTTGGGGTGTCTTCTTCCACAATGGGGTCACATGTGGGGTATTTATACTGCCCTGGCATTTTAGGGGTCCTAAAGCGTGAGAATCCAAATGCGTAAAAATGGCCTGTGAAATCCTAAAGGTACTCATTGGTTTAGGGCCCTTGCGCATTTGGCTGCAAAAGTGTCACTCATGTGGATCGCCGTACTCAGGAGAAGTAGGGCAATGTGTTTGGGGTGTATTTTACATATACCATACTGGGTGTGAGAAATATCGCTGTAAACGACAACTTTTTACATTTTTTATTCAAAGTTGTCAATATACAGAGATATTTCTCTCACCCAGCATGGGTATATGTAAAAATACACCCCAAAACACATCGCCCTACTTCTCCTGAGTACGGCGATGCCACATGTGTGACACTTTTTGCAGCCAAGATGCGCAAAGGGCCCAAATTCCAACGAGTACCTTTTAGGAGGGTATTTTTACGCATTTTTCTTCTCACGCTTTAGGGCCCCTAAATGCCAGGGCAGTATAAATACCCCACATGTGACCCCATTTTGGAAAGAAGACACCCCAAGGTATTCGCTGAGGGGCATAATGAGTTCATGAAAAATTAAACTTTTGTCAAAAGTTAGCGGAAAGGGAGACTTTGTGAGAAAAACAATAAAAATCAATTTCCACTAACTTGTGCCAAAAAAAAATATTCTATGAACTCGCCATGCCCCTCATGGAATACCTTAGGGTGTCTTCTTCCAAAATGGGGTCACACGTGGGTATTTCTACTGCCCTGGCATTTTAGGGGCCCTAAAGCGTGAGAAGAAAATGCGTAAAACTGCCCTCCTAAAAGGTACTCATTGGAATTTAGGCCTTTAGCATCTTGCCTGCAAAAGTGTCACACATGTGGTATCGCCGTACTCAGGAGAAGTAGGGCGATGTGTTTGGGGTGTATTTTACATATACCCATGCTGGGTGAGAAATATCTCTGTATATTGACAACTTTGAATAAAAAATGTAAAAAGTTGTCGTTTACAGCGATATTTCTCACACGCAGCATGGGTATATGTAAAAATACACCCTAAAACACATTGCCCTACTTCTCCTGAGTACGGCGATACCACATGAGTGACACTTTTTTGCAGCCAAGATGCGCAAAGGGCCCTAAAACCAATGAGTACCTTTAGGATTTCACAGGCCATTTTTACGCATTTGGATTCTCACACTTTAGGGGCCCCTAAAATGCCAGGTGAGTATAAATACCCCACATGTGACCCCATTTTGGAAAGAAGACACCCCAAGGTATTCCGTGAGGGGCATGGCGAGTTCACAGAATTTTTATTTTTGGCACAAGTCAGCGGAAATTTTTATTTTTATTTTTTTTAATTTTGTTTTTACAAAGTCTCATATTCCACTAACTTGTGACAAAAATAAAATTTTACATGAACTCACCATACCCTCACAGAATACCTTGGGGTGTCTTCTTTCCAAAATGGGGTCACATGTGGGGTATTTATACTGTCCTGGCATTTTAGGGCCCCTAAAGGTGAGAAGAAGTCTGGAATCCAAATGCGTAAAAATGCCCTGTGAAATCCTAAAGGTACTCTTTGGTGGGCCTTTGCTTCAGGCTGCAAAAGTGGACACATGTGGTATCGCCGTACTCAGGAGAGTAGGGCAATGTGTTTTGGGGTGTATTTTTATATATACCCATACTTTGTGTGAAAATATCTCTGTAAACGACAACTTTTAAAAAGTTTTATACAAAGTTGACAATTTACAGAGATATTTCTCTCACCCAACATGGGTATATGTAAAAATACACCCCAAAACACATTGCCCTACTTCTCCTGAGTACGGCGATACCCATAAGTGCCGCTTTTGCAGCCTGGGTAGCAAAGGCCCAAATTCCAACGAGTACCTTTAGGTTTTACATGGCGGCTCACAATTTAGCCCCGCCCAAAATGCCAGAACAGTAAACACACCCCACAAATGACTCCATTTCGGAAAGTAGACACCCCAAGGTATTCACTGAGGGGCATAGTGAGTCCGTCTGAGATTTTTATTTTTTTTGCCAGAAGTTATCAGAAATTGAAACTTTTTTTTTTTTTTTCTCAGAAAGTGTCATTTTCCGCTAACTTGTGAAAAAATTAAATGATACATGAACTCACCAAGCCCCTCCGCGAATACTTTGGGGTGTCTTCTTTCTAAAATGGTGTAATTTGGGGGATATTTATACTATCCTGGCATTCTAGCACCTGAAGAAACATGACAGGTGCTCAGAAAGTCAGAGCTGCTTCAAAATGCCGAAATTCACTTTTTTGCACCATAGTTTGTAAACGCTATAACTTTTACCCAAACCAATAAATATACACTTATTGGATTTTTTTATCAAAGACATGTAGAACAATAAATTTAGAGAAAATTTATATAGAAATGTAGTTTTTTGAAAAATTTTACAACAGAAAGTGAAAAATGTCATTTTTTTGCAAAAATTTCGGTAATTTTTGATTAATAGCAAAAAAAGTAAAAATGTCAGCAGCAATGAAATACCACCAAATGAAAGCTCTATTAGTGAGAAGAAAAGGAGGTAAAATTCATTTGGGTGGTAAGTTGTATGACGGAGCAATAAACGGTGAAATTAGTGTAGTGCGGAATTGTAAAAAGTGGCCTGGTCATTAACGGTGTTTAAGCTAGGGGGGCTGAAGTGGTTAATATTGATGATTCTGGCATACAGCTCATGAAAACCCAAAATTCCTATCTCAAAAAATTAGCATATTTCATCCGACCAATAAAAGAAAAGTGTTTTTAATACAAAAAAAGTCAACCCTCAAAAAATTATGTTCAGTTATGCACTCAATACTTGGTCGGGAATCCTTTTGCAGAAATGACTGCTTCAATGCGGCGTGGCATGGAGGCAATCAGCCTGTGGCACTGCTGAGGTGTTATGGAGGCCCAGGATGCTTCGATAGTGGCCTTAAGCTCATCCAGAGTGTTGGGTCTTGTGTCTCTCAACTTTCTCTTCCCAATATCCCACAGATTCTCTATGGGGTTCAGGTCAGAAGAGTTGGCAGGCCAATTGAGCACAGTAATACCATGGTCAGTAAACCATTTACCAGTGGTTTTGGCACTGTGAGCAGGTGCCAGGTCGTGCTGAAAAATGAAATCTTCATCTCCATAAAGCTTTTCAGCAGATGGAAGCATGAAGTGTTCCAAAATCTCCTGATAGCTAGCTGCATTGACCCTGCCCTTGATAAAACACAGTGGACCAACATCAGCAGCTGACATGGCACCCCAGACCATCACTGACTGTGGGTACTTGACACTGAACTTCAGGCATTTTGGCATTTCCCTCTCCCCAGTCTTCCTCCAGACTCTGGCACCTTGATTTCCGAATGACATGCAAAATTTGCTTTCATCCGAAGAAAGTACTTTGGACCACTGAGCAACAGTCCAGTGCTGCTTCTCTGTAGCCCAGGTCAGGCGCTTCTGCCGCTGTTTCTGGTTCAAAAGTGGCTTGATCTGGGGAATGCGGCACCTGTAGCCCATTTCCTGCACACGCCTGTACACGGTGGCTCTGGATGTTTCTACTCCAGACTCAGTCCACTGCTTCCGCAGGTCCCCCAAGGTCTGGAATCAGTCCTTCTCCACAATCTTACTCAGGGTCTGGTCACCTCTTCTCGTTGTGCAGCGTTTTCTGCCACACTTTTTACTTCCCACAGACTTCCCACTGAGGTGCCTTGATACAGCACTCTGGGAACAGCCTATTTCTGGACAGCAGTCAGGTCGGCAGTCTTACCCATGATTGTGGTTTTGAGTAATGAACCAGGCTGGGAGTTTTTAAAAGCCTCAGGAATCTTTTGCAGGTGTTTAGAGTTAATTAGTTGATTCAGATGATTAGGTTAATAGCTCGTTTAGAGAACCTTTTCATGATATGCAAATTTTTTGAGATAGGAATTTGGGGTTTTCATGAGCTGTATGCCAAAATCATCAATATTAAAACAATAAAAGGCTTGAACTACTTCAGTTGTGTGTAATGAATCTAAAATATATGAAAGTCTAATGTTTATCAATACATTACAGAAAATAATGAACTTTATCACAATATGCTAATTTTTCTAGGAGGACCTGTATATAGAAAATAACAAGACAAGAATAGGACATGTTCTATATTTTTGTGGATCCGGAAGTGCGGATCTGCAATTCCGGATCCGAGCGGGACAAAGTCTGTCCCCATAGAATTGAATGGATCCGCAATTCTGTTCCGCAAAATTTTGCGGAACAGAATTGCGGACGTGTGAATAAGGCCTAAGGGTCCCTTAGCGATCGCAGCTTTACAAGCACTCCTATGTCCTTTCCCCTCTATTTTTTTGCACATTTTTTGGCAGAGATTTTTTGATCCACATTGATCAATGTGAATAAAGAAATCTGTGCCATTCATTTTTTCTTTCGGCCCAGAGGCTGAACGGAAAAAAAAATTCTCAATTTTTTGAGAAGGACCTGTAGTTCTGGCAATGTGCGGATCCGCAAAATGTGGAAAGCACATTGCCGGTATCCGTGTTTTGCAGATCCGCAGATCCGCAAAACACATACGGACGTTCTGAATGTAGCCTTACAGGGGGGTGATCAATGGCAGGTGAGTGACAGGGGGGTAATCAGGGAGTTGATATTGGGTGATCAGGGGTTAATTAGTGACAGGGGGGGTAGAGTGGTGTTTGGTGCAACTTACATAGCTGCCTGCTCCTCTGGTGGTCCCAAGCAAAAGGGACCACCAGAGGAGCAGGCAGCAAGCCACAAAGTTTAATATAGCGCGTGCGCGTTCACTGCAAATCTCGCGTCTCGCGAGATGACGTGTCGGAGCGTCAAGGAGGAACATCCCGGCCGCCCGCAGGACGCATCCCTGCGTTAGGCGGTCGGGAGGTGGTTAAATAGTCTTTATTGCAAATTTTCAATTTATTCCCTTCAATGTTCACTTTCAGTGTATTTAGATTGTTACTTTACACTTCCCAGTGAATCTTTCAGGGAGCAGCTCTGAAGCCTTTATCTTTACTTTGCAAACAGCTCACAAACACTCATTATAGCAGGTTGATAACAATTTAGCTTAAATAAGTGTTTATAAGCTGTCAGGTGGATTCACTGAGAAGGGGGAAACAATTAAAGTTGTAGAGGAAAATCTGTTGAAAAACCATTTTAGGCCAAATTGAGTAGAATGTAATGATAAAACAAATTACCCCAAAATTGTCCATATCCTTTATCTTGACTGTTTTCAATCACTTTTGTTGTGTTATGTATCAAGTTAAAGTTTACCATGTCTGTACACAGTAAATGAAGGTTCAGTTAAGGTGTGCAATAGATGCATATTCAATATGCTGTTTACAATAAAGTTCCACAGAACTATTTATCCATGGATAGATGTCTACACTTTACTTATTCTGAAGGGCTTCTTAAGTAAGGTTGAGCAAACCCGAACTGTAAATTTCGGGTTCGTACCGAACTTTAGGGTTTTTGGTACCCGGACCGTAAAAGTTTGGGTTCGAGTTCAGCGATTCAATGGCACTTGTTGAAAGGCTGCAGGGCAGCCAATCAACAAGCGTTTAACCAGTGTGCCCTTAGAAGCCATCACAGCCATGCCTACTAATGGCATGGCTGTGATTGGCCAAGTCAAGCATGTGACCCAGCCTCTATATAAGCTGGAGTCACGCAGCGCTGCACGTCACTCTGCTCTTCTCAATGTAGGGAAAGGATGCTGCTGTGATGGAGAGATTAGGAAACAATTCTGGTCTGGTGTACTTGGTGTTAAATCTACAAACTACAGATATTATCTTTGTGGGTGGTATGCTACATTTTTTTACCAATGAGCCCAGTGACACAGAAAAATAAGTTTTATCCATCTGTTGATTAGGTGGGTGTCGGTGGCCATTTTGTGCAAGTGTAGTGCACTCGCACCTGCATATGTGCCAGGGACAATAATTTAATCCTGTTCTTTTAGTTCAGTTCAAAATGTAGCCTGACTTGGATGTATTTTTCCATAAGAAAAGGCTTTTGTCTTGCCACTCTACCCTATAACCCAGACATATGAAGAATACGAGAGATTGTTCTCACATGTACCACACAGTCAGTACTTGCCAGTAGAGATGTCCCAAACTATTTGCCGGTGAACAGTTCCCGGCGAACATCGCATGTTCACGTTCACCGCGGATGGTGAACATATGCGATGTTCGATTCGCCCCCTATATGTCATCATTGAGCAAACTTTCACCCTGTACCTCACAGTCAGCAGACACATTCCAGCCAATCAGCATACCCTCCCTCCCAGACCCTCCCACCTCCTATCAAAAAGCAAGGACAGCATCCATCTTAGATTCATTCTGAAGCTGCAGTGTTAGTTTGAGCAGGTAGAGTGCTGCTGCTGCTGAATTAATAGGGAAAGCGTTAGCTAGGGAAAGCGTTCTGTGTCCACTACAGTCCTCAAAGACTCATCGGCCTCTTTCACACGAGCGTGTAAAGAATAGGCCCCATTCACACGTCCGTAGTGTGTTGCGGATCCACAAATTGCGGATCCGCAATACACTATGCTGGCACTCCCCACAGAGATGCCTATTCTTGTCCCCAGGCTGCGGACAAGAATAGGACATGCTCTATCTTTTGCGGAGCCGCGAGGCTGCGGCTCCGCAAATGCGGAAGCGGAGAGCACATAGTGTGCTCTCCGCATCACGTCCGGCCCCATTCACAATGAATGTGTCTGCATCCATTCCGCAGAATTGCGGAATGGATGCGTGCAAAAATTGCGAATGTGTGAATGGGGCCTTAGGTCTGGATGCGTTGTGGATGCGTTCAGTGAAAACTGTGCAATTTCACAGGCAAAGCCAATCAGTTTTGCCTGCGATTGCGTTCAGTTGTTCAGTTTTTTCAGTGCGGGTGCAATGCATTTTGATGCGTTTTTCACACGCATTATAAAAAACTGAAGGTTTACAAACAACATCTCCTAGCAACTTGCTTGCGGATGCGTGAAAAACGCAGAATATAGAACATGCTGCAATTTTCACGCAACGCACAAGTGATGAGTGAAAAAAACGCTCATGTACACAGACCCATTGTAATGAATAGGTCAGGATTCAGTGCGGATGCTATGCGTTCACGTCACGCATTGCACCCGCGCGGAAATCTCGCTCGTGTGAAAGGGGCCATCTGCTGTAAGGACAGTGTCCTGACTGCACCCCAAAAAGCCCTTTTTAGGGCTGGTACATCAGTCTGCTTTTATTTTATTTTTATAGATATATATTTTGCAGTTGCCTGCCCGTGTGTGAGAGGCCGCAGGCCCACAGACTGTACTGTGTGCACACAACTCATATAGGGTGGCACAGTACTTTGCAGATAAAAAAGTCATTTTATTTTTACCCTTTATTATAATTGCAGTTGCCTGCCAGACTGTACTGTGCCCACTGCCCACCACTCATATAGGGTGTCACAGTACATTGCACGGCGCACGCGCAGTGACCTAAAATGTAAACAAAGCGGACTGAGCATGGGTCCTTTTCCATCTCCTGGTTCCAAAAATCTATTCACTAGTACTACACCGGCCCTGGCCCTGATAAAGGACAAAACAGAGATTAAACTGATAGGAATAGTACTTAGTTAACACTAGTTGCATTGGTGGCAAATTCCATTGCAAGTGCTCAAAATTAGAAGGAAGGGGACAGAGCAAGCTTTTTTCTCTATCTCCCCATGCAAGGATTCAATTCAGTACACGTCACCTGATAGGGGACTTAACAAAGATTAAAATGGTAAGAATAGTAGTTCACACTATTTGTATTGGTGGCACAGTACATTGCGCGGCGCACGTGCAGTGCCCCAAATTGGAAGTAAGAGGACCAACCAATCATCTTTTTCCATCTCCCGGTTCCTAAAATCTATTCGATACACGTCCCCTAATAGGGGAAAAAACGTAACAGGGATTAAACTGATAGGAATAGTACTACTTAACACATGACTCATATAGGGTGGCACAGGACATTGCACGGCGCATGCGCAGTGCCCCAAATTGGAAGGAAGAGGACCGACCAACCATCTTTTTCCATCTCCCGGTTCCTAAAATCTATTCCATACACAGGCCCCTGATAGGGGAAAAAACAGAGATTAAACTGGTAAGAACAGATTTTTTTAATTTATAAAAAAAGGACAGCCTCTGCAGAGCTGGGTATTTTTTGGCCGCATTACTGAACGCTCATGCACATCGGCTGTAGGCTCATGTGTCCTTTTGCGGAGGTGACAAACCTGGTCAGTCAAACCCAAGGCAACATTGTCGACCTCATCCCATATGCGTTTTTTCTGGACCGTGCCCTGCGAAGAGTGCTGGATCAGGCCGTAGATGAGCATGAAGAGGAAGAGTTGTGGTCACCATCACCACCAGAAGCAGCCTTGTCGTCATCGATTGCTGGACCTGCGGCAACGCAGAGAGAGGAGTCTGAAGAAGAGGAGTCAGAGGAGGAAGGTGGCTTTGAAGAGGTGGAAGACCAACCACACCCTTGGTGTTGTACGTGGCTGGGTGGAGGAAGAGACCTTCAATTACGTCAGTGAGGACAAGAAAGGGGACATGGCTAGCTTTGTATCCAACCTTGTGCAAATGGGGAGTTTGCAGTTGTACAAATGGACTGTTTGCGGTTGTTTGCGGTGCATTAAACGGGGAGTTTGGTCTGTCAGAGTTTGGTCTGTCACTGTGAAACAGGCCTAACCCTTACACTACCTGATACAACATTATACCTGATAGTATACACACACTGTTTTTTTTAAAGCACGTTATTCCAAACAATTTAGGAATGTTAGGTGATTTATGCCCTTTATGGATTAAAACCCGACTCTGCGTCAACTACGTAATTTTCCATTGGAGTTTTGTCACTGTTGTGCCATATTTTCTCCACTTGATGATGACTGTCTTCACTGTGTTCCATGGTAAATCTAATGCCGTGGAAATTCTGTTGTACCCTTCTCCTGACTGATACCTTTTAACAATGAGATCCTTCTGATGCTTTGGAAGCTCTCTGTGGACCATTGCTTTTGCTGTGGGATGTGACTAAGGAAGACCAACTAGAGCAGCTGAACTTTATTTGGGGTTAATCAGAGGCACTGTAAATGATGGCAGGTATATGCTGACTTCTATTTAACATGATTTTGAATGTGATTTCCTAATTCTGAACACAGCTACATCCCCAGTGCACACTTGTGCAACCACATTATTATTATTTTTTTAGTTTTCTTCCCTCCACCTAAAAGATTTCAGTTTGTTTTTCAATTTAGTGGTACAGTGTATAGGTCACATTAAGGCCCCTTTCACACGAGCTAGTTTTCCGCGTGGGTAAAATGCGTGACGTGAACGCATAGCACCTGCACTGAATCCTGACCCATTCATTTCAATGGGTCTGTGTACATGTTCTATATATTCTGCGTTTTTCACGCAGCTCTGCCCTATAGAAGTGAATGGGGTTGCGTGAATAACGTATTGCATGCGCAAGCAAGTGCGTGTGTGATGCGTTTTTGACTGAAGGTTGCTAGGAGATATTGTTTTTAAACCTTCAGTTTTTTATCACGCGTGTGAAAAATGCATCAAAACGCATTGCACCAATGCGGAAAAAACTGAACAACTGAACGCAATCGCAGGCAAAACTGAATGGCTTTGCCTGTAAAATCGCACAGTTTTAACTGAACGCATCCGCAACGCATCCGGACCTAATCCGGACACGCTCGTGTGAAAGGGGCCTAAAGGTGGAAATGATTTATCTTTGTCTCTTTTTTTACAGCACAGAAACCTGACATTTTAACAGGGGTGTGTAGACTTTTTATATCCACTGTATCTATATCAAATTCCCATTTTTTGTGCTAGAAAGTACACTTTTTGACCTGCGCTGCATTTTTGACAGTCCAATAAAACCGTTAAATAATGCATTTACATTTTTGGTTTAAAAAAGCACACTTTTTGCGCTAGATAGTACATTTGCAGCCTGCGCTGCATTTCTCACAGTCCAATAAAACTGTTAAATACTGCAGGTACACTGTTGTTTGAAAAAAAGCACACTTTTTGCTATGGATAGTACAGTTGCGGCCTGTGCTGCATTTCTGACAGTCCAATAAAACCATAAACCTATGAAACTGCAGGTACATTGTTGTTTGAAAAAAGCACACTCTTTGCGCTAGATAGTACATTTGCAGCCTGCACTGTATTTCTGACAGTGAAATATAACCAGTAAATAATACTGACATTGTTGGTGAAAAAAAACACATATTTTATGCCATAAAGTACATTTGCGGCCTGCACTGTATTTCTGACAGTGAAATATAACCATTAATACAACTGTGACATTGTTGGTGAAAAAAAACACTTACTTTTTGCCATAAAGTACATTTGCGGCCTGCACTGCATTTTAGAGGGTGAAATTTCATCAGTAAATCCAGCTCTTAGATTGTAGGTGGACATTTCCACGGTTATCAGTAGTGATGAGCGGGAGGTGCCATATTCGATTTCGTGATATTTCACGAAAATTCTATTGAATATTCGTCATATATTCGTTGAAATCAAATATTTGTCATTATTTTATATATT
Source organism: Bufotes viridis (assembly GCA_033119425.1). Taxonomy (NCBI): domain Eukaryota; kingdom Metazoa; phylum Chordata; class Amphibia; order Anura; family Bufonidae; genus Bufotes; species Bufotes viridis. Next base: position 135,890,317 of record CM065593.1, on the reverse strand, counting down.
GCGAATGTTACGCGAATTCATATTCGCATTGCAAATTAAACTTAGAGCTGAGTTCCTAATGGTTGTAACTTGTATTGCTAGAATTGACGAAGATAACGAATATCACGAATATAGCACTATATTCTCAATCTTCGTTATATTCTAGCAATACAACCTTTAGGAACTCAGCTCTAAGTTTAATTCGCAATGAGAACATATACTCGCATTGCAAATTCAACTTAAAGCTGGGTTCCTAATGGTTGTATTGCTAGAATATAACGAATATCACGAATACAGCACTATATTCTCAATCTTCGTTATATTCTAGCAAAAACCATTAGGAACTCAGCTCTAAGTTTCATTCGCGAAGCGAACATATAATTGCATTGCGAATTGATCTTAGAGCTAAGTTCCTAATGGTTGTATTGCTAGAATATAACAAAGATGACAAATATCACGAATTCGCGAATATAGCACTATATTCTCAATCTTCGTTATATTCTAGCAAAAACCATTAGGAACTCAGCTCTAAGTTTCATTCGCGAAGTGAACATACAATCACATTGCAAATTGATCTTAGAGCTAAGTTCTTAATGGTTGTATTGCCAGAATATAACGAAGATCACGAATATCACGAATTCACAAATATAGCACTATATTCTCTATCTTCGTTATATTCTAGCACCAGCCATTAGGAACTTAGCTCTAAGTTGATTTCACAATGCGAACATATACTTGCATTGTGAATTCAACTTAGAGCTGGGTTCCTAATGGTTGGCTTGCTAGAATATAATGAAGATTGAGAATATAGTGCTATATTCGTGAATTTGTGATATTCATAATATTCTAGCAATAAAACAATTAGGAACCCAGCTCTAAATTAAATTCGCAATGTGAGTAATTCAGGTTATATTAATCGCATTGCGATTACAACTTAGTCAAATTTGTGAGATCGTGATTCTCACATCCGACAGTACATTTTAGCATGAAGGCGTTCCCATGCACACGGGAAGTCGGCAGAAGCGGCAACGGGCATTGACTGGAGCGGGCACGGAGCCAAGAATCCTCTGGACAGGTAAGAAGAACAGCTTTTGGTAAGTGGGAAAACAACCAGAGAGCAACAAGGATTAACAACTTAAAAAAACGAATATTCAAAATAGCGAATATATAGCGCTATATTTGCGAATTTGCGAAGTGCCGATATTCTCTAAAAAAATTCGCTATTCGAATATTCGCGCTCAACACTAGTTATCAGACCAGTCACTCACATGTGGCTTGGAGGGTGTGTTCCTGCTGCACTGCATACCTGACTGGGAAATATATTCTGTAAATTTGGCGGCGATTACATTGTTGGGTGATCTATACCCCTTTTTTCTTTCAAACTACCCTTGCCCTGCATACCTGACTGGGAAATATAGTCTTTAAATTCGGCAGCGTTTAGATTGTTGGGTGATCTATACAACTTTTTTGTTTCAAACTACCCTTGCCCTGCATACCTGACTGGGAAAAATATTCTGTAAATTCAACGGCGTTTACATTGTTGGGTGCTGCAGTTATATGCTGTAAAATTTCCATGATGTCTCCATGATAAATTTGCAGCATGCCTTTTTCAGCCCTCTAGCCCTTTCCATGACTCTTTTAGAGCCATTTTAGTGCCCCAAAGTTCGGGTCCCCATTGACTTCAATGGGGTTCTGGGTCAAGTTCGAAGTTTGGCCGAAGCCGGCAAACCCGAACTTCCAAGCGTTCGCTTAACTCTATTCTTAAGTGAAAGTAATGTCTGTGCGTCAGCAAAATAAAAGACATTCTTGAAGCAGGGCATTATATATTCTTATAAGTTTCTTTGTTTTTGTTTTTTTAAATATATAAGATCACTGTGACCAAGCATCTTCTTTCTTTTTGAGTTGCTTTATGATTTACTTTCTTGACCTTTTCTGCCCTGCCAAACTCATGCAGATTTAAGTTGATTTACAGTGACACAATTCTAAATTGATTGCAAATTTTGAAGCAGGCATTGCTACAATTGTCTGCATCAAATATCATAAAAGCACACTTAACTGGTGAATAAGCAGTTTTTGATGATTAGTGCAATGCAAGATGATGCAAAAGTATTCTTGACAAAAAAAACTTCAAAGACCCTTAAGTACATATAGGGGTCGAGGGTATCTTTAATATGCATACACCGAATACTCTAGGGTCATACTAGATATACAGTATCTCACAAAAGTGAGTACACCCCACACATTTTTGTAAATATTTTTTTCCATCTTTTCATGGGACAACACTGAAGACATGACACTTTGATACAATATTAAGTAGTCAGTGTACAGCTTGTATAACACTGTACATTTGGTGCACCCTCAAAATAACTCAACACACTGCCATTAATGTCTAAACCCCTTGCAACAAAAATAAGTACACCCCTAAGTGAAAAGGAACAAATTGTGCCCAATTAGCCATTTTCTCTCCCTGGTGTATTTCCCTCCCCGTTGACTTGTTAGTGTTACAAAGTCTCAGGTGTGAATGGGGAGCAGGTGTGTTAAATTTGGTGCTATTGCTCTCACACTCTCTTATACTGGTTATTGGAAGTTCAACATGGCACCTCATGGCAAAGAACTCTCTGAGGATCCGAAAAAGATTGAAGATTGCGAACACCCTGACACTGAGCTGCAGTACAGTGGCCAAGACCATACAGCAGTTTAATAAGACAGGTTCTACTCAGAATAGTCCTCACCATGGTCGACCAAAGAAGTTGAGTACAAGCGCTCACAGTCATATCCACAGGTTGTCTTTTCAAAATAGAAGTATGAATGCTGCCAGCATTGCTGCAGAGGTTAAAGTATAACTGTCAAATTATTATTTTTTTACTATTGGTTTTTGGTGATTAATATCACCTTGTTGGCCCTGTTTTAATTTCTGATTGTTTAATAAATAACCCCTAAAAGCCACCTAAAAGTCCCCAGTATTGGCTATTGTTACCTGAGATAAAATCAGGTTGCTATGCTCCTTCCGTCTATCAGATGAGGACAGAGCACGCTGTGTGCACTGGGAACTGATAGTGAGTCAACATTGTAAGGGAATGTATAAAAAGCCAGGTTCTTCCTGACAGGAGATAACAGTTCTGGGCTGTGTGTGTGAACTTCTCCACATGCCTGTGCTTGGCAGACACTCCCTTAGCAGTGCTGGACAATGTGGCTGCTCAGTGTATAAATGAAAGCCTTATCTGATAAGAGGAGAGCTTGTAGGAGGACTACAGGCTTCAGCCAGACCTGGGAACTTCACTGCAAGACCCCCCTATACAGAGCTGGTCTTCACTAACTTCACTGCAGGCGTCCTATGGATTAGGCTCAGGGCTGAGGGCGGCCATCTTAACAGAATAGTGAAATTGCAGTTTTATGCAGACTGGTTGCTAAGGGCTGAATCTTATTAAATAAGTAAGTAAGTCTAATAGTTATTGATTTAGGAATATTATCATATTAGTAACTACATATATGAAAACTGAAATTAGGGTCTAAATGTGACAGTTATCCTTTAAAGGGGTGGGGGGACACCCTGTCAGTGTACAGACTATACACTGCACACTGCATCAAATTGGTCTGCATGGCTGTCATCCCGGAAGAAATCCTCTTCTAAAGATCATGCACAAGAAAGCCCACAAACAGTTTGCGGAAGACAAGCAGACTAAGGACATGGATAACTGGAACCATGTCCTGTCCATGATCTGATAAGACCAAGATAAACCTATTTGGTTCAAATGGTGTTAAGCATTTGTCGCGTTAACCAGGTGAGGAATACAAAGACAAGTGTGACTAGCCTACAGACAAGCATGGTGGTGTGAGTGTCATGGTTTGGGGCTGCATGAGTGCTACCGACAGTGGGGAGCTACAGTTCATTGAGAAAACCATGAATGCCAACATGTACTGTGACATACTGAAGCAGAGCATGATCCCCTCCCTTCAGAAACTGTGGTATAGGGCAAAATTTCAACATGATAACATCCGCAAACACACCTCCACGATGACCACAGCCTTGCTAAAGAAACTGAGGGTAAAGGTGCTGGACTGGCTAAGCATGTATCCAGACCTAAACCCTATTGAGCATCTGTGGGGCACCCTCAAACGGAAGGTGGAGGAGCACAAGGTTTCTAACATTCACCAGCTTCCAGAGTGGAAGAGGATTCCAGTGGCAATCTGTGGCACTCTAGTGAACTCCATGCCCAAGAGAGTTAAGGCAGTGCTGGAAAATAATGGTGTCCACACAAAATATTGGCCCTATTTGGCCATTTTCCCTTTGGGGTGTACTCACTCCAAAAGTGTGACTGTCTTGAGTTATTTTGAGGCCACACCAAATTTACACTGTAAAGAGCAGGGGTGCACAACCTGCGGCCCGGGGGCTACATGCGGCCTTCAATACCATTCTGTGCGGCCCCCAAACATCTGGTAAAAGACATGTAGGTCTACGTCTTATGGCTTCTTACATGTATCTTTTATGAATTCTCCTATTAGATGGGAGTCCTAGAACTGTAACTAGACATTTATAGTATATACTGTACCTTCAATATGCCAAAAATACAGTATTTCAGTTGGTTATAGGTTATACTTTCAACCCTTGCAATTGCTTCAGGTTGACAATGTGGCCCCCAACCAGAAAAGGTTGTGCACCCCTGGTATAGAGTATAAGCCGTACACTGACTACTTTATATTGTATCAAAGTGTCATATCTTTAATGTTGTCCCAAAAGATATAATAAAATAATTATAAAAATGTGAGCGATGTACTCACTACCATAGTTGTTAATTTCCCAGCTCAGAAGAGGAGGAAAAGTTAAACTAGGTGAACTTGTCACATTTGTCAAGTTAGGTGAGGAGAGATTTAGAAACATAGAAACATAGAATGTGTCGGCAGATAAGAACCATTTGGCCCATCTAGTCTGCCCAATATACTGAATACTATGAAAAGCCCCTGGCCCTATCTTATATGAAGGATGGCCTTATGCCTATCCCATGCATGCTTAAACTCCTTCACTGTATTTGCAGCTACCACTTCTGCAGGAAGGCTATTCCATGCGTCCACTACTCTCTCAGTAAAGTAAAACTTCCTGATATTACTTTTAAACCTTTGCCCCTCTAATTTAAAACTATGTCCCCTTGTTGCAGTTTTTCTTCTTTTAAATATTCTCTCCTCTTTTACCGTGTTGATTCCCTTTATGTATTTAAAAGTTTCTATCATATCCCTCTTCTTCTTACTTCCAAGCTATACATGTTAAGGTCCTTTAACCTTTCCTGGTAAGTTTTGTCCTGCAATCCATGTACTAGTTTAGTAGCTCTTCTCTGAACCCTCTCCAAAGTTTCAATATCCTTGTGCAGATATGGTCTCCAGTACTGCACACAATACTCCCAATGAGGTCTCACTAGTGCTCTGTAGAGCGGCACAAGCAGCTCCCTCTCTACTGTTAATGCCTCTCCCTATACACCCAAGCATTCTGCTGGCATTACCAGCAGAACATTTGTATTTTCACTATTACTCACACAGCACTTTATTTGTTGTACCTCCATCTCTCCTGATCCCTCAATTTTATTCCTGACGGTCCTAAAAAAAGAGGGGCAATATTGGTATTCTTCTCTATCTGAGTTATTACCACTGTATTTATTTGAGAAGTGAAGGTACATTGTAGTGTGTTCACCATGAAAGTGTTCATGGGTCTGCTGCTAGTTTGAAAGCTGGAAGAAGAGATTGGCTGTGATAAAGAGAAGGATGAACCTTGACCCTGATTTGACATAGCGCCTTGGGTTGTTGAGGGGGGATATTGGTGCCTACCATTTGTCACGAACGTACCAAGTCAAACAGACGTCCCGGCGACAGTGATTGGCAAGAGATCTGTGAGACTGGCAATACGTGGTTTGATCTGACAGGTTTCCCTTGTGGATCAATAGGTGTCTGTGTTGTTTCTGGTAATGGCCACACCACTTGCCTCTAGGTGTTGCTAATGTGGTCATTTAACCTAATGGATCCTATTGCTGCACTGGCAGGTGTTTGGGCTGCCTTTGGAGGTAGCTGACCTCTGCACGACCATCTCGCAGACGCAGAGATCACAGGCTGTTGGTCCTGGTGGTGGTGGTGATTACCAGGCCTGTCTTTAACCTAAAGTTGCCCTCCTGGACAGATTCTCTGGGAAAAGTGATAATTTCATTTTGTTTAGGGAAGTGTGCAAACTGTATTTTAGGCTACATCCACACTCATCTGGGGATGAGATTCAGAGAGTTGGTGTGGGTTTTTCCTTGCTTAAGGGGGATGCACAGGCATGGGCTTTTTCTCTGCAGACCGGATTGCAGTCTCTCTGGTCGGTAGATGCTTTTTTGAAGCTCTGGGTCTTATCTATGATGATCTGGATCAGACCTCTCTAGCCAAAACCAAGCTGCCTTCATCAGGGTGATTGTTCCACTGAGATTTATTGCTCTGAGTTTAGGAGGTGGGCGACAGATTACTGAGTGGAACGATCCTGCCCTCTGTAATCAGTTTTGTTAAGGGTTATCAGAGCGGCTGAAGGACACCTCAGCCTTTCATGAAACCACAGTGTCTCTCAAGGCTGCTATAACTCCTGCCATATGCATTGATAGATGCCTGAGAGAAAGATCTAGGGGCCTGTACTACCACATGATGTATCATCCTCCTCCGATACTTTGGGTGAAGCTATTTCTGGGTTTCTCTGGGGACGAACCCATGCAATTAGGGGGAGCTACGCCTGGATCCGCTTTTAAGCATACTGGTAATAGGAATGGAGTGTGTTTTTTCTGCGGACAGAAGGGACATTTTATCAGAGTATGTCCATGGATTCAACTGCAAAAAGAAAAAAAAAGGCCATTTAATTCCCATCTGACTCTTGGAGGGGTGAGAGGAGAGTCAGAAAATGTGCATTTGTCTTTTACTGGTAGTACCCGTTTTCTCCTGACTGCTGAGTTGGTGCTAGAGCAAAAAACTGTTTGGATTGAGGTGTTTTTATCGACAGCTGGGCTGGTTTGAACCTGATTGATGCTCAGTTCGTCCGTATGCACGGGTTGTCACCGAGTGCATTAGAAAAAAGCATTTCCATTTTTGCTATTGATTCTGCACCTCTAGCTCAGAAGTGTTTATCTCAAGTGATGCATGATATTAGATTAAGAGTGGGTGACTTTCATCAAGAATTTATCTCGTGTTTTGTGTTGGAGGGTCTCCCTGCACCAGTGGTTCTGGGTTTACCGTGGTTAAGCAAGCACAATCCAACCATTGATTGGCAAGCTAGACAGATTCTGGATTGGGGTGATTATTGCATTGACAACTGTGTGAATACAACTTTTTCTGTTTTAACTAGTAAGACGTTACCCTCTTTTATCACTGGTTTTGCAGACGTGTTTTCTGAGAGTGGATGCCAGGATTTACCTCCGCATCAGGAATATGATTGTCCTATCAACCTTATTCCAGGATCTAAGTTGCCAAAATCTAGGTTGTATAACCTTTCTGGACCTTAAAGACTGGCTATGAGAGAGTATCTTGCCGAGAGTTTGGCTAAAGGACACATAAGACCTTCCAAGTCTCCAGTGGCAGCAGGGTTCTTTTTTGTTACTAAAAAGGATGGAGGTCTTAGGCCATGTCTGGATTTCTGTGAACTCAATCGGATTACTGGTTATGAATGGATTGGCACTCTAATATGGAATTATTAGGTAAAATGTATTAGTATAGACACTTAAAACAATATCAATGACAATATCAAAAAATATAACAATATCGAAAAATAATATAAAAATAAAAGCAACGGAAGGAAAGATACAGTGTCCTAACAGTGGGTGATCCTTGTGTGGTATTCACACTGTTCGCCAAAAACGCGTGAAGTGCAGAAGTATGCGATAAATATCATTCACTAGCAAGTCCTCATATGTATTGGGATAACGATAACCACACAGCAACGGTTTCTGAATGTTGTCACAGATGGCCCGTGGTCAAAGTAGAATATAGATGTATCCCAGTAATTGCTGGTGACTCTAGATACACCGCATATAATTGTGTCCCAAAATCGGCCTATATCGACAATAGCCGGATTGACAATGTAAAGTCACCAACAGATGTTGTATTACACAGATGTAATATCGGATCAAGTGTGTATGGTAGTCTGTAGGTCCGGCATCCAGACCCCTACATTTCAGTTTTGGGTTTTTTGGCCGGAATTATCTATAGATACTTTCTCATATAAATGGCCAAAAACTTGTAGTGTTGTGCCTTCCCACTAACGTGGGCTTACCTACACCTGTCCCGATCTCCTGGAGTGGACTAGCTCCGGTGAGCACAGGTTCTCTGGCCGGCGTCCCGGCGTTTCTCGTGCTCTGTGTATTTGGTGTGTCACGCGATCCACGATGCGGAAGTCCAAAGGTTTGGAGATTGCTCTTACGGGCAGCAGGTGGGGTGATAGACTCCTATAGTAGGATGCGATAGTCCGATTGTCAAATCATAATACAGTGCACTGGTCTTTCCAATCTTTAAGCTTGGGGTGCCGATCCTTATTGAGCCAGACGCGTTTCGGGGAACGCTGTCCCCTTCATCAGTGGCAACACCCCAATGTGCTCCTGACGCATGTTTTATACCCCCTGTTGGTGGGAATCAAATCCCGGAACAGATTGTGGTTGTTAGAAAAAGCTGGTCTGGAATACCTGTTTGTTTATGTTTGGTATCCATCCAAAAAGGACATCATGCGATTCTGATGCGTTTTTTTTTATAAAGGTGCGTTTTTTTCTTATGTTTTGTAGTTTCATATGTACATTGTATCCTATGAGTGAATTTTTGGTCAGAGATTACTAGTATTAATTACAGCTGTTTTAAAAAAATATTTTTAAAAAAACTTTTTTTTACATTGCTTGGATGCAATATTAACAATAAGATTGATACCATCTTACACATATTCTTATCATTTTCATACAAGTATTCATGGTAATGGTACAGATAAAAATATTACATAAAATAAATATATATTGAATGGTGTCATAACTATTTACCGATAGATATAAATGATGAGTCCTTTATGGGATAATAGGTTACTACTTGTATTTCTGATCCCGAACTTCCCTCTCCATATAGGCATTCCCTCTACATATAGGCATTCATGGTGTTAGTAACTTGGTAAATCATTTTTCAATCGGATTACTGTCCATGATCCTTATCCTCTTCGTTTGATTCCCAATTTGTTTACCAGATTATTAGTGCCAAAGTTCTCTTCAAGTTGGAATTAAGGGGGGTATATAATCTGGTAAGAATCAAGGATTCTTACCAGATTCTTACCAGGATCAAGAAAATGCCCCTGCGGTTTTCCAGCATTTTGTGAATGACATTTTTCATCACCTTGTCGGGAGGTTTGTAGTCGTGTATTTACATAGTAACATAGTAACATAGTAAAAAAAGACATTTGATCAAGAGGAAGGCAAAAAAAAAAAACAGAGGAAGAAGCCAATTTTCCCACTTAAGGGGAATAAAAAGTTCCTTCCCGACTCTAGTCAGGCAATCAGAATAACTCCCTGGTAGCTATAACCTGTGATATTATTGTACTCCAGAAATAGATCTAGGCCCCTCTTGAATTCATTTATTGTATTCACCATCACCACCTCCTCAGGCAGAGAGTTCCATAGTCTCACTGCTCTTACCGTAAAGAATCCTCTTCTATGTTTGTGTACAAACCTTTTTTCCTCCAGACGCAAAGATTGTCCCCTCGTCACAGTCACAGTTCTGGGGATAAATAGATGATGGAATAGATCTCTGTACTGTCCCCTGATATATTTATACATAGTAATTAGATCTCCCCTCAGTCATCTTTTTTCTAAAGTGAATAACCCTAATTTTGATAAACATTCAGGGTACTGTAGTTGCCCCATTCCAGTTATTACTTTAGTTGTCCTCCTCTGAACTCCCTCCAGCTCTGCTATGTCTGCCTTGTTCACAGGTGCCCAGAACTGTATGCAGTATTCCATGATATATGGGTTTCACCCGCAGTTTGGCACATTTTCTGGTTCAGATACTTCTGGTGTCCCTGAGTAGGAACGTTTTTCATCATCATTGTCATCTATATGTTGTAGAGGTGGAGCACCGCACACTATAATTGCTGGTGCCAGCAAGGACTTGGTAGTTGTAATGAGAAAAGTGAAGATTCCGGCACACAGGTTCTTCATTTGCAATTTATATAATTTATTAGTGCGACATCATCATATACAATTCATGATCCAGTTACATTGTGTAATCAATACAGTAGCCACTTTTGATAATCGTGGTGACCGGACGTTTAAGTCCAGATGGACCTTCTTCAGCGCTCTTATTATCTGTGGTATAATGATATAGATCTCATTAGTAACCAAATATACATGATCAAAAAATGGTGGAGAAAACAAAAAAATTAACACGTAAAAAAAATGTTTTATTCAAAAACAGAGCATGTTAGGCCTCTTTCACACTACCATTGTGAGGATCCAGCACGCACTTCCGTCGCCGGAAATGCCTGCCGTATCCGTCATAATGCCACACACCTGAGAGCATTTAAAGACTGATTAGTTTTCAAAATGCTTTCAGTGTTACCATGGCAGCCAGGATGCAACTAAAGTCCCGGCTGCCATGGAAAAGTAGTGGGGAGCCAGGTGAGAAGCTACTTACCGTCTGTGAGGCTCCCGGGGCACTCCACAATGATGTCACAGCACCCCAACGTCGCATGGATCACATGATTGCATGGATCACATGATCAATGCGACGTAGGGGCGCTGTGACGTCATTGTGGAGCACCCCGTGAGCCGCACGGACGGTAACTAGCTTCTCCCCTGGCTCCCCACTACTTTTCCATGGCACCTGGGACTTTACTAACGTCCTGGCTGCCATGGTTACCATTCAGAAAACTAAACGTTGGATCCAGCGATGCGCCGAAACGACGTTTAGCTTAAAGCCGAATGCGGATTAATGCTTTTCAATGGGCATTAATCTGGATCCGTCCTTGCGGCATGCCTTCAGGATTTTTGGCCGGAGGAAAATCCGCAGCATGCTGAGGATTTTGCTACAGCCAAAAAATGTCTCAGTACTGAACTGAAGACATCCTGATGCATCCTTAACTGATTTCTCTCCATTCAGGATGCATTGGGATAATCCTGATCAGTATCTTTCTGTCCCCGAGGACGGAACTCTAGGACGGAAAGCAAAAACAATAGTGTGAAAGAGACCTTAGTCAGGCAGCAGTCAAAAATGCCCTGAGTAGTGAGAATATAGGGGAGTGTAAAATCCCCAATGTTTAGAGATACGGAATTAGGAATGGGAAGGTAGACAAACTGGAGAAATAAGTAGGCACATATGAAATTGGTCTGTGTCCTAAGAAGTATTTACCTGCCTCTCGTGGCTGGGGTGTGTGGCGCTGGATCACAGGACGCTAGCCTGTCAGCGCTCTAGTTTAAAACTGTATGGGCTCGTAGGAGTGACGGAAGTCGCTATCTGCATTCCACAAGGCTTCCATCTCAATTTAGGGGGGAAAAATGAAAGAATGTAATGCAGAAAATAAATTGTAGATATAATGGTAATAAATGGTGTGTTATGGAACCATTCCTGTGTGGTGGATGATGATGTTAAGAGGAAAAAAAGTGGGGTCCCATGATCACAATATGCATGAATCATATGCAAATTGTGTATATCAAGATGCCATATTAGACATAGAGAAAAGGATAATATAAGTACTGATAGTTATTTATCTAAATGTTAGGCAAAATTCTGAGGGCTAATTGCAGAATATGAATAAAACATATATGAATTGTGCATATCAAGATGCACCATTATGTATAGAAAAGAAGATGACATTTATGATAAATGAAAATGTTAGGAGACATTATAAAGACTGGTTAAAGTTAGGATGAGTAATATGAACACTAGACAGCAATAAAAAATAAAAAAAATATTATTGTAGGCATTGTTAGCATTGTTGGCACCTGGTTATAGAGGGGGGGGGAGGGACGGAAGAGGTAAGTATAGGGAAGGGAGGGAGGGAGGCAAAGGGGTAAGAAGATGTGACAAGAAGATCAACGGGTCTGAAAAAGAAATGAAACTTGTGTTAGACTCCCAGTACTGTGGAAATAACACTCAATTTATACATTTATAAAGAAGTCGCATTCACGTTTCAGGCCATTGGGCGACAATGTTCCAAGTTTGTGGATCCAATGGGCCTCTCTCTGTTTTAAAAGTAATGTCCAATTACTGCCCCGTCTCGGTAGGTTCATCTGTTCCAGTATTTAAAAGCGTATCTGTGAGACTTGATATTTCTTCTCGGTAAAATAGTGGGGAATTGGTAGCATGGTATTTCTAAGTGTATTAAAAAACGTGGTGTGGTGTTTAACAAGCAGCATATGCTCAACCCATATGCAGTTGTGCATGTATATAGGGGAGCACATCCTGCACTTGTAGTCCGTTGCTAGGGGCAATCAACAGCAAAAAATGCATACAATGGAAGATGCCAGCAATGGACTACAAGTACCACAATAACCATCCTACATACGATAACGATAATATGGATGTGGAGAACAATCAAAAACATAACCATAGCAAAGGCAGGTGCACTCTGCGGCAATACTAAACCCTCACACTGATAAAATTGAGGGGTTAGTTCGACATATCCTACTAGGTGGACATGTCTTAAGCTCGGACACCACGTCAAGGTCCCTCAAGTAGCCCGAGGCCCTACCACTCAACCTACCTGTGCCGTATGGGCGATACCAGGAGCCGTTGGGCATTACGGGAGCGTAAGGCCTGACTCACAGACAGCTCACCAGTGACCTCCAGCATGTAACCATGCTTGCAATGGGAGGTGGGAGGAGCCTGTGAGCCCCACCCGAGACTGGCTGATATGGCCCAGAGCCTCCCAGGTGCACCTAAATGTGGCCTGTAGATGAAAAGCAGGCACATTTAAATCAGACTTTATACACCTCCAAACATATTATACAAACCATTAGAAAACGTGGTGTGGTGTTTAACAAGCAGGATATGCTCAACCCATATGCAGTTGTGCATGTATATAGGGGAGCACATCCTGCACTTGTAGTCCGTTGCTAGGGGCAATCAACAGCAAAAAATGCATACAATGGAAGATGCCAGCAACAGACTACAAGTACCACAATAACCATCCTACATACGATAGGATTTTAGGCGACCGCTAATTACTCCTGCGAAGGCGTGAAGCCTTCTGGATCCACGAACTAAAAACATAATATCCATCAGATCTGAACAGAGACTTTGACCTAACGATTTAGGAATCTCTTGATGTCTTGAAATTAATCTTGATATAATTATATCTTTTTGACTCCACTAGGGTCTCCATATTTTGTTTGAACTTAGGGTTATATTTGTTATTTTATGACAAAATCCGACTATTTTAGCAGGTAGGGGATATTACCTACCGCCAAGGATATATATTTCCTGTTTACATATCTAACAAACGTTTGTACTCTTGTTATTTGTCTTGGATTTAATACATGCCAAATACGCTGATATCCCTGTATATATATATATATATATATATACTAGATAGTATAACACAACACTAGATACTACTACTCCGTTATACAACAAGGTCTGCTTTTGTGGCCCCAAAATGTGTTACCCATTGCCTAGTGACATTCCACACATGATCGCATGCGCATAGCCTTTTGATCGCCTGGCAACACTGGTCCCTCTTCATTCTGCTCCGTTTGGCTTCAGCCGACGAAGTGCGCATGTTCGTGACACACTTCCGGTTCTAGCCGCGGACCGAAAGTGGAATTCGGGCGCGCTATTTAAAGCGCTGATGCGGTTCACTTCTTATGCCACCCGCTCTAATGAAACCAATTGCCTCTAGGTATTGTGGGGAGTCGCTCTGGTAGACAGCGGTGCGGGTGCAGTTTAGAAGCAAAACAAGGAGTCCAGATTGTGCATCAAACAGTGTTTTATTCACACTTGCACACCAGAAATGAAAACAGTCTCTTGGTGACAGTTCACACACAACAGAAATCATGTGGCAAAACCAAAAACAGGCCAACACAGGGTCCAGTCACCTTGGGTGGTTTAAGTGCGGGTTCACACCTAGCAGTCGGTTCAGCCGCAGGCGATTCCTCCTTCAGGTTGCAGGGAAACACCACCTTGCTGAGCTCCATCCTCCAGCACAGAGAACTCCTCAGCCCTGTTAGCAGGCTCCAGGATAATCACCTCAGACACAGCTGATGGCTGTGTTTTATACCAGCCCAAAACTCGGACTGGACCGTGGGAGCAGCCACCCACCCTACTCTTTAGCTGCTCCCAGTAAGAGCCGGCCCGGATCGGCTTTGCAGCCATGCTATTTAAAGAGTCAAAACAGCACTAGCTGCTGCAGACAAAAACCCGGCTCTCACCTCACCGAGGCCAGCAACCTCGGTGACACGTACCTGCCATCGCATATGACACCTTGCACCTTACCACATACCCCCCTTTGTTCAGCCCTGAGGGGTGAACACACGTAAGGCAGTGGACGCGGGACAGGGCATCTGCGTTGCCCTGCAAGCGGCCTGCCCTGTGTTCCACGGAAAACTTGAAATTTTGAAGAGATAGGAACCACCTGGTGACCCGAGCATTCCTCTCCTTGGCCTGACTCATCCATTTGAGGGGAATGGTCGGTCACCAGACGGAACCTCCTCCTAACAGGTAGTAGCGGAGAGATTCGAGTGCCCACTTGATAGCCAGGCACTCCCTCTCCACTATACTATATCTGGACTCGGCGGGACTGAGCTTACGGCTCAGGAAGACAACGGGATGTTCTTCCCGTTGACCTCCTGAGACAGTACCGCACCGAGGCCTACCTCCGAGCGTCGGTCTGTACGACAAACTCCTTGTTGAAGTCGGGTGTCACCAAAACCGGGGACCCACACAGGGCCGACTTCAACGCGGAGAAAGCCTCCTCCGCCTTCTCACTCCAGCTAAGCCTCCCAGACTTTCGCCCCTTCAACAGGTCTGTCAATGGCGCTGCTATTGTGGCAAAGTGGGGCACAAACCTCATGTAGTAACCTACAATCCCCAGGAACGACTTTACCTGCCTGGTGGTGACCGGTCGGGGCCAGTTACGAATGGCCTCTACCTTAGTTACCTGAGGTTTGATAACTCCCGCCCAATTACATATCCCAGATATTTTGTCTCCTCTAACCCTATGGAGCACTTCTTTGGGTTAGCGGTCAGTCCGGCTTTCCTCAGGGCATCCACTACCGCCTGCACCTTGGGTAAATGGCTTTCCCAGTCGGTGCTGTGGATGACTACATCATCTAAGTAGGCCGAGGCGTACCGACGATGTGGTCGCAGCACTATGTCCATTAACCTTTGGAAAGTGGCGGGCGCCATGCAGGCCAAAGGGTAACACCTTGTAGTGATACAGGCCCTGCGAGGTAACAAATGCGGTTTTCCTTAGCCGACTCCGTTAAGGGTACCTGCCAGTACCCTTTAGTGAGGTCCAGCACAGAAAAATAACGGGCTTGTCCTAAACTTTCAACAAGCTCGTCTACTCGGGGCATGGGATGCGCGTCAAACTTGGATACTTCATTTAACTTGCGAAAGTCGTTGCAGAACCGCAACGTCCCATCCGGCTTGGGTATTAGGACTATGGGACTGGCCCACTCACTTTTCGACTCCTCAATGACATCGAGCTTCAACATTAACTGCACTTCCTCCGCGATGGCCCGCCGCCGAGCCTCGGGTACCCGGTATGGTTTTAACCGGACCTTGGCCTGAGGCTCAGTGGCGATGTCATGTCGGATGAGAGGCGTGCGGCCAGGGAGGTCGAGAACACATCCGTGTTCCGACTGAGAACTCCTGACTTCCTGAACTTGTTTGGAAGACAGGCTGTCTGCAATTTTTACCGTGGTTACGGCTTCACAGGCCTCGAACTGTGGGGCTGGACCCTTTTCACCTAGAAGCCCTGGCCGGGGCTGGGGTCGTCGGCCGCGTCCCTATCTTTCCACGGCTTAAGTAAATTCACGTGGTACACCTGCTCCGGCTTGCGCCGCCTGGCTGGTGTACTTTGTAATTACTTCCCCTACTTCTCGATCACCTCATAGGGGCCCTGCCACCTAGCTAGGAATTTGCTGTCAGGGTGGGTACCAGAACCAAAACCCGATCTCCCGGATTGAAGTCCCGTACCCGAGCCTGACGATTGTACACCCTACTCTGGGCTTGTTGCGCTGCCTCCATATGCTCCCGGACCAAGGGCAACACCCTTTCCATCCGTTCCTGCATCTGGGCGACATACTCAATGACACTTTTGTGGGGGACAGGCTGTTGTTCCCATGCTTCCTTGGCGATATCCAACAGGCCCGAGGGTGTCTGCCATAAAGCAGTTCGAAGGGCGAGAACCCAGTAGAGGCCTGGGGCACCTCTCGCACTGCGAACATGAGATAGGGCAGAAGCAGATCCCAGTCCTTCCCATCTCTAGACACCACCCTCTTTAACATATTTTTTAGAGTTTGGTTAAACCTCTCCCACAAGACCGTCTGTTTGCGGATGGTAAACGGACGTCCGTAACTGCTTTATACGCAACAATTTACACAGTTCCCTCATTACTTTGGACATAAAAGGGGTCCCTTGGTCTGTCAGAACCTCTTTAGGCAGGCCCACACGGAAAACATCTCCATTAACTCTTTGGCAATGAGCCTAGCTGAGGTATGTCGCAGAGGCACCGCCTCCGGATACCGAGTGGCATAGTCGAGAACTACCAGAATGTGTTGGTGGCCCCTGGCAGACTTTGGTACAGGCCCAATTAAATCCATAGCGACTCGCTCAAGCGGTACTTCAATAATTGGCAGAGGTACCAGAGGACTACGGAAATGTGGCTGGGGGCTAGTTATCTGACAGGTTGGACAGGACTTACAATAATCTTCTACCTCCTTGAACACACCGGGCCAATAAAACCGCTGCAGTATGCGGTCCTGGGTTTTCTGCCACCCCAGGTGTCCCCCAAGAACATGTTGGTGGGCAAGCTCCATGACAAGCTTGCGATACGCTGTGGGCACCACCAACTGTTCAACAGGTTCACCTCGGATTTGGTTCACCCGATACAACATATCCTGCAGAACAATAAATCGTGGGAACATTAATTCAGCCCCTGGTTTCTGGGGTTTTACCATCAATTTCCAGCACATTCTCCCAGGCCCTGGTGAGGGTTTGGTCCCGGTGTTAGGCGGTCCCAAAATTATCTCCGGAGGCGTGGAGGTCTGCCAACTCAGGACCTGGTGGCAAGTCCTCCATGTCTCCCACCATTCCACTCAGTGGGGGTGTCTCCCCTCTATCACAGAAGTGGTGGTCACCCCTACCGCAGGCCCTTCGGACTCGGGCTCCCAGGGCTCTGGCCTCCACAGGAACCAGGCCACTCTGCTAGGGTTACCCCTGTCTCAGGGCTATTAGTCACTTTCACCTCAGGCCATAGTGACGGAAAACCAGGAAGTCTCTCCCAATTATTAGTTCATACGGTAGTTTGGCGGAGATCGCCACTTCACAAGTCCAGGTGCCGGCCGCCGTGGACAGAGACATTTCAGCAGTGGGATAGTCCTTTAAGTCTCCGTGTATGCACACCACCCCAACTTTCCGGCCCGTATACTGGGTGGGCTGTACCAGGGCAGCACTTACCAGGGTTACCAGGCTCCCTGAGTCCAACAGCGCCACTGCCAGGTTATCCCCGACTTGCACCTGGCACAGATGGCGACTGTCCATTGTCTCGGGGATGCCGGTCGCACACAGTCTCCGGGCATACATAGAAGCCCGGTACCCATAATTAGTCTCCATGGGTTCCCCCACTGTGGACAGTTGGCCCTTATGTGTCCAGGCTCCCGACACTGCCAGCAGACCACTGGGGACGGATCTGCAAGAGGGTACCTCCCGGGCGGGTTTGGCCGGCCGCCCGGGACTGGGGTGGAGATTTGCGGGGTTTGACTGGCCCCCTCCCAAAAGAACCCCCTGCAGGTTTCTGGTGGCCTCATATCGTTCCACCAGGTCGACCATCTCAAGGGCATTGGTGGGGGATACCTGGCCGATCCAGTGTTGAAGGGGGTAGGCAAGGCCCTCCAAAACATGTCAGCCAGCAGCCGGTCCAGCATAGCAGTCGGACTCAGAACCTCAGGCTGCAGCCATTTTTGCAACCTGTGCAGCAACTCATAGTACTGCGGCCTGGCGGGTTCAGCCACGTTAAGTCCCACTGGTGGACACGCTGAGCCCGGACCAACACGTTTACCCCCAGTCTGGCCAGGATCTCCCCCTTCACCGTGGAATAGTCAGCAGCCTGGTCGTCTGCCAAATCAAAAAAACTTGCTGGGGTCCAGACGCCAGGAACGGAGCGGCGACCTCTGCCCACTGTTCTCGGGGTAATTTCTCCCTCACGGCCACCTTCTCGAACACCGCCAGATAGGTCTCAACATCATCCGAGGGGTCATCTTAGGGATCGCGGCACGGACAGCTTTCGGGCATCGTGGGCGCGGTGGGACGCTCCTGCCGCTTGCAACGCCATCACGTGCTGTAGCAGTAGCTGGTTGGTCTCCCGCTGCTGCACGTTAGCCTCTATGAGGGCTTTCACAGCCGCCTCCATTTTGTCGGGGATCACAGGCTGCAACTTTGCCGGCTTAATATAGGACATTCACTTTTGCTCAGCAAAAACAAAGTTCGGCGTTCACGCCAGCCTCACTGCGCATGCCCGCATCCGACACCAAATGTGGGGAGTCGCTCTGGTAGACAGCGGTGCGGGTGCAGTTTAGAGGCAAAACAAGGAGTCCAGATTGTGCATCAAACAGTGTTTATTCACACTTGCACACCAGAAATGAAAACAGTCTCTTGGTGACAGTTCACACACAACAGAAATCATGTGGCAAAACCAAAAACAGGCCAACACAGGGTCCAGTCACCTTGGGTGGTTTAAGTGCGGGTTCACACCTAGCAGTCGGTTCAGCCGCAGGCGATTCCTCCTTCAGGTTGCAGGGAAACACCACCTTGCTGAGCTCCGTCCTCCAGCACAGAGAACTCCTCAGCCCTGTTAGCAGGCTCCAGGATAATCACCTCAGACACAGCTGATGGCTGTGTTTTATACCCAGCCCAAAACTCGGATTGGACCGTGGGGAGCAGCCACCCACCCTACTCTTTAGCTGCTCCCAGTAAGAGCCGGCCCGGATCGGCTTTGCAGCCATGCTATTTAAAAGAGTCAAAACAGCACTAGCTGCTGCAGACAAAAACCCGGCTCTCACCTCACCGAGGCCAGCAACCTCGGTGACACGTACCTGCCATCGCATATGACACCTTGCACCTTACCACAGTATGTACTCTTGAGCTGTCAGCCCTTGGGGCATCTGTGTATATTCGTTTTTATCTGTCTTTATCTGCACATTTGTTTATATCTGTATTATGGGTCTCCTTCTTGTAACTTAAGCTGTCATGATTCCACCGTATACGCTACCTAGATGGGACAGCATTGGCTTACAAGTACACCCTATTTGGTCAGTGTGTGTTGGATTGCCTATATCCCTCATTATAGTGGAATATCTTTACATACCTTGAGCTGACTTTTTAGCTCTTTTCTTGCACTATTGGTCCATTTTTGACACTGTTTTTGTCACTATTGATGTCGCCTGAGTGCCGTGTTTTTTCCACTTTATATGATTTGGGATATTCCCGCAACACTGAGCACCATCTACAAGGAGGAGTGCCAGCCATTTTCTTCTGTGAGTCAGGCCTTACGCTCCCGTAATGCCCAACGGCTCCTGGTATCGCCCATATGGCACAGGTAGGTTGAGTGGTAGGGCCTCGGGCTACTTGAGGGACCTTGCCGTAGTGTCCGAGCTTAAGACATGTCCACCAAGTAGGATATGTCGAACTAACCCCTCAATTTTATCAGTGTGAGGGTTTAGTATTGCCGCAGAGTGCACCTGCCTTTGCTATGGTTATATTTCCAAGTCTAATAGTGGATTTATGTTTACTCACACGATCTCGGATGTGCTGTGTGGTCTAACCGACATATGGGAGGCCACAAGGGCATTTCAATAGGTACACTACGAAACTTGAATCACATGTAAAAAATCCTTTGATAGGAAAGAGTTGTCCTGTGCGTGGGTGAGTAACATATTCGCCTTTGATGATATTTGAATATTGAGCACAGCTTAAACAGGGAATTGTTTCCTGTCGCTGGCTCCGTTAGAATAATTATTTGGCAATTTGATAAAGCTTCCTACATCAGCTTTGATTAGTTTGTCTCTGATGTTTTGGGGTTTTTTATAACATGTTAGTGGAGGTTGATGAAATTCTTCTATATTTGGATATGCCTTTGTGAGTAATAGCCAGTGTTTTCATAAAGCCTAGTGGATTTTGGGTGTTAAAGGGTGGTAAGTGGTGACCCATGCTCTTCTCTTCTGATTACTGATCTGCTGTGGTGCGGCTTCTCCCAAATTAGTTAATGCAGTGTCAAGAAGAGATTGTGGGTAGCCCCTTGTGAGAAATTTCTGTGTCATGTCATTAATTCTTTCCCTCTTCGTGTCGTTATCCGCCACAATATAGTTGACTTGTGTGTATTGTGATCTGGGTAAGGATTTTTTTGTGGCTCTAGGGTGGCAACTGTTGTAATGGAGAAGGCTATTGCGGTTGGTAGGTTTGTTAAAGAGGTCTATTGTGATGTTTCCCCTTTGGTCAATTTTGACCATTGTGTCTAGAAAGCTGATTTCATCCTGACTGGTGTGAATAGTGAATCCTAACTCAGTACCTGGTTGAAAACTTGGACAAATTCATGTATATTGGGTTACTAACAGGATCTATATCATTATACCACAGATAATAAAACCGCTGAAGAAAGTCCATCTGGACCGAAACGTCCTGTCAGCACGATAATCAAAAGTGGCTAATGAATTGATTACACAATGTAACTGGATCATGAATTGTATATGATGATGTCACACTAATAAATGATGTAAATTGTAAATAAAGAACCTGTGTGCCGCAATCTTCACTTTTCTTATTGTCATCTATATGGGCGGAAAATTCAAGATAATTTGATGAATATGGGCAACAAGTATAAACGTGTAGCTGACAGGAAACGTATGAATGGTCCGGAGTCGGACCTAAGATTCTGTGTGGCTGTCCACAAGAAACATTAAAGAGTCCAAAGTTTGTTAGGTAAAGCTATGTACATGCAGAGCGGCACCCAGGGATGTCCCTGTACTTACTATTATCCCTGGGTGCCGCTCCATTCGTCCGCTGTAGCCCCCGGTACCTGTGCACATGCTGCTGCTAATTTTGCTGTGAGAGGAGATATCCTCTTTTGCCCTGGTATCTCCTTCTCCCAGGCTGCAGCGCTGGCCAATCGCAGCGCTCAGCTCATATCCTGGGAGGTTGCAGGATATGAGCTGAGCACTGCGATTGGCCAGTGATGGAGTTTCTACTCTAGGGGTGCATCGGGGGGCTTCAAATGGGACATGGTGTCAAAAAACCAGTCCAGCAAAATCCGCCTTCCAAAAACCATATG
Source organism: Bufotes viridis (assembly GCA_033119425.1). Classification (NCBI taxonomy): domain Eukaryota; kingdom Metazoa; phylum Chordata; class Amphibia; order Anura; family Bufonidae; genus Bufotes; species Bufotes viridis. Next base: position 135,868,830 of record CM065593.1, on the reverse strand, counting down.
GCGTTCCCTTCCTTCTACGCCCCGGCGTTTGGCCATACAGCAGTTTACGACAACATATGGGTTGTTTGTGCAAACTACAGAATCAGGGCAATAAAGATTGAGTTTTGTTTGGCTGTTAACTCTTGCTTTGTTACTGGAAAAAATGGATTAAAATTGAAAATTTTCCCAAAAAATCAAAATTCTGAAATTTTATCTCCATTTGCCATTAACTCTTGCGGAAAACCTAAAGCGTTAACGATGTTTGTAAAATCCGTTTTGAATACCTTGAGGGGTGTAGTTTCTAGAATGGGGTCATTTTTGGGTGGTTTCTATTATGTAAGCCCCACAATTTGACTTCAGACCTGAACTGGTACCTAAAAAGTGGGTTTTTGAAAATTTCGGAAAAAATTTCAAGATTTGCTTCTAAACTTCTAAGCCTTGTAACGTCCCCAGAAAATGAAATGGTATTCCCAAAATGATAGATACATAAAGTAGACATATGGGAAATGTAAATCAATAACTTTTTTTGGCGGCATTAATATGTATTATAAAAGTAGAGAAATTGAAACTTGGAAAATTGCTAATTTTTCCAAATTTTTTGTAAATTTGGTATTTTTTTATAACTAAAAATTAATTTTTTTGACTCCATTTTACCATTGTCATGAAGTACTAATATGTGACGGGAAAAAAAAATCAGAATGGCCTGGATAAGTAAAAGCATTTTAAAGTTATCACCACATAAAGTGACACTGGTCAGATTAGCAAAAAATGGCCAGGTCCTTAAGGTGAAATAAGGCTGGGTCCTTAAGGGGTTAAATAACTCAAGATTCTTTTTGAGTTTAGTAAAAGATCAACTATTTACTCTGTTGCAAAATCTTAAATAGCAAGAAATGTATACAGTGGTTCTAAACACAGAGACATTTGTTACATGCACCTGTTTTAAATAATCTTGACTAACCCCTTTTTCTCCCCTTCTGAGCTGTGAAATTAAAAACTATACCTAGCTCAACCCTAGAGTATATTAGAATTAATGTACCACTAATATTTTTCATATTAGCGTTATAGAGTATATTAGCACCAGACTCACGGTATGCTTATAAGATACTTTAGTGACAACACAATCTGGTAATAGGCAAGGTTGGATTGTCTTTTTAATGATTACATTAGGGTATAGATTTTTCCATAAAATATAATTAAAAGTTAAGTTTTAACACTGGTCATAAACGACATGTACAGGCATTAAAACTAATATAGATCCCGAGGATAGGTCATCATCAATACTCAGACAGTCAATTTAAAGAAGTTTTCCAGAACTTTCATGTTGATGACCAATTCTTAGAAATGGACATCTATATAAGATCTATAGGATTCTCACTCTCAACACCCCCATTAATCAGCTCATTGAAGGGACTCTGCTTCTTCAGTGATTACAAGGGTGCAGCTCAGTACATTTTTGTGTGGCTATGCCTGGTATTGTATGTAATCCACATAAAATGGACTGAGAAGCAGTAAGCTGCAGAGGCAAAATTTAACTGAGCCTGGCAAACAATCAGGGGAACACAATGCTTGCCAAAGTGCCATGGCCACTGAATGTTTATTATAGGGGTCCCGGGAGATGGACTCCGACTAAATTCATATAAATGACTTATGAAGAGACCCTCTATATCAAATTTTGAGAAAACAACCCTTTTAGTGTTACTTCACATGTAGTTTTTCCCCTGGCTATTTTTTTTGGACCAAAAAGACTGAAAGAAATGATGCAGTGTTTTATTTATTTTTTTATGGTGTTTTGCACATGTAGTGTCCTGATCTAGCTGTGCCCACTGAAATGTCACTTCCTCTGGGGAGGTGAATGAGAAGAAAGCATAAAAAACACCATGCAAAAATGCCATTAGCAAATGCAAAAAAATTTGAATTTACAATACAAATACATTAATATTGATTACTGATAAATAATATTGTATCTATTCTTAGTACAGGACCTGGAAAAATATCTTTATACTTAAAGGAAATTATTGTTCCGACTTGCACATCATGATATGATTTTATATAACTCGTAGCACCTGCATAACTGTGTAATATCAAAATGTAATTACTGTCTCTACAAATACACTTTGCCTCATACCACCTCAGCAGGAAATAAGCTTTGAAACATTTTTCTTCATTTACCTTCACAATACAGACAGTCACAACAGGCAAAATCTTCTGCCTTGAATAAAACACTAAAGGGAATGATACAAATAAAATTCTTGAATCTTCTGCTTGGTAAGGCATGGCTCATGCTCTGTAGACTGATCTATTAATTTCTATAACACATGCCATAAAGCTATTTTCTTTATTTTTTTTATGAATGTTTGCTTTTGCCCTTCCCTCCTCCCCCATTCCTTTTAGGCTCTTGAACTCAATGACAGCAATTGCAAATAATGTCAGAGTGACACTGACATACATAGCTATTGGTAAACGCATGATTGACGGTGTTATCAAAATGCATGTTTAAAAGCACACTGCAACATGGCATGTGTTATGTTTTTCACCTTTAGAAGCCTTCCAAAAATTGGCCCTTATTGGGGGCAGATGGGGTAAAAACACACAGTGTTATGGGAAAAAACAGTGGCTTGTTGGGACCAAGCATTCAAAAATGATGCATCAACAGAGGTGGATCCCTGCCTTTGTTTATACACAGACAGGTTAATGTCAGAAGAACCAGTGGCTAGTTCTGAATGAGCCTGGAAAAATTCTCCTTTGCTATACCAATACACTGCATATGTTATCTTTTACTGCATGAACCTGCAGTTGCAGGTGGTAATTCCTCATATGTTACCAATTATTTAACCTGTAGTGTCATGTGCTTTCTTGGTATTGATTTTGTTAGTTATTGTATGCCACGATTAAGACCAGTATTGTTCAGTTGAAATTAATTAACAATGTACATGAGGGGATACGTTTTTAATGGATCAATAAATATTGGAGTTTATTAACACTATGAATACTGCTTTCCTAATTTTAAAAATTATTCCCTTTTGAGTAGCAGCAGTACAGTGTAGATATGGAAAGGGATAGAGGGTAGGGTAATAGTAGTGGCAGCAGTAGCAGCACAGCGACAAACAAGGCAGTAGATTTGTGTGTTGGGGTACTAGTAGTGTTGGCTGTATAGCGGTAATGGTACTAGAAGTAGGCGGATTATCAGCAAGGAGCAGCAGCTGAGGTAGTGGCTGCAGCAGCAGCCATATGGTATAGAATATGTTGGTAGGCAGGCACATAGTGGCAGTGGCATGATTTGGTACTGTCATTATGGGCAGACTTATTCATACGCCCCAGCCAGAGGTATGTGAAAATCCTCATGAATATATGCCTGATTTATTTTGACAAAATTAATGTTTTGTACACTGGAGGATAACAATATCCTCTATTTGGGTGTGACAATGCCCCCTGTTGCGCTGAAAACCTTCTCTAAGAGGACACTAGAGTCTGGACAAGACAATATAGGGAGAGCAAACTGAGCCTTTTCCAGCTGTTCTAATCTGCCTCTTCAGAAGTCTATGTGCATAGGAATGGCCACAGTCAATAGGAAATCAAGACAATAAAAAAAAAAAAAATGGACAGCTGGGTAGAAATCAATTTTGATGAAGGTGCAGAACTGTACCACATTTACCACAACTACAGTAAATTATACCACACCAACTGCACTGCCAGCAACTTTACCAGGGGACAGTTTAGCTTATACACAAGCTACTTGAGGGTCACAAATAGTTTCCTCATGGCCACACATTCCATTATGGATGTCTCATGGTGGAGCATAGGACAAGGAGGATGAGGAGTACTGAGCATGAGAAGAAACAGGTGATGATGATGAAAAAGACACTGCTTGGGGATGTAGGTTGGCTGTCATAAAGAAGACCAGGAGAAGGAGGACAGACATGTTGTGATTCGGATTGCTGCCCAGTTCTATTTTTCCACAAGCCCCGGTAACATCAATTCTAGAGATGAGCGAACATTTAAAGCAGTCCTGATCATTGGTTCGCAGTGAGTGTTGGCCAATCGCGTGCGTGAATTCTAGCGGTACCATCATGGAATCCACAAGGGCGCGACATGGACGCAGCCCAGAACGGATCCTGCGCTGAGCCACGCCCTGTCACTGATCACATGACAGTGACGTCTCAGCCAGGTCCGTCAGCTGCCCTGCACAGTGCTGGTGGCGGCAGCCATCCTTATGGATTCCATATGCGCTATTGTGGAATCCATAACGGGATGCGCAATTAACCACCACCCGAACCCCGAACAAACGGACTTTTTTTAAATGTTCACTCATCTCTAATCAATTCATGTGCTAAAATAGAGCCCTGGTACCTATGTTTGAACACCCACAACTTATTTTAATCCTGCAGATCTTGCACACAGGTGTGGTTTTGCGTTCTGGACTTGTGAAGAAATCTGCCATATGAGAGTTCCTCACGCAGGGCTAGAGGCACCCAAGCTTGGCCTAGGTCTGTCATGTTTTGAGACTGTGCCCACAGTATCAGCAACGTCATCAGTTGCCAAGCTCACCACAATAGAAGCAGATCTGGCCCTGCCAGTTTTCCTGGTGTTTATGGCAATACATTGCCTCTACTCTCTATTGCCACCTCTGATGTCACTTTATCCTCGGCACCCCGATCGGGTTCACAGGTCCTGTTCAACACACAATCATCATCATAGACCTCATTGTCCCACCACTTTTATCAGACTGTGATATGTCATTGTGGGCTTCTTGGACCCTTCCCAATAACCTACTCTGTATTTTCCCCGTGGGCCACTGTTGCTACCAGTGCCTCTACCACCACCTCCGTAGCTACATGCTCCATTACTACTACTACTGGCCAGATTATTGTTTCTGCCACTGCTGCTAATACCCAGATTCTGAATCTCACATGAAGAGGGATCCTTTGTGTTCCACTCTTCCGTTTTCTAGACATTTTATTATGAGGCCTATAAATGAAAAGTCATGGATTTCCTATTAATGAAAAGTCATGGGTTTGGTACACAGAATAATAAATGGTACTAGCAAAAAACTTTTTTTTCTGTAATTTAATAACAGAGGCAAAAGTAAATGTTTCTTCCCCTCTACAAACACACTGAACACTGGTATTGACAATTTACTTTGGTAATAATGCAATTTTTGCAGTGAAATGTCTTTGAATTACACTGATGCAGTAAAGTATTCACTTACTCAGCTATGGCAATGCAATATTTGCAGTAAAATGTTTTTTAACTATGTGTTCAATAACAAGGGTCTAAAAATGTGTTATTTCCCTAAAATTTTACTATAATTAAATATTATCTTGCAGTAATATGCAATGCTTTTAATAACATGGGTATAATAATAATGTTATTGATTGCCATAAAATGATTTCGCTATAATGCAACAAGTTTAATAACATAGGTATAACAACGGCATTATTGATTGCCATAAAAATGCTTTTGCTATAATGCAATGCATTTAACATAGGTATAATAATGGCACTATTGCTATAAAATACTTTTGTTATAACTACTCGTTATCTTTCAGTAATATGCAATGCATTTAATAACTTTGGCATAATGTATTAAAATGTTTTTTAGAAAAATAAATGTGCTCACCATTTGCAGCAGAATTCTATTGGGTGCTGGCAATAAGCCTATGAACTATAGAGACTTTTTTTTAAAAGCTGTCTATTTGTTCATATACAGGAAAAAATGTGTCTGTTCTTCTTCTTGCAGAGGGTTTTGTAATGAAAAACTAGCTGCCAGCCAGCAGCTGTATTAAACACACAACTGGTGACCAATCCATCGCTCTCTGAAAGCTTTCCCTAAAATCTACTCAATTATATCTCTATATTCTCTCTCTATAGTGTTCCTATTACCCTACATTAGTGGCTTCTATCTGTAATAGCTTTTTGTCCTACATTGCCACATGACACCCTTCTAGGCCAGAAGTTGAACACAGAATGGCATGCTATGGCATTCTCAGCAAGAGAACTTCTTATATTCTGCTCCAGATTGGCTGATTAGACTGTGTGTCAGCCTCTGTGCCAATCAGGGCAGGCTCCCCCCCCCCCCCACTTCCTTCCAGTGTATGTGATCCTCCATCTTCTTCCTCCTTCATTGTTTTTACTCACAGTAAAATGGCATTGGGTGCAGTTTATAAGTGATTAATATGAAATGAATCAAAAATATTCAGATTTTCTTGGTGGATGAATTCTGTGAAACTCATAATGAATCTGACTCATTTAGAATCAATTTGCTCACCTCTACTGTCGATTCAGAGTTTGATCTTCTCCTGAGAATTCCACTACCACCATATTGATTCCTGTGACCACTGTATTATTCAATACTTTCCAGGGGGTGGGAGTGGGGGGTACATTGATGATATATCTATTCCCCTTTAGTTAAATTCTGTTTCATGGTAATCCATTGACTATTTTTGCATTGTCTCATGAATACTAGTTGTCTTTTTTTCTTTGTATGTTCACACAATCCTCATACTCCTAGCTATACTGTGTGTTGGACCTGGGCTGCCTTGGATGTTCAAATGAATTTGTTTTTTTTATTGAAAACAAGAACCATAGGTAAAGTGGTCCATTATTGTTAGTAAGTCATAATATAAATTATAAATAATAAAATATAAATTTATCACTTTCTGGTAATCCATGGAATCTTTTCTTTCTTTCTTTTTTTTTTATGAAATCCATCCCAACATATCAAGTAGGAGGGCAAAAAGCTTCCCTAAACAATGTTTTTGCTGATGGTTCTCCTTCTCGTAATTCACTGTAGATTTACTCTACTGTCGCTGATATGATTGCACTGGTCTGTGGACTTGGAATATGACGGACTATTCTATCCTTGAACTAGTTGCTGTAACATTACATTCTTTTATTTTTGGTAACCTAATCACTAAAAATATTATATTACAATAACATGGTTGCCATATTTTTATTCAGTAAAGCAGCAGTTAACTTTGGCTCAGTGCTCATAGTTTTAGCATCACAACTATATCTATATACGGTATGTAACTTAATGTAAAATATACTGTTGCTGACCAATTTTTTCTCTTTTTGGTTTTCATATATCCATGACCTGATACATTAGATATTATTAAAACGAAAATATAAGGTGCCATGTTTATGCCATCATAAATTGTTTTCAACAACAGAGGAGCATGATTATTATTATTATTATTTATTTTTAGAGCGCCATTCATTCCATAGCGCTGTACATATCATAAGCGGTGCACATACATAATACAGGCAATTGCCTTAAGCATGAATAAGACAAGTTACAGACTGGTACAGACGGATAGAGGGCCCTGCCCATGAGGGCTTACAATCTACATGGTATGGGGGAAGGAGACAGTAGGCGAGGGTGAAGCTGGTCATGGCGATATAGAGGCAGCAGTGTCACTGGTCGTAGGCTTGTCTGAAGAGGTGGGTTTTCAGGTTTCTTTTGAAGGATTCCACTGCAGGTGAGAGTCTTATATGTTGGGGTAGCGAGTTCCAGAGTATAGGGGATGCACGGGAGAAATCCTTGAGGCGAGTGTGGGAAGAGGTGATAAGAGGAGAGGAGAGAAGGAGGTCCTGCGAGGATCGAAGATTGCGTGTGGGCATGTATCGGGAAAGTAACTCAGAGATGTAGGGAGGGGACCGGTTGTGGACGGCCTTGTATGTGTTGGTTAGTATTTTAAACTGAATTCGCTGGGCAATGGGGAGCCAGTGCAGGGACTGGCAGAGGGGAGAGGCAGAGGAGTAACGGGGAGAGAGGTGGATTAGTCGGGCAGCAGAGTTGAGGATAGATTGTAGGGGTGCGAGAGAGCTAGATGGAAGGCCACAGAGGAGAATGTTGCAGTAGTCTAGGCGGGAGATGATGAGGGAATGTACAAGCATTTTTGCTGATTCAAAGTTGAGAAAAGGGCGGATGCGGGAGATGTTTTTGAGTTGGAAGCGGCAGGTGGTGGAAAGGGCTTGGATGTGTGGTCGGAAGGAGAGGGCAGAATTCAAGGTCACTCCAAGGCAGCGGACTTGGTTACCAGGGGGGAGTGTGCAGTCATTGATTGTGATAGATAGGTCTGTTGGGGGGAGGTGAGCAAGATGGGGGAAAGATGATGAATTCTGTTTTATCCATGTTAAGTTTTAGAAAGCGATAGGAGAAGAAGAAGGATATGCGAGATAGGCATTGTGGGATTCTGGATAGTAAGGTGGTGATTAGAGATGAGCGAACACCTGGATGTTCGGGTTCGAGAAGTTCGGCCGAACTTCCCGAAAATGTTCGGGTTCGGAATCCGAACTCGACCCGAACTTTAAAGGCTGTAAAATAGTTCAGGAAAGGGCTACAGGGCTGCAAAAGGCAGCAAAAATTAGGTAAATGCCCTGCAAACAAATGTGGATAGCGAAATGAATTAAAATAAAATAAAATAAATAAAAATTAACCAATATCAATTGGAGAGAGGTCTCATAGCAGAGAATCATGCGTCATATCACCCACCACTGGAGAAGGCCACTTTCAGTTATTTCGGCCTCAGCACCCAGACAGAGGAGAGAGGTCCCACAGCAAGGAATCATGCGTCATATCACCCACTACTGGAGAAGGCCACTTTCAGTTATTGCGGCCCAGCACCCAGACCGAGGAGAGAGGTCACACAGCAAGGAATCATGCGTCATATCACCCACCACTGGAGAAGGCCACTCAGTTTTTTTGGCCCCAGCATCCAGACAGAGGAGAGAGGTCCCACAGCAAGGAATCATGCGTCATATCACCCACCACTGGAGAAGGCCACTCAGTTATTTCGGCCCCAGCACCCAGACAGAAGAGAGAGGTCCCACAGCAAGGAATCATGCGTCATATCACCCACCACCGGAGAAGGCCACTTTCAGTTATTTCGGCCCCAGCACCCAGACAGAGGAGAGAGGTCCCACAGCAAGGAATCATGCGTCATATCACCCACCACTGGAGAAGGTCACTTTCAGTTTTTTCGGCCCCAGCACCCAGACCGAGGATACAGGTCCCACAGCAAGGAATAAGGCGTCATATCACCCACCATTGGAGAAGGCCACTTTCAGTTATTTCGGCCCAGCACCCAGACCGAGGAGAGAGGTCCCACAGCAAGGAATCATGCGTCATTTCACCCACCACTAAAGAAGGCCACTTTCAGTTATTTCGGCCCTAGCACCCAGACAGAGGAGAGAGGTCCCACAGCAAGGAATTAAGCGTCATATCACCCACCACTGGAGAAGGCTACTTTCAGTTATTTCGGCCCAGCACCCAGATCGAGGAGAGAGGTCCCACAGCAAGGAATCATGCGTCATTTCACCCACCACTAGAGAAGGCCACTTTCAGTTATTTCGGCCCTAGCACCCAGACAGAGGAGAGAGGTCCCACAGCAAGGAGTCATGCGTCATTTCACCCACCACTAGAAAAGGCCACTTTCAGTTATTTCGGCCCAGCACCCAGACAGAGGAGAGGTTCATTCAATTTTGGGTTGCACCGCAAGATCATGGAAAAGTTAAAAAAAATGAGGATTCAATAAAGAAGTGCCCCGGAGTACAAGAATACATGGTTGAGAGGGAGGTAGTTATTAATGTCTATTCTGTACAAGTAAGGCACAGGTCCTGTGGGATCCATGCCTGGTTCATTTTTATGAACGTCAGCTTGTCCATGTTGGCTTTGGACAGGCGGCTGCGTTTGTCAGTAATGACGCCCCCTGCCGTGCTGAATACACGTTCAGACAAAACGCTGGCCACCGGGTAGGCCAGCACCTCCAAGGCATAAAATGCTTAATCTGGCCACGTGGACAATTTGGAGACCCAGAAGTTGAATGGGGCCGAACCATCAGTCAGTACGTGGAGGGGTGTGCAGATGTACTGTTCAACCATGTTAGTGAAATGCTGCCTACTGCTAACACGTTCCGTATCAGGTGGTGGTGCAGTTAGCTGTGGCGTGGAGACAAAACTTTTCCACTTTCACTTCCACTTTCCATTTCTGCCATGCTAACCCTGCCCTCAGAGGAGCTGGCCGTGACACTGCTGCATTGGCGACCTCTTGCTCCTCCTCTGCCTTCGCCTTGGGCTTCCCCCTTTTCCCCTGTGACATTTGGGAATGCTCTGAGGAGCGCGTCAAACCACTCGGGTCTTGTCGACAGCACATTGTTTAAAGAAGTGCCATGCCAGAAAACTCCTTGAAGCTGTCTTTGGGGTGCTCGGTTCCTCGTGGCGGTGGCCAGTAGCAAGCGAACTCTCTTGGAGGCGGCTGGACTGCTTTTGCCCCCTGCTCCCTCTTTTGCTACGCTGTTGGCTCGGTCTCACCACTGCCTCTTCCTCTGAACTATGAAAGTCAGTGGCACGACCTTCATTTCATGTGGGGTCTAGGACCTCTATGTCCCCTGCATCGTCTTCCACACAGTCTTCCTCCCTGACCTCCTGTTCGGTCTGCACACTGCAGAAAGACGCAGCAGTTGGCACTTGTGTTTCGTCATCATCAGAGACGTGCGGACTGTGATGAGATGGTATTCCCATGTGCTCATCATCAGAAAACATCAGTGGTTGTGCATCAGTGCATTCTATGTCTTCCACCACTGGGGAAGGGCTAGGTGGATTCCCTTGGGAAACCCTGCCAGCAGAGTCTTCAAACAGCATAAGAGACTGCTGCATAACTTGAGGCTCAGACAGTTTCCCTGATATGCATAGGGGTGATGTGACAAACTGATGGGCTTGGCTTTCAGGCGCCACCTGTGCGCTTTCTGCAGAAGACTGGGTGGGAGATAATGTTGTGAACATGCTGGATCCACTGTCGGACACCCAATTGACTAGCGCCTGTACCTGCTCAGGCCTTACCATCCTTAGAACGGCATTGGGCCCCACCAAATATCGCTGTAGATTCTGGCGGGTACTGGAACCTGAGGTAGTTGGTTCACTAGGACGTGTGGCTGTGGCAGAATGGCCACATCCTCTCCCAACACCAGAGGGTACACTAACACCACCACGACCGCGTCCCTTACTAGATGTTTTCCTCATTGTTACCGTTCACCAAGCACCACAATAAGAAAAAAAAATATTTGGCCCAATGTATTGATTTCAAATTCAGGCCTTTTTTTACAGGCACCTAACACTATCTGCCTATTTATTTATGTAGCGTATTACACTAATCCAGGCACAGCAGTAACCACTGATTTAGGGGAATATCTCTTTTAGGGCTAGTATTTAGGCCCTGGATGAAAGGTATCCTTTTATGGACAGATTTAAACTAGGCCTGCAACAGCTGGAACACCAGATTCAGGGTATTGCTATTTTGGCAATTGAATTTCACCCCAGAACAAAATATATAATTTGCAGGACACTATGAAACTTGGCCAGCCACAGCTGAAACCACTAATTTATGGTATTACTATTTTGGCAATTGAATTTCACCCCAGAACAAAATATATGTTTTGGCGGACACTATTGTAGTTTGCCAGCCTCAGCTGAAAACACTGATTTATGGTATTGCTATTTTGGCAATTGAATTTCACCCCAGAACAAAATATATGTTTTTGCGGACACTATTATAGTTTGCCAGCCACGGCTGTGACACCAGATTTATGGTATTGCTATTTTGGCAATTGAATTTCACCCCAAAACAAAATATATCCTTTGCAGGACACTATGAAAATTGGCCAGCCACAGCTGAAACCACTGATTTATGGTATCGCTATTTTGTCAATTGAATTTCACCCCAGAACAAAATATATGTTTTGGCGGACACTATTATAGTTTGCCAGCCAGTGCTGGGACACCAGATTTAGGGTATGGCTATTTTGGCAGTTGAATTTCACCCCAGAACAAAATATATCCTTTGCAGGACACTATGAAACTTGGCCAGCCACAGCTGAAACCACTGATTTATGGTATTGCTATTTTGGCAATTGAATTTCACCCCAGAACAAAATATATGTTTTGGCGGACACTATTATAGTTTGCCAGCCACAGCTGTGACATCAGATTTATGGTATTGCTATTTTGGCAATTGAATTTCATCCCAGAACAAAATATATCCTTTGCAGGACACTATGAAACTTGGCCAGCCACAGCTGAAACCACTGATTTATGGTATCGCTATTTTGGCAATCGAATTTCACCCCAGAACAAAATATATGTTTTGGCGGACACTATTATAGTTTGCCAGCCAGTGCTGGGACACCAGATTTATGGGATTGCTATTTTGGCAGTTGAATTTCACCCAGAACAAAATATATGTTTTTACGGACACTATTATAGTCTTGGCACCCCCAGAACAAAATATTTTGCATGGACACTATGAAACTTGGCCAAAGCCACAGCTAGAAACCACTGATTTATGGTGTTGGCTGCTATTTTGGCACCGAACTTCTCATCCCAGAACAAAATATATGTTTTTATGGACACTATTATAGTTTGCACAGCCACAGCCGTGACACCAGATTTATGGTATATTGCTATTTTGGCAATTGAATCACCCAGAACAAAATATATGTTTTTATGGACACTATTATAGTTTGCCAGCCACAGCTGTGACATCGGATTTATGGTATTGCTATTTTGGAAACTTGGCCAGCCACAGCTGAAACCACTGATTTATGGTATCGCTATTTTGGCAATTGAATTTCACCCCAGAACAAAATATATGTTTTGGCGGACACTATTATAGTTTGCCAGCCAGTGCTGGGACACCAGATTTAGGGGATTGCTATTTTGGCAGTTGAATTTCACCCCAGAACAAAATATATGTTTTGACGGACACTATGAATCCTGGCCTGCAACAGCTGGGACACCAGATTCAGGGTATTGCTATTTTGGCAATTTAATGTCACCCCAGAACAAAATATATGTTTTGCAAGACACTATGAAACATGGCCTGCAACAGCTGGGACACCAGATTCAGGATATTGCTATTTTGGCAATTGAATTTCACCCCAGAACAAAATATATGTTTTTGCGGACACTATTATAGTTTGCCAGCCACAGCTGTGACACCAGATTTATGGTATTGCTATTTTGGCAACTGAATTTCACCCCAGAACAAAATATATGTTTTTGCGGACACTATAATAGTTTGCTAGCCAGTGCTGGGACACTAGATTTAGGGGATTGCTATTTTGACAATTGAATTTCACCACAGAAAATAATCTATCCTTTGCCAAACAGCAGACAGTATTATACTTAGCTAGCCAAAGCTGGAACACCAGATTTAGGGGATTGGTATTTTGGCAATTGTATTTAACCCCTTAATAAAATATAGAAATTGCTATCCTGAGTTTCTAGGGGTGACAATTAGCACAGCCAAGCCCCTGATGTAGGATAGAGCAAAAAAATAACTAGTATTGATGGATTGATGGACTTGGTGGCAGCTTGTTCTGGTGCACCACAAGTGACAAAATGGCCGCCGATCACCCCAGTAAATAAGTGACAGAAAAAAGCTCTGTGCAGCCTAAAGACCAGTGAGCAAGTAACTAGCAGAAGCTCAATCATTCACAGCTGTAGATCAATCACTTTATTAGGTGCCTTTGAAGACTTTTCCCTGCCTAATCTTGTCCTCACAGCAGCTGCGTCCTCTCCCTACACTAATCAGAGCAGTGTGACGTGCGGCACTACGTGACTCCAGCTTAAATAGAGGCTGGGTCACATGCTGCACTTGGCCAATCACAGCCATGCCATAAGTAGGCATGGCTGTGATGGGCTCTTAGGGCAAGAAGTAAAACGCTAGCTGATTGGCTGCTGTGCAGCCCTTCAGAAAGCGGGAAGAAATCGCCGAACAACGAACCCGAACCCGAACTGTTTTGAAAATGTTCGGGTTCGGGTCCGTGTCCCGAACACCCCAAAATTCGGTACGAACCCGAACTATTCTCAAACTGTTCGCTCAACACTAGTGGTGATGTCAGAGGGTTTGACAGAATATGTTCAGAAAAATATACAGTAAACTCACAAAAGATTATGGGGGAGATTTATCATCAACCTAAGCCAGAAAAGTGGTGTTAAAAAGTCTCAGACACGTGTAAGTGCCTTTTTTGCGATGCCCTCACCATTTTTCCAAAAGCGAGTGTGGCAAGGGTGAGAAGGCAGCATGGTCAGTAACCATTAAAAACTTGTCTCCCCCCCCCCCCCCCCTCATTCCTGGCACTTTTCTCCCATAGACCTCCATTATTATTATTTGCTGCTTAATTTTTTTTTTTTTTTTTTTTAATGGTGTTTTTGCATTTTTATCTATCAATGCAGTTCTACAGATGAGGTGATATTACAGAGGGCATATATTTTCATCTTTAAATGCCAGGCATACTAATAATACCATGATAACACCTGCTAAAGCAAACTATATGAACTAAAATGGCTAAAAAAAAAAACAAAAAAAAAAAACAATGATTAAGTGATAGTCAGACAAATTTTTAATCTTTTCTTGGTCAAAAAAATTGGCCCAGAAAACTGTGTATGAAGGACTCCCTATATTTTTGCATGTCATATTAAAGAAATTTTCAATATGTTCGTACAAGCAAGTGTATTTTGGCCAGTATCATGTCAAAGATAGTCAAGATTTGAAGAACAAAATAAGTATGGAAATCACATTGCTTTCCAGAAATGTGAAGAGCAGAAATCTATTCTCTTCTAAATAAACAAAGTAAATAATCAATTTAAGGCTGTAATAGAGAAATTACTCTGCTACAAGAAAATCTGACTAAAATACTTATGAGAAAATTCTGCTTACTCAAAGATTAAAATGTCAGAGCAGTCATTTCAAATGCTTTACCACACGCAGCAGCTGAATGCAATTCAATTATGTAGAACAATTCAGACAACTGACATTGTTCTTGTTGAGCTATTTTTTCCAACAATAACAATTTCACTAAATTGTCATATTATTACAAGGTGTATACACTAAAATTAACATTGTAGCTAACAACATGTTTTATCAATTATTTACCTTCTCAAGGAAGTTTTATTCACTGTTATACCGTGAAAATTATTTATCACCCATCTGCAGAATAGGTGATAAAAACCAGCTTTCAGGTGGTCCGACCACTTTATTAATTTCTTTAGGGCTGGTAGAATGCTGTATACATCATGCCTCTAGACATGAATGGAGGGGTTCACAGACATGCACACTACTGCTACATTCTGAGAGGCGATTCAGAGACCTTGTTCTCAGGATGGCTGGGATCCCGTGGTTGGACTTACTATAATCTATTATTTTTTTCCCCATTCCTGTGGATAGGTGATAATTTACCCCAACCACTTTACTGTTGTAATTCTTGCCAAAGAGTATGTCTAGACTGGTAGGTTATTTTTTGCCAGCTGCTCTCTGTTCACTTCTCTGTTTTCAGGTCAATGGTAGATTTCATACGCAGAGCTGTATACATAGGGAGGTACAGGGTGTAAACAGTCCTTACATTATTGGCATCACTGTGTTCTATACACCTGACCGCTAAAGGGACCTTTTTATGGACATAACCTTTTCTTTCACCCAAAACTGGTCTTCTGACATACCATCATGGTATCCTCAAGAGATCCTTATACCACCAGGTTCTAAAATAATATTGCTGCTAAACACTGCATTGATATATCACCCACTTTTTAGCTTCTGCTCACCTTTGCTACTTTTTCACCTCCAGTTCCCTCTTATGCCTCCAATCCCCACTAAACTTTCACTAGTACATACCTCAACTGGCCATAGCTGCCCTTTACCTGGTCACAGACTAACAGAGACCTCTCACCACATGCATAAATATGGTTATACAAGTTTATAGTTTATGCTATTTTCTGTGGCTCCATCTGAAACCGCAAATATGACTACTGTACAATAGTCAGTATTAAATAGTCTAGTTTTTAAAAGCAGCTCTATCAATTTAACCTTAGCTTTCTTTTTAAAGTGATAAATTTAAATAAGTCAAATTAGAAAAATCTATGCAGATTTTTCTTTTAATTTTAAGGATTAATGTATCAATGTTGTATTGTAAGTCAGTTTTAAGGCAACCTATTATATAGTGCATGATGTTCTATCAGCATGGCACAGAGCAGGAGGAGCTGAGACAATTGATATCTAGTTTTGCGGATCCAGTGAATTTTTTTTTGTACGTGCCTTCTCTTTCTATGCTTGATTTGAGAATGGTGGACCGCCAGGCGCAAAAGGACCACATCAACTGTCATGCAATCATTGGATTTATTTTATTGTAAAAACAATGTGTTTCAGAGATTGCATGACAATTGATGTGATCCTTTTGCGCCTGGCGGTCCACCATTCTCAACTCTACTAATCTTGTCCCTAATCAAGCACAAACTATACAGATAAGCCTCCAATTTACAGGGATCTGACGATACATGGTCCTTACGTACTAACATTATGGTGCACTGCCTATACTGTTCTAACCCTAAGGCCTCATGCACACGACCGTATGTGTTTTGCATCCGCAAACCGCAGATCCGCAACACACAGAAGCTGCTCCGTGTTCTGTTCCGCAATTTGCGGATTGGAACGCGGCCCATTGTAGAAATGCCTTTTCTTTACCGCAAAACGGACAAGAATAGGACATGCTCTATTTTTTTTTGCAGGGCAACGGAACGGAGCAACGGATTGAAGTGAATGGGTCCGTGCCCGAGCCGCAAAATATGCAGCTCGGACGCGGAACAAAACAACGATCGTGTGCATGAGGCCTAACAGATACTTCCTGCCTTCTGTTTGGGTTTTCTATTCTTGAGTCATGTGGGTAGTCCTACTCAGTGATCATCAGCTATCTCTGTATAAACAGTCATACAGGGAAGGCTGTCAATCAGGGAAGGCTTTCAACCTCTGAATAGGAGCACCCACGGGTCTCCTAAGCATAAAAAGCACAGAAGTTATACTGAATCTTAGTCTACAAAATGATATATTAATCTGCTCGGCTCCTGCTACTTTATACCATGCTGCCCACAACTAAAACTGTATCAACAACATGGTAGGTTGCCTTTAAGTACCAAAGCCAAAGTCTAGTGAAAAAAGGAGATGTCACAAAGCAATAACAAAGAAGTAAATAGTACAGAAGTGCTAGATCTGCCAATCTTAAGTTGGTCAAAACACAGGCTAAATTCAAATCTTTTATATATGTAATGTTTTTTTTGCTCTATAAGACATACCTAGGTTTTAGAGAAAAATAAAAACATAATTTTTTTTCATCAGAGCTCAGCTCAGACCCCCAATCAGACCCGAAATGTTAATCAGACCTCAGGACAGACCCTTAATGTTAATAAGACCCCCAATCAGACCTCAGATCAGACTTCCAATGTTAATAAGACCCCAAATCAGACATCAGATTAGACCAGCAAAGTTAATAAGGCCCGTATTAAGACCTCCATGTTCATATAAATACCCCATATTAGTCATACCACAGATCAGACCTCTATGTTAATGACCCACATATTAATCAGACCTCAGATCAGAACTCCATGTTAATAAGACCCCCATAGTAATCAAACCTCAGAAAAAAACAACTTACCTCTCCTCCTTCGGATGCCGCCCCCGCTCCTGAGACCCAGCTCCTGCTCTTCTTGTTCTTCCTGCCACGCGTTGTGCTGTGACCTGATGTCGCACAGCGTGAGCTCACAGAGCGCCGACGTCCTCACACTGTGTGCTGTGTGAGGAGCCCTACAGCAGAAGACCAGAAAGCAGTGAGTACAGAGAGCTGGAAGCTAATAAACACTTTTAGTGCATTAGTGTTCGCCCCATAAGACACACTGACATTTCTTTCCCCACCCCACACACACAGCTACAATAAATTTACGCTACGAATTTCTAAGAAACTATAAAGAACAACAGAGCATCTGCTACTTAATGTTTGCATGTTCTATTATTGATGCATGGACAAAATAAAGTTTATAGAAGAATATATATAAGAACTCTTCAATAGTGAACCAAAAAGAAATCAGAAAAGATAAAATGTCTGTAAAATGGGGATAACTCTATTGAAATTACTTCAATTATTTGGGAAGAAGTTCTTCATTGTAAGTCCTTTGTTGAAGTGATTAGACTGATTTATTAGGTTAAAAATCTGAAATGGGGGGCCAAGAGTTCCCAATGTCAAATACTATAAGTACCAGAGCCCCTGAATGTTGCATACAATTTATTGTGTTGCTGTATAAATATAATGAGGTTTATCTTTTTTTTTATAAACCCATGAGCAGTCACTAAGTTTTTTGTGTAACGCCAATCTCTCCACCTTCAATGATTATACTTATGGTGTTGGCTGCTATTATCAAAGGAAATATATTGCCACAAAATGACCTATTCTTTTTGCTAAAGTTGAATAATCTTGCTTCGCTTTTTTTCCTTGTTGCATCCTGTATAAAAAAAAGATCATCTTTTGTAAATGAGAACTTGCTTCTTGAACATACAGTATACAGTACAGTTGCCTATAGAGAGGCTCTTTGAATGGTATCAACCTTATAGCTTTGCCAGTCTTCTGTAAGATTCTTCACTTATTGGCACAAATGTCCTGTTGGCAGGAATCACTTCTTCTGGACTTGATCCTGGTGCTTTCTAGACCTAGTTCTGGTGTCTTCTTCTGTTCTCTGCTGTCCCTGTCATAACTTTACTTTTGAAGGTGTTCTCTGCCTTACTTCATACTGCCACTTTCTAGCTCTATCTGTTGGCCTTTTTGTAGTGCTTAGACAAGATTAGGTGAACAGAAGACTAGTTTCTTTCAGGATCAGGAGAACATCTTCCTTAAGTTTACTGTCATCTGTAATGGCCATAGTTTTACTCCTCTAGTTTGACTAGCTTATTGAATATTCAGTTACACCTTATCTTCTGGATAAGAGTTACTTCCCAATTCCTTTGGTTTACAATTCTGTATAACTTCGCCACCACAGTATGTGTAATGCCTAAAACAGTTGTAAAGGAGAATAATATGGTATGATTATCATGGACCATTATCATTTGACAAATGCTTCTTGTTCTGTGGTCTCCAAGAGTCAGAGATTGTATTGTTTTCTTTTCTTTTTAAAATCTTTTTATTCATTTTGAAAAAGAATAACAGTTTGTATAACAGAGATAATACAATTGTTACATATATAACTATACCAAACAAGACATAAAAAATGAGGTAGTTGTGATCTCTTGGTGGACAGAGCAGGAGCATTTTCCTTGAACCGTAAAAAAAAAAAAATGTTTGAATAATTGGAATTGCTCTGTTCCTTAAGTTGGATCAGGAAGTTACCTCGCAGTATTATAAAGAGATATTGTATTGTTTTAAGGCCATTTTACATGGGCCAATTACTGAACCGATTATTTGCTCATGTAAAGCTTCCACTGATAACACGATGAACAAGCACTTTGATTGGAAGTGAAAGCATTGTTGATGTAGAAACCAAAATTGTTTCTTGGGATCAGATCATCCTGTGTAAAAGCTATGAATCTGTATAGGCAATAGGCAATCTGTATGAGCAATCACAATCATGACTGAGCATCCTCACACTAGAGAGTTCATTGCTGCCTATAAATACAGCTTTCACCTTCTCTGATGAGCAGGCAATTATCAGGAATGAACAGACTTCCCTATGCCTTATACTGGCCTTATCATATCATACATAAGCATACATTATTTTTTGGATTTTCAAGACTATTTACAGTAATTATTAGAGATGAGCGATATTCATATTTTAAAATTCTTTCACTCTTCATTTACTGGTAAAAGGGGAGTTGCGTTACCACTGACCATAACGCAATTCTATGACAGAATGCATATCGGAATGCCTTTAGAGGCATTCCGTTATTCATTCCATCATAATAGAAGCCTATGGGCTGCAAAACGGATACGTTCCGTTTCCATTATGCAGAGGAGTCCTCTCCTGCATAACGAAAACAGGACGGATCTGATTTGCAGCCCATAGACTTCTATTAAGACGTGGTAACGGAATTCATAACGCAATTCACCTTTTACCAGTAAATGAAGTGTGAATGAATTCCATAACCTGAAATTCGCTCATCTCTAGTAATTATTTTACGTTACTGTCAAATTGAAGATTAGGTCTGTTAGTTTTAAATGAATCAGCTATGTAAACAGTAATTTATTAAGCGCTGTTTTTGATAACAGCAGTTCAAAGAGATTTGTAATTGCAGTTTAAGGTTAGGCTCGGAATCTTCAGAATCAGTTGAAGCCTCTGTTGACTTATATTAAATCCCTTAGAAGTAATTAAACCCAACAAAGTGTAAGCTACAATTCTTTAATTACCAAAATCAATCAAAAATATCTCAGAGTGGGGACAGTTGCATCTTCTATTCCTAGAATTTAGATTCCTAAAAGAGGAAATAGAATAAGCAAGAAGGTAGTTCGAGTTTTACCTGTCGACACTTATATGACAAATTCCATATTTTTTTGACAGCCCTAAATGAACAACTCTTTTCATATAAGCATTAAAGCATGACTGACTGACAGAAGCTTGAACTCAAGTCAAACACTGCTTTCAGCCTTCAGAAATAATAAATAGATTTTACTTTATCTTTTTCAGTCTATTGACTGAAACAAATTTAGGAATTGCAGTAAAATGAAAGCAAACTATTTGGATTGTTTTGCATGATATATTTCAAATGTACTTCTATTTATGAAAATATGTATATTATTACATTATTATATTTAGCTAACATCTAACTCCTTGCTGACTGACCCATTTTCATTTTTTTTCTTTTTCATTTTTTACTCTTGCCTTCCAAAAAACAAAATGGAGAAATTGTAAAAATCGCAATTATACGACTGGTTTATTTATTTTGTTTTTATGGCCTTCCCTATGCATTAAAAATGACATGTTAACTTCATTCTGCAGGTCAGTGTGATTTTTCTTATGTTTTAATATTTATATTAAAAAAACTCTGAAAAAACATTTTCTTTGCACGGCCCTGTATAGACATCCCTAATGTCAAAGGAGCTATGTAAGTATTAAAATAGAACAACCTGTGGTGATATATTTTTTGGGTATGTATGTATGTTTAGGGAATTTTTGATCACTTTTTATTCAAGGTGAAGCAACAAGAAACAGTAATTCAGTCATTTAGATTTTTTTCCACTACAATGTTCTCAATAGGTGATAAAAACTTTCCAATTTTAATAGTTCAGGCATTTTGGGGTGCATTAATACCAATCATGCATTTCTTGTAAGTTTATTCATTTTGATTTGTAAAGTGGGAAAAGAAGATGATTTAAAGTTAGAATTTTTTGTTTTTCTTTATATATTTACCTCCTTATGGACAGAGCCAGTTTTCACATTCCTGATAGATCCGAATTTTACAGATCTGACATGTTTCAGTTTTTTGTGGTAATGACTTTGGAATGCTTAGACTTATCCAAGGCATTCTGAGATCACTTTTTCATGACACATCGTACTTCATGTTAGTAGTAAAATTGGCTTGCTCTGTTTTATCTTTATTTATTAAAAAAATCCAAAGTTTATGGAACATTTGGAAAAAATTGCAAATTACTCATTTAAATTTCTCTGCTTTTACAGAGTGATACCTCACAAAATATTCACCATATGTCTACTTTATGTTGGCATTGTTTTGTAAATGTCATTTTATTTTTTAGAACATAAGAAGGCTTAGAATGTTTTACATTTTCAAGAAAATGTCCAAAATTCAGTTCTGAAGTCACTTTGAGGGGCTTATTTAATGTAAACCACCCATAAATTACTCTATTTTAGAAATTACACCCCTCAAATTATTCCAAACTAAATGTAGAAACTTCATTAACCCTTTACATCTTCCAATATGAATAATATAATTATAATGGATAATGGCTACGGACAACTTTAGGGCATGTTTTTATGGTTGCATTTACTCATTTTGGGCTAAACATTTTTTCAATTGGGCTTTATTAAATGTCTACAATTTTTGTGATACATAAGGTTGATAATCAGTCTACTGCAAACTCTCCCTCCTAAGCATCTTCAGCTGAGGGCCCATGTGAAGCTTTATATCTGATCACCTGAATTTATAAAAACTCATTATAGCTAAACTCTTATCAAACTGATAACAATTTGGCTTAAATTACAGAATAACAGTCATCAGTTTAAAAATTGCCTTTGCCTCCTAGCACCCCCACAATTACTTGACAGACACAGTAGACAGGCACAGTAGACAGAAACAGAAACAAATTACTCTGTACACTTTGTAGTGGATTACTGAAGATCAGCTCCCATTTAACAGAATGGGAGCTGGGCTGCAATAGCGCAGCATGGCCACTACACAAAGTATGGAGCCATCTGATTATGGCTCAGTCCACTGTGCAGATATCAGTCTTTACACCTAATAGAGATAGCTTAAATGAACATCACATTTAATCCACCACACCAAATAATCATGCACAGCATGTGATAAATCAAACAAATGCTTTCTTAGTACATATCAGAAAATTACACAAATAAAATGTCAGCGGCATATATACACAGGAAAAGAGAGAACCATACAATAGGTCAAATGTTGAGTACTCAAACTCCTAAATTAGTGATACTGAAGCAAACATCTATTGCACTTGTGAAATCACACCATATCTCCAGTAGAAGACTCCAAGTGGAGGTCCAGTGTACAATAGATGAAAGCACGTATCCCATAAATGGTAATAAAACAATGTAAAGTGCCAAGTGCCATATGTACCAAATAGACAATAAAAGGAGTATAAATTGTAATACAGTTGTGTTCAAAATTATTCAACCCCCACTGCAATTGAGTGTTTTGGCTAGTTTGACATTGATTTTGATCATTTCAGTCATCTTGTTTACAATTAAATCAAAGAGGC
The DNA here is from genome assembly GCA_033119425.1 of Bufotes viridis. NCBI lineage: Eukaryota > Metazoa > Chordata > Amphibia > Anura > Bufonidae > Bufotes > Bufotes viridis. The sequence continues at coordinate 135,846,089 of CM065593.1, read as the reverse complement.
ACTTGTAAGTCAGACAAATATAACATAACATTTATAATGAAATAACCACAAATGTCTTTTCTGTGCTCACATCATTATCAGTTTTATTCAACCCCCAAGTGACATTCAATCTTAGTACTTAGTACAACATCCTTTTTCAGTTATAACAGCTTTTAAACGTAAAGCATAGCTTGACACAAGTGTCTTGCAGCGATCTACGGGTATCTTCGCCCATTCTTCATGGGCAAAAGCCTCCAGTTCAGTCACATTCTTAGGCTCGCGCGCTGCAACTGCTTTCTTTAAGTCCCACCAGAGGTTCTCAATCGGATTTAAGTCTGGTGACTGCGATGGCCACTTCAAAATGTTCCAGGCTTTAATCTGCAACCATGCTCTAGTGGACTTGGAGGTATGCTTGGGATCATTGTCCTGTTGAAAGGTCCAACGTCTCCCAAGCCTCAGGTTTGTGACGGACTGCATCACATTTTCATCCAATATCTCCTGGTACTCAGGGGCGTAGCTAACAGCTCATGGGCCCTCGTGCAAGAGTTCAGCTTGGGCCCCTCTTCCCTCAGTGCTTTGTGTGTCTTCTTATGTGTCACAAGGCTCTTTGGGCCCAATCAGGCTCCTGGGCACGGTAGCGACTGCTACCTCTGCACCCCCTATAGCTACGCCCATGCTGGTACTGAAGAGAATTCATGGTACCTTGCACACGCTGAAGCTTCCCTGTACCTGTAGAAGCAAAACAGCCCCAAAGCATGATTAACCCCCTGCCATGCTTCACAGTAGGCAAGGTGTTCTTTTCATTATAGGCCTTGTTCTTCCTCCTCCAAACATAGCGTTGATCCATGGGCCCAAACAGTTCTAATTTTGTTTCATCAGTCCACAGAACACTATCCCAAAACTTTTGTGGTTTGTCCACATGACTTTTGGCATACTGCAGTCGACTCTTCTTATTCTTTGGAGACAGCAAGGGGGTGCGCCTGGGAGTTCTGGCATGGAGGCCTTCATTACGCAGTGTGCGCCTTATTGTCTGAGCTGAATCTTCAGTACCCGCATCTGTCAAATCTTTTTCAGTTCCTCAGCAGTCACACGGGGACTTTTCTCCACTTTGCGCTTCAGGTAGCGCACAGCAGTAGAAGTCAGCATCTTCTTTCTGCCACGACCAGGTAGCGTTTCAACAGTGCCCTTTGCCTTGAATTTGCGAATGATGCTTCCTATGGTGTCTCTTGGTATGTTTAACATCTTTGCAATCTTCTTATAGCCATTGCCCTTCCTGTGAAGAGAAATCACCTCTTCTCTTGTCTTCCTGGACCATTCTCTTGACTTCACCATGTTTGTAAACACACCAGTAAATGTCTAGAAGGAGCTGAGTATCACAGTCATTTTAAATCTGCCTAATTGATGCTTATTATGCTTGATTGCTGCTCCTTGACATCCACAGGTGTTTTTAATACCTGATCGAAAACACTTGAATGAACCTCTGTTCTTAAGAGTGGTAGTCTTTAAGGGGTTGAATAATTGTGGCAATGAAGAAATCACAAAAAAAAACATTTAATACTGTATTACAAAAACAATTGATGTCATTTTAGTTGCATTTGGTTCTTTGAAAAGTCCTTGTAAGATTTCATTCTGAACACAATTACAAATGTACACTAAATTCCCTAAAACCCTTTACAGCATTGGGGGTTGAATAATTTTGAACACAACTGTAGATAATACCGACCAGAATGGTTCAAGAACCCCAACGCACGTTTCGCGTGTATCTTCCTCAGGGGGAAGTGCTAGATTGTGCTAGATTGCACAAATGACCAGAAGAAGATTTTCAGATGGGCATAGCCTGCCGACAACTAAGATGCCAATCCTGGGACACTAGCCCTTTGGCCAGGGTACCAGCCTTTTGAAAGAGAGAGGAACAGCTACCTCGGGCCTTTCCTCAGCACAGAACCTTCTTCTGACAGAAAGGACAATGGAGAAGCCAGTTCAGTTCGTTGCCTTTATTATTTTGCCCTAGTTCTTCCAGTAAAGAAACACACTGGTTTACTGAAAACCCTGACTCTCTGGACTTAATTCTCATTGGGGTACACCATGCCTCCCTTCCCCTCTAGAGAGAAGCACTACGTGGTGACACTTCAACAGTGTCCAGAGGATCCAATGTAGTGTTGGGGGCTACCTTAAACCAGGCCACTACACTATGACAAAAAGCTTACTATTCAGTTTGCATCCAGAGCCCTACCTGTCCCCAAAGTTCCCTGTTGCCCCGGAGAAATACTATTTTGCTTTTTGTAGCTTTTACATGGCTTTTACCATGGCAGCCAGTTACAGTATGCTGGTTGACTGATACAGGCCTTAGTGTAGCCTTGTATGAATCTAAGATATGGTGATATGATATGTAACTCTGAATTATCAGTTTTTGCCGTAAGTTACACTTGACTTTTTGTATCCTAACTATAAGATGTAGGACATGATCCCAGAAATGGAAGTAGTAAGGATTGGTATATCTTTTGTAGATCATTTTTTTAAGCCAAAACCAGGAGTGCATTAAATAAAAGTCAGTAGCAACAGCTGTCCTATATACAGTACTTTCTCCCCCTTTATAAGCCACACTTGGTTTTGGCTTAAAAGAGACACTTAAGTGTGGAAAATCAGCCTTAGGATGCACCTCTGCAGTTGTAAATATAGGGGCATAACTAAAAAGCCTGGGATCCATAACAAACTTCTGAATGATTCCCCCCCCCCCCCAACATGAATATTACAAGCCACAATGCACAACAATGTTTGCGTGAGGCCTAAGGTTGCCTCCACATGCTGTGGATTTTGTTGCACAATTTTTCACAACTGAAAATTTTGGGTCCCATTATTTGAATAGGGCAGCAAGCACATTCAACTGATTTTCAATCGTGGAAAATTCTGCAACAAAATCTGCAGTGTGTGAAGGCATCCTAAATCTGTAAAAGGGGATTGAGCTGTCTTGCAGGCATCTTTTGACAGATCATGTTAGACATCCCCCTTGAATACTAGGGCAATCATGGAGGAGGGCAGGAGCACAACTAACGATGTAGCTGAGAACCAGTATTGATCAGAGGCAGGGGCAATATTCGAATTTGCGATATTTCACGAATATTAGTTAGAATATTCATCATATTTTCATGAATATTCGTATTCGAGATTTTTTCTAATGATTTAAAAAAATAGGCAATGTAATATTCGCGTAATGCGAATATTCTAGAACACGAATATATAGCAGTATAGAATGTAGTGCTATATAATCGTTTTTTAGAATATTCGTCATTCTTTCCAATTTAATGTGAACAGTCATTGGCCCAAAAGAAACTTAAAGAGGGAGGAATCATGAGTTCAGATGGAAAAAAATGACGAATATTCTAAAAAATGAATATACAGTATAGCACTATATTCTATAGTGCTATATATTCATGTTTTAGAATATTCGCATTACGCGAATATTACATTGCCGATTTTTCGCATAAGAGCAAATAAATTAAATAATGAAGAATATACTAATTCATTACAGACTACAATATTGCAGCCTTCTCACATTGGCCCACAAGCAAGAAGCAGGTAGGTATACTAGTTACTAGTTAATGGGTTCAGATGAAAAAAACAAACAAACAAAAAATGAATATTCGTGTTTACGAATATATATCACTATATTCAAAATATTCGTGAAATTCTCGAAGTGCCGATATTTGCGATAAAAATTCGCAATACAAATAGTGCTTAACACTAAGAACCAGTTGCAGAAATCAGATAGAGGATCAGGAGACACAGCTCAGAAAAGACAATACAGGCAGCTTCTAACTGGTTGTCTCAATCTGTGAGTCCTCCCCATCCTCTCTGACTTTTTGTGCTGCAATCCATAATGAATCCGGGTTCGTATTAATTATGTAATACAGTTCTGCATGCGCCACTACTTACAGTAACAGCGCATGCGTAAAACTTACATAGTCTCGTGTTACTGGCGGCCATCTTCACGCGGTCTCCACAGAGCCCATACATTCTTTTGCGGCGGTAAAAAACTATAACAATGTGGCACACAGCTGTAAAAGATTCGAATTTGTTAAAAAGTGGACAAATCTGAATTTACCGTCACTACTTTGGGTACATAATATTACATCAAGGGCCTTAGGTTAGCATACATTGACATTGAATATGTCAAGATTATCATGAGGAGGATGCCACGGTGCTCACAAGGTCTCTGGCAGAAGGACACAATGCTGGAGATATATCAATGCCATTAGACCTGGAAAGTGTCTTTTGTGCCACGCTTGAGACACCAGTGATATGAAGTGTGTGGTCCAGTATTTTGTTTCATTTATTTATTGCATACTAGACACAAGGTGTCTTTTGCACCAACTTTTTGTCTAGACCTATTTTGTGCCATATTTTAGGGTACATCCGACAATGAAAACTGGATAAACTGTCAGACGGGATCATCAATAATGCCATGCATGCAGCCAATCACAGGCTAGCTAGCCCTGTGATGTCACAGCCCTATAAATACCCACATCCATCTCGAATTCTGCCATTTTCCAGCGTTCTGAGTGCAGGGGGAGACGTTGCAGGCGCTTGGGAGAGTGATAGGGAAAACCTCATTGCATTGTGAAAAATAAGCAGTTTATAAGTGCAGAGAAAGGATAGGCAGGAATCATTTCACAGCATCTTAGTGCAGGGAGAGATGTCAGAACACGCGCTAGGGAAAATCTCATTGTAAAAAAAAGCGATTTAAAAGTGCAGGGAAAGATTGTTTGGGGATCCAAATAGCCATTAGACAGCTATGTCATTCCATCAATTATTTCTTGGGGTGCAAGTGCTATGTTGAAAAGTCTTTAGTGGCTTATATCTGTACATAAAGAGAAATATATACGCAGTTCACTTTTGCAGTTATTTGCGCTTAAAGCATTTACTACCCTATTTCAGTGCAAAAAAGAGAAATATACTGTATATACACAGTTTACTTTTACAGTTATTTGCGCTAAAAGCATTTACTACCCTATTTCAGTGCAAAAAGAGAAATATACTGTATATACACAGTTTACTTTTACAGTTATTTGCACTAAAAGCGTTTACTGGCCTATTTTAGTACAAAAAGAGAAATATATACACAGTTCACTTTTGAAGTTATTTGCGCTAAAAGTGTTTACTGGCCTATTTCAGTGCAAAAAGAGAAATACAGTGCCTTGCAAAAGTATTAACCCCCCTTGACTTTTTTCTTTTTTTGTTACATTGCAGCCTTAATTTAAATATTTTGTTAATCTGAATTCTATGTGATGGATCAGAACACAATAGTCTAAGTTGGTAAAGTGAAATGAGAAAAATATATAAATAAAATTATTGTTTACAAATAGAAAACAGAAAATTGGCATGTGCATATGTATTCACCTCCTTTGTTAGGAAGCCCATTAAACCTCTGGTGCAACCAATTACCTTCAGAAGTCACCATTTATTTAAATTATGTCCACCTTTGTGCAAACTAAGTGTCACATGATCTGTCATTACATGCTGCAACACCTAAGCCAGAGGCATCACTAGCCAAACACTGACATGAAGACCAAGGAACTCTCCAAACAAGTAAGGGACAATGTTGTTGAGAAGTACAAGTCAGGGTTAGGTTATAAAAATAAAAATAAACAAATATTTGATGATCCCCAGGAGCACCATCAAATCTATCATAACCAAATGGAAAGAACATGGCACAACAGCAAACCTGCCAAGAGACGGCCGCCCACCAAAATTCATGGACCGGGCAAGGAGGGCATTAATCAGAGAGGCAGCACAGAGACCTAAGTTAACCCTGGAGGAGCTGCAGAGTTTCACAGCAGAGACTGGAGTATCTGTACATAGGACGACAATAAGCCGTACGCTCCATAGAGTTGGGCTTTATGGCAGAGTGGCCAGAAATAAGACATTACTTTCAGCAAAAAACAAAAAGGCACATTGTGAGTTTGCAAAAGGGCATGTGGGAGACTCGCAACATGTATGGAGGAAGGTGCTCTGGTCTGATGAGACTAAAATTGTACTTTTCGGCCATCAAAGAAAACGCTGTGTCTGGTGCAAACCCAACAGATCACATCACATCACGCAAAGAACACCATCCCCACAGTAAAATGTGGTGGTGGCAGCATCATGCTGTGAGGATGTTTTTCAGCAGCCAGGACTGGGAAACTAGTCAGAGTTGAGGAAAAGATGGATGGTGCTAAATACAGGGATATTCTTAAGCAAAACCTGTACCACTCTATGCGTGATTTGAGGCTAGGACGGAGGTTCAGCTTCCAGCATGACAATGACCACACTGCTAAAGCAACACTTGAGTTGTTTAAGGGGAAACATGTAAATGTGTTGGAATGGCCAAATCCAGGAATGGGCAGACTGCTGCTCTCCAGCTGCTGTAAAACTACAACTCCTAACATGCCCTGCTGTAGGCTGATAGCTGTAACCAGACTAGGCATGCTGGGAGTTGTAGTTTTGCTGTTCACAAACGCAAACCATCCAAATTGAAGGAGCTGGAGCAGTTTTGCAAGTAGGAATGGTCAAAAATACCATTGGTAAGATGTGGCAAACTCATAGAGTTTTATTGCCGCAAAAGATGGCTCTACAAACTATTGACTTTAGAGGGTTGAATAGTTATGCACATTGACTTTTTCTGTTATTTTGTCCTATTTGTTGTTTGCATCACAAAAAAAAAAAAAAAAATGTCTTCAAAGTTGTGGGCATGTTCTGTAAATTAAATGATGCCAATCCTCAAATAATCCATGTATATAAACAGTTCACTTTTGCAGTTATTTGCGATGGAAGCGTTTAGTGGCCTAATTCAGTGCAAAAAGAGAAATATATACGCAGTTCACTTTTATAGTTATTTGCGCTAAAAGCTGGCCTATTTCAGTACAAAAAGAGAAATATATACGCAGTTCACTTTTACAGTTATTTGCTCTGAAAGCGTTTACTGGCCTATTTTAGTGCAAAAAGAGAAATATATACGCAGTTCACTTTTGCAGTTATTTGCGCTAAAAGCGTTTAGTGGCTTACTTCAGTGCAAAAAGAGAAATATATATGCAGTTGACTTTTTCAGTTATTTTCGCTAAAAGCTTTTACTGGCCTATTTCAGTGCAAAAAGATAAATATATACGCAGTTCACTTTTGCAGTTATTGGCGCTAAAAGCGTTTACTGGTCTATTTTGGTACAAAAAGAGAAATATATACGCAGTTCACTTTTGCAGTTATTTGCACTAAAAGTGTTTACTGGCCTATTTCAGTTAAAAAAAGAAATATATTTGGTGCTTTTAGGGGTGTTTAAATTTCATTTTTATTTATTTAGTTCAGGTAACCGTATGTCAGACAGAGAAGTGTCAGGCCCTGCACAGGGGAGTGGCTGAGGCCTGAATGTTTCTGACGCAGACACAGGTCGCAGCAGAGTAAGGGGGCGTGGCAGCAGGAATCGCAGCGAGAGGCCTGTGCTCCCAGTGTCATCTAGCGTTCGTGTCTTGACCAGCAACCCAGAAGTTATTGATTTTTAACTCGGTCATCCACTTCATCTCAAGTGACATCAGACACCCCCAGCCAAAAGTCGGTGGGTTCGTCTCTGTCCTTTTCTGTTACCTCAGCCAGAGAAGTTATGTATGCTGTGGGCTCAGTTCCACTATACAGCGAGGACGAGCTACAAGAGGAAAGTCAGCAGCTGCTGCCCAGCCAAGATCTGGAGTAGACATCTGCCGCTTCCTCCGCTAGACGGGTAAGAAGTGATGAGGAGAGTGGCATCAGAGCTGGTGTTGTAAGCAGTCAGGCTCCTGACCCAGAGACTGTTGAGGAGGACATCAGTGACGTGCAGATTGTACTCAATGAAAATGAAGCTGATCGCACTTTGCAGCCGGGTGAAGAAAGGGCTTCGTCATCATCAGGAGAAGAGGGTGGCACTGGCTGCTTGCCTGTGAGGCAGCAGCTCAGCCAGTAAGTCGCTAGCTTGGGTGGCAGCAGGGTGGCAGCAATGGGAAGGAATCAGCAGGGTGGCAGCAATGGGAAGTCGGGAGCCAAACGGGCACGAGGTTGACCACCCGCTTTGCAGCAGCCTACTTGCCTGGAAAGGAGTGTTGCACGGGTTCACGGAAGCAGCGGCGGCAGCAGTCAGCCAGTGTGTAGTGTTGGGGGTAAAATTAGTTACTCAGGGGTGTGGCAGTTTTTTGTTAAGTCGCCGGAGGAGTTTAACATGGCCATATGTAGAATATGTGGGCAGAAGGTGAAACATGGCCAGGGTGCCAATGCTGGCAGTAAAGGCTCCACCACCTCTGCCAAAGGGAGCTATCTGTCTTTTGCATCATATACTTGCCCTAATGCTCCTGCTCCTCCTCCTCCTACTCCTCGTCAGTCATTTCATCAGCAATCGATCACCGAAGTTATTGCAAAGAGACAACAGTATGCGTACATGCATCCAACGGCGCAGAAGCTGAATGTGCTCCTGTCCATGTTGCTGGTGCTGCAGGCCCTCTCTTTCCAAGTGGTGGACTCTGCACCTTTCAGAGAACTGATGGCTTGTGCCGAGCCAAGGTAGAGAGTCCCAAGCCGTAATTTCTTTGCCAAATAGGCAGTACCAGCCCTGGACAAACATGTAGAACAGAAGGTGGGCCAGTCCTTGAGCCTGTCGGTGTCTGCCAAAGTGCACGGCAGCGCCGACGTGTGGAGCTGTAAAAATGGTCAGGGACAATACATGTCCTTTACGACCCACTGGGTGAAAGTGGTTCCTGCACAGCCACACCAGCTACTTGGCCAGGTGACGCCGCTTCAACCTCCACGTTCTCACGCCGTTGCTTCAGCGACAATGTTTGCCTCTGCCTCTTCATCCTCCACCGTGCCCTCAGCCTCCACTGCAGGGACAAGTCACAGTGCCCCTCCTGCATACCACATGTGCAGGGCATGGCGGTGTCACACTATTCTGCACCTGGTTTGCCTCGGCAAACTGAGTCACACAGGGGAGGAACAGCTCCGTGTGATTCATCAAGAAATCGAATCCTGGCTTTCCCTGTGACAACTCAAAATCGGAACAATGGTGACCGACAGCGGGAACAACATGGTGTCAGTGCTGTGTCAAGGAAGGCTGAGCCATGTGCCTTGCCAGGTGCAGAATAGTGTGACACCGCCATGCCCTGCACATGTGGTATGCAGGAGGGGCACTGTGTACCTGCCATACCACTCTATGGATCCCATTACAATTCCCAGGATATCCTGAAACTCAGTCAAAGGGTTATAGGCCAATTTCTTATATGTGGAGGCATCAGCAAGTATTTTAAACATCTCTATTCTATAATCATGTCTATTTAGAATTACCACTGCCACCAGATTTTTCCATCTCAAAGGGGAGGGGACATTATGAAAAAAGTATTGCAGAGAGAAGCCTTTTGGATTTATTATCTCAAAACAAGATATCCCAAAGGCTTGAATTATAAAAGAGAGTTCATGTACTCTCATTGACAAGTATCAGTCTGGCATAAGTTTTTCCACAATCTATAACATCAGCGTGTGTCATAAGCAGGTTTCTTTGGATTTTATGTTACACATGGGTTCACACCTTGCGGTTTTCTCGATCGAGAGAATAGCATGGTGAAACTCAGAATGTATACTTAATGTGGGAGTATGAATTTACCTGAACATGTAGTACTGTTGGGTGAGGACATGGTACTCCCAATTCAACTGGGGAATGTTTTAATGGAACATATGTAACTGAATGACATTGAATCAGCTTCTTGCGGGGCATATCTGAACACCAGGAAAGAGTTAATATCCTCAATGCTGAAAGAAAGTGATTGGTGTAGGTGTTTTTAAATGCCCTTGCTGACGGAAGTGATGATGTGGTCATGATTAAGGACAGGTGTGTCTGAAATGCGTAGACCGGGAGTGTTTCCATGTGTCGCTTGTATTTTAATGCAACGGAATAAAGGTAATTTTAGCTTTTTCAATTGGTGACTCCAGTGCTGAATTTCTTTTTTCCTGACTCAAGATGCCATACAAGTCTTTGCTTGAATGATCCGTGCACTACAGCGGAACAAGCTGTTCTGAATATATTTCAGCAGGTGAGCTGGTTTACCAAATAGCTCCTTCTTTCACCCACCTTCATCAGCGGGTACTAGTATTGATACCCACCGCCCCACTCTGTCACCGGGTCACTTTGTGGTCTCCTGATGCTGCTGATGCCATTTCCACACTATGTCACCTTGCCACTCTGTGGTCTCCTGATGCTGCTGCTGCCATCTCCACACTATGTCACCTTGCCACTCTGTGGTGTCCTGATGCTGCTGCTATCTCCACACTATGTCACCTTGCCACTCTGTGGTATCCTGATGCTGCTGCTGCCATCTCCACACTATGTCACCTTGCCACTCTGTGGTATCCTGATGCTGCTGCCTTATCCACACTATGTCAACTTGCCACTCTGTAGTATCCTCCTGATGTTGCTGCTGTTGCCACCTCCAGGCTTGGTTATTGAACCACTCTGTGGTCTCCTCATGCTTCTGCACCTTCAGACTCGCTAATTGTGCCACTCTGTGGCCTATTCATGCTGCTGCCACCTCCACACTCTGTGATTGTGCAATTCTGTGGGGCTTCCTTATGCTGCTTCCACCTCACCTCCCCTCTGTCATTGTGCCACTCTGTGGCCTTCTCTATGCTGCTGCCACCTCCGCACTCTGTGATTGTGCCATTATGTGGCTTCCTCATGCTGCTGTCACCTCCACACTCTGTCATTGTGCCACTCTGTGGCCTACTGATTCTGCTGCCACCTCCAGACTCTGTCATTGTGCTGCTCTGTGGCCTCCTCATGCTGCTGACACCTCCAGACTCTGTCATTGGACCACTCTGTGGTCTCCTTATGCTGCTGCCCCCAACTCCACACTCAGTCGTTGTGCCACTCTGTGGCCTCCTCCTGATGTTGCTGCTGCTGCCACCTCCACACTCTGTCATTGTGCCGCTCTGTGGTCTCCTCATACTGACACCACCTCCAGAATCAGTCATTGTGCCACTCGGTGGCCTTCTCCCGATGCTGCTGCTTCCACTTCCAGACTCGGTCATTGTGGCACTCAGTGGCCCCCTCATATTGCTTCCACCTCCATACCCTGCCATTGGGCCTCTCTGTGGTCTCCTCATGCTGCTTCCACCTCACCACTATGTCAGAGGTCCACTCTATGGACTTCTTATGCTGTTCCCACCCTCCTCACTTCATGACTGGTCTACTATTTTGGCTTACGGCCTGGCTGACATCATCATTTATTTGACCTTTCTTCTGATCTGTCAGAAGCAAGCAAAAATAAGGCACACAATGAATTCTGTCTGTGTAGAAGCTGTAAGGCCTGTATGGTCCCATCAGATTTGGCTTATGATTTGGTAGCCAAAAGCAGAAGTGAAGTGGGTACAAAACACAGAAGACATTCAAATAATCCATTCATGTGTCATCTCTGTTTTAGATCCACTTTTGTTTTTTTTTGTTTTGGCATTAGCAATACTGATGAATTGTTTTGCAAATGCAGACCGAGTGAAGGCGGATGCTCCATAGACAGGATCTGTTTTTTGACGGTTATTGTTCTGACGAATCAGAGGAAGGGCAAATTAATCAGTGACGTCAACACAAACTTACTGTTGACACCTTCTCGACTCTGTCAGGAGGGCTTTACTTGTTTAAGCGTTTAATTAAACAGGTTCTGTTTACATCTATGTGGAATCAGCTGACGAGGGTGTAAAAGGACTGCGCTTCTTCTTGACATTAACATTGGCCTATAAGGCTGAGTTGATACTTTATTTATTTGGTCAGTTTTGGTCCTGTGACTGCCCAAAAAAGAGATGTATGCAGTGATTCTAAGAGCGACCCCTGTCATCTGCATGTCATACTGACTCACAGTATTATTTCACTACCACAGCAGACTCCCTATGCGTGGAACTGCAAGGCACTGTGTTCTACACTCCTGTAAAGGCTCTCTGCAGCCCAGAAATAGATGATTTTTAACATAATTTGATGCAAGTAATTTCTGATAGAAGCAAATCTTTTCGAAATCGAAAAATTCGGCGAAACGGCCGATTCGAATTTTTGAGAAATTCGCTCATCTCTAATTATGTGCATTGGGCCTAAAAATAAGCATGTAATATTTCCAAGCAGCTGTATAGTGGGCCCCTAGATTCAGTTCCACTGGAAGTCCCTAGGCACCCCAGGCCGACACTGCCAATACTTTCTAATTTCTGGTTTCTTACAAGGTCCATAGGCAGCACAAGCCCCCAAAATGGCATAATCTCTACTGCATTTTTGATGTCCACATCGGGGTTTGAATGAAGGATGATATGGGATTTTGGGTAATAAATTGCTGGACATATAAATTAGTTTCAGCCAACATTAAATTTAACAAATCCTCAGAGAAATAGAAATGGATTCCTGAGCTGCCCACAAACTCAGGAACTTGAGGCTGATAATCCTCAGATGGTGGGTTCCATATGGGATCACTTTGGAGGGGCTGTTTCATCTGTTTTCCGGGGGGCACCTTCTTGAGGGTCCTTTATCACTGGATGATGATGACAAAGAAGAGAAGAAGAGGAATGCCCCTCTCTTGCTGGACATATGCTTTTTATAGGGCATATCCTTTTTTTATAGGGGGTGTGCAGAATATGTGATTCAACACATGTAAAGTGTGTATTCATTTTATTTATTCACAGGTGTGTGTTTGTAGTGTTTTAACACGTGAAGGGGCTGTAATGAATTAGAAAAAAAAAATCCCAAAAATAAAAATGGAAAAAATTAGGTAAAATAATTTAGTAGCAAAAAATGTACAAAAAATTGTCTTTCCTACAGTTAAAAACAGATTTGATCATTAATGTACGGTAGTGATCAGTGCTCATCGGTTGCAGCAGATTTTTTGTATGTGCAAAAAGCTGTAATATTAAAATGTACTACAGTAAAAAATCAGAACTAACAGACCCATCTCTCTCTCTCTCTCTCTCTATATATATATGTATTGTGGCAATGTGAATAGGAGGGGTGTAGCAAAGTCCCGGGGAAGCATGAACAAGGGTTGTTGTTTGCACCAGGAGCGTGTCACCAAGGGGCCCGGCCTTGGTGAAGTAAAGGCCCTAGTCTAGATATAGGTGGCCACTAAGTTAGTTGGTGGACACCAAGATAACTAGCTTAGCTGGCTCCAGCTAGTCCAGGGCGGGCTTTTACTGGGAACAGGCAATGTGCTGGGTGGGTGCCTGTTCCCCATGCTCCAGTCCGGGATTTTGGACAATGCCCATGTCCAGGGATGCTATTTAATCCTCTTGTTGGACATGGGGGGGGTCTCTCACTCTGGAGAGTGTGCAGACAGAGGCCTGCTGAGGCTCTGTCAGTGTGGTCTCAGCAAGGCAAGGCTGATGGGCCAAGAGGCTATGCAATAGCCTGGACTTTGGGGGACTCGGTGATGCCCGGGAACAAGCGTTGAAAGGTCAGAGTCGGGAGGACTGCTAGACCACAACCCCCGTCTAAAGGTACTGCACTCGTTACAGCCTGAGGGCTGGAGTATTGTATGGCTGGGGTAAGCCGCACCTGGTTCCATGTGTGAATGCTATCGTATAGCCGAGTTAGGGATATGATGTTCATTATGGTTAGGTAGAGCCCAGACGGGCAGGCTTTTGTTTTGTGCCATGTGGTGGTTGAAGAGTGTCAAATAAATTGCACTGTTTGGACCTGAAACCCGGTGTTTGTGAAGATAATTCTGTGAGAATGACCCCCGAATAAGAGACGATCCCTTACATATGGTGGAGGATGCGGGCAATAACAGCAGGTTGCTAGCGGCAACGACCTGACTGAGAAGAGCAGGTGCTGTAAATGTTGCCAAGGAATTGCTGTGCAGTGATTTAAAGGGCCGGAAGCCTGTTTTGTGCAGTGGAGCAAGTGCTGCTCATGTGTTTGTGGACAGTTTTTTTCTGGGCTGCAAGCTGTGCGCGGATTTAAAGGGCCAGAAGCAAAGAAACAGACCTGTCAAAATGGCTGCAAATTGGTGGAGCCCATGGGAAAAGTCCTGCGAGTTGGAGATCGGGGGAATACCAATGTGGGTTACACTAGACTCCCGCCAGCAGGTGTCTCGGGTCATGCCCAAAGTACTGGACTTTCTAGAGAGGGGGCCAGAGACAGGTGTCACCGTGTCACTGACCTTTGTAACAGACTATCGTTCTGTACAATGCAAGCTCTTAAAATGTGAGACTCTGGAAGTGGAGTTTGTGCTCGGCAAAGACTTTCCATTATTCTGGCAGCTGTGGAGCGGAGAACCGGATAAACAGCAGATATGTGCCGTTGCCGAGGGCAACCGTCAGGAAGACAGGAAAGTGGAGAGTGGTGCGTTTCTCAGGAGTGCCTATTTTCCTTGCGACTGTACACAGAGTCCTCAAGGATGCGGTTGGAGGGACCATCCAGAAAAAATTGTGACTCCAGGCCATGTTGTTACTAGTGACAACGGTTACAGTAAGGAGTCTGCTGGTGTTCGGGATACCAAGAACCAAGAGAAGGCTGGTGAACTCGGTAGAGGTGTCAGGGGAAGATCCTCGTCTCCTGAGACTGCCAATCCCGTGACATCGCTGGGTAAGACTGTTCCTGTTGATAATGTTGTGACAGTAAGCCGGCGGCAGGTGCTACCTGCCGGGCCGGTGAGTGATGAAGCACTGAGGCGAGAAACTGTCTCAAAAATGAATAACTATGTGAAAAATGCTGTGTCTGAACAGACGGGTAAGCCTGTTGCGGTTGCTGCCTTGCAAGGATCTACACAGGAGAAGGTTATGGTGTTGCCTAAAGTACCTGTGACCAAGGCTAGATTTGGGATGGCGAAAATCAGAGATCCCATGCTAGCCCGGGTAAGAGATGGCATGATAGCCGCCCCTGAGACTGGCAGATTATTAAATGTGCGGGACAATTATAAGGATAATACAGACTATTCAGTGGTTCTCACTGAGGGTGAGACTCCCGTGAGAACTGGGACTTGTGATCTTGATGCCATAAATGTGCTCGTACATGAGAGAATGATGTTCTGTGATATTGGGGGCACTGGAGACACTTCCATTGAAAGTGATGAGGCCTCTGCAGACCCTATACCTGTCCCTTTAAATGAAGGTATAAGGGAAATGCAGATAAACGATTGCTTTCTAAGTGAAGTGACCATTAAAAACAGTGGCGCTGATAAGGTGCAAAGTAATGGTACCGTGTTGGCCAAAATACATAATGTTAATGCAGATTTTTGTGAAGGATGTGATGATGACATGCCTTTTACATTGCATGTTATAGACAGGGGAGAAGCGCCCCATGGTGGTAAAAATGTAAAAGTTGAAAAAATGCCGATAAATGTTGAGAGCACCGAGTTGGGGGAACCCACTGTAGTGAAAAATGTGCAAGTACATGGGGCAGTCCTAGAGGGTGTACCACACGTACTAGAAGTGGATATGCAGTCTCCACTGGTTTCTATGATTAATAAAATGTCCCAGGTGGGGATTAGCTCAGCGGTGCCCCTAGAGGACAGGATTGAGAATGACATGAGCGGTATAGATAACGCATGTTTTGTGACCGATGGCAACTCAGAGAGAGAGGCTTCCATGTCGAGGTCTTGCCAAACTAAAGTGGTTACTAGTAGCGACCAGATGACAGTTATATCTGACGAGACGAGAGTTCAGTCGGGTGACGTCAGCCTAGTGTCTGAAGCTCATATCCAGACAGTTTTAGATGACCTGACAGGACAGTACAGCTGCAAACAGGAGCCTGACCTCACTCTTGCCACACAGGCCCTAGATACGATAGAGAAGGGACTAGCTGTCGTCACGGAGTCACTAAAGAAGGCTGCAGAAGGGTCAAAAGAGGAGACCCCGGAAAAGATGAGTGAACTGAAGGGTCTACCGCCTGGTGTCCTGGGGAAGGGAAAAGACTCCAGAAAGACACAAAAGTCTATAGTAGACATCAACAATGGGCTTGAAGAGTCCCTGGGTGGAAATCCCACAGAGTGTCTAAGGAAGAATGGTGGTACTCCTACAACTGCTGTTACACCAGAACAGAGTGAAGAGCAGCTGGAACAGAAGGCCCAAGAGTGGGGCGCTGCTAACAAGCTGGTGCGAAAAACTAAGAAGAAGACCAAGGCCCTCTTCTTGGCTAGAGCCCTTAAAAAAGCGCTTGAGGAGTGTGACGCCTTTGAGAGTCTGAACAGGCAACTCAGAGCAGAGATGGAGGACGTCGAGAAGAACGTCTATGAGTTGGAGAAGCCTAAGCGTGCTCTCGAGCAGCAGGTGGAAAATGAGAAACCTGAGGAAAGTCCTCTGAAAGACATCAAGTCTAAGCCAAAGCCTGTTAAGAATGGGTCTGGAGATGGTGGCGCTGTGGTGCCAGCCGAGGCAGAGAAGAAGATAGAAGATGTATCTGCTGAACCAGATGATGGTGCTGAGGTGGATGCAGAAGCCCAGAGACTCGTGGCAGTGTGTGGCCAGGACCTGGTCATGAAAGACATTCCCTCTGCTGTCAATGCCTTCCAGAAAGCCAGCAGTCTGCTGAGGAAGAAATACAGGGGGACTGATGACCAGTATGAGCGTACTGTCAACTCCGATGGGCTGGCTCTCCTGAATCCTGCCCAAAAGGAGAACCATATCCTCGGTGAACCGCTGCAGGGATTGCCAGAAGACGACGACTCTGGTGAAGACCTTGATGTCCCCGGTGCCTCCAACCTTGATGAGAAAGAGAAGGAGGAGTTAAGAAGGAAAGGATATGATGCCATGTCCGTGAAGGATAAGATGGCTAATAAAGTGAATGGAGACTCCAAAGAAACAGAGGCCGAAGAAGCTATGGCCGAGGTCTTGAAGTGGGAGAAATCCTCGGATGTTCCAGAAACCAAGGAGAAGGGGTCTGAACATGCCCATGACTGGGAACAACTATGCAAACAGTCCAGTCAAGAGCTGCAGCAGTACAAGAAAAGGCCTGAGCATGAGAGCAAGAATCAAAGAGTGCGAGAGCATGTCATTGTCACTCAGAAAGCAGTAGGAAAAGAGTATCTGGCCTTTAGTTGGGGACAGAAGGCCTTTGGACAGTTTCTACTAGGTAGGAAGGCAGTGTTTATGACGAACTGGGTTCTGCTGGCATGGTTGTGACAGAATAAAGGGAAGCCTGTGATGCTGGCCACATCTTCCAGGGGGACCGTTGAGCTTCAAGATGGCAAGATAATGCGGATGCCCTATCTCGAGCATCCAGTCGGTACATGTGTTCACCCCCACAGGTTTGAACAGAGGGGGGGGATATGTGGCAATGTGAATAGGAGGGGTGTAGCAAAGTCCCGGGGAAGCATGAACAAGGGGTGTTGTTTGCACCAGTAGCGTGTCACCAAGGGGCCCGGCCTTGGTGAAGTAAAGGCCCTAGTCTAGATATAGGTGGCCACTAAGTTAGTTGGTGGACACCAAGATAACTAGCTTAGCTGGCTCCAGCTAGTCCAGGGCGGGCTTTTACTGGGAACAGGCAATGTGCTGGGTGGGTGCCTGTTCCCCATGCTCCAGTCCGGGATTTTGGACAATGCCCATGTCCAGGGATGCTATTTAATCCTCTTGTTGGACATGGGTGGGGTCTCTCACTCTGGAGAGTGTGCAGACAGAGGCCTGCTGAGGCTCTGTCAGTGTGGTCTCAACAAGGCAAGGCTGATGGGCCAAGAGGCTATGCAATAGCCTGGACTTTGGGGGACTCGGTGATGCCCGGGAACAAGCGTTGAAAGGTCAGAGTCGGGAGGACTGCTAGACCACAACCCCCGTCTAAAGGTACTGCACTCGTTACAGCCTGAGAGCTGGAGTATTGTATGGCTTGGGTAAGCCGCACCTGGTTCCATGTGTGAACGCTATCGTATAGCCGAGTTAGGGATATGATGTTCATTATGTTTAGGTAGAGCCCAGACGGGCAGGCTTTTGTTTTGTTCCATGCGGTGGTTGAAGAGTGTCAAATAAATTGCACTGTTTGGACCTGAAACCCGGTGTTTGTGAAGATAATTCAAGATAATTTAATACAAGATTTGGTGAATTAAATGGCCTAGAAAACATGTGATAATTTTTTTTTTAAAAACGTGTGGTTTTTTGGAAGGTAGAAAAGAAAAAACTAAAATTTGCCCAGATCTTAAGGGGTTAAATTCTGTGTTTTTATTTTACTTATCAAGACATTAAAAATATTGTTTTGTCTTAATGTCTCTGAATGTCTTAAAATTAAATAAATACAACCTCAGATAAACAATAACATGCAAATAGTTTTACTGTTTCATTATTTAACAAAAATAAAGCCAGCATGGAAATGCCATATGTGAATAACTAAGTACACATCATGAATCAATAACTTGTAGAATCCACTTTGGCAACAATAACCTAAAGTAATAATTTCCTGTATCAGTCTCTCATATTGTGTTGGAGGAACCTTTGGAAATAGCCTTATAACCCTTCACAGGTTGATGGGCAGCAGCAAGCTTCTCTAAGACCATTGCTGATGTTTTTCCTCCTTGGCATTGTGTTAAGACACGTCTGAATGCTCAAGACCAGCAAACGGACAAAACTTTCTGCTTTCACAGAGGTGGTCACATACACAACACCAGTACAAAGTGAAGTTCCTATCAAGCTAGAGGAAAAAAATTGTTTACAATTACAAAATTTTACATGAAGATCATTGTACATGACTTTTATTGTCATCTATTTAATAACTTCTCTTCTCTGTCATTGTGTAATAGTCATTAATAGGCAATTCTCAGGACTTTTGTTAAATGTGATCTCCATTGAGCCGTATATGCTTACTATTTTGACATCTTTACAGTACTTCTGATTTAATAGTACTCAAGGATCATAAAGTCCACTTATATCTAGTGATGAGTGGAAGGGCCAATATTCGAATTTGGGATATTTCACAAATATTCCTTAGAAATTTTCGTGAATACTTGTATTCGAGATTATTCTTTGGATTGCGAAAAATCAGCAATGTAATATTTGCGTAATGCAAATATTCTAAAATACGAATATATATAACTATAGAATATAGTGCTATATATTTGTTTTTTAGAATATTCGTCATTTTTTTTCAATTTAATGTGAACAGTCATTGGCCCAAAAGCAACTTAAGCAGGGAGGAATCATGACTTCAGATTGAAAAAAAATGACGAATATTCTAAAAAATGAAAATATAGCATTATATTCTATAGTGCTATATATTCATGTTTTAGAATATTCGCATTGCATTGCGAATATTACATTGCTGATTTTTCACATAAGAGAAAATAAATTAAATAATGAAGAATATTTTAATTCACTACAGAATACAATATTGCAGTCTTCTCACATTGGCCTACAAGCAAGAAGCAGGTAGGTATACTAGGTAATGGGTTCCGATGAAAATAATAAATAAATAAACAATGTTCGTTTTTACAAATATATATCACTATATTCGAAATATTAGCGAATTCTCGAAGTGCCAATAAAAATTCACAATTCGAATATTTGCGTTCAACACTACTTATATCCAGCATAAACTGTTATGGAACGTCAAAACGTTAATTGCTAAAAATATTTGTTCCAAAACACATATGCAGTACCCCAGAGCATGATACCTGCAAATTATTTTTGTTATTTAGCGTTATGTAATGTGATTTCATATGCTAATGTATTTTAATGTACCAACATATCACTGTATGGATCTGTCAGTTTTAGGTATCGCCTTCTTAAGAGATGGAGGATGAGCACTGGAAAAATGTGGCATACTGGATTATAATTTTGATATAAGTCCTTTGCTTGATACATGTTCCATTTCTGTTTTTTGTTTCCTGCTTTTTGACATATATTTTGTTTTTGTTTTTCTTACAGAGCCAACTGACTAGTTGACTTAGATTGGTATAGTATATTTGATTTGCTTATAAGTACTATACTATAGGTCCATCTGATGATTTATTAGTGTAATTCTAGTATGATGTTTGTTTTCCTAATGAGAATCAGTCATGAATAGAAACTACACTATTGATTGGTTATTGGCATGAGCCCGCCCTTAGTGGGTGGATGATGTCACCTGTGGTCATTACGTAACTTCTATAAATTTGATGAAGTTTGCTTATAATGTACTCCTTGAGAAAGGCTATATGCCGAAACGCGTTATATTTGAACAATATTCAATAAAAGAAGATAAACTCTAAGCACAATACTACAGCGTCTGCCAGGATTCCTTTTGCTAGGGTTAATAATCCTGACAGCCCTTGCAGAAAGCTAGGAGGGACTTAAGTCCACCCCAAGCTCAGTCAGTCTCTTTTTTAGCAGGGGAAGTGAGACCTGTGAGATGTGCTCCACTCCTCACAGAACTACACTACAATTCCATTTCTGAAGATTATCTACTAAGAGAAAGACCTCACTACTTTTAGTAACATAGTAACATAGTACATAAGGCCGAAAAAAGACATCTGTCCATCCAGTTCGGCCTGTCATCCTACTAGTTTATCCAGAGGAAGGGAAAAGAAAAACCTATGAGGTAGAAGCCAATTTTCCCCACTTAAAGGGAATAAAAAATTCTATCCCGACTCCAATCAGTAAATCAGAATAACTCCCTGGATCAACGACCCATCTCTAGTAGCTATGCTTTGGAGAAGTCCAGATATTCGGCATCCATTAATTCGCCGCTGTAAAGTCTAATTCCCCATTAAAAGTGTCCTGTCTGACCCAGGAAGAAGTACAGCGGTGTCTTAAAAATATTAAAACAGACAAATCGCCAGGATGAGATGGCATACACCCCCGTATCCTAAGAGAATTATTTAATGTCATAGCTAGACCCTTATTTCTGATATTTAAGGACTCTATACTGACAGGGAGTGTTCCACAGGATAGCAAATGTGGTGCCAATTAGAGATGAGCGAATCGAAGCTTCAGCCTGTTTCCTCCAAGTTGATCCAGAGGAAGGCAAAAAAAAACAGTGTCAAATGCTTTGGAGAAGTCCAGATATACAACATGCATTGATTTGCAGCTGTCAAGTCTAGAACTTACCTCCCCATAGAAACTGATTAAATTCATTTGGCATGACCGATCCCTCATGAAGCCATGCTGATATGGCGTTATTTGCTTATTTCCATTGAGATCCTCTAAGATAACATCTGTCAGAAAACCTTCAAACAGTTTTCCCACAACAGATATTAAACTTAACGGCCTATAGTTTCCGGGCTCTGTTTTTGGACCCTTTTTGAATATTGGCACCACATTTGCTATCGCCAATCCTGTGGAACATCCCCTGTCAGAATAGAGTCCGCAAATATCAGAAATAAGGGTCTGGCTATGACATTACATAATTCCCTTAGGATACGGGGGTGTATGCCACCTTGTCCTGGTGATTTGTTTATTTTAATCTTTTTCCAGTACTACATGATAGGAGAGAGGACTAAAGGGTCCAGGATCTACATGGTGAGCAGTGGAATCAGTCATTAGGGTATTTGCTATTTAGGGTTCTTTACTGAAGTGAGAGGGACATTGCTAAAACACCCTTCACACCTTGATATGGCCTCGCCAGTTTTATCTTAATCCTGTACCCTTCATTTGGGAATCATTGCCCCCTTTACAAGAATAATGTTGCCCTCATGATTCTGCAGAGAGAGAGAGAGAGAGAGAGAGAGAGAGGAGAGAGAGCGACAGACTTTGCAGCTTTGCAGAGATAGAGGGAAGGAGAACTACAATCCCAATCCTGGCCTATGAGAGAATCTGCACTGAGAATTGTTTGGAAGATAGCGAAATATTCTCTATCTTCGCTATTAACAAAGATAAAGAATATAGTGATATATTCATATTCATTATCTTTGTTAATTCTAGCAAGCCAAGTAAACTTGCCTATACACAGCTCTAAGTTGGATGTGCAATGCTAGAATATTAAGTAATATTACTCGCATTGCGCATCCAACTTAGAGAGGGGTATATGCAACTTACTTTACTATTGTTTGGCTGGGTAGAATTAACGAATATGAAGAATACAAATAAAGCGCTATATTCTCTACATTCGCTAATTCTAGCAAGCCAATAGAAAAGTTGACTGTACTCAGCTCTAAGTTGGATGCGCAATGCGAGAATATTACTTTGCCTATTTTTTGCAATAAATCGACTAATGACTCAGTATTCTATTTATTGCAAAAAAATAGGTAAAGTAATATTCTCGCATTGCGCATCCAACTTAGAGATGGGTACTGTCAACTTTCCTTTTGGCTTGCTATAATTAGCGAATATAGAGAATATAGCGCTACCCAGCCAAACAATAGTAAAGTAAGTTGCATAAACCCTGCTCTAAGTTAGATGCGCAATGCAAGTAATATTACTTAATATTACTTAATATTCCCACATTGCACATCCAATTTAGAGCTGTGTATAAGCAAGTTTACTTGGCTTGCTAGAATTAACAAAGATAACGAATACGAATATAGCGCTATATTCTCTATCTTTGTTAATTCTAGCAAGCCAACCAATAGGAAAGTTATACCCCGATCAAAGTTTCATACCCAGTACGTAAATATTACGTAATGTAATATTCGCGTACTGCAAGTAGAACTTTGAATGGGGTATAACTTTCCTATTGGTTGGCTTGCTAGAATTAACGAAGATAGAGAATCTAGCACTATATTCTCTATCATCGTTAACGGTATCTTAGATTCAGATTGAAAAAAAAATGAAAATTAGTTTTTTACGAATATATAGCACTATACTCTAAATATTCGCGAATTAGCGAAGTGCCGATATTCGTAAAAAAATTCGCTATTCGAATATTCGCGCTCAGCACTATTATTCTATAGCATTCTATGATTTTGTTAAAAAATACAGGGAAGACAACTCCTTTAAGTGTGAGAGCATTTTATAAACTTGTATCTGTGTTTTATCCTATTGATTAACACACCATTCTTTACAAAGAAATTAACACACACTGTTAAACTTGCAATGTAATGTAGCCACAAAATAGAAGATTTTCTTACATGCAATGGCAGTGAATTTCCAGCCTTAACCATTTATAATGAATACCTGAATAATTTTTGTAATAGCAGATAATAGCGCTAATGGCTTTAATGTGTTTTTCAAATTAGTGGTCTGAAACATTGCAAAGTTCTCAATTCGTAGCTTTATCAAAGGATGTTATTTTTCGTGCTTAGGAGAACTGTATGCATTTGGATTAAATATTTTTTGAGAAAGAAAGCACACTAAAATATTAAGATCCTTTATGATTATATACATATAAAACCAAATGATTATATTATTATTTTAGTAATTGTTCTTACACTCTGGACCTGCTTTTAGTTAACAATATCTTTATACTTTGCTCCATTCAGCTTTCTCTCAATCCTGCCCCAGCCATTAAAAAACACACCCAAAGCATAATGTTCCCATCACCATGCTTCACTGTAGGGATGGTATTTAGCAGTGCCTGGTTTCCTCCAAACATGACACTTAGATTGTGCCTTTTACTGAGAAGAAGCTTTTTTCTGGCCACTGTGCCATAAATACCAAATTGGTGGAATGCAGCAGCGATGGTTGACTTTCTGGAAGATTCTCCATCTGCACACAGGATCTTTGGAGCTCAGCTAAAGTGACCATTGGGTTCTTGTGCAGAAAAAAGTCGACTGTTTCGATGGGACCGATGGGTAATTCGGATCACCGATATCCAGTCAAGAGACACCTATTAATAGCGCCACTCCCAAGGTGTATGGATAAAATAGTTTGCTCTAATCAAGATTTATTTTCCTAATTTCGTATTTCCTCGTATCGTGCCCCTGAACCGTTGTGTTGAAATTTATTTGTTCATTTTTCATTTCTTACTTTCTTCACTGGGGGGAGGTAGACACAGAATGATGGTCAGATCACCCGTGGCTACTACACCCCCCGGCCTAGTTCGCATTCAAAAAGACAGCGGTCAGTCGGGGCATCTATTTTCCGTTTTTTATTGAATAAAGTAGGCCCAACGCGTTTCGGAGGTATAACTAACCTCCTTCCTCAGTCACAGCACAGGAGTCTACGGTAGGGCAGCTGCCTGTGGTGTCTTGCTCTGAACATCTGAAGCAGAAGTGCGGCAATGATCTTCTCCTTGATCTTTCCTGTCTGGAAGGTGGGCGGAGCCAGACTATCATTAAAGTGCCGTACTGCTCTCAACAGTGCGGCACGGAGAAAAAACTCACTTCAATGATAGTCTGGCTTTATTCAATAAAAAACGGAAAATAGATGCCCCGACTGACTGCTGTCTTTTTGAATGCGAACTAGGCCGGGAGGTGATAATAGCCACGGGTGATCTGACCATCATTCTGTGTCTACCTCCCCCCAGTAAAGTAAGTAAGAAATGAAAAATTAACAAATAAATTTCAACACAATGGTTCAGGGGCACGATACGAGGAAATACGAAATTAGGAAATAAATCTTGATTATAGCAAACTATTTTATCCATACACCTTGGGAGTGGCGCTATTAATAGGTGTCTCTTGACTGGATATCGGTGATCCGAATTACCTATCG
Organism: Bufotes viridis; assembly: GCA_033119425.1. Lineage (NCBI taxonomy): Eukaryota > Metazoa > Chordata > Amphibia > Anura > Bufonidae > Bufotes > Bufotes viridis. Next base: position 135,821,618 of record CM065593.1, on the reverse strand, counting down.
GTCCCATCGAAACGGTCGACTTTTTTCTGCACTTCTTGGAAGGGGTTGATTCTTTCTTTTCTTCTCCCTTAACACCTGAGCTGCCTTCCTTCACATTATTAGCGATTAAAATAACTGAGGTATAAATAATTCTTCAACTTTTAAAATCCACCCTCTTGGCGCTTATTGTCTGGAAAATTCCTGTTTGTTACAGGAAAACTCCAACCTCTATTTTTTTAATTTTTTTCTATTCTATTTCTCTATTTCATTGGGTTCTTGACCACCTCTCCCGAACTAGTTTTATTGTAGCTCTAAAACAATCTGTCAGGCTGTTGCGGCAAAGCCTTAAGGAATTCTCCAGTTCTAGCATAGCCGGATAGTGCTGCATGCCCTCCAGATCTATATACTTTATAGGATCTAGCAGGAATCCCTCCGCTTCCAGGCATAAATGCTGGGATTTCCCTGGACAAAAATTTCTGCATGAAACGGTTTTTGTCTGACCAAATCCCAACATTTATGCCAGGGAGCGGCCAGATCCCTGCTGGTTCCCATTATAGTTAATTGGCTCCAATGGTGAACAGCCTTATCCAGCTTGTGCAAGTGTAAAAGTAGCCTTACCAAGGCTTTTTTCCCACAATTAATTAGATTGGTGGCAAGGCCAGCTCTAGGTTGTTCCAAACATCTTCCAATAAAAATTATGGAGGACACTATGTTCTTCGCACTTTCATTGGAGCAAAATAAAAAATGTTTTGTTTCCTTCTCCAGATCTGTGCCTCCAGATACTCTTGTCTCTGAGCTCTACATGCAGTTCTTTCCTCCTCATGACTTATTTTTTGCTCTGATATGCATTGCCAGCTGTGAGACAGGGCTACGTCTTTCCTAATCATGCCCAATCAACTGAATTTACCATAGACGGACTCCAATCATGGTGGGGAAAAATCTAATAGATGATTAAGAGAAATTACCCACAATAGCTAAATGTCCGGTATCACAGTAAGAGCCCATTCACACGACCGTATATTTGTGTCCTTTTCGGTACACAATTTTGTGAAACGGATGTGGTCCCGTTCATTTCAAGGGGGCCACAAAAGATGCGGACAGCACACACAAAATATGAAATGCACACAGCTAGTATGCGTGTTTTGCGGATCCGCAATTTGCAGACTGCAAAAATTGATCAGTTCGTCTGAAAGGACCTTAAAAGTTTTGAATACAGTTTTTCCCTTTCAATAAATTGGCGAAGATTTATAAAATTCTGTTCTCACTTTGTCATTATGGGGTACTGAGTGCAGATTGATGGGGAAAACAACTTTTTTTTAGGACAAGGCCACAACATAACAAAATATGAAAAAAAGTTAAAGGGTCTCAAGACTTTCTTAATGCATTGTAATAATGAGGTATTACAACGTATTATGATGATTTTTAACTGTGTAAGCAGATTCAACACAATATTTTGTTGTGACACGAGGGCTATAGTACATAACTCCAACAGTACTTGTGTTGCTAATGACAATCACACTTGTAATCACAATCACAATTTTTTTTTAAATATGCCCTTTTTTATTGATCTGTTAAAGAGGTTTTGCCAGTATTCACATTTATCATCTATCCACAGGCCACTGGGGCAGAAAATAAACATATTTCTGTATTATTAGGGATAATCTGGAGTAATCTGGACTGGTAGGACAAAAATATTTAAAATTGACTTTTACCAGTATTCTTTATAACGGGTAAAAAGGGAATTAGAAGAGAGGTGAGTAAACGAAAGGGCGCAATCCAATGATAAATAGAAAGTTTAAGTAAGGCCCTGTTTGTTTGTCTGTACCTGGAGCAGGATGATTGACAGCTTTCCCTGAATCAGTGTGTATATACAGAAAGCTGTCAATCATCCTCTGTGGGTGGGGAAATCAGGACTCTCACAATCTCCCCCAGTAGTCCTGTCAGAATTTACTATGCATTTAAAGAATTCTGCTCCAAATCGTATACAATTATATATACAGAGCCATGCTTCTCGCTCTCTATAATATCCTGCTTTCAGATAGGACAACAGAAATCACCTGACAGGCTTACTTTAAAAGAAAAGTATAGCAAAACACCATGGGGGGGATTTATCACATCTTACAATCTAGAATTCTGGATTCAAAAAGTTGAAAATAGGGCTTTGGGACTATTTTGGCTTACTTGCTCAAATTTTTGCACCTTTTTGATTTTTTACACCACTCGCTCCAGTTTACAAAAGTATCTATGTTAAAGAGTTATTACTGTGACTTTTTAAAAAAGTAACAAAGAGTTGCAAACCCAAACTAGAGGACCAGATCTAGAGAAAGTTAGTTTATAGGTTATAACAAACAATGTGAGCCATTTGATACATTTGGTGCAAAATATGCCAACACAAACTCAATTAAAACTGACTTCAAATATTACCCTCTTGACAAATTCCCACCATTATGTGCTCTCGACCTACAGTTTCAGCCTTTTCAATATGTCTGCCAGGTTTAGATTCTCATTCGAATCATTCTGTATGAGATCACTTCAGAATTTTGTTTACTAACCCCGTTTCTCCAACCCTGTGTGGTCTGTAGCTGAGTCAAAAATACTACAGTATTTTAATCCGTTTCCTAAATTATGTTTTTTTCCATAAAATTAGTTTTTTCAAAGTAATAAAAAATATCACTACCAATATATTTACATGAGTCACCCTTTTCTGTAATCTCTCCTAAAAAGATTGTTTTAGTAACTACTTGCATTTACCATGTAATAACAATTTTGGAATTTTTTTTATGAATCCATGTTGTGCCATTTCTCTGTTATTCATACTAGAAGTTATGAATAAATTACTAGCAGTTGATATTGAAGGTCCAGATGGGTGTTACTAAGTAAGGGTGTGTCCCTGTACAGTCTGACAATGGCAGTACTGATTGGATAGTGTCAGACTGTGCAGGGACACACCTCTCACTGGTGACATCCATCTGGACCTTCATTGTAAACTGCTAGTAATTCTTTCATAATGAAGGAATGGCACACCATAGAGTCATTAGAATAGATGATCCAAGATTATTTCAAGGAAGATGCAAGTATTTGCGAAAACAGACATGTCAGGAGAGGTTACATCTCCTCTTTAAATGTTAGGAAAAAATGTTCTGTAAGGCCTCATGCTGACAACTGCATCCATAGTTCAGTCTGCAAACCACAAATCCACAAAATACAGAATTTTTTTAAATGTGCACTCCTGATTTTTCTCACTCCTATCAATAGAAATGGCTATTCTCATCAGCAATACAGACCAGAATAGGACATGTTCTATTATTTGCAGAACAGCCACACGGATCCACAAAAAGTGCAGATGTGTGCATGGCCTCATAGAAATGAATGGGCCAGTGTGCTATCCCCCAAAAATGCGGGTAGCACATGGATGAAAAATGCGGTTGTGTGCTTATAAGGCCTAACCCAGAGTTACAATTCAATTTGACTGATAAGAGACAAAAAATATCAATCGACTTCTCTACTGACTACATTCATGCTGTAGCTTTGGCCCAAGTTGACATATATTCCAGGAAAATCTCCTGACTTGCATGTTAAAGGCCACCTTATCTATTAATGGACATATGAAAGCCAAAAAGTTATCCATCCTGTCCTTTTGACAATGTGCTTTACCAGTATGTGTGACATTCTCACAGCCTTGGTTGTGTTTTACTATTGCTTTTATATACTACAACATACACAAAAAATAGTATTTAGTATTAATGGCAGTCAATGGCAAAGGTATGACAATTAAGCTGAGTTCACATCACCGTTTAGCATTCTGTTCTTCTGATCCATCAGAAGAAGAGAGAGAGATTAAAAAAAAAACAGGATCTAGCAAAAAAACGGATCCTGTAGCATCCGTTGTCATCCGTTTGAGACATTTCCGTCTGATCTGTTTTTTTAGATGGGAAAGAAAGTCCTGCATGCAGTTCTTTTGTTTCTGTCTAAAAAAACGGATCAGACAGAAATGGCTCAAGCGGATGGCAACTGATGCAACAGGATCCGTTTTTTTTTTGCTGGATCCTGTTGTTTTTTCTCTCTCTCTTCTGACGGATCAGAAGAACAGAAAGCTAAATTGTGATGTGAATGCACCCTCAGTGTTGAGTGAATCGAAGTATCTGAAGTGGACTTTGATACAAATTTCAGCAAAAATGTGATTTGTCGCAAAGCCAAATTTCCTCGCGCTTCATGGTAACAAATTGATTCTCCCTTAAATGACGGTAAAAAAAAAACTACCTCATCCACGAGAAGAACCTGCTGTGGCCATCTTGATTGAAGATACTGTGCAAAATCTCGAGTGCGATGAGATTTTGCGCAGTGTCTTCAATCAAGATGGCCACGGCGGGTTCTTCTCGATCAAATGGATAAGGTGAGGTTTTTTTTAACTGATTAATCCCTGAAATCCCTCAATTTTAATATCAAATGCAGTGATAAGCGATGAATGAGGCATCTGAGGAGTTCAATGACGGGGGGCGGTGCAATCGGCGCTACCTGTCATTGCGCCCGCTACATACAAAGAAATGCGCTTCGTGACAAAGCGAATTTCTTTGTGAAATCTAGCAAAACAGTCGAATCAATGAAGACAATGTATAGGCATACAATGGCGAACGTCTGGCCATAACTTTTCCAGGCCCGTTTCAAATTGTTCTGCTGAACATAATCACTAGCCGTGTGCAGAATCGGCTTAGAATGTGTCAGTGCACATATTTAGTATTTTTTTATATAGAATGGATAAAAGGTTATGAGCTTTGTCAAGACTGTATGGAGCAGAGAGAAATGACACGCCATCTGCGCGTCCGCCGTGTTTAATTACTAGATGCAGCTGAAGGGAAACGTTGATCACAAGGAATAAAACTTTAAAATAGTCTCCACAAAAGAGCTCCTAGAATGGAACAAAACTTTGACCTCTTCATGAGTCATTATTTGGTTTTCTTTTAACGTAATGACCATCTGTTACGTGGGTTGGAAGTACTTTTAAGATAATGAGATATATTTGCAATAGAGCAAAGTTTTCAGAGATGATGCTATTTTTACAAACCCTATTCATTTGAACATTATCTAGCGTAGTGCAAAGCGTACTGTGATCAGTGAGACATAAGGAGCTCATTTCACTGCTCTGCATTGTATTTGTCCTTTTCCTCTGCAGTCCTATCATCTGCAATTTTTTTTTACAATAATGAACAAATCACTCATTAGCTGTGAAATTCCATACAATTAAAATTCATCTCTCTATCTAGACTCAGGCTTGTCATTGAAAACATTTCATTGAGGAGAAATATGTGATCTCAAATCATCCACTTAAGCAGATGGCTGTAAAGAGGGTGCCCAAAATCTTTCCTCCAGAATTTAAGTATGCAAAGGATTAAGACTTTAATCTAACTTCTTCAGGATTAACTAGAAAATAATCATGATCATTTTATCCACTGAATAATGGATTTGCTTAATCTGATTTTAAAAGTGGATGTTGAAGAAGCTCGGGCAGTATTTTTACATGCGACAAAGTGGTGTGTTAGATAAGGTTCTTGTCAATTCTTTTTTTATTGTGCATAATCTAGTCTGTGGATATACGGTAATGGTTTTTACTTTTGGTCTTTTATTTATTTCGTCCAAGGCAGGGATAAAGTGCTGTGAACCTCTTTTGAGAGCAGTTTAACAATTGGGAAATGGAAATAAAATATGGCTTTTTTTTAAAGATGAGAAAAGAACATAACACCTAAAGCTTCTAAACGGTTTGCCTAAGAAAAAAATACAAAAGAACCCTGCTAAATAAGCGAGTTCAGAAACTCTAAAGACTGTGAATCTCTAGGGAACTGTTAACATCTGAAAGTGAAGGTTCACTTTTACTGAGCTATGAATTATTATGTATTTTCTCAATATCCTATGAGAAATGCACAACCCAAGCATCAGGAACTCTTGTAGAGGATACAAATTTAATCTGACCACACAGCCTTGTGTACAGTGTCCATATTGGGACCTCATCAGGTGTCAGGCTGAGTAATTTGTCTCAAACATAAAGAGGTTGTCTGGGTTCAGAGCTGAACCCGGACATATCCCTATCTTCTCCTCAGACAGAGTCTTCCACCCAGCAGTGTTCCAACGTCACTGGCTCTGATGGGTGGGCTACTGGGCTTAAACGCTGCCCTAGCCATTTTACAGGCTAGGACAGTGCTAAAGCCCGCCTATTAGTTCTGGTGTCAACAATGGATTTACTGCTGGGCAACAGCCTCTGCCTAGCAGTCTCTATGGAGAGCCCTGTATGTCACCAGATCTCCAAAAAAATGCCTTTGCCCTGCACAATTCAGCATAGGACAAAGGAGAGAATATCCGGGGGAACAGAGGGTTGAAGATGGGGATATGTCTGGGTTTAGCCTTTAAAGGCTGTTTTACACAGGCTGACTGGGACACTTATCATGAACCAGCATTCCTTGAAGGGCTTTTCCCCAACAATTGTCTTGTTTAAATGTGCCACTGATAACCTGATGTTATGTAAAACCACACACTCGTTCATTGGGTGATTGCATCTTGTAGTACAATAAATCGTTGTTTCTGGGCAGCAGATCAAGCTCTGTGAACAGGGATCTGCTGCACACAAACAATGAACCTGTCTAGGGGATGAGTGATCACAGGAGCTACTGTTCACTCTCATATAGAGGGTAAGAATGCTGCATGTAAATGCAGGTTTGTATTAGTTAAGTTCTATTTTTTATTAAAAAATAAATTCAGTATAATGCTTTTTAGATGAAAATGATCATTTTAGGCATTAATTTTCTAAATTGTTTAGATCAATTAGAAAAAAAAAAAAAAAACTTGTACAGTGCCTTGAAAAAGTATTCACACTTCTTGAACTTTTCCACATTTTATCATGTTACACCCACAAACATAAATGTATTTTATTGGCATTTTATGTAATAGACCAACACAAAGTAGCAAGTATGTGTGAAGTGAAAAGAAAATGATAAATATATATATATATACATACTGTATTTAGTATACCTAGAAGCATTTTTTTATTTTCTCTTTCTACTTTATTTTCCAGTTTTAAAAGAAGATTTGACAACTCGGTGCATCGCCCTTAAATAAAGAATAGACGATTACTTACCAAACAGGTCCCATACAGCTGCTCCAGTTCTCCTGGCAGGAGTCGATGACACTTGACTGTGTGCACTAAAGAAGCCAGCAGTCGGGAAAGCAGAGCCCTGCCAGAATAACCAGAGGGGTGGTGTGGGATCTGTCAGGTACATAAGTAATCATTTATTCTTTATTACAGGTCTATCCACTGTTTTTACCCAGTTTCCTCTTGAAATCGAACATCTTGAAAGCAGCAAAGCAGTCAAAATGAAAATAATTTCTATAAAAGCAGGAATGCTTCGGGCCACAGAACAAGCAGTCTCATGGATTCTGAAATAAGATAATTTCATCATCATCGTTTTGTCATTTTATCATTGTAGTATTACAAGACCACTCAAAGATAGCAAGCTCTGCAGTCATTTTTCATACAGCCTTCTAAGTGTAAGTTTTGGTAAAATTCTTCATTGTTGATAAATCCACACAGAAAGAGTTTCATTTTCATTTTATAACTTATATTTCAACAGTAGACGTTACCGATCTGATGGCTCAGTTTGGTAGCAATCCAAAAATAATACAATACTGCAGGAATAAACTTCAAACTGGATTGATTTTTATTAAAAAATAATCCTTCTATTTGTTCACTTGGATCAAGGATTATTTTTGATCTGTGAGCCACAAGCTTTTAAAATTGCTTAGATTTCTATTTTAATTTTCCTTACAGATCAAGATGATCTTCTAATAACCAGCCTAATATTATGTGAACTGTATATCTTACTTCACATACTGGAATTGGGTGTGTTATTTTTTTTCTAATATGCATGTTTCAGTACATGATTCATTTTATCTTACTCAAACTCCTTATAAATGAATTACCAATCTATACTGTAGCAGCCTAAAAAAAAAAATACCAAAATTGTGTCATAGGAAAATGTAATTGTTAGCCTCATTATTCAGTATCAATCATTAGGTACCGTTTGTGTTAATGCTGTGAATATATAGTGAATACAAAGGAATATATGTGAAATAAAATAATAAAATCAAACCAGATACATATGATATACCAACTAAACTACTTTCTTGATATCAGCCATCATTAACTAATATTTTCACATTGTTGATATGAAAAAATGGTTTAGCGACCTGTACACAAATGTTTTATTACAATTTGTGTTTTATAATACTTATTTGAACTTTCATTCTTTCTTTCTTAATAGCTTTGATATAGACATATTGAAGGGTAAGTCCTTAAAGTCAGAAATTGCTTGAGTTTGCATCACCTGGCCGTGTCAATCAAATAGCAGGGGGCATGGCAGTTGCACAGAGAGCAGAGCCTCTAGTTGCTCCTAGAAGTTCATTTGCATATAATAAAACATCATTTTTTCTTAGCAGGCACATATGAACATGGGACCAACACAGATGTCTTCAACTGCCAAGTGCACATGCAACAGGTCAGCCGGTGTCATAGTTAAAAATCTGCTGAAAGATGCCCTTTAAAACTTGCAGTTTAGTCTAGAAATGCTACTTCACTTCATTTACAACATCCCCTACTGGAATTTTTTTTGTGACTTCACAAAAGTCATACTAATAAATCTGGAATAAAGCTCATCAATATACTTAACTACGACCACTTTCCCATCCACTTTTGAAAAGTGGCAAGTGTGCTGTAAACCTGCAAAACGGTGCATATTTTGGAGCAAACAGTACGTGCACCAAAATTAGCGAATATCCTGTGTCAGAAAACGTGTAGAAAATTTGATATATTAGCCCCATTGTTTTTGTTGCACTTTTTTTGCCTTTGTTTTTACAGTTTTTGAGGTACTTTTCAAATTATGCAGCATGACTTTATTTCAGGCGTTTTTCCATGGACTTCTCTAAAAGAAAAAGAACACCTTAAAACACACATATGAAAAACATAAAAAAATAAAAAGTTAAGGCCCTTGCAGACGAGCGTTCCTCCCGCAGCAGGTCTGCCACGGAGCTCCCGGCCTGACCTCCCAGCACTGACGGGATTCACATAGCATTATATTGATTTATGATGCTATGTAACCCTTACAGTTCTGGAATGTATTGGATAACACTGGCAGCATTATGTAGCTAATAGCTCAATAATTAATAAATCACATACAGTGTGTAATTCAAACCACAGAATTACACAGGCACAGCCTGTTTGGACATGCTGAAGGCAGGCCCGAGGCCTTCATTAGGCTCCGGCCTGCGTGCACTGACATCAGGCACCCCGCAATCTCATTCGTTAGGAGCCGATGGGAGACAAAGTGTGTCCGCTCCCTCTGTAACCACTTACTTGTCTGGCATATAATGGATTAAATTGCCCGGATCGGCGCTTCTGCTGATCCGGGCCATTAGAGCAGACGTGCGGCTCTCATATCAGAGCTAAGCCCCTGCTTTCCGCTGCATGGGAGACTTGTGTAGAGTTTAGACTGGATCGCTGTAAAAAGGTGATGGTCAAGTTTAAGGCTCCTTAGTGACTGCTGTAAAAAGGCACATTGGTGGTCACTAAGGGGTTAATATCAGTAATGTCAACTACGAATACATTACTTATTACTATACTTTATTTTTGTTTCTTCAGTTCGTTGATAAAACTTTTTTCCATTTGATATTTTTACCCAATTTATCTACAATAACCCCTGGTACAAACATGTACAGTATCCACTTTTCTAAACATCAGAGCATCAGATACACATGCAGTGCCCGAGACATGAGGTTCATTTATAACACCTTTCTAAATTGTGTCATAAATTACACTAATTAAAATGACAAAAAGCAAAATATAATCTGAAAATGCTGGTAAAAACTTTGACCCTCACACTACTGTAATTCATATCAAATAAAAATATCACAGCTATAAAGATGACAATGTTGTACTTACATCAGCGGTTAAAGAAGTAAATATTTATCAGTTTATTATAATTGCTGTTAGAGACGGGTACTGTACAAACCAGGATGTGGGTTATGATATCTCCACATAGAAGGTCAACTCTAACGTATAAATCAATTCCTATTGAGCTAAGTAATTCAATGTCTACTTATACAGTAGATTGTCACCTTTAGAAAATCACAATTTTTCTTCCCAACCTTCAAATCTAGAGGATGCCCTCATCAGATTTATCGCGGCAATGCAGTACACCAAGCAATATGTCAGGCCTTTGACAATAATGTGTCGTCTGAGACACTTTTTCAGCCAGGATAAAAAGATTATACTAAACATCTTCATGCAGGTATGTGACAGGTCACTGTTCATCAATGGTTTACCATTACCTTTACACCAAGTACAGAGTAGGTCAGGAATGTACAAGATGCAATAAAAACAATATATAATTAAAATGGATTATATACATTAGGATATCCGCTGACATTTTGCGGTTGAATAGAACTTATTCATTCTTCTGAACAGTATCATGACACTTCTGAGTAGGTCTTGTAAGCACGAAAATGACCACGGCACTCTTCCAGAAGGCTTTTTGTGGGTGCACGTCCCCAACTGCTGAGTAGGGGTTGTACCATGGCCAAGAACTTTGAGATTCTTCAATAGGTCCTCCAGAGTCTAGTTGCGCCCAGAATGATTGTTGTTTTTCACCTATCCTACACACACTGTGGGTATCTGTTAGGCTAATACCTGCCACAACCTGGCCCGTTTAAGGCTCCTTTCACATGAACGATATGGATTGTGTCCGGATCTGTTCAGGAAAAAGCTGAAGGTTTTGCACGCAAGAGCAGTCAGTTTTGTCTGCTATTGGGTTCAGTTTATTTCATGCGGGTACAATACGTTTTTATGTGTTTTTCATGCACGTGAAAAAAAAAATTGAAGAATTACAAACAACATCTCCTAGCAACCATCAATGAAAAACACCCTGCATCTAGATGCAATGCATTTTTCCCGGAAGCTCTATATACTTCTATGGGACCAGAAGTATAGAAAGAATATGGAATATAGAAAATGCTGCGATTTTCACATAAAGCAGAGATGATGCATAAAAATCACAGATCGATAGAATTCAATGGGTCAGGATTCAGTGCGGGTACAATGCATTGAATTCAAGCATTGCACCAATACGGAAAACCCGCTTGTGTGAAAGACGCTTAAAGATTCATACAGAGTTGCACCATGGGCAATGAAAATAGTTTTAAAAAAAGACATGTTTGTCTTAGAATTTTAATAAAAGTTAAGTTTTAATGTGCATACTAAAAAAAATGTATGTGACAATTGTAAAGCAAATTAAGGCACAGAGTCAATAGTGAATCTGTTCTAGTATTGTTAAAACAAGAGTTAAATATATATTTCAGTTAATTCTAAAAGTCTTCAGACCCTTCATTGTTTTCACATTTTGTTATGTTGTGGACATGTGGATACTCATGCCACTACTCCATGTGACGGACAGACAAGGCTGTATATCGGTACATGGCGGTGCTCTTAAGGTAGATCATCCAACTTCGTCTGGCCTACACAGTGAATCAGACGATGTTTAAGACCCTATCAGTATACATACATATGTAGTCAAGTACAACATAATTACAAACATAGTCAAAAGCAGTAGTATAAAATCCATATAAAATACTATTAGATTAACTACTGTCCTAGTTCAGTCCAAAAAGACACTCATGCCATTCTTGTCATTTAGACTCAAAGGTCCCATGACACCTGTGTACAGTTAGTGCCATCTGAGACTCAAACCACACTTCTTGAATTAATAGGCAGGTTCTACTGGGTACAGAAATGCCATAAATGTGGACGTAAGCTTCTGTATGCGCACATGAAAAGGCTCAGAAGGGAAGGGAGCGCCATTTGTCTCTTGGAGCACTGATTTGGCTGCGGTGGTTTTTGGGTGCTACATCACATTTGAAGAGACCCTAGAGTACCTGTACAGTGAAACTCCCTAATAAGTGACCCAATTTTGGAAACTTCACCCCAAGTTATTTATCTAGGGGTGAAATTGGCATTTTGACATTACAGGTATTTTGCAGAAATTAATGAGCAGAGGATGGTGCAAAATGAAAGTTTCAAGTTTTCCACAGATATGGCATTTCAGTGCTCAGTGTGTGCCATCTGAGACACACCACACCGGTTAAATTGTTAGGTGGGTTCTACTGGGTAGGGAAATGCCATAAATATGGACATAAACTGAAGTGTGTGTACACTAAAGGGTTAAGAAGGCAAAGACAATCTTTTGCAGCACAGGTTTTGATAGATTGGTTTATGAGCCCCATGTTGCTTTCAATCAACCTCTGGGGTACCAGTACAGCCATATTCTGAGAACCATATGTTTTATTTTTCTGCTGATGGAGCTGTTTTTTTTTTGCTGAATAAGGGGAGCATTGAATTTTTTGACTACTCTTTAATTCTCTTTTTTGGAAGCAGGATAAAGAAAAGGCAAAAATTCTGACATTGCATTTTGGGTACACGGTGCACCATGCGGGAAACATCAACAGTATGATTACAGAGATACCTATTTAATATAGTTTAGTTTTTTTTGCTACTTTTATACAATATACAATCTGTATTTGATTCCATTTTAGGGAACATAGGGGGAGATCAAACAAGTGTAAAGTAGAACTGGCGAGCTGTGAAAGGTGGAATCTGATTGGTTGTTATGGACAACTAAGCCAGTTCTACTTTACACCAGTTTGATAAATTTCTGGATATTATGTATTTTGAGAGGTGAGGTGACCAAAAAATGACAGTTTTTATTTTTATGGTTTTCACTTGAAGACATCATATTTTTATAGAGACACTCATATGGATGCGGCAATACTTGATTTTTTCGACTTGATGAGGTGTTAGAGTAGTTCATTTTAAGCCTTCACTCCAGTACTGTATACTGGAGAGAATCAACAGAGACAGTTGGGGATCTGGCCCGTCGTACAGAACCAACCGGTAATTAAGCATATTCGATATTTGCATATTCTGTATGTGATAACAGTTAAATCTGTAATTCTGCTTGTTTCAGTACTAAAAAATAAAAAATACAACAGCTTCTCTCATATAAAGGAAAACATGCCTTTTTATACTGGAAACTTATATTTATTTTTTTATTTTATAGAACACTTTTGTATTTTTTTATTTTTTATTGTTGATTTCTACTTATCCGATAAAACAATACAGGAATGTACATTAATGCTTATAAAAAAAGTGTAGAAATTGGAGTCTCAATTCCTTCTGGAATTCGCATCCCCACCTATCCCTTGGTTGAACTTCATGGACTTATGTCTTTTTTCAATCTTATTAACTATGTAACTATGTACAAGGTCCTAATTAAAGAGAAAAACAAAGAGCATGACAAAACTCTCAAGGCACTAAATGCTAAATCTATATATAAACTAATACCACATTTGATATGATAAATATAAGATTCTTAGCAAGTATACTTTGACCAAATATGTATGTGCCCACCCACCACCGCAAGGGGACCTCAAACCATGTGGGAACCTAGTCTGATTAATACCTATCTCTATGTCAGTGGGAATCTAAATTCAGGAGAATAGACCCCACACATGTACTATGTTGCTACAGTTGTTACCTCTGTGTGCCATCAGGCATCCAATTAGAGGAAGAGCAAACTCAGCTATAGGTATCACACTAATTAAAAGCATTTGTAGAATGGATAGGAGGAAAGCAGTGCATTCAGACTTGGAGGTAAGGTTTCCCCTGGATTGAGGTCACCTTGCCTTGGTGGTTGGCCACAGATATTTTTGATCAAACTATATTTGGCTAAGAACCTCATATTTATATCAAATTTGGTATTTTATTTGGTATTAGTTTATTTATACTGTAGATTTTTCATTTGTTGCCTGCTCTGTTGTGTGTGCTGGGTTCTGCCATGGTTTCTGTTTTTAAATGATATATTTGATGGCACTCCAACTTAGGGGTTTCAGATAGCAGAAGATGTTTCCCAGATCACCATAAATAGAAATTAGAGACTCCCATACTCCACGAGATGGCTTAAAGTGCTGTATTCATTTATTAGATGGTTATCCAGTCAATAGCCAAGGGCCTTCATCAGAGTACTGGATAAGGCATACCAGAGGGAATGGAGACAGCGTCTGCCCATATTCATCAGTAAGGATGAGTGAACCTGAACCTCACCGGGTTCGGGTTTGGGTAGTGAAGGAATTCTGTTATGGATTCCATTATATTCCGTTATAATTCGATGACGGAATACAAAACGGAAGCTTTTAAGAGGCATTCCATTTTGATCCAATATAATAGAAGTCTATGACCAAGCATAACATATCCATCTGGTTTCCGTTATGCAGAACTTTGTTTTCAGACCTGAATAACAGAAACCAGAAGGATACGTTATGATTGGCCAAAGACTTCTAATATAACAGATCAAAACATAATGCCTCTTAGAGGCTTCCATTTTGCATTCCGACATCAAATTATGTTATATTCCGTTATAACGGAATCCATAATGGAATTCCTTCACTACCCGAACATGAACCCAGTGAGGTTTGGGTTCGCTCATCCGTATTTATCAGCGCAACACTTCCAGGGCCACAGTGCCCTGCTTTCCTTGCAGTTGCCATTCCCTCTGGTGTGGCTTATCCAGTACTATAATGAAGACCTTTGGCCAAAAATGTTCAGTTATTGACTGGATACCCATCTAATATAGAAATACAATTCTTTAAGCAATCTAGTGGAGTATGGGTGTCTTTTATTTCTATGACTTATGTTATTGTCATGAAAAGAATCCAACCGCATATTGTCAGAGGTGACAAAAGTGTCAGAGGTGGCAAAGGTGCTAGTCTATGTGAAAATCCCTTCCACATGATAGAACATCTGGCAGCATTTTGGCTAAGAATTACTGACAAATACAGTACTGCACCAAAACTGCACTGTGTGGAAACTGTCTCAAGGGAAATATAACCTTATTATTGACTTCCTTACAACTCACAAGGGTTATTCTCCCTGCAGCTTCTAATTCTGAGCACAATTAATGATTAATAGTGCTGCATTGATTTCTTGACTTGTGATTAACTCCGTTTATTTGTTGAAGTTTACTGCAGAAAGGGTTCCATATCTCTGGTAGTGAGTGATTGCACTTAAGATGGATTGTAGCTGCAGGTGGTAGGGGCTACTGTTGTGAAGGAATTTGAGCCTAACTGCAGACAAATGTCATGATCCTTGTAATTTTTCTAGAAAACAAGAAAATTCTCTTCACACATTTTCCGCATAATATTTGCAATAATTCTAGAATACGCGATTTTTTTGTGCAATACATGCAACTTTACATTTTATCAGGTCTGAGTAGATATTACTGATTGGTGCACTAAGTATTGTTGTGACCTCACAGCACTGTGTCTAACAGAGACACTAATCCCTATCACAGCTCAGTAATTCCTATCACACTACCTAACATCCTGCACTGGAACCTATTAGCTACACTATAACATTATCTAACCTACACTGACTATCTCCCATTAACTATCTGTATTATATATATCAGCTAACTATCTAATGTAATTAAATAAGGATACAGATGAGTCTGCAGAGCACAGCAATGACACTGCTCTCTCTCTCTCAGAACTGAAAAAAAAAAAAAACAGCTGAAAATGGCTGCTGCAGAGTTTCCTATATACTAAGGGGTAGGCAACTTTTCTATTTGTTGCTAGGGATGTTGCTAAGCTCTGACAAAGATATTTCAGCCTTCTCATTGGCCCACAAACAAGAAGCAGTAGTACTGATGAAAAAAAAACTAGAATATTCGCGATTATGAATATATAGCACTATAGTCTAAATTTTCGCAAATTCTCAAAGTGCCTATATTCACGATAAAAATTCACGATTAGAATATTTGCGATCAACACTAGTTATAATCGCAACTTCTACTAAGTACAGATGTAGTGTTATCTTGACTGCCTTAACGTGTTAACACAACAAATCCCATTACAGTAGTACCACAAAATGCATTAAAGTGACCATCCTGGCATACCCGGAGTCAAGATAATGTTGGCTGCACATAATTTTTATTGAGTATTTGTCATTAGAAACAGTTATAGCATCATGCATAGACACGGACAATCAAGATAGATAAAGGAAAAGGAGGCTGCACTTGTATTTACTTATAAAAGATGACTTGTATCAATTAGAAAATTACATATCAAGAAACTCATTAATTTACATTTTTTCAAAATTATCAATAGTTTTACAGTATGTAAAAAAGTATACCATACATTCACAAAAATAAATTAGATATTGCCATGTATATCAATGGCTTCAATAAAAGATATTTTGTAAAATGGTGGAAACAGTTGCAGAGCAATAAATATTGCAAAAAATAAATGGGTTAGGTTCAAGACTAGGATTGAGTCCGAAGTCGATGTGTTCAAATACTTTGATTTTAATGCTGTTTCCATAGAGCATCAAAATGTATTGGCTTTGTGGAGCTAAAGTTCGTCTCACTGAAAGTAGCGCGAGACTTTGGTGAATCACCACTGTATTCATATCTGTGTATTTAAAAACAATGTAAAATATGAATCCAAGGTACCAGCCAGTACCAAAGCCCACCCGGATTGCTATTTTAAAAAGTTCTTTTAAATACGCAGATATGAATAGAGTATTAATTCACAAAAGTCTTGGGTGACTTCGGGCAAGACGAACTTTGGCTCCACGGAGCCAATACATTTTAATGCTATACGGAAACAGCATTAAAATCTAAGTATTTGAACGAATCGACTTCAGAGCTCTGATCCGAAGGTTGATTTGCTCAATTCTATTAAAGACTAGAAATATAGAGAAAATAGAGCTGAATAAAGATTGACCACACTGATAATATAAAGCAATGAAAATAAAGCCAAATAACTTGCCTATAAAAAAAAAAATAACAGTTGGATAACATTTGTATTGATAGAGCTGATGATTTGGTGTGAATAATAGGATTCACAGTTATGATAAGTATCACACAGTACCATAAAGAAGGTATCTGACCAGTTACAAAGTCATGGCAAGAAATCATAAAGAACTAGGACGCAACAGAGCCCTGTTGATAACACGAAGACGATTGTGACACATTTGGTTTGGTTTCCACCACCATGTGTATAAGAGAATTAATGGGATTTAAAATAATTATGTACACTAGCCTCTCAACACATTGGACTGCTCTTTTGATGGTAAATTCCAATAGCAGAAATGTAAAAGAAACCTTTTTATGATGGCATGTGTATGTTCTCACTTGGCTAACTGCACTTCAATACTATGCATTTACTGTGGCAAAATAGATTTTGTAACTGTAGCAGATGTGGATCCACTGTGCCACTAAACAGATTTGGCTTGGTTCTTCTCTTAAGGGCATTATCTAAGTGGTCCCTCTCATCTTCACCCTTTAAACCCTATACTGGGATCTGGACTCTGCTGAAGGGGAACCAATAGGCCGCTACCTCGTGGAGTAGTCTCTCTTCAGTTGCTGACCCGATGGAGTCAAACAACATTAGTGCAGAGCACTGATAGATCAGGCAAAACCATAGTTAGGAATCAAGCCAAAGACAGAGCAGGCAGTGTTCGTGCAGTCCAGTAAATAGTCCAAAGGACAGGGAGGGCAGCACAGGGTTGATAAGAGAAACATGAAGAGGTCAGGTCAGGCAGCAAAGGGTCAGATCTGGAAAACAGGCAGTCGGTACACAGGGAAATGAAAAGAAGAATTAAGCACCTTTACAGGAATCTAGATTCTAGCACCAATTTGTTCAGGCACCCTCCCCTGTGGGAAGGTGCCTTAAAAACAGAGGTGAATAGCCAAAGGCTAGGGAAGATTAGGGCATGTGCTAGCCCATTAACAGCTGCAGCTTGCACACATGCCCTTTCAGAGGCAGAAGACAGAGAGAGAACAGGCTACCCAGGCTTAGAGGAACAAGCAAACCTACTCTGACAGCTATGCTCAACAGAGGAAGCTGGAGAACACTGGCAAGCACTAGTGATGAGCGGCAGGTGCCATATTCGATTTCGACGAAATTCGCGAATATTCGAATGAATATTCGTTTCATATTCGTCGAAATCGAATATTCGTCATTATTCTAGTTACCGCGATTAATATGCGATTTAAATAATCGCGTATTGCGATTTTAACTTAAGGCTACTTTCCTATTGGTTTCATATCTAGAATTATAGCGAAGATGACGGATATGACGAATGTATTTGTCATATTCCTCAAAACGAAGATAACGAAGTATTCTACATCTTCGCTTTAGCAACCTATTCAGTCAACTCGCTAATTCTAGCAATCAAATAGGAAGGTTGACTATAGAGACAACTGTGTTTAATTCGCTATGCGATTATTTATATATATTTTTTTAATAAATAGAATAATTATAATAATTATATCAAGTAATATAATTATTCTATTAAAAAAAAAATCGCATAGCGAATTTAACACAGCTGTCTCTATAGTCAACCTTCCTATTTGATTGCTAGAATTAGCAAGGTTGAATAGGTTGCTAAAACGAAGATGTAGAATACTTTGTTATCTTCGTTTTGAGGAATATGACGAATACATTCGTCATATTCGCTATTCGCTAATTCTACCAAGCCAACCATAAAGTTCCTTGCTCATGGAGCATCCCCATCACCATGGGAACATCTCCATATACTAAAATGTACTGTCGGATTTGAGGAATTACGTTGAAATCGCAATGCGATTAATTCAAGTTATATTAATCGCATTGCGATTTCAACTTAGAGCTGGGTTTATAATGGGTCAGCTTGCTAGAATGAACGAGTTAACGATTCAATGAACGAGTTAACGAATATGGAATATAGCAGCACTGCTAAGTTGAATTCGCAATGCGATTAATTTAACTTGAAGTAATCGCATTGCGATTTCAACTTAGCACTGCTATCTTACATAGGTTAGAATTAACGAATATGGAATATAGCAGTGGCACTAGCAGTGCTAAGTTGAAATCGCAATGCGATTACTTTAAGTTAAATTAATCGCATTGCGAATTCAACTTAGCACTGCTGCTATATTCCATATTCGTTAACTTCGTTCATTCTAGCAAGCTGACCCATTATAAACCCAGCTCTAAGTTGAAATCGCAATGCGATTAATATAACTTGAATTAATCGCATTGCGATTTCAACGTAATTCCTCAAATCCGACAGTACATTTTAGTATATGGAGACGTTCCCATGGATGGGGACGCTCCATGAGCACGGAAGTCGGTAGAAGCGGCAATGGGCACTGACTAGAGCAGCCAGGAAGCCAGGACTCCTCAGGACAGGTAAGAACTACTGTTGGGAAGAGGGAAAGAAAAAAATATAACAAAAAAAAAAACAAAACGAATATTCGAAATAGCGAATTTATAGCGCTATATTTGAAATATTCGCGAATTAGCGAAGTGCCGATATTCGCTAAAAAAATTCGCTATTCGAATATTCGCGCTCAACACTAGCAAGCACAAACTGTTGAACAATACTGGACAACTCAAACCCTAGTCTCAGCAGTGGGGTGTGTAACCTGGCAGGATGAAACTGACATGCACACAATGTTGGTATTACACTTGTATAACACAAAAAAATCTTTAAGGGAGGATCCTGTAACTTTACTGGTCTTCTTGAACAGGGCTGGCCTCAGGTGTCCAGGCGCCCTGTGCGAGCTAATCTTGTGGCCGCCCCCACTTGTCACCAGGGCCGCAGCAGGCCAGTCCGGCCCTGGTAGCTTGTAGCCGTGGCGCCCTGTGCGGCCACACAGCTCTCACACCCCAAAGGCCAGTCCTGTTCTTGAAATTGGATGGCAAGAACATACTGTATGGAGGATGCCTCTTTCTTGTGGAGCAGCATTGCATGCAAACCAAAGCAAATTTTCTGAAAGATCATAGACAAGATGTGGAGAGGGAGACACTTGACTGTCCTGGCATCATAAATGAAGGATCATTTTGATCTTGACTATGAATAAGCAGTTCATTTTTATTTCGGGTCAACTGATAAATGGTATGAAGACAAAAGATTGGGAAGAACAGACAATAAAAAATGATAATGGTAAAACTTTTTTTTTTAAGAATTGTGTCTTGATACAGTTCATGCTAAAATGGTATCACACATGAGAATATGAATAAAACTCATAAAACTCATAATAAAACCGATATTCATGCATTGAAAGATAAAGCACAGTTTATGAACACAATTTAAACGGCATGCATTTGTTTCAGGAAAGCACCAGCAGCTAATAAATCTCCACTTTATGCATCCATCAGGAACTAAGCTTGAAAAGGATCTAAAGATTAAGAAACCGAGTGCCAGAACACCGACTAACTGTTGGTTACCTGCCAATCAAATAAATGCTTATCATGGCTATTCAGGCATAGGTTTGTTTATCTCTTACCACATCTGTAATCAAAAGTCAATTTTGTGGAAAAATTGTATATACCTGTATAAATCTTATAAGGGCATGAAAAGTCTGAAATGATGAAACCCCTTTCCCATCTGCCCAAATAAAATTGCTTTTTACAACTATTTTTTAAGTAATAATATGGACTTACAATGGTAAAAGCCCAAGTGAGCAAGTGATAGAAAGTACTGTTTTTAGTGTAATGTGATGCTTACCTTGCTAAATGAAGCATCCTTCATCCTACAAAATCATGTAGGCACAGATAGTACTGCCTCCCTGTGTAGTTATGCAGCATATCCAAACAACACTTAGCAACAAAAAGAACCTGAAAGAACATGAGAAAGCAGTTAGAAGAAATATTGTTATTTTGCTCAGAAATGAATATATTAATATTTCAGAAACATGTCAAAATATAATCCTTAGGTTAGGTTCACATCTCCATTTGGTAAATCTGGTAGTCTGTTCTGGCAGAGAAAAAGAATACCAGAGTTACCATATCCTGTACAGCCGGACACCACTTAGCTCCACTGAATTACCATTCTCTTTAATGGGATCCAGCAGGTTACTAACATAAATGCCAGCTTTCAGAAAGAAAAATAATACTGCAAGCAGCAGTATTTCTCCAGCAAAAAGCCATCATTCATACCTAAAACCTATTGGTTTCCTGCTGCATCCCATTATACTGAATCGGGATCCGACGGTGCCAAGTGGTGTCCGCTATGCCGTACAGTAACATCTGTAGTCTGCTCTTGCACCGCAACAGTCTATTGGATTTACCCAACGGAGATGGGAACACAGCCTAAGCTGGCAATTGGGGCTGGGATAGAGCAGTGACCCCCTCACCCAAGCTGGCAAGTGTGGGTGGGATGGAGCGGTGACCCCGCAGATTGGCTGAGCGGTCATTTACTATGTGTCCAGAGGGACAAGAAAATATGTACCAGACGGAATAATCTGAAAAGGAACAGCGAGGCATCAGTGAGGTGAGTATTTCTTCATTCATTAGGGTATTCTGACTTTTTAAACAGTATTTTTTATTGATCAGTAGTGTTGATCACAAATTTTCGAATTGCGAATTTTAATCACGAATATCAGCACTTCGATAATTTGCGAATATTTAGAATATCGCAAAATATATTCGCAATTGCGAATATTCGTTTTATGTGAATTTTTTATATGCAAATTTCCGCAGGCAAGAAAATTTCATTATTTTCTTGTTTGCAAAAATTCACATAAAAATTCGCATAAATTAGCATAAAAAAAATCACATAAATTAGCATAAATATTTGCATAAGCTGGTATTTAAAAGGTCTTAAATACCAGCTTATGCGATTTTTTATGCAAATTTATGCGAATTTTTATGCCAATGTATGCAAATTTTTATGCGAATTTTCGCAAACAAGAAAATACTGTCTGGAGATTACGAATTTGCGAATTTTCGAATATATGGCGAGTATTCGCCCAGATATTCGCGAAATATCGCGAATTCGAATATTGCCCCTGCCGCTCATCACTATTGATCAGATGACCCTTATCTAAAACCAAAGTACAAAAATCTCAGTATATCATATTACATCTTTATACTGTACATATTTTCTTTCTTGGCAAAAAATGAGTG
Source organism: Bufotes viridis (assembly GCA_033119425.1). Classification (NCBI taxonomy): domain Eukaryota; kingdom Metazoa; phylum Chordata; class Amphibia; order Anura; family Bufonidae; genus Bufotes; species Bufotes viridis. The sequence goes on along the minus strand of CM065593.1, from coordinate 135,799,598 downwards.
CATTTCATTTTCCATTACATTTTCTTCTTTAAAAAAAAACTTATTATACTGTACCTGCTGAATATGTCAAGGTGATGAATGTTGTTATACACAGTGCCTTGCAAAAGTCTCCCCCCCTCCTTGACTGTTTTTGTGTCTTGGTGCCTCACAACCTGGAATTAGCATGGATTGTTTGAGGAGTTGCATCATTTAATTTACAGAACATGCCCAGAACTCTGAAGATGTTTGTTTTTTATTGTGAAGCAAACAACAAATAGGACAAAACAGAACAGAAAAAGTCAATGGGCATAACTGTCCCCCCCCCCCCCCTAAAGTCAATACTTTGTAGAGCCACCTTTTGCGGCAATCACAGCTCCAGTCGCTTTGGATAAGTCTCTATGAGCTTGCCACATCTTACCACTGGAATTTTTGCCCATTCCTCCTTGCATTACTGCTCCAGCTCCTTCAAGTTGGATGGTTTGCGCTTGTGAACAGCAATCTTTAAGTCTGACTACAGATTTTCTATTAGATTGAGATCTGGGCTTTGACTAGGCAATTCCAACACATTTACATGTTTCCTAATGTTTCCTAATTTACATGTTTCTTAAACCACTCAAGTGTTGCTTTAACAGTCTGTTTGGGGTCGTTTTCCTGCTGGAAGGTGAACCTCCGTCCTAGCCTTAAATCATGCACAGAGTGGAACAGGCTTTGCTCAAGAATATCCCTGTGTTTAGCACTGTCCATCTTTCCCTCACTGTCCATTCCCGGCTGCTGAAAAGCATCCCCACAGCATGATGCTGCCACCACCATGTTTCACTGTGGGGATGGTGTTCTTTGGGGGATGTGATTTGTTGGGTCTGCGCCAGACATAGTGTTTTCTTTAATGGCTGAAAAGCTTATTCCCCTTACGTCCTACCAGCAGCACAGATGGGGTTAATTGCCCCCTGTGGACTGGTAGGACCGACGGAATATTAATGAGCCCAAAGAGAAAAACAACCAATAAAAAGACTCCAGCTCTCCTAAAAGGAGGGGAGCAACCCCCAGCCCACCGTGTCTTTTTTTGTCCTCCGGACATGATGGACTGGCGGACGCTCCCCTCCCTGGGGAGCTGCAGTTTGTTTTTACTTTGGGCGTTTGCCCTATGCATTTCTCCCTCCTCCCTCTGTGCTTGCCTTACTTGTTGAGGCTTTGCCCCTCTCCTCCGGCTCGGCGATCTGGCTCTGCCGCGTCTCCCGTGCGGGACGCGGCTGTTGTTACTCCGGGTCCTGCTTGTTCGGCGTCTCTGCACGCCGGCGGGTCTCGGGGAGGGGGCGTGGCTTGCCTTCCGGCGGTACTGGGGGTAGGAGGGAGAAGCTTTGGCTTCCTCCTTTATTTAGAGATTTATGTTAAATCAATTTATGCCTTTTCTTTTAGGCATAAGGAGGCTTCTGTATACTTAGGATGTGTTTTTATAATAGGATACACATTTTTTTATGCTTTGGAGGGTGGAGTGCTGGTCTCCCTCCTCTGGGCGGAGTTTTTCCTTAAATACTTCCTCAGCCCAGCTTTCTGGGCTCTGTTGCGCTTATCCAAGCTAGCTTCAGAGCTCCTCTGCATTTATCAGAGTATTCTGCTTTCTGCTTGTTTCCTTGCTGTTGTCACTCGTTCCTGTTGTTGGTGGGCGTTTCTCTCGTAAAATGTTTTTTCTATGTTACGCTTGCGCAGTTTTAATATTTTTTCTGTTTCAGAGATGTCTTCTCCCAGAGAATCGGACCAGCAACGTAAGTCGTCCGCCAAACGCAGACATTTGGCCTGTTACGACTGTAACACCCCGCTGGAAGATAGCTTTCCTTACTCCAGATGTGACAGCTGCCGCTCCCGCACCGTCTCTGAACCCACTATGCAGGATATGTATTCATGGGCAAAAACCTATGTGGATGACTCCATCAAAGGAGTGGTGCGGTTGCTTAATGAGAGGCTTCCGGTTCCGCAGGCACCTATGGAAACCTCCGCTTCCATGGATAGGCCTATGCCTTCTCCGTGGATTCCTCCTCGTCCTCATCCGAGAATGAGGAGCCGACCTCATATTTTTCCCACTCAGAAAAAACACAAAACTTCTGAAGTCCATCCGGTCGAGGACCAGGATGTTGACCTGGGGAGCCCTCCGATCCCGCCGGACGCACTCCAGCGTGTCTTCAAGGCGGATGAGACCTCCTCTCTGCGATGCGCACTGAGTGGAAAAAGCCTGAGAATGGCCCGGTCCTCACCAAGCGCTTCAAGCTTATGTTTCCGATGGCTAAACCCTTGGCGGAATCGTGGGGTTCCATTCCCAAGGTGGACATGGCAATAGCCAAATTGTCCAGGCGTACACTTGTCCCGGCAGATGATGGGTCTAGTCTGCAGGACCCTCTTGATAGAAGAGCTGAGTGTACCCTCAGAAGAAGCTACTCCGCTGCTGCGGCCTCCGCCTCACGTCCATCGCCTCCACTGAAGTGGCGTCGTTTCTGCGTTCAAGCCTGAATCAGATCCAGTCGGACATCGACCGAAGTGTCTCCCGTGACGACATACTGGCAGCGTTCAGGCAGTTAACCTGGCAGTAGATTTTCTGGCTGATACCACTCAGTTTCAACTTAGGTTGGCGGCCAAAACTATGGCTCTAGTTTCAGCGGCCAGAAGACCCTTGTGGCTGAGACCATGGAACGTAGATAATGCGTCAAAATTTAATCTGTGTGCCCTTCCCTTTGAGCCAGACCGGCTGTTTGGATCTGAGCTCGATAATATCATGGAGGGCCTTTCAGATAAGAAAGGCAAATCACTCCCCAGCAGCCCTTTCAGGGCGCGGAGGTCAAGATCGTGGAGGCAGGCCCGCCGTCAAACCAGGGCACGTAGCAATTGGGGGCAGTCTCGGACAACCTCGAGACGCTCCCGCAAACCCACCAGGGAGGCTAAACCCTCCTGACTGCGGGCCTCCCGAGGCTCTTGGAACGACCCTGCTGCCTCGGCCGTTACCCTCTGATTTTCCCGTCCCCCTTCCCCACCTTCCCGTAGGGGGCGCCTGTTTCACTTCAGGCACGTATGGGCCCAGGGACATTTCGGATCCTGGACGCAAAATGTGGTGGCTTCAGGTTACAAGATAGATCTCATCTCTCTCCCCAGAAAGATTCATTGCCACTCGAAGTTTTTTGCCAAACAGACAGAGAATTCTAGAGTCCTACATCCAGGACTACATATCCAAGGGGGCTCTGGAGGAGGTACCGGCTGGGGAAAGGGGTCTAGGCATTTATTCTCCGGTTTTTCTAGTCCCCAAAAAATCGGGAGATCTCCGGATGATCATAGATTTGAGGTTTCTCAATCGGTTTGTGAGAAAGACAAGGTTCCGAATGGAAACCATCCGGTCGGTCAGCCACATCCTCAAGTCCGGGATGTTATGGCTACTTTGGACCTCAAAGATGCTTACCTCCACATCCCGATCCATCTTACTTCCCGAAGTTTCTCAGGATCGCGGTCCAAATTGCAGGAGTTCGTCGGCATCTTCAACTTGCCGCTCTCCCTTTCGGAATCTCTTCTGCCCCCTTATTTTTACCAAGGTAGTGGTATCCGTAGTGGCGGCTCTGAGACTCCAGGACTGACCGTTATCCCATACTTGGACGACTGGCTACTCTTAGCCTCTTCTGTCCCAGTACTTACCCATCATCTTCAGGTAGCCATTTCCTTCTGCTCCGCTTAGGCTGGATTGTCAACTGGCAGAAGTCGAACGTGAGCCCATCGACTTTCAATCCAATACCTGGGTTTCATAGTGGACTCTGTAGAGATGTCCCTCCGGTTGACCCCAGAGAGGAAGTTCCGCATTCAGGACCAAGCGAGATTCCTTTCGGTCCCACGCCGAGTTCCGATCCGAACTCTTATGAAGATGCTGGGGCTCATGTCAGCGGCTGCGGATGCAGTCCATTGGGCGTTGTGGCACCTCCGTCCCCTTCAGTCAGAAGTCCTGGACAAGTGGGACGGCAGCCCTCGGGGCTAGATTCTCTGTGCTCCCTGTCTCACAAACCCGAGGTTCACTCAGATGGTGGATTCATCTGCCTCCCGGAAGTCTATGACCCAACCTGTTTGGCTCATATTGACTACGGACGCGTCCCTTGTAGGCTGGGCGCCACCTAGACGGATCCACAGTTCGGGGATCTTGGTTCTCCACAGGAGAGGCATCTATCTTCAAATCTTCGAGAGATGCGTGCTATCCGGCTAGCTCTCCTCACTTCGCCCCTCAGATCCGGGGCAAAGCGGTGAAAGTTCAGTCAGACAATATGACTGCGGTGCTCTACTTGAACAAGCAGGAGGCACGAGATCACTACCTCTTCTTTCAGAAGTCGGGGTACTTCTACGGTGGGCAGAGCTGAACCTAACCCATCTATCTGCCACTCACATTCGAGGCTCTCTCAATATGATCGCAGATCGCCTGAGTCGTGGGCTTCCAACCATGGAATGGTCCTTACATCCGGAGATCTTCAGGCAGTTGGTTCTCAGATGGGGCATGCCAGAGGTGGATCTCATGGCCACCAGGTTCAACGCCAAGGTACCGAGGTTCTGTTCCCTATACAGGAGGACAACCCACTGGCGATAGATGCTCTGACGATACCGTGGAGGTTCAGGCTGGCGTACATCTTCCCCTCCCTTTTCCATGATACCGAGGGTATTGATGAAGATTCGCTTGGATCAGGCCTCGGTAATAGCCATCATACCGCTTTGGCCCAAGAGATCCTGGCTTACCCAGCTCATTCTGATGAGCCAGGGACAATATTGGAGGCTCCCCAGAGCAGACTCCTGGTGTGTCGTGGGACACGAATCTCTGCTCAGATCTGCACAGATTCAATCTGACAGCCTGAGGTTGATCAGTCCCTTCCCAGAGTGGAAGGGCTATCTGAGTCGGTCCTGAGAACATTACTCGCATTCCAGAGCGGAGTCAACAAAGAAGACCTATTCTCGGATCATGAGAATCTTCACCTTATGGTGCAGCTCCAAACAGGTGGCGTCTGCAGATCCGCCCTTCCTGCGATATTGCAATTTCTCCAAGATGGTATTGACAAGGGTCTCTCTTCCATCTACACTGAAGGTGCAAGTTCTGTGCTATCTCAGCCTGTCTCGACAGGCCATATACTGGGACCCGCTCATCAAACGCTCCTTAAAGGAGCAGAGAGATTGAAGCCTACTATCATAAAACCAATTCCTCAATGGGATTTGTCTGTGAGGTGCTCAGGGTTAGCATCTCCCTTTGAGCCCTTCTTGGAGGAGGTAAGCCTTAAATATCTGGCGCTAAGGCTGTCCTCTTCTTCTGGCTATAACTTGCCAAGAGAGTATCGGAGCTTCAAGCCTTCGTGCTATCACCCTTACATCATTTTTTTACAGGACAGAGTCCTTCTAAGGTACCTGCCTTCTTTTAGACCAAAAGTTCCAACTTTTCATAACATCAATCAGGTGATTTCTCTTCCGGTATTATTTTCTACTACCTCCTCTGATGCTCCTGTCAAACATCCGTTAGACATCTCGAGATGCCTCCAGATCTATGTGGATAGATCCAGGGAGTTTAGAATGAGAGCGAGAACCTTTCTGGTTCTATTCGCCGGTAAGTCTAAAGGCCACAAAGCGTCTAAGATTTCCATTAGTCGCTGGATCAGGGAGGCCATCAGGGAAACCTTTGTTTCCCAGTCCTTAGATCCTCCAGAGTTTGTAAAGGCCCATTCAACTAGGCCGTTGCTACTTCTACAGCAGAGAGAAATCTCTCTCCCTCTGGAGATGATCTGTAAGGCAGCTTCCTGGAGTTCTCTGTCTACCTTCATCTCCCATTATAGGGTTGATTTGAAGGTGGCTGAGTTTTCGCTTTTGGGCATTCAGTTCTTCTTCTGCCAGGCATGAGGACCCTCCTCAGGGGCTTCTTCTGCTATCTTCCCATCTGTGCTGCTGGTAGACGTAAGGGAATCAAGTTAATTTCTAACGATAATTTGTTTCCTTAGTCCTAACAGCAGCACACAATTTTTTCCCACACCTATTGACTTATTCTTGTTACAGACACTGGGCTGGGGTTGCTCCTCCTTTTAGGAGAGCTGGAGTCTTTTATTGGTTGTTTTTCTTTGGGCTCATTAATATTCCGCCGGTCCTACCAGTCCACAGGGGGCAATTAACCCCATCTGTGCTGCTGTTAGGACTAAGGGAAACAAATTATCGTTAGAAATTAACGAATTTTAGTCTCATCAGACCACAGCACCTTCATCCATACATTTTGGGAGTCTCCCACGTGCCTTTTCGCAAACTCACAACGTGCTATTTAGTTTTTTGCTGAAAGTAATGGCTTTTTTCTTGCCACTCTACCATAAAGCCCAACTCTATGGAGCATGCAGCATATTGTCGTCATATGTACAGATACTTCAGTCTCTGCTGTGGAACTCTGCAACTCCTCCAGGGTTACCTTAGGTCTCTGTGCTGTGTCTCTGATTAATGCCCTCTTTGCCCGGTCCATGAATTTTGGTGGGCGGCCGTCTCTTGGCAGGTTTGCTGTTGTGTAGTGTTGAGCGAACAGTTCGAGCATCGATCGGGTTCGTACCGAATGTTGGGGTGTCCGGGACACGGACCCGAACCCGGACATTTTCAAAAAAGTTCGGGTTCGGGTCCGTTGTTCGGCGATTTCTTCCCGCTTTCTGAAGGGCTGCACTTCTTGCCCTAAGAGCCCATCACAGCCATGCCTACTAATGGCATGGCTGTGATTGGCCAAGTGCAGCATGTGACCCAGCCTCTATTTAAGCTGGAGTCACGTAGCGCCGCACGTCACACTGCTCTGATTAGTGTAGGAGAGGACGAGCTTCTGTGAGGGCGAGATTAGGCAGGAAAAGTCAGCAACAGCACCTAATGAACGGATCGATCTACAGCTGTGAATGATTGAACTTCTGCTAGTTACTTGCTCACTGTTTTTTAGGCTGCACAGAGCATTTTTCTGTCACTTATTTTCTGGGTTGATCGGCGGCCATTTTGTGACTTGTGGTGCACCAGAAGAAGCTGCCACCAAGTCCATCAATCCTTCAATACTAGTTTTTTTTTGCTATATCCTACATCAGGGGCTTGGCTGTGCTAATTGTCACCCCTAGAAACTCAGGATAGCAATTTCTATATTTTATTAAGGGGTTAAATACAATTGCCCAAATACCAATCCCTTAAATCTGGTTTTCCAGCTTAGGCTAGACAAGTATAATACTGTCTGCTGTCTGGCAAAGGATAGGTTATTTTCTCTGGTGAAATTCAATTGCCAAAATAGCAATACCATAAATCAGTGGTTTCAGCTGTGGCTGGCAAAATAGAATAGTGTCTGCCAAAACATATATTTTGTTCTGGGGTGAAATTAATCTGGCAAAATAGCAATACCCTGAATCTGGTGTCCCAGCTGTTGCAGGCCAGATTTCATAGTGTCCGCCAAAACATATATTTTGTTCTGGGGTGAAATTAATCTGCCAAAATAGCAATACCTCTGAATCTGGTGTCCCAGCTGTTGCAGGCCAGGTTTCATAGTGTCCGCCAAAACATATATTTTGTTCTGGGGTGAAATTCAATCTGCCAAAATAGCAATACCCTGAATCTGGTGTCCCAGCTGTTGCAGGCCAGGATTCATAGTGTCCGCCAAAACATATATTTTGTTCTGGGGTGAAATTCAATTGCCAAAATAGCAATACCCTGAATCTGGTGTCCCAGCTGTTGCAGGCCAAGATTTCATAGTGTCCGCCAAAACATATATTTTGTTCTTGGGGTGAAATTCAATCTGCCAAAATAGCAATACCCTGAATCTGGTGTCCCAGCTGTTGCAGGCCAGATTTCATAGTGTCCGCCAAAACATATATTTTGTTCTGGGGTGAAATTAATCTGCCAAAATAGCAATACCCTGGAATCTGGTGTCCCAGCTGTTGCAGGCCACGATTCATAGTGTCCGCCAAAACATATATTTTGTTCTGGGGTGAAATTCAATTGCCAAAATAGCAATACCCTGAATCTGGTGTCCCAGCTGTTGCAGGCCAGGATTCATAGTGTCCGCCAAAACATATATTTTGTTCTGGGGTGAAATTCAATCTGCCAAAATAGCAATACCCTGAATCTGGTGTCCCAGCTGTTGCAGGCCAGGTTTCATAGTGTCCGCCAAAACATATATTTTGTTCTGGGGTGAAATTCAATCTGCCAAAATAGCAATACCCTGAATCTGGTGTCCCAGCTGTTGCAGGCCACGATTCATAGTGTCCGTCAAAACATATATTTTGTTCTGGGGTGAAATTCAATTGCCAAAATAGCAATACCCTGAATCTGGTGTCCCAGCTGTTGCAGGCCAGATTTCATAGTGTCCGCCAAAACATATATTTTGTTCTGGGGTGAAATTCAATCTGCCAAAATAGCAATACCCTGAATCTGGTGTCCCAGCTGTTGCAGGCCAGGTTTCATAGTGTCCTGTCAAAACATATATTTTGTTCTGGGGTGAAATTCAATCTGCCAAAATAGCAATACCCTGAATCTGGTGTCCCAGCTGTTGCAGGCCACGATTTCATAGTGTCCGTCAAAACATATATTTTGTTCTGGGGTGAAATTCAATTGCCAAAATAGCAATACCCTGAATCTGGTGTCCCAGCTGTTGCAGGCCAGGATTCATAGTGTCCGCAAAACATATATTTTGTTCTGGGGTGACATTCAATTGCCAAAATAGCAATACCCTGAATCTGGTGTCCCAGCTGTTGCAGGCCAGGTTTCATAGTGTCCTGCAAAACATATATTTTGTTCTGGGGTGACATTCAATTGCCAAAATAGCAATACCCTGAATCTGGTGTCCCAGCTGTTGCAGGCCAGATTCATAGTGTCCGCCAAAACATATATTTTGTTCTGGGGTGACATTCAATTGCCAAAATAGCAATACCCTGAATCTGGTGTCCCAGCTGTTGCAGGCCATGATTTCATAGTGTCCGCCAAAACATATATTTTGTTCTGGGGTGACATTCAATTGCCAAAATAGCAATACCCTGAATCTGGTGTCCCAGCTGTTGCAGGCCACGATTTCATAGTGTCCGCCAAAACATATATTTTGTTCTGGGGTGACATTCAATTGCCAAAATAGCAATACCCTGAATCTGGTGTCCCAGCTGTTGCAGGCCAGGATTCATAGTGTCCGTCAAAACATATATTTTGTTCTGGGGTGAAATTCAACTGCCAAAATAGCAATACCCTGAATCTGGTGTCCCAGCTGTTGCAGGCCAGGATTCATAGTGTCCGCAAAACATATATTTTGTTCTGGGGTGACATTCAATTGCCAAAATAGCAATACCTCTGAATCTGGTGTCCCAGCTGTTGCAGGCCAGGATTCATAGTGTCCGTCAAAACATATATTTTGTTCTGGGGTGAAATTCAATTGCCAAAATAGCAATACCCTGAATCTGGTGTCCCAGCTGTTGCAGGCCAGGATTCATAGTGTCCGCAAAAACATATATTTTGTTCTGGGGTGAAATTCAATTGCCAAAATAGCAATACCATAAATCAGTGGTTTCAGCTGTGGCTGGCAAAATATAATAGTGTCCGCCAAAACATATATTTTGTTCTGGGGTGACATTCAATTGCCAAAATAGCAATACCCTGAATCTGTTGTCCCAGCTGTTGCAGGCCAAGTGTAAATCTGTCCATAAAGGATACCTTTCATCCAGGGCCTAAATACTAGCCCTAAAAGAGATATTCCCTAAATCAGTGGTTACTGCTGTGCCTGGATTAGTGTAATACGCTACATAAACAAATAGGCAGATAGTGTTAGGTGCCTGTAAAAAAGGCCTGAATTTGAAATCAATACATTGGGCCAAATATTTTTTTCCTTATTGTGGTGCTTGGTGAACGGTAACAATGAGGAAAACATCTAGTAAGGGACGCGGACGCGGTCGTGGTGGTGTTAGTGTACCCTCTGGTGCTGGGAGAGGACGTGGCCATTCTGCCACAGCCACACGTCCTAGTGAACCAACTACCTCAGGTTCCAGTACCCGCCAGAATTTACAGCGATATTTGGTGGGGCCCAATGCCGTTCTAAGGATGGTAAGGCCTGAGCAGGTACAGGCGCTAGTCAATTGGGTGGCCGACAGTGGATCCAGCATGTTCACAACATTATCTCCCACCCAGTCTTCTGCAGAAAGCGCACAGGTGGCACCTGAAAACCAAGCCCATCAGTCTGTCACATCACCCCATGCATATCAGGGAAACTGTCAGAGCCTCAAGTTATGCAGCAGTCTCTTATGCTGTTTGAAGACTCTGCTGGCAGGGTTTCCCAAGGAAATCCACCTAGCCCTTCCCCAGTGGTGGAAGACATAGAATGCACTGATGCACAACCACTGATGTTTCCTGATGATGAGGACATGGGAATACCACCTCATCGGAGTCCGCACGTCTCTGATGATGACGAAACACAGGTGCCAACTGCTGCGTCTTTCTGCAGTGTGCAGACCGAACAGGAGGTCAGGGAGGAAGACTGTGTGGAAGACGATGCAGGGGACGATGAGGTCCTAGACCCCACATGGAATGAAGGTCGTGCCACTGACTTTCATAGTTCAGAGGAAGAGGCAGTGGTGAGACCGAGCCAACAGCGTAGCAAAAGAGGGAGCAGGGGGCAAAAGCAGACCAGCCGCCGCCAAGAGAGTTCGCCTGCTACTGGCCACCGCCACCAGGGACCGAGCACCCCAAAGGCAGCTTCAAGGAGTTCCCTGGCATGGCACTTCTTTAAACAATGTGCTGACGACAAGACCCGAGTGGTTTGCACGCTGTGCCATCAGATCCTGAAGCGAGGCATTAACGTTCTGAACCTTAGCACAACCTGCATGACCAGGCATCTACATGCAAAGCATGAACTGCAGTGGAGTAAACACCTTAAAAGCAAGGAACTCACTCTGGCTCCCCTGCTCCCTCTTCTGCTGCTGCCTCGGCCTCTTCCTCCGCCTCGGGAGGAATGTTGGCACCTGCCGCCCACCAAACAGAGGATGTGCCACCGACAACACCACCTGCGTCACCAAGCATCTCCACCATGTCACACGGCAGCGTTCAGCTCTCCATCTCACAAACCTTGGAGAGAAAGCGTAAATTCCCACCTAGCCACCCTCGAGCCCTGGGCCTGAATGCCAGCATTTCTAAACTACTGGCCTTTGAAATGCTGTCATTCAGGCTGGTGGACACAGACAGCTTCAAACAGCTGATGTCCATGGCTGTCCCACAGTATGTTGTTCCCAGCCGCCACTACTTCTCCAAGACAGCCGTGCCTTCCCTGCACAACCAAGTATCCGATAAAATCAAGTGTGCACTGCGCAACGCCATCTGTGGCAAGGTCCACCTAACCACAGATACGTGGACCAGTAAGCACGGCCAGGGACGCTATATCTCCTAACTGCACACTGGGTAAATGTAGTGGCGGCTGGGCCGCAGGCGGAGAGTTCCTTGGCGCACGTCCTTCCGCCGCCAAGGATCGCAGGGCATCATTCTTTGCCTCCTGTAGCCTCCTCCTCCTACTCGGCTTCCTCCTCCTCTGCTTCCACCAGCTCATCCAGTCAGCCACACACCTTCACCACCAACTTCAGCACAGCCCGGGGTAAACGTCAGCAGGCCATTCTTAAACTCATATGTTTGGGGGACAGGCCCCACACCGCGCAGGAGTTGTGGCGGGGTATTGAACAACAGACCGACGAGTGGTTTCTGCCGGTGGGCCTCAAGCCCGGCCTGGTGGTGTGCGATAATGAGGCGAAATCTCGTCGCAGCTCTGGGACTAGCCGATTTGACGCACATCCCTTGCCTGGCGCATGTGCTGAATTTGGTGGTGCAGAAGTTTATTCACAACTACCCCGACATGTCAGAGCTGCTGCATAAAGTGAGGGCCGTCTGTGCGCGCTTCCGGCGTTCACATCCTGCCGCTGCTCGCCTTTGTGCGCTACAGCGGAACTTTGGCCTTCCCGCTCACCGCCTCATATGCGATGTGCCCACCAGGTGGAACTCCACCTTGCACATGTGCGAGCAGCAGCAGGCCATAGTGGAGTTTCAGCTGCAGCACACACGAGTCAGTCACACTGCGGAACAGCACCACTTCACCACCAATGATTGGGCCTCCATGCGAGACCTGTGTGCGCTGTTGTGCTGTTTCGAGTACTCCACCAACATGGCCAGTGGCGATGACACCGTTATCAGCGTTACAATACCACTTCTATGTCTCCTTGAGAAAACGCTTAGGGCGATGATGGAAGAGGAGGTGGCCCAGGAGGAGGAGGAGGATGAGGGGTCATTTTAGCACTTTCAGGCCAGTCTGTTAGAAGTGGCTCAGAGGGAGGTTTTTTGCAACAGCAGAGGCCAGGTACAAATGTGGCCAGCCAGGGCCCACTACTGGAGGACGAGGAGGATGAGGAGGAGGTGGAGGAGGATGAGGATGAAGCAGGTTCACAGCGGGGTGGCACCCGACACAGCTCAGGCCCATCACTGGTGTGTGGCTGGGGGATACGGAGGACGATGACGATACGCCTCCCACAGAGGACAGCTTGTCCTTACCTCTGGGGAGCCTGGCACACATGAGCGACTACATGCTGCAGTGCCTGCGCAACGACAGCAGAGTTGCCCACATTTTAACGTGTGCAGACTACTGGGTTGCCACCCTGCTGGATCGCCGGTACAAAGACAATGTGCCCACCTTACTTCCTGCACTGGAGCGTGATAGGAAGATGCTGCGAGTACAAGCGCACGCTGGTAGAGGCGCTCCTGAGAGCATTCCCAAATGTCACAGGGGAACAGGTGGAAGCCCAAGGCGAAGGCAGAGGAGGAGCAAGAGGTCGCCAACGCAGCTGTGTCACGGCCAGCTCCTCTGAGGGCAGGGTTAGCATGGCAGAAATGTGGAAAAGTTTTGTCTCCACGCCACAGCTAACTGCACCACCACCTGATACGGAACGTGTTAGCAGGAGGCAGCATTTCACTAACATGGTTGAACAGTACGTCTGCACACCCCTCCACGTACTGACTGATGGTTCGGCCCCATTCAACTTCTGGGTCTCCAAATTGTCCACGTGGCCAGAGTTAGCATTTTATGCCTTGGAGGTGCTGGCCTGCCCGGCGGCCAGCGTTTTGTCTGAACGTGTATTCAGCACGGCAGGGGCGTCATTACTGACAAGCGCAGCCGCCTGTCCACAGCCAACGTGGACAAGCTGACGTTCATAAAAATGAACCAGGCATGGATCCCACAGGACCTGTCCCTCCCTTGTGCAGAATAGACATTTATAACTGCCTCCCGCTCAACCATATATTCTTGTACTCCGGGCACTTCTTTATTGAATCCTAATTTTTAACTTTACCATGATCTTGCGGTGCAACCCAAAGTTGAATGAACCTCTCCTCTGTCTGGGTGCTGGGGCCGAAATAACTGAGAGTGGCCTTCTCCGGTGGTGGTTGATATGACGCATGATTCCTTGCTGTGGGACCTCTCTCCTCTGTCTGGGTGCTGGGCCGAAATAACTGAAAGTGGCCTTCTCCGGTGGTGGTTGATATGACGCATGATTCCTTGCTGTGGGACCTCTCTCCTCTGTCTGGGTGCTGGGCCGAAATAACTGAGAGTGGCCTTCTCCGGTGGTGGTTGATATGACGCATGATTCCTTGCTGTGGGACCTCTCTCCTCTGTCTGGGTGCTGGGCTGAAATAACTGAGAGTGGCCTTCTCCGGTGGTGGTTGATATGGCGCATGATTCCTTGCTGTGGGACCTCTCTCCTCTGTCTGGGTGCTGGGCTGAAATAACTGAAAGTGGCCTTCTCCGGTGGTGGTTGATATGACGCATGATTCCTTGCTGTGGGACCTCTCTCCTCTGTCTGGGTGCTGGGCCTGAAATAACTGAGAGTGGCCTTCTCCGGTGGTGGTTGATATGACGCATGATTCCTTGCTGTGGGACCTCTCTCCTCTGTCTGGGTGCTGGGGCCGAAATAACTGAAAGTGGCCTTCTCCAGTGGTGGTTGATATGACGCATGATTCCTTGCTGTGGGACCTCTCTCCTCTGTCTGGGTGCTGGGCCGAAATAACTGAAAGTGGCCTTCTCCAGTGGTGGGTGATATGACGCATGATTCCTTGCTGTGGGACCTCTCTCCTCTGTCTGGGTGCTGGGCTGAAATAACTGAGAGTGGCCTTCTCCGGTGGTGGTTGATATGACGCATGATTCCTTGCTGTGGGACCTCTCTCCTCTGTCTGGGTGCTGGGCCTGAAATAACTGAAAGTGGCCTTCTCCAGTGGTGGGTGATATGACGCATGATTCCTTGCTGTGGGACCTCTCTCCTCTGTCTGGGTGCTGGGCCGAAATAACTGAAAGTGGCCTTCTCCAGTGGTGGGTGATATGACGCATGATTCCTTGCTGTGGGACCTCTCTCCTCTGTCTGGGTGCTGGGCCGAAATAACTGAAAGTGGCCTTCTCCAGTGGTGGGTGATATGGCGCATGATTCCTTGCTGTGGGACCTCTCTCCTCTGTCTGGGTGCTGGGCCGAAATAACTGAAAGTGGCCTTCTCCGGTGGTGGTTGATATGACGCATGATTCCTTGCTGTGGGACCTCTCTCCTCTGTCTGGGTGCTGGGCCGAAATAACTGAAAGTGGCCTTCTCCGGTGGTGGTTGATATGACGCATGATTCCTTGCTGTGGGACCTCTCTCCTCTGTCTGGGTGCTGGGCCGAAATAACTGAGAGTGGCCTTCTCCGGTGGTGGTTGATATGACGCATGATTCCTTGCTGTGGGACCTCTCTCCTCTGTCTGGGTGCTGGGCCGAAATAACTGAAAGTGGCCTTCTCCGGTGGTGGGTGATATGACGCATGATTCCTTGCTGTGGGACCTCTCTCCTCTGTCTGGGTGCTGGGCCGAAATAACTGAAAGTGGCCTTCTCCAGTGGTGGTTGATATGACGCATGATTCCTTGCTGTGGGACCTCTCTCCTCTGTCTGGGTGCTGGGCCGAAATAACTGAAAGTGGCCTTCTCCAGTGGTGGGTGATATGACGCATGATTCCTTGCTGTGGGACCTCTCTCCTCTGTCTGGGTGCTGGGCCGAAATAACTGAGAGTGGCCTTCTCCGGTGGTGGTTGATATGACGCATGATTCCTTGCTGTGGGACCTCTCTCCTCTGTCTGGGTGCTGGGCTGAAATAACTGAGAGTGGCCTTCTCCAGTGGTGGTTGATATGACGCATGATTCCTTGCTGTGGGACCTCTCTCCTCTGTCTGGGTGCTGGGCCGAAATAACTGAAAGTGGCCTTCTCCAGTGGTGGTTGATATGACGCATGATTCCTTGCTGTGGGACCTCTCTCCTCTGTCTGGGTGCTGGGCCGAAATAACTGAAAGTGGCCTTCTCCAGTGGTGGTTGATATGACGCATGATTCCTTGCTGTGGGACCTCTCTCCTCTGTCTGGGTGCTGGGCCAGAAATAACTGAAAGTGGCCTTCTCCGGTGGTGGTTGATATGACGCATGATTCCTTGCTGTGGGACCTCTCTCCTCTGTCTGGGTGCTGGGCCGAAATAACTGAAAGTGGCCTTCTCCGGTGGTGGTTGATATGACGCATGATTCCTTGCTGTGGGACCTCTCTCCTCTGTCTGGGTGCTGGGCCGAAATAACTGAAAGTGGCCTTCTCCAGTGGTGGTTGATATGACGCATGATTCCTTGCTGTGGGACCTCTCTCCTCTGTCTGGGTGCTGGGCCGAAATAACTGAAAGTGGCCTTCTCGGTGGTGGTTGATATGACGCATGATTCCTTGCTGTGGGACCTCTCTCCTCTGTCTGGGTGCTGGGCCGAAATAACTGAAAGTGGCCTTCTCCGGTGGTGGTTGATATGACGCATGATTCCTTGCTGTGGGACCTCTCTCCTCTGTCTGGGTGCTGGGCCGAAATAACTGAAAGTGGCCTTCTCCGGTGGTGGTTGATATGACGCATGATTCCTTGCTGTGGGACCTCTCTCCTCTGTCTGGGTGCTGGGCCGAAATAACTGAAAGTGGCCTTCTCCAGTGGTGGTTGATATGACGCATGATTCCTTGCTGTGGGACCTCTCTCCTCTGTCTGGGTGCTGGGCCGAAATAACTGAGAGTGGCCTTCTCCGGTGGTGGTTGATATGACGCATGATTCCTTGCTGTGGGACCTCTCTCCTCTGTCTGGGTGCTGGGCCGAAATAACTGAAAGTGGCCTTCTCCAGTGGTGGTTGATATGACGCATGATTCCTTGCTGTGGGACCTCTCTCCTCTGTCTGGGTGCTGGGCCGAAATAACTGAAAGTGGCCTTCTCCAGTGGTGGTTGATATGACGCATGATTCCTTGCTGTGGGACCTCTCTCCTCTGTCTGGGTGCTGGGCTGAAATAACTGAGAGTGGCCTTCTCCGGTGGTGGTTGATATGACGCATGATTCCTTGCTGTGGGACCTCTCTCCTCTGTCTGGGTGCTGGGCCGAAATAACTGAAAGTGGCCTTCTCCAGTGGTGGTTGATATGACGCATGATTCCTTGCTGTGGGACCTCTCTCCTCTGTCTGGGTGCTGGGCCGAAATAACTGAAAGTGGCCTTCTCCGGTGGTGGTTGATATGACGCATGATTCCTTGCTGTGGGACCTCTCTCCTCTGTCTGGGTGCTGGGCCGAAATAACTGAAAGTGGCCTTCTCCAGTGGTGGGTGATATGACGCATGATTCCTTGCTGTGGGACCTCTCTCCTCTGTCTGGGTGCTGGGCCGAAATAACTGAAAGTGGCCTTCTCCAGTGGTGGGTGATATGACGCATGATTCCTTGCTGTGGGACCTCTCTCCTCTGTCTGGGTGCTGGGCCGAAATAACTGAAAGTGGCCTTCTCCAGTGGTGGGTGATATGACGCATGATTCCTTGCTGTGGGACCTCTCTCCTCTGTCTGGGTGCTGGGCCGAAATAACTGAAAGTGGCCTTCTCCAGTGGTGGTTGATATGACGCATGATTCCTTGCTGTGGGACCTCTCTCCTCTGTCTGGGTGCTGGGCCGAAATAACTGAAAGTGGCCTTCTCCGGTGGTGGGTGATATGACGCATGATTCCTTGCTGTGGGACCTCTCTCCTCTGTCTGGGTGCTGGGCCGAAATAACTGAGAGTGGCCTTCTCCGGTGGTGGTTGATATGACGCATGATTCCTTGCTGTGGGACCTCTCTCCTCTGTCTGGGTGCTGGGCCGAAATAACTGAAAGTGGCCTTCTCCAGTGGTGGTTGATATGGCGCATGATTCCTTGCTGTGGGACCTCTCTCCTCTGTCTGGGTGCTGGGCCGAAATAACTGAAAGTGGCCTTCTCCAGTGGTGGTTGATATGACGCATGATTCCTTGCTGTGGGACCTCTCTCCTCTGTCTGGGTGCTGGGCTGAAATAACTGAAAGTGGCCTTCTCCGGTGGTGGGTGATATGACGCATGATTCCTTGCTGTGGGACCTCTCTCCTCTGTCTGGGTGCTGGGCCGAAATAACTGAGAGTGGCCTTCTCCGGTGGTGGTTGATATGGCGCATGATTCCTTGCTGTGGGACCTCTCTCCTCTGTCTGGGTGCTGGGCCGAAATAACTGAAAGTGGCCTTCTCCAGTGGTGGTTGATATGGCGCATGATTCCTTGCTGTGGGACCTCTCTCCTCTGTCTGGGTGCTGGGCCGAAATAACTGAAAGTGGCCTTCTCCGGTGGTGGTTGATATGACGCATGATTCCTTGCTGTGGGACCTCTCTCCTCTGTCTGGGTGCTGGGCCGAAATAACTGAAAGTGGCCTTCTCCGGTGGTGGTTGATATGGCGCATGATTCCTTGCTGTGGGACCTCTCTCCTCTGTCTGGGTGCTGGGCCGAAATAACTGAAAGTGGCCTTCTCCGGTGGTGGTTGATATGACGCATGATTCCTTGCTGTGGGACCTCTCTCCTCTGTCTGGGTGCTGGGCCGAAATAACTGAGAGTGGCCTTCTCCGGTGGTGGTTGATATGACGCATGATTCCTTGCTGTGGGACCTCTCTCCTCTGTCTGGGTGCTGGGCCGAAATAACTGAGAGTGGCCTTCTCCGGTGGTGGTTGATATGACGCATGATTCCTTGCTGTGGGACCTCTCTCCTCTGTCTGGGTGCTGGGCTGAAATAACTGAAAGTGGCCTTCTCCGGTGGTGGTTGATATGGCGCATGATTCCTTGCTGTGGGACCTCTCTCCTCTGTCTGGGTGCTGGGCCGAAATAACTGAAAGTGGCCTTCTCCAGTGGTGGTTGATATGACGCATGATTCCTTGCTGTGGGACCTCTCTCCTCTGTCTGGGTGCTGGGCCGAAATAACTGAGAGTGGCCTTCTCCGGTGGTGGTTGATATGACGCATGATTCCTTGCTGTGGGACCTCTCTCCTCTGTCTGGGTGCTGGGCTGAAATAACTGAGAGTGGCCTTCTCCGGTGGTGGTTGATATGACGCATGATTCCTTGCTGTGGGACCTCTCTCCTCTGTCTGGGTGCTGGGCCGAAATAACTGAAAGTGGCCTTCTCCGGTGGTGGTTGATATGACGCATGATTCCTTGCTGTGGGACCTCTCTCCTCTGTCTGGGTGCTGGGCCGAAATAACTGAAAGTGGCCTTCTCCGGTGGTGGTTGATATGACGCATGATTCCTTGCTGTGGGACCTCTCTCCTCTGTCTGGGTGCTGGGCCGAAATAACTGAGAGTGGCCTTCTCCGGTGGTGGTTGATATGACGCATGATTCCTTGCTGTGGGACCTCTCTCCTCTGTCTGGGTGCTGGGCTGAAATAACTGAAAGTGGCCTTCTCCGGTGGTGGTTGATATGACGCATGATTCCTTGCTGTGGGACCTCTCTCCTCTGTCTGGGTGCTGGGGCCGAAATAACTGAAAGTGGCCTTCTCCAGTGGTGGGTGATATGACGCATGATTCCTTGCTGTGGGACCTGTCTCCTCTGTCTGGGTGCTGGGCCGAAATAACTGAAAGTGGCCTTCTCCGGTGGTGGTTGATATGACGCATGATTCCTTGCTGTGGGACCTCTCTCCTCTGTCTGGGTGCTGGGCTGAAATAACTGAGAGTGGCCTTCTCCGGTGGTGGTTGATATGGCGCATGATTCCTTGCTGTGGGACCTCTCTCCTCTGTCTGGGTGCTGGGCCTGAAATAACTGAAAGTGGCCTTCTCCAGTGGTGGGTGATATGACGCATGATTCCTTGCTGTGGGACCTGTCTCCTCTGTCTGGGTGCTGGGCCGAAATAACTGAAAGTGGCCTTCTCCAGTGGTGGGTGATATGACGCATGATTCCTTGCTGTGGGACCTCTCTCCTCTGTCTGGGTGCTGGGCCGAAATAACTGAAAGTGGCCTTCTCCGGTGGTGGTTGATATGACGCATGATTCCTTGCTGTGGGACCTCTCTCCTCTGTCTGGGTGCTGGGCCGAAATAACTGAAAGTGGCCTTCTCCAGTGGTGGTTGATATGACGCATGATTCCTTGCTGTGGGACCTCTCTCCTCTGTCTGGGTGCTGGGCCGAAATAACTGAAAGTGGCCTTCTCCAGTGGTGGGTGATATGACGCATGATTCCTTGCTGTGGGACCTCTCTCCTCTGTCTGGGTGCTGGGCCGAAATAACTGAAAGTGGCCTTCTCCAGTGGTGGGTGATATGACGCATGATTCCTTGCTGTGGGACCTCTCTCCTCTGTCTGGGTGCTGGGCCGAAATAACTGAAAGTGGCCTTCTCCAGTGGTGGGTGATATGACGCATGATTCCTTGCTGTGGGACCTCTCTCCTCTGTCTGGGTGCTGGGCCGAAATAACTGAAAGTGGCCTTCTCCAGTGGTGGGTGATATGACGCATGATTCCTTGCTGTGGGACCTCTCTCCTCTGTCTGGGTGCTGGGCCGAAATAACTGAAAGTGGCCTTCTCCAGTGGTGGGTGATATGACGCATGATTCCTTGCTGTGGGACCTCTCTCCTCTGTCTGGGTGCTGGGCCGAAATAACTGAAAGTGGCCTTCTCCAGTGGTGGGTGATATGACGCATGATTCCTTGCTGTGGGACCTCTCTCCTCTGTCTGGGTGCTGGGCCGAAATAACTGAAAGTGGCCTTCTCCAGTGGTGGTTGATATGACGCATGATTCCTTGCTGTGGGACCTCTCTCCTCTGTCTGGGTGCTGGGCCGAAATAACTGAAAGTGGCCTTCTCCAGTGGTGGGTGATATGACGCATGATTCCTTGCTGTGGGACCTGTCTCCTCGGTCTGGGTGCTGGGCCGAAATAACTGAAAGTGGCCTTCTCCAGTGGTGGGTGATATGACGCATGATTCCTTGCTGTGGGACCTCTCTCCTCTGTCTGGGTGCTGGGCCGAAATAACTGAGAGTGGCCTTCTCCGGTGGTGAGTGATATGACGCATGATTCCTTGCTGTGGGACCTGTATCCTCGGTCTGGGTGCTGGGCCGAAATAACTGAAAGTGGCCTTCTCCAGTGGTGGGTGATATGACGCATGATTCCTTGCTGTGGGACCTCTCCTCGGTCTGGGTGCTGGGCCGAAATAACTGAGAGTGGCCTTCTCCGGTGGTGGTTGATATGACGCATGATTCCTTGCTGTGGGACCTCTCTCCTCTGTCTGGGTGCTGGGCCGAAATAACTGAGAGTGGCCTTCTCCGGTGGTGGTTGATATGACGCATGATTCCTTGCTGTGGGACCTCTCTCCTCTGTCTGGGTGCTGGGCTGTAATAACTGAGAGTGGCCTTCTCCGGTGGTGGTCGATATGACGCATGATTCCTTGCTGTGGGACCTCTCTCCTCTGTCTGGGTGCTGGGCCGAAATAACTGAGAGTGGCCTTCTCCGGTGGTGGTTGATATGACGCATGATTCCTTGCTGTGGGACCTCTCTCCTCTGTCTGGGTGCTGGGCTGAAATAACAGAGAGTGGCCTTCTCCGGTGGTGGTTGATATGACGCATGATTCCTTGCTGTGGGACCTCTTTCCTCTGACTGGGTGCTGGGGCCTAAATAACTGAAAATGGCCTTCTCCAGTGGTGGGTGATATGACGCATGATTCCTTGCTGTGGGACCTCTCTCCTCTGTCTGGGTGCTGGGCCGAAATAACTGAAAGTGGCCTTCTCCGGTGGTGGTTGATATGACGCATGATTCCTTGCTGTGGGACCTCTCTCCTTTGTCTGGGTGCTGGGCTGAAATAACTGAGGGTGGCCTTCTCCGGTGGTGGTTGATATGACACATGATTCCTTGCTGTGGGACCTGTATCCTCGTTTTGGGTGCTGTGCCGATATAACTGAAAGTGGCCTTCTCCAGTGGTGGGTGATATGACGCATGATTCCTTGCTGTGGGACCTCTCTCCTCTGTCTGGGTGCTGGGGCCGAAATAACTGAAAGTGGTCTTCTCCAGTGTTGAGTGATATGACGCATGATTCCTTGCAGTGGGATCTGTCTCCAATTGATATTGGTTAAATTTTATTTATTTTATTTTATTTTAATTCATTTCCTTATCCACATTTGTTTGCAGGGGATTTACATACATTTTGCTGCCTTTGGCAGCCCTCTAGCCCGTTCCTGGACTATTTTACAGCCTTTTTAGTGCCTAAAAGTTCGGGTCCCCATTGACTTCAATGGGGTCCGGGTTCGGGATAAAGTTCGGGTTGAGTTCGGATCCCGAACCCGAACATTTTCGGGAAGTTCGGCCGAACTTCTCGAACCCGAACATCCAGGTGTTCGCTCATCTCTACTGTTGTGCCATGTTCTTTCCATTTGGTTATGATAGATTTGATGGTGCTCCTGTGGATCATCAAAGATTTGGATATTTTTTATAACCTAACCCTGGGGGTGGGTTCACATCAGCGTAATGGATTCTGTTATGGCTTTCTTTTATAACATGGTTATAATGGAAAATAATGGAATCCATCAGATGGAAATCAAAACGTAACCTTTAAGAGGCATTCCATTTTGATCCTTCATAATCCAAATCTATGGGCAGCATAACGGATCTGTCCTGGTTTCCATTATGCAGGTGTCCAGTCCTGCATAACGGTAAGCGACAGATCCATTATGCTGCCCATAGACTTGTATTATGACAGAATGCAAAACGGAAGGCGTTAAAAGGCATTCCGTTTTGCTTACCGTCATAATAGAAGTCTATGGGGATCATAATGGATCTGTCCCATTTCCGTTATGCAGAATGAAAAAAAAAGTCTTGTCGACAGGACTTTGTTTTCTGTCTTGCATAACAGGAACCAGACAGATCCGTTATGACTCCCATAGACTTTTATCATGACGGATCAAAATGAAATGCCTCTTAAAGGCTTCCGTTTTGATTTTCGTCTTATGGATTCTGTTATTTTCCATTATAACCATGTTATAATGGAGAGCCATAACGAAATCCCTAACGCTGATGTGAACCCACCCTGACTTGTACTTCTCAACAACATTGTCCCTTACTTGTTTGGAGAGTTACATCCTTGGTCTTCATGGCAGTGTTTGGTTAGTGATGCCTCTTGCTTAGGTGTTGCAGCCTCTGGGGCCTTTCAAAAAAGATGTGTATAGTATTAACCATGTGACACTTGGATTGCACATTGGTGGACACCATTTCACTAATTATGCAACTTTTGAAGGTAATTGGTTGCACCAGAGCGTTTTATGGGCTTCCTATCAAAGGGGGTGAATACATACACACATGCCAATTTTCAGTTTTCTACTTCTAAACAATAGTTTTATTTATATATTTTTTCTCATTTCACTTCACCAACTTAGACTATTATGTTCTGATCCATCACATACGTAAGATTTAGAGTAACATAACATTGAACTTAAGGCTATAATGTAACAAAACATGAAAAAAGTCAAGGGGGTGAATACTTTTGCAAGGCACTGTACTGTATATGGGATTCTTTTATTTATTTTCACCTTGGTTTATAAAAAGGTATAATAAGGTAAAATAGAAATATCACACTAAATGAAAATAATAAAGAACTGGCAGGTGTAACGAATAAACCCTAGAGCACATAATGGAGAACACAGGGATTTCAAGATGCTAAATTAATGTGATTTTGAACTATGTTGATCATGCAGTCTATTTTAGCAGGAACATATGGGTCTCTATGTAAGTCCAATCCCACTTCACGAAAATGAACTCTACCCGAACTTCACCCCGAACCCGAACCCCATTGAAGTCAATGGGGACCCGAACTTTTGGGCACTTAAATGGCTGTAAAATAGCCCTAGGAAAAGGCTAGAGGGCTGCAAAAGGCAACAAAATGTAGGTAAATGCCCTGCAAACATATGTGAATTGGAAAATTACTTAAAATAAAATAAAATACAGAAAAATAATAAATAAACATTCTAAACTTGAGCCCAAGTGAGTGACAGTGGCATCCGTCACCCAGCAAACGGAGGATGTGGCAGCAACGCCACCACATCTGTCATTGTCACCAAGCATCTCCACCAAATCCCATGGAAGTGTTCAGCTATCAGCTGTCCATTTCCCAAACACTGGAGAGAAAAAGAAATAGAAAGAGGAAGTACCCCCCTACCTGTGGCTCTGAATGCCTTATTTCAAACTTCCTGGTCTTTTGAAATGCTGTCATTCTGTCTGGTGGACAGTTTTAAAAACCCTATAGCGGTGCTATCCCACAGTACGTGTATCCCAGCCGCCGCTACTTTTGTAGGCGAGCCATCCCTTCCCTGCACAACCAAGTGGCGGAAAAAATCAAGTGTGCACTGCGCAACGCTATCTGTGGCAACGTCCACATAACCAACAACACAGTGGGTAAATGTAGCGGCGGGCCCAAAGGCGGATAGCATTTTTGCGAATGTCCTTCGCCCCCGAGCATTGCTGGGCATTTCTCTTTGTATCCTGTTACCTCCTCCTCCTACTCGGCTTCCTCCTCCTCTACCTCCTCCTAATCCACTCAGAGTAACACCTTCACCACCCACAGCAGCACAGCCAGGGGGAAATGACAGCAGGTTGTTATAAAACTTGTGTGTTTGTGGGACAAACCCCGCACCGCGCAGGAGCTGTGGACAGGCATGGAACAACAGACCGACCATTGGTTGGTGCCACTCAGCCTCCAGCCCGGCCTGGTGTTGTGCGCTAATGGGCGAAATATACTAGCTGGTCTGGGCCTAGCCGGTTTGACACACATCCCCTGCCTGCCACATGTGCTGAATTTGGGGTGCAGAAATTCCTAAACACCAGACAGTGAAAATCAATTTAGTTAATCGAACACACACAACACCCCCACCCCCCTTTCACTCAAACCATTAACAAACTATTTACAAATTTTCTTAAAAACATATTAAAATAACTATAATGCAGCTAAACGTACTATATAAACAAACAAAACTATATACACGCCTTATCCTTAACTTAAGGCCAGTGACATCCAAGTGGCTCAAAGGGTGGGTTCCTGCACCAACATAGTCCCTGGCCTGGAACACAATTGTCCAGCCAGGGCACAGTTCTGGAAGATGAGGATGATAAGTAGGATGAGGAGGATGAGGAGGAACCGTGTTCTCAGCAGGGTGGCACCCAAGCCAGCTAACGGGCAGCTGGGTCACCATCAGCACCTCAGAAGGCAGGGTTAGCATTGGCGAAATGTGGGAAAGCTTTGTCATCACGCCACAACAACCTGCACCAGCAGCAGATCTGGTACGTCTTAGCGGGAGGCAGCATTTTAGCAACATGGTGGAAGAGTACACGTTCTTACTGATGGGTTTGCCAAGGGGCATAGCTACAGGGAAGCGTGGGAAGCACACTGTTTTGGGTCCCTGACCTAGAAGGGGCCCATCCCGGAGGAGAAGGAGGACTAAAAAACTTTGTCAGGGCCCCCTCAACAGCATTATACAATGAAATTAGATACAGTGGCAGTATAGACAGTGTAGAAAGCAGATAGAAAATAAACCCAAACAGCCTCACACCCTACACACTCAACACCTCCTCCCCCTTTCACTCAAACCATTAACAAACTTTTTACAAATTTACTTAAAAACATATTAAAATAACTATGAGACAGCTAAACTAACCATATAAAGAAACAAAACTATATACACGCCTTATCCTTAACTTAAGGCCAACCAAATACAAGTGGCTCAGAGGGTGGGTATCTGCACCAACATAGGCCCTGGCCTGGAACACAATTGTCCAGCCAGGGCACAGTTGAGGAAGAGGAGTAGGAGGAACGATGGGGGATACAGAGGACACAGACAATATACCTCCCTCAAAGAGGATAGCTTGTCCTTGCCTCTGGGCAGCCTGGCAGACATGAGCGACTACATGCTGCAGTGCCTGCGCAACGACCGCCCAGTTACTGCCGCATTCTAACTTTTGCTGATTACTGGGTGGCCACTCTGCTGCATCCCCGTTACAAGGACAACGTGCCGTCCTTAATTTCCCTCACTGGAGTGTATTAGGAAGATGAGCCCGCTAGTAGACACGCTGCTGATGGCATTCACACCTGACACCGGGGACTCAGTGGAAGCACAAGGTGAAGGCAGAGGAGAAGGAGGAAGAATTTGCCAATGCAGCTGGGTCCCCAGCACCACCTCAGAAGGCAGGGTTAGCATGGGCAAAATGTGGAAAAGCTTTGTCATCACGCCACAACAACCTGTACCACCAGCAGATCTGGAACATCTTAGCAGGAGGCAGCAGTTCAGCAACATGGTGGAACAGTACACGTACTGACTGATGGGTCTGCTTAGGGGAATAGCTACAGGGAAAGCAGGGGAAGTAGCTGCTTTGGGGCCGTGACCTAGAAAAGGCCCATCCAGGAGGAGGAGGATGACTAACAGCATAATACAATGAAATTATATACAGTGGCAGTATAGACAGTGTAGAAAGCGAATAGAACAGCTGCTGGGCCTGGTCTGAGAGAGCGATCTTTAGTAGCCACAGGCATGGCGGCATGAAAGGAAGGGGTTTGCGCAAAAATTACTGGGGGAGGGGGGCCCCATTCAAAAATTTGCTGTGGTGCCCAATCATTTCTAGCTACGCCACTGGGTCTGCCCCATTCAACCTATGGGTCATCAAATTGGGCACATGTCCTGAGGTTGCCCTTTACGCCTTGGAGGTGCTGGCCTACCCTGCAGCCACTGTATTGTCTGAACGTGTGTTTAGCATGGCTGGTGGCATTATCACAGACAAGCGCAGCCGCCTGTCCGCAGACAATGTGGGCAAGCTTTCGTTTATTAAAAAGAACCAGGCATGGATCCCACAGGACTTGTTTGTACCTTATGCAGAATAGACATGTATACCGGCCTCACCCAACCACTGTTATACTACCGTGCACTTACACTTTGTTTTATTTTTTATATTTTCCCAATGTTTTGGGGTCTACACTAATTTATTTAAAAAATTAAAAATATAAAAACTGTTATTGGCGACTACCTTTGGCTTCACAGCCCAAAAAGGCTATATTTCATGCAAGAATGTAACCGCCAATTGTAAGTTCCCTGTCCGTTTTGCAGTGCAGGGGTTTGTACCTGGCAAAAATGGTAATATTTCACCCAACAATTTAAAATCTATCCTTTGCCGGACAGTATTAAACTTGGCCAGCCACAGCTGGAACCACTGATTAACGGTATTGCTATTTTGGAAATTGAATTTCACGCCAGAACAAAATCTATCCTTTGCCGGACACTATTAAACTTGGCCAGCCACTGCTGGGACACCAGATTTAGGGGATTGCTATTTTGGCAATATAATTTCACCCCAGAACAAAATCTACCCTTTACCGGACACTATTAAACTTGGCCAGCCACAGCTCAAACCACTGATTTATGGTATTGCTATTTTGGCAATTGAATTTCACCCCAGAAAATAATATATCCTTTGACGGACACTATGAAACTTGTCCAGTCACAGCTGGAACACCAGATTTACGGTATTTCTATTTTTGCAACTGAATTTCCCCCCCGGAAAATAATATATCCTTTGACGGACACTATGAAACTTGTCCAGTCACAGCTGGAACACCAGATTTACAGTATTTCTATTTTTGCAACAGAATTTGACCCCAGAAAATAATATATCCTTTGATGGACACTATGAAACTTGTCCAGTCACAGCTGGAACACCAGATTTACGGTATTTCTATTTTTGCAACTGAATTTCACCCCAGAAAATAATATATCATTTGACGGACACTATGAAACTTGTCCAGTCACAGCTGGGACACCAGATTTACGGTATTTCTATTTTTGCAACTGAATTTCACCCCAGAAAATAATATATCCTTTGACGGACACTATGAAACTTGTCCAGTCACAGCTGGAACACCAGATTTATGGTATTTCTATTTTTTCAACTGAATTTCACCCCAGAAAATAATATATCCTTTGACAGACACTATAAAACTTGTCCAGTCACAGCTGGAACACCAGATTTACGGTATTTCTATTTTTGCAACTGAATTTCACCCCAGAAAAAAATATATCCTTTGCCGGACACTATTAAACTTTGCCAGCCATTGATAGGACACCAGATTTAGGGGATTGCTATTTTGGCAATTAAATTTCACCACATAAAAAAATCTATCCTTTGCCAGACAGCAGACATTATTATACTTGGCTAGCCACAGCTGGAACACCAGATTTAGGGGATTGCTATTTTGGCAATTGAATTTAACCCCTCAATAAAATATAGAAATTTCTATCCTGAGTTTCTAGGGGTGACAATAAGCACAGCCAAGCCCCTGATTTAGGATATAGCAAAATAAAACCCTAGTATTGATGGATTGATATACTTGGTGGCAGCTTGTGCTTGTGCGCCACAAGACTCAAAATGGCCGCCGATCACCCCAGAAAAAAGTGACAGAAAAACGCTCTGTGCAGCCTAAAAACCAGTGAGCAATTAACTAGCAGAAATTGAATGATTCACAGCTGTAGATCGATCACTTCATTAGGTGTTTTTGCTGAGTTTTCCCTGCCTAATCTTGCCCTCACAGCAGCTGCATCCTATCCCTACAATAATAAGAGTAGAGTGACGTGCGGCGCTACGTGGCTCCAGCTTAAATAGAGGCTGGGTCACATGCTGCACTTGGCCAATCACAGCCATGCCATTAGTAGGCATGGCTGTGATGGCTTCTTCGGGCAAGAAGTAAAACGCTAGCTGATTGGATGCTGTGCAGCCCTTTAGAAAGCGGGAAGAAATCACCGAACAACGGACCCGAACCCAAACTTTTTTGAAAATGTCCGGGTTCGGGTCCGTGTCCCGAACACCCCAAAATTCGGTACAAAACCTGAACTATACAGTTCGGGTTCGCTCAACTCTAAATAGGACCCATCTCCACTCCTGACCTGCCTGTTTTAGTAGCTTCGTGCATTTTTCATGTAATAACAATTCTGGGGCATCTATTCTTATGGCTCTATGTTTTTCCATTCCTTTATTATGTCTTCTAGAAGTTATGAATGAATTGCTATTAGCCTTCACTAAGGGTACAAGTCTGAAAATGGCAGCACTGATTGGACAGGGTGAGTCTGTGTAGGTACACCCCCCAACTTGTTACCATCCCTCTGTACCGTTATTGCAGACTGCTAGCAATTCATTCATAACTTCTAGTAGAAATAATAAAGGAATGATACAACGTAGAGCCAAAAGAATAGAGGCTCCAGAATTGTTATTACATGGAGAATCCATGACATGTCAGGAGTGGTGAAAGGTCCTCTTTAAAGACTCCACTTTTTCATGATACAAATTCAATACAATATGGTGACATGCTAGCAAAAGCCTCAAAAGACTGCAATTCGAATCAAAACCAGTGGGCGGCCATACTTAGACACATATAGAATAGATATCTCATGACAGTCACAAAATTATGTTTTTTTACTAGGTTTGTCTGTTGCTGTATAGCCTAGGATTTGTTGAGCCAAGGGGCAAGTAAGGAAGAACATATCTGTATATATTTCTAATATAAGGTAACACACAAAATTTCCCTAAGCAGACATAGCAGTTTCGTGATATGCCATATAATATATGCAATTTGTTTTTTTTTTATTATTATTCAAATCATTGTCCCTATTAAGGGCTTTTCTGGGTTTACTATGGTTTTAAACAGATATGTTCCTGTAGTTGCTTACAGCATGTACATTTTACACATACTTTATGTCTCTCTTGATCCATTTTTACCATTTAAACCAATCACTCTGGTTTCTTTACACTCTGTATGTAGCACTTCCTGTTTCTGTATCTAACTAAACCCATGATGACATTCTCATTCTCTGCCACAGCTCCAGCCCTGCACTTAAAAATGCCCAGATAATTCATAGCTTCTCCTACCCAGCTAGTTATATAGACACTCCCTATTACTGCCCCTAACAACACCCAGCGAGTTTATAGCTCCTCCCACCAGCTAGTTTCATAGACACTCCCTACCACTGACCCTAAGAACACCCAGCTAGTTTATAGATCCTCCCACCTAGCTAGTTACAAAGACACTGCCTACCACTGACTCTTAGAACACCCAGATAGTTTATAGCTCCTCCCACCCAGCTAGTTACATAGACACTCCCCTAT
This sequence comes from Bufotes viridis, assembly GCA_033119425.1. Lineage (NCBI taxonomy): Eukaryota > Metazoa > Chordata > Amphibia > Anura > Bufonidae > Bufotes > Bufotes viridis. Next base: position 135,770,162 of record CM065593.1, on the reverse strand, counting down.
CACTGCCTCTAACGCCATCCAGCTAGTTACATAGACACTACCTATTACTGCCCCTAACAACACCCAGCTAGTTTATAGCTCCTCCCACCAGCTAGTTACATAGACACTCCCTACCACTGACCCTTAGAACACCCTGATAGTTTATAGCTCCTCCCACCCAGCTAGTTACATAGACACTCCCCTATCACAGCCCCTAATGCCCAGCTAGTTTTTAGCTTATCCCACCCAGCTAGTTAGTCTACTTTCACACTTGCGGAAGGACAGATCTGGCAGGCTATTCTATTTTTTTTTTCCCCACGCTGGTCCATTATGTGACCATCTAACACACTGCACTATGGGTTTACTTCTTATCTGTTATCCTTTCACTTTGTTTGGATTTATTATTGATCATATTAATTATTTATATATTTTTCCAATATTTTTCATCAATATTTTTTATTTTTTCTTTATTTCTTTATTTATTATTTTTTTATATTTTTTAATTTTTTTGTTTTTCACTTACTTTATTGGTAATTTTGTGGTCACGTATTTATATTTACACGTTTTTTACTTCCCTCATTTGTGGGGGTCTTACATTTGTGTATATGCACTTGTTATTTATGCACATATTTTTTATTTTTTAGTTTGTCCTTATCACTTGCACAATGTCACTTTATTATTAAATCTTTTTAAAGTTTCTTCCTATTTTTCATCTATATACAATTATGTGTATGAGGTCTTGCATTTATATATTATTTATGGTATGATATTTATCTGATTACGTCCTTTTGGACACAATAGCCTGATGTATCCGAGAGGAGCGTGGATACGAGCGCCCCCTCGGTGATTTATACACAAATGTGGCTGTGGTGTTCCACATCTACATTTGTGTATGGTATCCCATTGCACATAATAGCCCGTTGTACTTTGTGATGTTGCGCATCTCGCTTGTGCGCTGGTGGGGCGTGCATTGTGACGCGCTCCGTTCACCCGGTCGTCTTGACGACCGGACGCCGGCTCAGTCTGTACACGTAGCGGTGACGCTGGCCACGTCATCTAGCTGCGCGACTGAGTCCGGCGTCTGGCGCATAATGGCGGGGGGATGCGCGGACGTAATGCTGGCCACACTAATCAGGGCGACGATGCGCATTTCTGATTGGGCTATAGGTGTGCTTAGGGTATATAAGACGGAAGTTTTGACAAATCGAACATCCTCCTGACGAAGCCTGTGAGGGGTGAAACGCGCGTCGAGGTTTCTGGTGTCCACGCTCTTCCCGGATAGGACAATGGGTAATACATTCTATTATCTATATTGCACTGTTTGACTGTTTGGGTCAGGTTCTGTTATTATATCCCACCCTCTTTGGTGGTTTTTTTTCTGACCACTTGGTTGGATATTTATGTGAGTTTATCCGTGTGGGGATTACATCCCTGTATGTTTCAACTTGTATAGACCCACTGTGTGTATGTAGGACTATTATATTCCATATGTCTACATATTCGGGTTGTGCGTGGACTTTGTCTTCCGGGTTGTGGCCTGCTGTGACAGGCACTTCGGTGTTTTGCTTTTCCCATATGTTATGTGTTACTTTATAATAATAAAATTGAGAGATATTTTATCTTATATGGCGTAACTCCTTTTTTGCAAGGGTTTAGTTCTTTTGGGTATCAGTATATAATACTCCTTGCTAGATATTGCGGATGATGAGTTTGAGGAATTTCTTTTTGGTTTTGTACTAGGCTATTCAGCCTGCCTGATCCGTCCTGCCGCAAGTGCCCGTGCACTGCCATGCTGCTGCTCCGTCCCCAACTGACTATAATGGGGGCGGGGGTGGAGCTACGGCACAGCACGGCAGTGCACTGCCAGAGATCGCAGGACTAAAAGTCCTGCATGTCCGACTTTTCAGTCCGGCGATCTCTGGCCGTGCACTGCCGTGCTGCGCCGTAGCTCCGCCCCCCGCCCCTATTATAGTCAATGGGGACGAAGCGGCAGCACAGCAGTGCACGGGCACTTGCAACAGGATGGATCCGGCAGGCTGAATAGTAGCCTTACATAGACACTCCGCCGGCACTGCCCCGAACACCTCCCATCTAGTTTATAGCTCCTCCCATACAACTAGTTACATAGACGCTCTTCTATCACTTCCCTGGTTGCTGCTTTGACACGTCCATGGACATAACATCACAGGATATAAAAAAGAGCTGTATGGACATGGTCATTTGACCACAGCCTGGAACGGATGTTAGGAGCAATAAAGGTAAAAGAAATATTGCAAAATTATAGTTACCTTCATAAATGACTAGTTAAAAGGATGTTAATGCAAACTGAAAACCCCTTTAAGGTATACACCTTTAAATGATGATTTCTAAAGATTACACTAGCTTTAATAGTTCTGTGAGCAAAGACAAAAATAATAATGTGTGAACCATAGAAAAACATTTCCTTCTGTAGTAATAATCTAGATTTTTGCTCTGTATTTGAATTTCATGCAACAATAGTCTTTATGATGTTCCTTATATTTAATCTTGGTCCATTCTGTGATTTATGAATCATTATGAACATTTGTCTGGCTTTCTTCTACACAATTTTGTGATTAAATTCACTGTAATTTATTGGGTAAAAATGTTTTGACCAGCAGAGAAATGATCACACCTACAATTTTTAATAGCCACTTAGTGGCTTGGTCCTTTAGTTTAGAGAATACATACTGGTTACAAAATGTTATTTATTTTCCTACTTTTTTAGATTAATATCCAATATATTGCAGGCTATTTCATTTTCTAGATATTACCAGCAGATGGAGTATTTATTTGCCTGGTTACTAATAATTTTCATGAATTGCGCACACTAACCAAAGAAACATAACTACAGTATGTATGCAATAAATATTCTACAGTTTTCTGAATGATGCTTTTATAACAGTGTGTTAGATATCATACCACCATACCTGTTACCAAAGGGACAAAGAAACAAAGTACTAGTCACTGGTTTCCCCACAATAATGTATCAGCCACAAATGTCTACCATAGGTGCCAGCCACAAATTATACATAGCACATTACTCTGGTTTGCTTCACTCACTGGCTATGGCTTTCTTCCTCACAGTCTTCTAAGTCAAGGTGCCATAGCTCCCAACCCCTCCAGATAACATAAGGCTCAATGGCTTATTTAAAAAGTCTCCCTGCTGTTAAACAGGAAATGGTGATTAAGATATATTACTGTAAGGAAATACTATGATCCCTGTCCGGAACCACAGCTGACAAACTCAAAAGCAGCTACCAGTCTTCCTTAACCGCACCAGTTAGTTGAAACTAAGGATGACCCTAAATTCTTCACCAAGGTCTACCACACAGCCTGATAGACTTGGCTGCTAGGGACCTATGTTTTTGATGCAGAGCAAGGTAGCAGAAAACAGGTGTAAGGTCTCTAGAAGAAGACCTAATAGAATAACCAGGGAGATTACCAAATAGTAGTTGGTAAATAGGGTCAAAACCAGGAGAGACAGATACAAACAAAAAAACGTACAAGGGGTTAATCTAGAGATAGGCCAAAAACAGTTCACCAGTAGCTCCTAGATCTATGGTTTGATAGGGACCTGATTAGCCCAGTGTCCAGACTCACTGATACGTCGACCAGATGAAACATTGATGGTTGACATAACAACCCTCCAGACACAGCCATGCACAGGATTGTGGCTGGTTAAATAATTGACAATTCTTTCCGGTGCATTTATTTTGCTATTCCCATCTACTCCTCATTGATCCTCAACTTGGCCTTGTTCCTAACTACTCTTCTGCTTTGTCCTTTGGTCCTTCTGCCCAATTCCTGTTGTCCATTTCTGGATATAACTTCTGGCCTGTTCCTAAGTTCCAGTGGGCAACAATTTTCTGATGATAATACAGTCAAAGAGACAGTAACAGGATTCCTGCAGCAGCATGAAGTCTCCTATTCTGAGGCCATCCAATTACTGGGGGCGAAGTGGAATAATGTATTGATGTCAAAGGGAATTACATTGAAAAGTAGTATTTAAAATTTTCTCTGAAAATTTGCATTCATATTCAGGTAGATAACTTATTGAACACCCTTCGTTTTTGTTTTAGCAACTGCCTGAATTCCCCATGTAATAGCAATCTTGGAGCACCTACTCTTATGCCTCTATGTTGAACCATTCTTTTATTATCCCTGCTAGAATTTATAAATGAATTACTAGCAGTTTGCAATGAAGCTCCATATGGGTGTTTCCAGTTGGGTGTGTCCTTGCACAGTCTGCACCTATCCACTCAGTGCTGCCAGTGTCAAACTTTGCAGGGACTTAGCCCCAGCTGGATCTTCATTGTAAACTGCTCGCAATTCATTCATAACTTCTTGCAGGAATAATAAAGGAATGGCACAACAAAGAGTGGTAAGAATAATTGCTCCAGAATTATTATTACATAGGAAATGCAAGTAGTTACTAAAACAGACATATCAGGAGGGTTTTTTACAACTGTTTCTGCACATTTTATGTATGTCCTTTCTTTCATTTTTGCAACTATGAAGTAATGTCCCATTGTATATTAAAGTCTATAAAGGGAGTGTCTTTACTGAGGCTGCAATAACAAATGACAAGACAGGTGCACAACTGCGGTCTTACTAAGGCCTCAAACTGATGTTAAAATTGAGAGATTGGTCAACATATCTTGCTGTGGAAAACATGTCTAAGGCCGAGCACCAGGCCAAGGTTTTTCAAGTAGCTCGGGACCTAACACTCACCTACCTGCGTGTAATTGTAAATTAGAGTGTCTATACCTGGGGAGCACAACTCAATAGGGTAAAAAAAAAAAAAGCGTGTAATTGTAAATTAGAGTGTCTACACTCACCTACCTGTGCCATATGGGCAATACCAGAGCCAGTGGGCTAAATTACAGGAGTGTAAAGGCTGACTCGCAGCAAACTAACCAGTTACCTCCAGCATGTAGCCATGCTTACAATGGGAGGAGGGAGAAGGCTGTGAGCCCCACCCAAGACTGGCTGATAGGGCCGAGGCATTTAGATGCAACCCTTCCCGTCAAAATATTGTCGGAAAATTGACAATATTTCGGGGGGAAGGGTTGAGACATATTTGCCCCCCTCAACCCAATTTTTAGTGATAGTTCAGGAAGAACTGGAGTACACACTGATCCTTAGGTACCTAGACATCACCCATCATGACCAACGTTTCTCCGACCTGCTCTTTAACGTAACCAACTCCTCCATATGCCGGAGATTGTAAACCACAAAAATCAGCAGGGTGAGACACATGCGCATACAAGGACCATTGCCATCCACATGAAAAAAACATATACACAGACAACAAAAACACACAACATGGACATATACGGGAACAAATGATGTGACAAATAGTACAGGCGTTTCAAATGTTGCCTAGCCCAGATTGGCCATTCTGACCCCCCAGCGCCTGGTGAGGCATGTACTGCTGAGAGGTAACCCTTTTATGGCCAATCTAACTAGACCTCACTGCACAATTTGTCACTTGACTGCTGGACACATTGCAATTACTTGCACAAGGGCAATTCCTTGCAATGTGTCCCTTGTTCCCACACCTGAAACACGTGATGTGGTTTCCTGTCCTGTGTGTTATGTTCCTATCTGTGTTGCAGTGTCTCGCTATATGACCTAAGCCACCACATGCAAAACATCTGATGTTTGCCGTGTATGGCCTAGGTTCGTCTACACTGCCATAGTGCTCCCATCTTCTGTACTGTACCATCCTCAGGGACGCACTCTTCACCACAGTTCTTTTTCCCAAAGTCAGGGAAAAATCTCTGTTAGTCTGGACAGGCTTGGTCTGGTGATTTGGCCTGTCACAGACTACCCTCCCCCCTTTTTGCCCTAAACAGGACAAAGTTTTGGGAGATTCCAGCCCTGACTTTAAGGAAAAAGAAAAGGCCAGCACCAAATTGGTGATGACCTGTTACATGCCAGTCATTAGCTGGGACCTTACAGCAACCTCAGCCTTCAATTTGGCTAACGTCACGTCAGTAGAGGCAGCCCGCTCCTTGAAGGCCTTGACCTCAGCCTAAGACTGAGTCAACTTAGCCTCAATTTCCTCCTTCTGCCTCTGCAGCTAACCGTGACTCTACTTTAGCCACCTGTGCATCTCAGTCAACAGTAGACTGTATATTCTCTGCCAGCCGTGCCCGCAATGCCGAAACCAGGTCCGAATTACTGGCACAGCATTGGCAGTGAATATTCGGAGGAATTGTCTCCGTTGACCGAGACACCAGCAAGATTTCCTTTGGCTTGCAGATGCTAACCTCAAACGTATGAACCAGTTTGGCTAGCATCTGAAGTCGCTTTGTGGATTTATTTAACACCGTCCGTTTGTTAATACAGAGCTTGTCATAGCTACAAGCCTGTGCTAACAAATTGTACCACAGCATTTCTGCTGACTTGTATGTGGTGGGGACTATAGGATTGAAAGTGCTGTGTCTGCTCAAGTGTTGCAGTGTGGAGAAGTCCATACTCACTTTTTGCTGAGTGTCCATCTTCTCGTTAGTGCTGTACCTCTTCGTCCTACGCAGCTGCTTGGAGGAGGTCCTTTGTTTCCCGGATTGCCTCCTCCCGACCAGCCGGACTTGTACACAGCTCCAAAGAAGATGGATCTCTTCCAATGACGTGTCCTCTTCTCCCTTGAAACACTCGAGCGATGCAGTGACCGTGTAAAGCAAATAGAAACATATTAGTAATCAGACAGATTATAGATTCTCTGCTAGAGATTTTGATCTGCGTTTGATTCTATAAGGAAGAATCGCGTTACCTCTCCAACTCATCAGGTCTTAGACGCCCAGAAACTGCTGACCGTGTCTCTCTTGCCTGATAATTTACAGTATAAGCAATCTTTAGCCTCAAGACCAAATACAGATTCAAAATCTAAGCAGTGGGCCTGGCTCGCCAATGTTAAGGGGGAATATTAATTATCAATATTTGAGCAAATATCAATAATTAATATTCATAAATAGGCGTAGACGTCTACTGATGACTCCTCCTATTTATACCTTAAATAATGATAAATACCTCCTTTTGCCTTACACTATCTACAGTACTGAATTCAACTACGACTTACTGCTCTATTGCTACTATAATAACAGACTAGACACTATGTAAAATAATAAAGAAATATTTATTAATACAATACCTTTCTATATTCTAAATATTGCTATAATTATATATATATATCCATATAAAGGGCCAATCAGCCAATCAGTGGCCACAGTTATGTTATGTGTCAGGCCAGTGATTGGCTCAGCAGGAAATCGCTGCCTGACATGTGACACAGCTGCAGCCACTGATTGGCTGAGTGAAAAAGGTCTTCAGACCTCAAATAACTTGTCAGGAGGCGGCGGTGCGCAAGGTAAACGAAAGTTATAGGGCTTTAGACTGTCTCTCCTGGAGGGGGCCCCGTGGGCCCCCCTGACTTAGGGGCCCGGTCGCAATTGCGACCGCTGTGACCCCAATAGCTACGCCACTGTGTTAATACAAATCACAATGCAGTCCAGGGGTAATGGCACTGCAAGGGTTAACACAACATGGGTTGCAGGGGTCAATCTGCACACAGCAGCCTTGAAGGGGTTCAAGGTTACAGGGCTGCTGGGCACTGCAAGTGTTCCGGGCTGGGGTACTGCTGGGCTGGATAAGGGCTATAGCAGTTAAGGGGTTAATAAGGGGTTAAGGGGTACACAGCAGCAGGAGTTGATGCTGCTGGGCAGGGAAGGGGTACATGGGAATGCAAGGATATGGGAAATCAGGGCAGGGTTATTAGGGGTATCCAGCAATCTCAGGTCCCATCTGAGTGTCCTTCCTATCTGTGTGTCGCTCAGCTCAGAAGACCCCTACTTTGTATAAGTCATCCGCATGTCCACCCCCCCCTTCCACCCAAGGTGACATCATCCTGTGTATGTGACGAAATGCAAGCATCCTGAATGAGAGCACCATGGCAACACAAATAGACACCCATGTAAGGTGGGAGGAGTATATCCCAGGTGCAGTGATTACCACACCAGGCATATGCAACAAACAGAGGGACGGACGTTCGTCTGTAACTCAAGTAAAGTGAAGAGGAGGCACTCACCACGGTAAATAATGTTCAAGCTTTATTCAGCACACACCGGTGCACTTCAAAGGTAGGGGCATAGACAGAGTGTCATACAACTAACAAGCAGCGATAGCTATTTCGCGCAGCACGCGCTTCTTCAAACTGCACACCTGATCGTCAAATGATGACGTCAATTTAAAGCGCTAGCGTCCCGGGTTGCCAAGATACCCTGGACGCCACTCGCTATTACATTCAGACAATTGCGGGAAACACCCGCTAACAATACAGAAAATACACTACAATAAAGAAAGACTTACACAGAACGACACACATCCGGCTGGAGCCTATAAGAAAACTGACATATCGGCACGTTCATTGAGTCCCAAGCGCCCTGTAGCCTGTGTACGGAGGATCCACCTACTCTCGTTGCAAAAGTAGGCGGTGTCTATCACCTCCACTTGGCAGTGGGCGGACTGTCTCCAATCCTACAAAGTGCAGCGGTTTCAGGTCCCCAGAGTGTACTTCCCGATAGTGCTCAATCACCCGCGGGCACCCTTTTCCTGAGGCTATGGAGGATACATGCTCTCTAATACGTTCATTCAGACATCTTTTTGTCTTTCCTATGTAGAAGCAGCCACAATCGCACACCAAAGCGTACACGACGTGGGTGCTTCTACAGTTAATAAATTCTTTTATTCTGTGGTACTGGCCAGCAAAGGATACCACCTTCATCTGTAGGCCATATTTACACATATTGCAGTTACCACATTTAAAATGTCCCACTGGTTTGCATTTTGACAGACAATCTTCACTCCGTGGTGTAATGAACCTGCTACATACTAACTTATTCCTAATTGTGTGTGTTCTCCGGAACGAGACCAACGGTTTTTCTGTACTAATCTGGGCTAACATCGGGTCCCTTTTCAGGATGTCCCAGTGATTTAAAATAACGGACCTGATTTTTTCTGCCATAGGACTATACTTAAATGTCATGGGAAACCTATTGGGTCTACTACAACTCCCTTGTGTTCTCTGTTTACTTTGAGTCCCCTGCAGAAGCATCTGTTGGGAAAACTGTTCCTCGACTCTCCTCATGTCCTCAACCACATCTTTTTCTGGATACCCTCTAGATAGCAATCTCTCTTTTAACTCGCAGGCCTGTTGACGATAACTGGCTGTGTCTCCATTGATCCTACGCAACCTGATGAACTGTCCAAAAGATACAGATTTCTTGACACTCCTAGGATGGTAACTGTCGTGGTGGAGCAAAGAGTTGGTCGCCGTGGGCTTGCGAAAGCCCTCCGTGACCAACCCGTCGCCCGCCACCACGACAGCCACGTCCAAAAATTCCAATCTGGAACCCCCGAAATTGAGGGTAAAAACCATTCCCATGAAATTGTCATTCAAATAGCGAACAAATGCGCCACATTCTTCCTCTGTACCAGCCCAGACAACAAATACATCGTCCACATATCTTATATACGTCTTAATCATTGATGCATAGGGGTTCAGAGTGGAGAACACAAATTTGTCCTCTAATCTTGCCAAATACATATTGGCGAACGTACACGATACAGGGGTGCCCATGGCCGTCCCTACCCGCTGTCTGAACCACTCATCACCAAATTTAAAGACATTATTTTGTAAGATGAACGACAGAGAATCCTCTACAAACTCGCAGAATATCTCATCTTTTTTCATGTTGCGCAGGATGTCGATGACAGCCTCCACCCCCGCATCATGGGGGATGCGGGTGTAGAGGCTCTCCACATCCAAGGACACCAACCTATAGTCAGACCTCCAATGAATGCCATCAAGAGCCACCAAAAAAATCATTGGTATCCTTCAGGTAAGCCGGGGCACTAGGGAGTATTGGTCTCAAAAGCCAGTCGATATACTTTGACAAAGGCTCAGTCACGGACCCAACCCCAGAGACTATGGGTCTCCCCGGGGGGTGGGTCAGTGATTTATGAACCTTTGGTAAGAAATACCAACAAGGTTTGGAGGGTGCCTCAGGGATTAATTTCTTTGCCATTTTCCCACTTAAAAACCCACATCCACAAACCTCTGGAGTAGGATTTCTAGCTCTTGCTGTATTTTAGGGATAGGGTCACCCCTGATAACCTCATACGTAAGACCATCTTTCAACTGTCTATAGGCTTCAGACATATAGTCCGTGACTGTCATAAGGACTACATTGCCCCCCTTGTCGGACGGCTTAATTATTATTTCTTTCTGCGCTTGTAGCCAATCGAGGGCTTTTTTCTCCTCCCACGATATATTATTCTGTGCTCTAGGATATACTAATGCTCGTATCTCCTTGAGTACCTGATAATAAAAGATATCAATACAGCTGCCGGCAGGCATAGGGGGGCAAAATGTAGAACGTACCCCTCCTGAAAACGGAGGCACCTGACCTGTACCAGTCCCTACGGTATCCTCGCCTGCATCTGCTAAGGCTAGTAAACATTCTTTTTCCTCGTCACTTAAGACGTTAGTAACCCTGAAAGCTGACATATCAGGAACCAAGGGGATCTCGCCTGGTAACCGCTGGGGAGTGAAATTACGGTCGTCATGAAACATTTTCAATAGATACATCTTCCTAATTGCTTTAAACAAATCGACCTCAAATGCTACCGGATCGAACTGTTCAACAAGGCTGAAACCGAGTCCCCTATTAAGGACCCGGGTGCAGCCCTCGGGCAGTTCGAGTCCCGTCAAATTAATCACCACAGATTCATCAACCGCTTCAGTATTTAACGTCACAGTCTCGTTCACTTTCTCCACGACACCTGCTTCCTTGGTCGGTTCGATTTTCGCAGTTCTTTTTCGCCGTGACTTGCCTCTTCCCCTTCTGGTGCGTCTCCTAAAGGGGCATTCTCATTTCTGTTTTTGTTTTTATTATTACCAGCCAAACCCCCCTGGGTCGGATCATCCGACCCGCTGGATTCGGACTCGCTGGTCCAGAAGTCACTTTTCTGGCGTTTCCCTATTTTTCTCCTGGTTAACCTTTTTCTTGCAATCTGCCAGCCAAAGATACGTCCTGATTCATAATCCATTTTATCACGGATGAACTTATCCTTTTTCTTTTCTTTCACCTCCGATTGTGTTATCGACAATTTTTTATTTAACTTTTTCTCAACCAATTGTAGCTGCCCTTCAGTCAAGCGAGTTGTGAGTTCTCTACGGGTTTTCTCTAGGTCCTCTTTCACAATCTCATATTCCTTAATGTTCCGCTCTAAAACACATTCCAGGATTTTCAAAGAACAATCCGCAAATACACTTTGCCAGTTTTTGACAAACTCATCATCATTTTCAAACTGGGCCGGTTCTCTATATACTCTTTGTATGCTCTTAATGAGTTCACCGTCCAAAACAACCGGACCTCTCTGTCAGCCAAGTATGAAAAACTCGTCTGCCCCCAGTCTACCTTCATCAATTGAAGAAACAGCTTTATCCGAGGCCATTGCGGTATCGTACCGGTACCGGTCACCTACGCCGTAATCACAAGGAGGTGCTCTGTTGTAATAGTAGAAAGTTCATCAATGATGCGTAAGTCAGAAGCAACAACGGCAACACTCCCCCCACGGCAGTCAAGACCATACAGCGCCTCAGCTGGATCCTCCACGATCAACCGCTCAGGTGGTGCTCAATCCAACAAAGTCCTAAATGTACGTCTGTAACTCAAGTAAAGTGAAGAGGAGGCACTCACCACGGTAAATAATGTTCAAGCTTTATTCAGCACACACCGGTGCACTTCGAAGGTAGGGGCATAGACAGAGTGTCATACAACTAACAAGCAGCGATAGCTATTTCGTGCAGCACGCGCTTCTTCAAACTGCACACCTGATCGTCAAATGATGACGTCAATTTAAAGCGCTAGCGTCCCGGGTTGCCAAGATGCCCTGGACGCCACTCGCTATTACATTCAGACAATTGCGGGAAACACCCGCTAACAATACAGAAAATACACTACAATAAAGAAAGACTTACACAGAACGAGGGAGGGACGTTCGCTTCCCTCTCTCTGTTATGTTAACTATCCCCAGCAGTGCTGGAGACAGTTAATCAAAAGCAACAGGATCTTATCAAACCTGTGTCTTTTGAAGTCACCAGATGGCCGGACATAATTGTCCGGTCATCTGGTGACAACTCCACTTCCCACAGGAATAGGTTGGGGAGGCACCTGGACAAAGGATATTTAGAATATATGGGCATATATACCTGGGGCGCATCTATACTCATATATCTATATATGCCTATGGAAAGAGGAGGCATATATGGGATATATATATATGAAAGGGGACATATATTATAAGGGGCAATATATGAGGACCACACAGGGGCCCTAATGAGACCATGGGGGACAAACAAGGCAGATATGTGCACAGATGCTGGGCACATCTGTGCACATCATCTGATGATATAAAATGGGCCACAATGAGCCCATGGGGGGGGGGATATATATACATGTATGCATATAACCCGGGCACATTTCCCAGGGTCCATGCACACATATACATATGGCACACACATAGAGATGCAAGCCATCCAGGGACGTACATACATCCCCATGTATGAGCATACCCCCGGGTCCCATCTTAGGGCCCATTTGTATATGCACATATATTATATATGCATGCACATGTTCGCATGCATATATATTTATGCATATTTTTCAACCCTTCCTGAACAGGGGCACATATACCATTGGCCCACCTTAAGGTGGATTGAGATGGGACAATTCTGCAGCCGATTGTCAGGACAGACGCATTGCTGCCCAACAGTCGGCTACTCTTTCAGTGAAGGAGACCACTGCATTTACATGCAGCAATCTCCTTTACTGTATGAGGATAAGGGATCGCTATAGCGACTCCTCATCCTCATACAGAATCATTGTGTCTGAGCAGCAGATCGTTGTTTAGACCACATGATCTGCTGCCCAGAAACTATGGTCGGTGATGGCCTGCACAAATGACAGGATCACCTGAGCCAGCATTTTGCTCGTTCATCGGGTGATCAGTGGGAAATTTACATGGGCAGATTGTCAGAAACGGCCTGGGTGCAGATGCAACTGGAGCACCCCATATAGCTAAGTTTTATATTTGTATTTGTATTACATTACATTCACTGTTTCTAAAATGAGCAATGAGCTGCGCACAATAGAAATAAAGTTGCTGTAAATGCTATGTCAATTTTTGCCAGTTTGAAGTAAATGCTTTTACTTTCCTCTTTTTAAATTTAACTTTTTCTATATTCCCTGGGAATCTTGATTTTGTTGGTGGAGATAAACAACTCAGGACCTCCTCAACCCACTGGAGTCTGATAGTATTGCATTCTAAATGTATATATTTCCTTTTTCTCACTAACTGTGTTTCAGGCAGTGTATATGCAACTGCTTTACACCTAAATCCTTTTCTGTTATTAACAGATATAACAGGTTCCTTTTAAATACCAATAGTTTCTGTGCCTCTTTGCTGGATATAGCGAATGCTCTGTCTTGGTGGACTTAGCAGTCCAGGGTCACTTTCTGCCAGATTTTACATTCATTGCACTCCACCTGCATGCCATTGCTGCTTGCTGTCAGCTCAGTTGCCAGACTCCATCTCCCTCATCCATTGCCATCATCATCCAGTTTTCTGTCATCTATCAGTTTACTGTTCCATGTTTATTATCTGATATGTGCTTTTATATAATATATATATATATATATATATATATATATATTATTGACAGTGTCTGGGTGTCACATAATTCTGCTCTACTCAAGTCCTGGGGGTATTTTAGTACCAATAGCCATTGATTAGGACTTGGAAGACTGTTATAGGTGAAGTCAAGTTCTGCAGTCCTGGAAACAACTGGCATCATTACAGAAGGATGCTGATCCCTGTGAATCTTGATCGCAGAACCTCAGCAAACAAAGCAGGAATATTGCATTCCTGCACTGTAGAATCCAGCAGTCAGTGTGTCTAAATGCTGATTGTGCTTCATCAAGGAACACATAGCAAGACCGACAGGCGATCCAATGATTGACAGATGATTGATCATGATGCACCAGTAAACACCGCACTGTTTTAGTCACTAACTATTGAGCAGAAAGGGGAGTCATAGCCAAAATTAAAAGCAGTGTCACTGGTAAATTTCTGGTATAATGCTGGAAAATATATTGTTATTAATAATAACAATAATAATAATAATAATATAATTTATTTATTCTTACTAAATAAATACTTTGTCTTGTTAATTTTTTAATTACATATCCTTTCAATCTTTCAAAGCAGAATCAACATTATTAACACACGCTTCTGTGATCATGTCTTCATTTTCAGTTCTTCAGAAATAAGGTTTTAACTCATCCTCTACTGCTCAGTCAGAACCACTTTTTTTTCCATCAATAAAGTTTTATTAGTTTTTATCATATTCTAACATCCATTTGTGGACGCAGCCACGTTATGAAAACATAGCGTAATATCAATTCAAAAAAGAATAATGAACGCGGCCACTATGTGGAGATATGTAGATAAGGTATCTTTAAACCTATCCTATGGCCCCACTTGGGTGTTGCCTACATAGGATCACTTTGTAAGTCATCAAATATTACAGGTACACACAAAAAAAAAAAAAAAAAAAAGTAATCAGGATGGACAGAATGTTATCATGTGTCTATCAAGCCTTCACAAAGGTACTGAAAACATTGAGATCCAGCTATTCCAAGCTATCATATGTGACTGTACTTTATTCATTCGTAATGCCCACAGATGTTCAAAAATGGCATGTGTAGTAACTCTGTCACTAACGTCAGTCAGAGAAGGAACTCTAGGTGACTTCCAGTGTTTCGCAATTAATAACTTAGTTGTTAACATAACATGACAAGTCAATATTCGGTCTTTATGCGGGATCATGTCCATATCTAATGAGAGGAGTGCTAACGCAGGATTCAATGAAATGTTGGAACCAGTCACTACCGTCATCAGGCCCTCAACATTCTTCCAAAGGGATTGAACATATGGGCATTCCCAAAAGATATGAAACAGGTCCCCAGGGGTGTGGTGACACCTCCAGCAGGAATTATCTACTGTCGGGTAGAATCTATGGAGTTTAGCAGGGGTAAAATACCATCTGGTAAAGAGTTTATGAAAACACTCCAAGAGTGTAGAGCAGACCGTAGCCTGATGCGTATATCGTATGGCTCTATACCATTGAGCGACAGAAAAGGACAGCTTCAGATCTTTTTCCCAGTTAAGGATATGGACCCTCTTGACCAGGAGAAGGTCTTCAATAACAGTCTTATATATCATGCAAGTAGGGGTCCCTAAGCTTCTCTGTGTGGTCCCAATAAGGTCATAAAGAAATTTGGGCATTTCTACATGAGCTTTCCTAAATTTTAGTAAAAAATGTGTTATTCTCAAATATTGATAATACCATGAACTAGGTATCCCATAAGTTTCCTGTATATTTGGGAAAGATCTCAGACCCTTATGATCATAAAGATCCGAGAGCACACTTATCCCTTGTCTCTTCAAGCATCCTATCGAAAGGTCAGAAATAAAGTAATTTAAAATATCAATTGGGATAGGTATTTGTGTCAATAGGGATTTTAACCCTAAACGTGACAGCACATTTTTCCATACCAAGATGGAGGCTCTCAACGTAATGGCCGAGGGGAGTGGGAACTTGGGATCTATCGTATGAACTAAAAGAAGAGAGTAAAGGGAGTTCCCATTGTTGAGGTCTGTCTCTATAGCTGGCCAACTGGGGAAGCTATCATTGGAATTCCAGAATTTTAATTGTTTAAGGACAAAAGCTTCATAATACCCATATAAATTCGGGATACTCAATCCCCCATGAGACCTATGTCCATACAAAATAGAAGCTGCCACTCTATGTGGACCCTTATTCCAGACAAATGCAAACATTTGTTTCTTAAGTTTGGTCATAGTTTTTGTGGGAATAGGAACCGGGAGTGTTCGGAAAAGGTATATGATCCTAGGGAGGATCATCATTTTATAAGTAACTATGCGGCCCATCCAGGATAAATTTAATTTGTCGTAACGGTCCAAGTCGCTTTGTAAAGATGTGTGCAAAATATCAAAGTTACAAGATACTAACCGCGATAGAGGATAACAAAGTTGTATACCCAAATAAGTAATTGAGCTAGTTGCCCATTGAAAAGGAAATTCTCCCTCTATCACTGATAGCAATGCGGGTGAAACTTTCAGAAGTCAGAACCATTTTTAACAATGAAAAGAACTCCTTCACTGATGAGCAGAAGTGCTTCCTTCCCAACAATCGACTGCTAAACTGTTCTATGTAAAGGGGCATTTATTCACAAGCAGAACATAACACTTCAATTTCTAAATCAAAATCGTAACTAGATAATAGTGTAGAAGAATTATGCTTATGAAAACATGTTTTTTTAACATATCAGGCCTAAGGGTACTTTAACACTTGCAGCAGGACGAATCCGGCAGGCTATTCAGCCTGCCAGATCCATCCTGCCGCATGTGCCCGTGCACTGCCGTGCTGCCACTCCGTCCCCTATGACTATAATGGGGCGGAGGGGTGGAGCTACGGCGCAGCACAGCAGTGCGCGGCCGGAGATCGCCGGACTAAAAGTCCTGCATGTCCGACTTTTCAGTTCGGCGATTTGTGAATAACCCTAATTTTGATAACCTTTCAGGGTACTGTAGTTGCCCCATTCCAGTTATTACTTTAGTTGCCCTCCTCTGAACCCTCTCCAGCTCTGCTATGTCTGCCTTGTTCACAGGAGCCCAGAACTGTACACAGTACTCCATGTGTGGTCTGACTAGTGACTTGTAAAGTGGTAGGACTATGTTCTCTGCCCCTTTTGATGCAACCCATTATCTTATTGGCCTTGGCAGTAGCTGCCTGACACTGGTTTTTGCAGCCTAAATTGCTGTTTATTAAAATTTCTAGATCCTTTTCCATGTCAGTGTTACCGAGTGTTTTATCATTTAGTATGTACGGGTGACTTGCATTATTCCTTCCCATGTGCATAACTTTACATTTGTCAGTGTTAAACCTCATCTGCCATTTCTTTGCCCAAGCCTCCAATCTATCCAGATCCCTCTGTAGCAGAAAACTGTCCTCTTCCGTGTTAATTACTTTACACAGTTTAGTGTCATCTGCAAAAATAGATATTTTACTGTGCAGGCCTTCTACAAGATCATTAATAAATATATTTAAGAGAATAGGGCCCAATACTGACCCCTGATGTACCCCACTAGTGACAGTGACCCAATCTGAGTATCTACCGTTAATAACCACCCTCTGTTTTCTGTCACTCAGCCAGTTACTTACCCACATACAGACATTTTCTCCCAGTCCGAGCATCCTCATTTTATATACTAACCTTTTATGAGGTACAGTGTCAAATGCTTTGGAGAAGTTCAGATATGCGACATCCATTGATTCGCTGCTGTCATGTCTAGAACTTACCTCCTGGTAGAAACTGATTAAATTCATTTGGCATGACCAATCCCTCACGAAGCCATGCTGATATGGCGTTATTTGCTTATTTTCATTGAGATACTCCAAGATAGCATCTCTTAGAAACCCTTCAAACAGTTTACCAACAACAGATGTTAAACTTACCGGCCTATAATTTACAGGCTCTGTTTTTGGACCCTTTTTAAATATTGGCACCACATTTGCTATGCGCCAATCCTGTGGAACATTCCCTGTCAGTATAGAGTCCGTAAATATCAGAAATAAAGGTCTGGCTATGATATTACTTAATTCCCTTAGGATACGGGGGTGTATGCCATGCGGTCCTGGCGATTTGTCTATTTTAATCTTTTTAAGTCGCTGTTGTACTTCTTCCTGGGTCAGACAGCCACTTTTAATGGGGAATTTACTTGTACATTTTGCATTTCATCTGACAGTTTATTTTCCTCAGTGAATATAGTGGAGAAAAAAATATTTAATAGTTTTGCTTTATCCTCGTCGCTCTCTGCAACACCCCCCTCATTGCTATGTAGAGGGCCGACTCCTTCAGATTTATATTTTTTACTATTTATATAATTGAAGAACATTTTAGGGTTAGTTTTACTCTCTTTGGCAATTAATCTCTTGGTCTCTAGTTTGGCAATTTTATTAGTTTTTTACATATTCTATTTTTTTCCTTATAGTTTATCAGTGCTTTCTGGCTCCCCTTCTGTTTTAGTGATTTATATGCTTTCTTTTTGTCATTTATTGCTTTCTTTACAGTTCTATTTATCCACATTGGTTTCTTATTGTTTCTTAGCCTTTTATTCCTACAAGGTATGTACCTCTCACAATTAGATGTTACAATGCTTTTCAAAATCTCCCATTTTGTGGTAGTATTTTTATTTTTGAGGACTTTGTCCCAGTTAGTTAGGCCTATGGCCTCGCTTAGTTGGCTAAATTTTGCTTTTTTGAAGTATGGTATTTTTGTTCCTCCCTTTAGAAACTCTCGTTTGAAGGATAATTGGAAGGTTATTACTTTATGGTCACTATTTTCTAGGTGTCCCTCAACCTGCACATCTGATTTTCTTTAAGGTCTATTGGTTAATACTAAGTCCAGTATAATAATCAATATCCTACAACATTTTCAATGAACTATATCAATGCATAATGGAGGAAGATTTTCTATTTGGCAAATGAGGAAACAAGACAATGTGTCAGAGACCCTTCCCTTCAAACTCTAAATTTATGGATACAATTTGAAAGCAAACCCTGCAAACAAACTTAAAGTTTCAACTGGCTCCTTTTGGCACTTTTAGACCCATTCAGTTCAATAGTGTCTGCATCTATACATCCGTTCCGCAAACCCTCAAAAAAAAAAAAAAATTAGAACGTCCTTCTCTGTTGCTGACCATGCGTCTGACTCCTTCAAGGGCAGTCTAATATATCGCCGTGTGTATCTTGTTCAACTGCTGCCACATTCTTAAGGTTCATGCACACTAATGTGTGCTGCCCATTCCGTGCATTGGGGACCACAAATTGCGGTCCTCAATGCAAGGGCACCATCCATGTGGCTGGCGCAGACGAATGCAGACCCATTCAACTTGAATGGGTCCGTGATCTCTCCATGGAGGCATGGACAAAAAGTGCTTTTGTGGAGGTCCATACCTCCGTTCTGCACCACACCGTCTGGGTTGTGGGCCCATGCAAGTCAATCGGTCCGCATTTTTGATGGGGTGCACAAATAGTCGGTGACTGTATATTGTGGATCTACTGTTTCCAGGCCGTAAGACAGGCAGCAGTCGACAATGGTTGTGTGCATGAGCCTTTAATCAGTTATTTTACACATAGACTTACTGTGCGTCAGACTCAGTATTAAAGGGCGGTCTAATATATTGGTGGTCTAATATATATTATATATCTTGTTCGAATGCTGCAACATACTTAGTTAGTCTGTTACATTACTGATAAAGTTACTGTACAATATGGTCAACAAACTGTTGCCTGAGCCCTCCAAAGCAACGGGCAGTGGCAGAAATGTTGCTGTAGCCAGCACAAGTAGCAGAAGAAGAAAGGGGGTTGGTAGCAGCCACAGCAACCAGCCAGGGCTGCCATTGTCATCCAGCAGTCAGCCAGCAGGTTCCCCTAGGCATGCAACCACTGATGATGACAGTCTTGTAGGAGAACATGTTGCATGAGGTCAGGCATGTACGCAAGAGAAAGGTGAGGGTGACACAAGTTACGAGCACACAGATGAAGATGATGATGTTGCTGATCACACGTGGGAGCCATGTAAAGAAGGGACATTGTCATCATCAGGGGGTAAGGGTGGCAGCATATCTATTAGACAGCAGGGTGGAAGCGTGCCTGTGAGAAAGCAGGGGAAGGAGAGGTGGGAGATCTAGAGCCAAATGTGGGATGGGTACACCATCTGCTACTTGAGAAACTACCTGTAAGGAGCACACTAGCAGCACACAGGTTCATAAGTGCAGTGGCAGTTAGGCATCATGCACTGGTGGAGGGAAAAGGCCATACTAGCCAGTGTGGGAATTTTTAACCAAGTCACTTGGGGATGTTACTGTTGTGGTATGAAGGATGTGTGGGCAGAAGGTGTGGTGCGACCAGCGTCCTAATGTTAGCACGATGGCCCTGCGTCAACACATGGAGCATCACCATAAAGTGGCGTGGGAAAACTGTGCCACTCATTTAGTGCTACAGCCTGATACAGCAACTGCTGCATCTCCCACTGGCCCTCTCCAGCAGTCAGGGCTCGATAACGTCTACAGAAGGAAGATGTTGTTTCTTCCCATCGACTTCAATGTTGTTTAATGCTCCTGATGCTCCTCCTCCTACTAACTTGTTTCCACAGCAATTGATCACCGAGGCAATTGCAAAAACACAACAGTGTGCGTGCATTCATCCAATAGCGCAGAAGCTGAACATGCACCTGACCTAGTTACTGGTACTACAGTCTCTCCCTTTCCATGTAACTGAATCTGCACATTTAAGAGAACTGATGGCTTGTGCACAGCCAATGTAGAGAGTCCCAAGCCAACATTACTTTTCCAAACAAGCTGTACCAGCCCTGCACATGTACGTTGAGCAGAATGTGGGCCAGTCTTTGGGCCTCTCGGTGTCTGAAAGAGCTCATGCCAAGACTGATGTATGGAGTTATAACTATGGTCAAGGACAATATATGTCATTCACATCCCACTGGGTAAATGTAGTTCTGGCCCAGGCACACCAGCAACTTGGCCTGGGGGTGGCAATGCGGTTGTAATACTGAGATTTCTACACCAATGTTCTTTTCTGCCTCCCCATCCTACACCTTGTACTCACCCTCCCCTCACAGTTCACAGCTGTTCTCCAGCATATCACCTATGCAAAGCTAGGCATTGTCACGCTTTTTTGCACCTGGTCAACCTTGGTGAATGGAGCCACACTGGAGAGGAACTGCTCCAAGTCACTAATAGAGAAATAAAGAGAACCTATCTCCAGTTGACTGTCTCCATGCCAACTGGAGATAGGAACCATGGTTACTGATAACGGGCAGAACATTTTGTCTGCGATTCATCAGGGAGGGTTGGCCCATGCACTCTGCATGGCACATATCTTCAGTCTCATTGTCACCCAGTTCCTCAAGTCTTCCATTGAACTTGAGGAGGCCACTTTATTTGTCAGTTGGCAAAACTACGGGATGAATGATGTCATTCCACTCCTTCCCATCCTGGAGGAGATGCTGACAAAAATGATTAGTGAGGGGACAGAAGATGTGCCACCTACATTTCAAAGCAATCTGAGTCCTGAGAAGGATGAACTGTCAGAGGAGGAGGATGAGAACATAAACTGTCAGGAATTTTATACACAACTAGGTGATTTATCTGCCTAAGCAAAACTAGAGTAGTAGAAATTAGGAGGAACAAGATGAGCAGGGAAAGCATGATGAGCTAGAGGGTGACAATGAAGACGGCACAGATGACCCTGACAGACCAAGGCAGTAAGCAGTGGAGATAGAAGCAGGGAGGCCCTCCATGAACCTTGCACAAATGGCCAGATGTATGCTGTCATGTTTGTGTAGTGACAGTCTCATTGTCAGGATTCGGCAGAGGGATCCACATTATTAGACCCTCGCTACCGTCAAAAATGGATGCATTTAGGAGCAGCACCAGCTCAATATGTAGCAACTTCAGTCTGGAGTCTCTGATGAGCAGTTTTCTTCATTCACCTGCTGATGAAACCACCAAGCAGCAGCAGCAGTGGGACATACAGCAGAACCTCAACAAGCAGGTGGTGGCATATTTGGACTACACCCTGTCACCGATGATCCAAGATCCCCTGGACTACTGGCCATGAAAACTTGAAGTGTGGTCGCAACAGGCCATGTTCATTGGGTCGGGGGGCATAGTTACCCCTAAGAGAACTTGCCTTTCCTTGCAAAATGTTGAGAGACTAACCTTAACATAGTAACATAGTATATAAGACCGAAAAAAGACATTTGTCCATCCAGTTCGGCCTGTTTCCTACAAGTTGATCCAAAGGAAGGCAAAAAAAAAACTGTGAGGCAGAAGCCAATTTTCCCCAATTAAGGGGAAAAATTTCCTTCCCGACTCCAATCAGGCAATCAGAATAACTCTCTGGATCAACGACCCATCTCTAGTAGCTGTAGCCTGTTAAATTATTTCACTCCAGAAATACATCCAGGCCCCTCTTGAATTCCTTTATTGTACTCACCATCACCACCTCCTCAGGCAGAGAGTTCCATAGTCTCACTGCTCTTACCGTAAAGAATCCTTTTCTATGTTTGTGTACAAACCTTCTTTCCTCCAGACGCAGAGGATGTCCCCTCGTCACAGTCACAGTCCTGGGGATAAATAAATGATGGGAGAGATCTCTGTACTGACCCCTGATATATTTATACATAGATATTAGATCTCCCCTCAGTCATCTTTTTTCTAAGGTGAATAAGACTAATTTTGAGAACCTTTCAGGGTACTGTAGTTGCCCCATTCCAGTTATTACTTTAGTTGACCTCCTCTGAACCCTTTCCAGCTCTGCTATATCTGCCTTGTTCACAGGAGCCCAGAACTGTATACAGCACTCCATGTGTGGTCTGACTAATGATTTGTAAAGTGGTAGGACTATGTTCTCATCACGGGCATCTATGCCCCTTTTGATGCAACCCAATATCTTATTGGCCTTGGCAGTAGCTGCCTGACACTGGTTTTTGCAGCTTAGTTGGCTGTTTATTAAAATTCCTAGATCATTTTCTATGTCGGTGTTACCGAGTGTTTTATCATTTAGTATGTACGGGTGACCTGCATTATTCCTTCCCATGTGCATAACTTTACATTTGTCAGTGTTAAACCTCAGCTGCCATTTCTCTGACCAAACCTCCAATCTATCAAGATCCCTCTGTAGGAGAAAACTGTCCTCTTCAGTGTTAATTACATTACACAGTTTAGTGTCATCTGCAAAAATGTATATTTTACTGTGCAAACCTTCTACAAGATCATTAATAAATATATTTAAGAGAATAGGGCCCAATACTGACCCCTGAGGTACCTCACTAGTGACAGTGACCCAATCTGAGTGTGTACCATTAATAACCACCCTCTGTTTTCTGTCACTCAGCCAGTTACTTACCCACATACAGACATTTTCTCCCAGTCCGAGCATCCTCATTTTATATACTAACCTTTTATAAGGTACAGTGTCAAATGCTTTGGAGAAGTCCAGATATACGACATCCATTGATTCGCCGCTGTCAAGTCTAGAACTTACCTCCTCATAGAAACTGATTAAATTCGTTTGGCATGACCGATCTCTCATGAAGCCATGCTGATATGGCGTTATTTGCTTATTTTCATTGAGATACTCCAAGATAGCATCTCTTAGAAACCCTTCAAACAGTTTACCAACAACAGATGTTAAACTTACCGACCTATAATTTCCAGGCTCTGTTTTTAGACCCTTTTTGAATATTGGCACCACATTTGCTATGCGCCAATCCTGTGGAACATTCCCTGTCAGTATAGAGTCCGTAAATATCAGAAATAAGGGTCTGGCTATGACATTACTTAATTCCCTTAGGATATGGGGGTGTATGCAACCCGGTCCTGGCGATTTGTCTATTTTAATCTTTTTAAGTCGCTGTTGTACTTCTTCCTGGGTCAGATAGGGCACTTTTAATGGGGAATTTACTTTTACATTCTGCATTTCATCTGACAGTTTATTTTCCTCAGTGAATATAGTGGAGGAATTTTATTTTAATAGTTTTGCTTTATCCTCGTCGCTCTCTGCAACAACCTCTCATTGCTATGTAGAGGGCCGAACCTTCCTAAAGATTAATTAGGTGTGGATCAACCAGGATTTCCAGACTCTGATGCCTGATGCAACAGAATAGATAATTCTGCCACTAATGATCATACTGTAGTGTACTGCCACACCAGAATGTTCAGCAAAATGGGCCATTACTTGTGGCCTCCGTGCTGCTGCTACCATTCTGATGCTGCCACCCGCCTGCTGCCTCTACTGCCAGTCCCACAATGGGGATTCTAGGCCTACTGATAAGTGCATGTTACATTTTTATAGCATATGCATGCCACTGGGCCTTGCTATCACACTGCTGTTTTTGGGTTCTGCTACTACTGTGCTGCTCCCCCCCCCCCCCACTCTATCATGGGGTGACTATCGTCATTGTCACTGCTGCTGCCCTCCCTTCCCACTCTGTCATGGGGCCACTTTTGTCCATGATACTGCCACTGCTGTTGGCCCTAATCCCCACTCTGTCATGGGGCCACTATTGTCCCAGTTACTACCACTGCTGTTGGCCACCATCTCCACTCTGTTATGGAGCCACTATTGCCCCTGTTTGCCCATGCTATTTTTCGGTTCTTCTTATCCACCAGAAGAAGAAGAAAAAAATGCTGTATTTTCACTATTTTAACTTTTATTTTAACTATTTTAACTTTTTAACTTGTGAAAGAAAAACTATTTCAGACGTAAATGGCCAAACCGAATACAAATTGAGCTTAAGACCTCTTTCACATGGTCAGCATTTTGCATCAGTATTTGATAAAAATTTGTAAGCCAAAGGCAGGAGTGAGTTCAAATCACAAATATTTCTATTACATTTTATCTCCGTTTTAGACCAACTCCTGTTTTTGGCTTACAAATACTGATTCAATATACTGACCATGTGAAAGATGCCATTAAAATCCTGCATTCAGGACTTTTTTTTTCCTTGTTAAAAAAACTGATTTCAGATGTAAATGGTCAAAATGGATGCAAATTGAGCATAAGGCCTCTTCACCACTGTCAGCATTTTGCATCAGTATTTGATCAGTATTTGTAATTCAAAAGCTTGAGTGGGTCCAAAACACAAAAGAAAATTTCTATTACATTGTATCTCTGTTTTGGACCCACTCCTGGTTTTGGCTTACACTTATTGATCAAATACTGACCGTCTGAAAGAGGCTTTATGGATGCTTAAAACCCAAGGTTTGTTTTATTTTAGTTTTCTGTTCCTCTGATGGGTCAGAAGAACAGAAATGTGATGTTAACATAGACGTACTGCCACTGCGGTTAACCACTCTGTCATTGGGCCACTTTTATCACTGTCAGTGCTGCTGCCCCCCATTTCTACTCTGTTATGGGGCCACTATTGTCACTGTTATTGCCACTGCTGCTGCTGCTCTTATCCTCCCTGATATGTCGTGGGGCCACTATTCGGATCTTTGGGCACTCCACAGTTAAGTCCATGGCGATATATTAGACCTGACACTAACATTGACCTGTAATACTGAAGCACAGTAAATCTACAGCTAACAGAAGGAATTAAAAAGCATCCTGATTTATCGCGATTCGTGATTAATTTGTAACTAATCAAATTTCTTGTCAAAGTTTGGAGAATCGGTGGAATCAAATTTTCAAACTTCGCTCACCTCTAGTTGGCACCTTTACACTGGCAAAGTTTTGCTAATGAGCATTTATACAAACCCTCGTTAGCGATAATCTGCCTGAACATCGAGTAATATAAAGGGACCTCTAAATTACACCACCTATAACTAATAGTTAGTTATAGTTATATAGGTCTACTCTAAAAATGCCCCAAAATGTTAGTGCTTTTTTGGAGCATGTACGTGCTTTTAAGCTGCGCCCCCTTTCCCATTACACAATTCCCTTTCACCAAAGCCACTCCACCTTGTCAGACAAGGTATATAATTGTTAGTAAGGTATGTAATACAGTTGATAAATGTAGCTCAAAGCACAGTTGCACATTTTCCATAGTAGTTTTGACCCAAATTGTTCAAGCTGTGAACACATTGGCCCTGATTTATTACGCCTTTATGTCTGGCTTCAAAAAAAGGCATTTTTATACCACTCACTTCAGCTTTAAAATATGGGTGGGAAAGTGGATGTGGTTTGCAATGATAATGAGTTTCGCTCCAGATTTATTACTGAGAATTTATTTTTTTAAACTCGCTATCGCAATCCAGAGTAAGGGTGGTGTAGGAAAACTGGAGTAGCTTTTCAAGACAAAAGTGTTAGAGCGGTGGTACACCAACAGATCATCTGACAGAATTTCCGACCAATCATTGGTCTGCTGGCCATTTGCACACACAAATCTTTTATTATACACACCAACTATTGGTCTGATTGGACAGATATTGGTCAGATAATCTGTTGATCTAATACAGCTTTTAGCTTTAAGGATGAGACAAATGTACAACATACAGGATTTCATAAATGTGGCATAAAATTCGCCAACACAAACTCAAGCAAAACTATTCCCCTCATGATAAATTCCCCCCTTAATCTCAGTTGTGGTGCAGTGCTGCTCAAGCAGCTACCCCACCCACAGTCCAACATGGACATTGCGCCAACCAGGAGAGTGACTACTTTCCCTCAGTCCCGATGCAGCCTGCCAGAATAACAAGAAGGAAGGGGGCCGGCAGCTTATACAGGCTTCTGAATCATGCAGTGAGCATTTATATTGTTTGGAACACTAAGCGGCTCAGTCACAGCTCAATAAAAAAAAAATTATAATAATAATTGTTGCAGAATCTTGAACTGTGAAACTGCCCCTTTGTTTAAGCACCTAGGTATCATTACTGAAAGTAGAAACCAGGGCAGATGGCAGATTTGATCTGTCTCATCTGATCAGAAGATTAAATCATTTTGACAGATATAAAAAAACAACCTCTTATGTAAGTGTCATGGTTTCTTCATTTGCATCTTTTCATCACATACTGCCCCTAGGATAAGGTTGTCATAAAACAATTATTTGAATCTGGTACATAATGTATCCTAAGAGCTACATTTAGGCTTGTTAAGAAGTCGCTATATTTTTAAGCTGCTTTCATGTTGTATTAGCACTGAGAATGTTACCTATTTGTAGCATTTTAGCAATTATTATGTAATTTCTTAATTTGTAAATTAGATTTATTTTATTTCAGCAAATTACTTTACAAATAAAGCTTATGTTTCTGTGATTTGCTTAAATGATTCAAAGCACGTTGACAGACATAGGGTACATCTGAGTCATCCAAAAAATCTTCCAGTGAGCCATTTGTCTAGAACTAATGAGCAAGGTAAACAAGAGGCAATAAGAGATGTATTTAACTCAACAAACCAAATCTCAACTAATTTCTTCTGCCTGTGCTCTTATGGATGATACAAAGTATCTAAAATAATATTCTGAAGCAAAACAAAATGTGCTCAAGTGAGCACCAATGACGGTGACACTTTATGCTGCCAATAAGTTGGGAGTTGCCAATGTTAATTATTAATTTGGCAAAGGTTCATCACTTACATGTATTGCTGTACAAATGACATTTTAAGTAAACAGATGGGAAGATTGTCTGAGATGCAATTAAAAGCTAATCTCACAGATATAATTTTTAACACTGTCAGAGTTTTTTTTTCAAACATGCAAGTCAGAAATGTCATTATTGCTTGAGTCTACCACAGAGGATACCATATGTCAGACACAGAATATAAGGCATTGAATCCAAGGATCCATGGATTCATGTAAAGAAATCATCCTGAAGTCTTTCGGATTATACTATCACACAATTTAGGCCGTTCCAAACACATTCAACCCTACAAAGGTACGCAATCCAATATTTGTGATAGGACTCTCTGTCTACCATGGGCCATTTATAGTATTGATTTCTTTTTATATGGCATTGTGGGCCTTCTCATAAAAGGTGCAGTTCACATCTGCCATCAATGTGAGTATGGAGACAAATGATTGCTAATACAATTGTTTGTTCCCATACAGTTTTCATTTGTCAACAGCACACTCCCCCTTTACATGGAGTGATGTGCTGCTGACACCCAATAAACCAGCAAAGGCTCGGCAGCATGTCTACACAAGATCTGGATCAGGAGCGAGAGTGTTTGTTCCTGATCACTGACCTGTTTAAAAAGGTCCTATTGTTAACCCCTACCCGACCAGCGCCATAATAGTATGGCGCAGCGGGACATGACTTGCCGTCCAGCGCCATACTATTACTGCTGGTGGGGTTCGGCAGTCACTGATAGCCGGACCCTTGCTGTATCCCCCGGCATCGGCGAAAACACCTATGCCAGTGCTTTAACCCTTGATGGTCAGCGCTGACCGCAGCATATGCGATATCCGTGCAGGGATCGGAGCAGCCATCAGGTCTCCGCGCTGCTGTGAAGGGGAACCGATGGCAGGGAAGGCAGCCCAATGGTTCTCACAGGAAGCAGGCTCAAGTGTATTACAGTGTGTAATACACTTACAGCAAATGCATTGCAATACAGAAGTATTGTAATGCATTGTAAAGGGGATCACACCCCCAAAAGTTGAAGTCCCAGAGTGAGACAAAAAAAAAGTTAAAAAAAGTTAAAAAAAATTAAAGTTTTACAAAAAATTGTGTCAAGTAAAAAAAAAAGCGTCCTTTTCCCAAAATAAAGTAAAAAAAATTGTAAAAAAATAGGGAAAAATAGAAAAGTAGACATATTAGGTATCGCCGCATCCGTATTGACCGGATCTGTAAAAATGTCACATGAACTAACCCCTCAAGTGAACACCGTAAAAAAAATAAAAAAATAAAAACAGTGTAAAAAAAGCCTTTTTTTGTCACCTTACATCTCTAAAAGTGCAACTGCAAAAAAAGGGGGTCAGTCAGCACATCCCAATGCGCAGGTGCACGCTGCCATGGCTAGAAACACAAAGAAAAAAAAGGACAATGCAACAGCACTCTGTAGACACAAATAAAGTACAACAAAGTACAGTAACTATAGAAAACATTTTGATGCTTTGATGCTAATACTACACTTATTTTGCAAATTAGAGACTCTTGGCAAATACATTTTGTACAAAATTATTTGGGCCTGTTTTCCAAACTTCAAGGCGATCTCTATCAAACGGGAACCTAACACTAAATACTACCTGTAATACCATAAAATTCAGGGAGTGCAGGTTCCACATGCATGCTGGATCCACTCTGCTTTTTACCATTTTTGGTGCCACCGGGCTTCCATTAAATCCAGGGATGTAGGTACCAACATGCATGCTGAGCCCACTCCATACTTCTCCTGGTGCCAAATGGCTTCCAATAAATACAATGAGAGCAGGCTACAGCTTACATACTTAAAATCAGCCTATGGAGCAAACAGGCTAGTAAAATAAAAACAGTGTAAAAAAAGCCTTTTTTTGTCACCTTACATCATTAAAAGTGTATCACCAAGCGATCAAAAAGGTGTATGCCCCCGAAGATAGTACCAATCAAACCGCCATCTCATCCCGCAAAAAATGAGACCCTACCTAAGACAATCTGTCAAAAAAAAAAAAAGCTATCACTCTCAGACATTGGTGACACTAAAATATGATTTTTTTGCTTCAAAACTGCTATTATTGTGCTAAAGTGAAATAAAAAAAATTGACATATTAGGTATTGCCGCATCCGCAATAACCTGCTCTATAAAATAATCACATGACCTAACATGTGATGAACACCATTAAAAAAAGTGTCTCAAAAAAGCCATTTTTTGTCACCTTACTTCACAAAAAGTGTAATACCAAGCGATCAAAAAGTCATATGCACCTTAAAATAGTGTCAATCAAACCGTCATCTCATACCGAAAAAATGAGCCCCTAAGACAGTCGCCCAAAAAATAAAAAACTATGGCTTTTAGAATATAGAGACACTAAAAAAAAAATTTGTTTCAAAAATGGTTTATTATGTAAAAGTGAAGCAAACAACCAAAAAAAGTAGTCATATTTGGTATTGTCGCGTCCGTAACAAGCTGCTCTATAAAAATACCACATCTAACCTGTCAGATGAACACTGTAAATAAGAAAAAATAAAAAAGGTGCCAAAACAGCTATATTTTGTTACCTTGCCTCACAAAAAGTTTAATATAGAGCAACCAAAAATCATATGTACCCTAAAATAGTACTAACAAAACTGCCACCTTATCCCATAGTTTCCAAAATGGGGTAATTTTTTTGGAGTTTCTACTCTAGGTGGTCTTCAAATGTGACATGGCAGCTTAAAATTATCCCAGTGAAATTTGCCCTGCAAAAACCATATGGCGTTCCTTTCCTTCTGCACCCTGCCATGTGCCCGTAGAGCAGTTTACAACAACATATGGGGTGTTTCTGTAAACTACAGAATCAGGGCAATAAATATTGAGTTTTGTTTGGCTGTTAACCCTTGCTTTGTTAGCGTAAAAATATTGATTAAAATGGATAATCTGTCAAAAAAAGTCAAATTCTGAAATTTCATCTACATTTTCCTTTAATTCTTGTAGAACACATAAAGAGTTAACAAAGTTTGTAAAATCAGTTTTGAATACCTTGAGGGGTGTAGTTTGTAAAATTGGGTCATTTTTGGGTGGTTTCTATTATGTAAGCCTCACAAAGTGACTTCAGACATGACCAGGTCCTTAAAAAGTGGGTTTTGGAAATTTTCTGAAAAATTTCAAGATTTGCTTCTAAACTTCTAAGCGTTCTAACGTCCCCAAAAAATAAAATGATCCAAACATGAAGTAGACATATGGGAAATGTAAAGTTATAACTATTTTTAGAGTTATTACTATCTATTATAAAAGTAGAGAAATTAAAACTTAGAAATTAGCAAATGTTTCAAAATTTTGGGTTAATTTAGTATTTTTTTATGAATAAAAATGACATTTTGTGACTCAATTTTAACACTGTCATGAAGTACAATATGTGACGAAAAAACAGTCTCTGAATGGCCTGGATAAGTAAAAGCGTTTTAAAGTTATTACCACATAAA
Source organism: Bufotes viridis (assembly GCA_033119425.1). NCBI lineage: Eukaryota > Metazoa > Chordata > Amphibia > Anura > Bufonidae > Bufotes > Bufotes viridis. Next base: position 135,739,388 of record CM065593.1, on the reverse strand, counting down.
ATGACACATGTCGGATTTGCAAAAAATGGCCTGGGCAGGAAGGTGAAAACTAACCAGGGGTAGAAAGGGTTAATGATTAGTTTAAAATATTTTTATTATTGTAATTATAATTAAAATACCACAAAAACATATGCCCTAGGCAATTATCTGACGATAGATTACCAAAAGTAACCAAACGTGAAAATTCCTTAAATAAAAAAAACAATACATTTTTTTTACTAAATTACATTAATCGGGATTAACAATTAAAATACTTTTGATCTATTTATTTGTTTACTTATTTAGCTTGTAGCCATAATGCCCTTTCTCTCATAATAGTAATAATAATGCCCTTTCTCTCATAATACAGTATAAATTAGGGAGACAAAAAAAAATTACTTTCGGTTTGGTAAGCACACAGTTTTTTTTTGTATATGCCTAAAAAAGATCCTGTTGGTGATGACATTTTATTAAATGTGGTGCAAATATATCTGTGTAGGAGCTCTAACGCCTAACGGCTTATGCACACGGCCGTAGTTTTGGTCAACATCCGATCCACGTTTTTTGCCCCATTCATTTTAAAGCAGCTATGACAGTTACCAAAAGAAAGCAGAAGTAAAGACCCCCCCCCCCCCCGCCAGGCTATGATAGGGAGAGCTACAGCAGAAAGGACACACCCCTTGAACTGCTAGGTTAAAATAAATATAGCAGAGCAATTGGACAAATCAATGGGGAGAACTTTGGATCGATGTGAGGTACAGGGCTGGTTCTAGTTTTGTTAAAAAGAGATAGTCATGTAACATATGATGTCTGATTTTCATATTTTACATTCATTATAGGATAACTCTTTTAATGAACATTTGTCTTTTGATTGAGCGCTTACATTTATAGAAATGTGTTTTCCTCTTTTGGTTACTGAATATTTATGTTAGGCTTTTAAGTGAAACCCACAGGTTGCCATATATTTAGAAGACTTGGAATTACTGCATTATTATCCTCCACGGCTTTGCACATTTAATTAACATAGAATGCACAATATACTTCTAGTTAAACTGATATGAAGCCTTCAGAGTCCAAAACTGTCTCCCCAATGAATGTACGTTTAAGTAGCTTAGCTGCTTAGCAAGATACATTCTTAGAGACAAACAAGTGTGCCAGCTCATTATGCAAACCATGTTAAATACTTAAGAAATCAAAACATGAGTGCTGCTTTATTCAACGTAGGTTTTGGCACATGGGAAATTCTGACAGAATCTTCAATTGACTTCTTTTATAAACAACCTGGTTTAATTAAGAGCATTTACATCCAAACATATCACCATACTGTCAGAAGAGTAGCACTGTACTATCTATCTATTTATCTATCTATCTATCTATCTATCTATCTAAAAGGAAGGGTCCACCGCACCTCCAGTGACTAGTGTCTTTTATTTACACCAACGCGACGTTTCGGTCCGCACAATGGAACCTTTTTCAAGCAGTGATACAAAACAATGCAATAGTGCTAGTATATAAAGGTCCCCTCATTGGGGTCTCATCAATTACATAATCAAGTGTAATAATGTAATAAAGCCAATAATAATATTACATTATTACACTTGATTATGTAATTGTTTTCTATATCTATCTATCTATCTATCTATCTATCTATCTATCTATCTATCTATAATCTATATATCTTAGTATCTATCAATCTATCTATCTATCTATCTATCAATCTATCAATCTATCAATCTATCATCTATTATCTATCATCTATCTATCTATCTATCTATCTATCATCTATCTATCTATCAATCCCATACTATATCTTATATGTCAATCATCCCTAGTGTCTTTGAAAGTGTGACATTACAATATTGGGGTTTAAACAGATATCTACTATCTTGTGTAAAGTGATACAAAACCCCAAGGCCATGACTTAAAGGGAATCTGTCAGCTCCAACCTCTTCACATCCCAAAATCCCAAACTTACACATGTTGTGCATAGTGTAAGTGACAAGAGTCCAATTATGTACTTGAGGGGACTCCTCCTTGAGTCCTCTCCATTATGTATGTGAGTGCACATGAGTCCTCTCAATGCATTCTACTGCTAGTTTGTCGAAGCACAGGATTGGAATGCAAGCGAGTATAAAAATAAAAATTACATAATTGGACTCAGCATCATATACACCGCTTACTCTAGTTTGGGAAGTATTTTGGAGCTGACAGATTCCTTTAAGGGCACAGATATCATAAAGGCCGATCATTTAGCTGCTGTATAGCCCAATACAAGTTGGTAATATCCCTTTCCTACTAGGTGGCAAGAACCTGTGTAGGATTCTTCTGTCCATAAGAAAAGCATAATAAACAAGGAGGTTAGGAATTTCCCCAAGGGTCAGAAATAGATACCAAATATTTTTCTAGATTAATGACTAAAGGAATCTAGAAGAATTCTAAAAGATGATTTTTGCTATGAGTCCTTCTCATAGGGTTAGGGTTACACAATGTTATAACTCCACTATAATCTCATTGGTTCCCTATGTGTAAAAAAAGCAACTTTCTGAAAAAAAAATCTGATTATGTCAGTCTTTTTACACGAGTTGAAATTAGAGATGAGCAAATTTCTCAAAAATTCAATTCTGCCGGTTTGCGGAAATTTTTGAAAAAATTTGGTTTGATCCGGATTTATTTGTGGCGAATCGTGTTAAAGACAGCTATTTCCTGGCTGCAGAGAGCCTTTATAGTGGTGTAAAACACTGTGCCTTGCAGTAACATGCATAGGAAGTCTGGTGTGGTAGTGAAACAATATGGTTAGTCAGTATGACATGCAGATGAAAGGCGTCGCTCTTAGAATCACTGCACACTTCACTTATTTGGGCAGTAACTGGGCCAAAACTGATCAAATAACGCAAGTGTGAACTCAGCCTTACAGGTTAATGTTAGCGTCAAGAAGAAGCACGCTCCTTTTACCCCGCCAGCAGCTGATTCCACATAGATGTCTACAGAACCTGTTCTACAAAATGTTTATACAAGTAGAACCCGACAAAATGGAGAGGGTGTCAGCAGTAAGTTTGTGTTGATGTCACTGAATATTTTGCCTTTCCTCTGATCCATCAGAACAATAGCCCCCAAAAAATAGATCCTGTCTGTGAAGCATCTGCCTTCACTCGGTCAGCATTTGGTTAGTAATCCATCAGTATTGGTAATGCCAAAAAAAACAGGAGTGGATCCAAAACAGAGATGACAAGTGAATGGAATATTTGCATGTCTTATGTATTTTCTACCCACTCCTGCTTTTGGCTACCAAATCATATTCCAATTCTGATGCAAAATAGGGACCATGTCATGCAGGCCATTTTTCCTTCCTTCTGACAGATCAGAATAAGGGTCAAATAAATGATGATGTCAGCCAGTTCAAAAGGAAAAATAGTTGCCAAGAAGTATACAGAGTAGACCTATGACATAGTGGTGATGTCACGGTAGGGAGGGGTAAGTGCAGCCCTGATATCCACCCACACCTCTATCCCTACCTACTTGCACGTTCCGTCCAAACTGATGGCGTACAACTTGGCGATGATCCCTTTCTTAGATAAGTGCAGGGGCCTAAAGACAAATACAAATACCATAGACAAAGAAAGCGTCAAGCCAGGAGGACGCATAAATACCAAAAAGAGCTAGCAAGGTCGAGGTCAAAAACAAAGCCGAGGTCAGAAGCAAAACAATCACGCCAAGTACAAAAGGAGGTAGCGAGGCCGAGGTCACAAACAGAGACCAGGTCAAAGCACACACGAGATACACAATCCAAGAGAACACTAGTGAGGGTACCAAAGACCAATCACAGGCAACCTGTGGCCAGCAGGCTGCCTGTTTAAATAGCCCTGAGTGATGAGTCACATGACATGGCCAGCGTCACAGGATTCACATTACCCAGCCCAACATAGCCAAGCACCGAGTCATCATTATCGGCGCTTAGTTCCCCTGCTGATCATTGTCTAGGGAAACTCTGGCCTCGCTAAGGAGGCGTGCACAGCTGAGTTCTCCCCACCACCTGGTCGCCATGGAGAAGAGGACGGCAGCCGCGTCCTCGCTCCTGCACGCAGGCGGGATGCTGGCTTGCGCTGCAAGGAGGAAGCGTGTTGCCAGCTCCCCGTTACAGGTGAGTTGGAAGAAGCATGGGGAGAGCCGGGGTATCCCAATGACAGAGACTGGAGGTGTCAGCAGCATCAGGAAGAGGCCACAGAGTGGCACAATGACAGAGTGGAGGTGGCAGCAGCAGCATCAGGAGGCCACAGAGTGGCAAGGTGACATAATGTTGAGGGGGCAGCATCATCAGGAGGGCACAGAGTGGCAAGGTGACATAGTGTGGAGGTGGCAGCAGCATCAGGAGACAACAGAGTGGCAAGGTGACATAGTGTGGAGGTTAAGTAATTTCCAAATGGTCCACAGGACCAACAAAACCTTTTTATCCCATATGCTATTATTCAGTCTAAAACATAACTTTTATCCCTCCATGCAAATTGTCTATTGACTAATAAAACTGTTTAAAATTAGCAGCTGTGTCTGTGGTTACTTTGTATGTTGTCTATTTGTAACACTGCTGCATTCATAATGTATTATACCATGTAGAGGGATGTAGTGAGTCATAGCAGCACCTTCTGTGCGCTCACTAAACTTCCATCCCTATGGTAGATGCTAATAATAATAATTATGTGCCAGTAAAACATGCCCCCATAGATGCCCCCCAATCATGTGCCAGTAAGAAGTGCCTCCATAGATGCCCCCCCAATCATATGCCAGTAACAAGTGCTTCTCCCCCCCAATAATGTGCCAGTAACAAATGCCTCCCCCCAATCATGTGCCAGTAACAAGTGCCTCCCCCCCTCAATTATGTGCCAGTAACAAGTGCCTCCCCCCCTCAATTATGTGCCAGTAACAAGTGCCTCCCCCCTAATTATGTGCCATTAACAAGTGCCCCTCCCCCCAATCATGTGCCAGTAACAAGTATTGTACCATATAAAAAAAACAAAAAAACACTTATACTTACCTCCATGGCAGCGATGCGATGCAGGTCTCTTCCGGCCTGTGTCCACGCTGTACGGCTCAGGCGGCGCGATAATGTCATTTTGCCGCCTGCACCGGCCTCTGATAGGCTGCAGGCCTAGTGCCTGCAGCCTATCAGAGGAACGGGGAAGGGAGACGCCTCTCTCTCCCCTGTCCCAACGCAGCATCCATCTGTATCACTGTCCTGAGGATGGCGATACAGATGACTATTGGGATGAGCGCCGCCACTGCTGCCCATTATTTTATTATTCTGGCGGGGCTGCGGGCCCCCTTCCTCTGCCGTGCCCAGTCGGGGTCACACACTCTGTGACCATAATCATTACGCCCCTGCATGGGGGGCCAACCTGACTTATGGGCCCGATCGCAATTGCGACCGCTGCGACCCCTATAGCCATGCCACTGTACACCGCTGAACGGCAAATAATATATATTTTTTTGCCACTAATACACGCCAAAAAGGGCTTTAGATCATATAACTGCACCGCTGAAAAGCAAACAATATATCTTTTTGGAGCACTAATACATACCAAAAAGGGCTGTAATTTTCTCACTTTACCACACAATGGCTAATAAACCCATTTCTCCCACTAATACAAGCCAAAAAATGCTTTAGAACATATAACTGCACAAGGGAAAATAAAACATAGAAATGTTTCCTTGTAATAAACCCTGCTAATGACTGAATCAAACAGCACTTGCACTCCAATAACAAGAACGCTTTCCTGGAATTACAGAGCTGTATAATGGCAATTTGGATCCTCAGTCAGTGCAGCGAGGTGTAATAGGATTGTTCCTATTAACCAGGCTGTAAACTCCCCTACTGAACCCCGTTCTGCTTCAATACTGTGGAATGATTCCTCCCTATCCTTTCCCTTGAACTTCTATACAGCAAAATGAAAGTTTTAAAGTATTTTCTACCACTGTCCCTAGCACTTGCTGACGTCTCTCCCTGCACTAATTACACTGGAAAATGGCTGAATCCAAGATAGCTGAGGCTATTTATAGGCCTTTGACTTCAGGGCTGGCTGGCTGCTGATTAGCTGCATGCATGGCGTTGTGGGTGATCCCTCGTTCCCAGAGTTTATTGCTCCATGTCCTAACACGTGCAGCAGCTATTTAAAAAAAAATATGTGATTCGTTACCACTAAGCATGAGGAAATTTGGATTAGGTGCGGATCGAATTTTCACTGAAATTCGGATCAAATTTTACTTCAACTTCGATTCGCTCAACTCTAGTTGCAATGCGGCCTGCAACATTTTTCCCAATTGCATTGTTTGGCAATAATGCACCAGTATCGCTCTAGGACTAGCCTTTAGCATCAGGTTAGCAGAAAAAAGTTCTAACTTTCGTCGAGTTAAGTAGTTACTTTTTTTCTTTTCTTTGATGGTAATGTATGGCTTATATATTTTGTTTTTCTTATTAAAACCAGATAGTTGTATATTTTCTTTCTTTTCTTTTTATTTTCTATAGATTTTTTAAAATTATTTTTATAGCATTTTAAAATATGCTTTAAGACAGCCACATAGACTATAAGAAAGCATAGAGCAGAACGTTTTATTGACTTATATGGCAGAGTTTTAGACATACTCCATGACTTGTGCAGAGGTCACTGTGCAGAGAAGAGGACTAGATAAGGTGTGACATCATCTATTATAAATAGTTGATCCTGTGGTTTCTACAACCCAGTTCCAAAAAAGTAGTCATTTTCAGAGGGATTATCTGTTTCTGCAGTATAGTATTTGGGAATATAGCTGGCACAGTATTAGGAGTGGCAGGATGGGGTGTTTAGAAAGTGGGAGGATGATGGAAAAGTAGGAAACTAAGATGTCTGTCAAACTCTGCAGAGATGAGACACGGAAATCCTCATGGTGCTCTGGTCTGTATGGAGAAGATATGGAAAGAGACTGAGCATCTACATCAAAGGAGAAATCACTCAATGTAAGAGGCATGTGGCACTGTATTACCCTTTATGTTTTGTCGTTCTGTATCTAATGTTAGGAGGGAAGAGGCTATCTTGAGAATTTGACATAGGAATGAGGGGGGGGGGTGCGGCTGTCATTTCAATTTTTGCCTCAGGCAGCAGAAAGGCTAGGTGCACCCCTGCTCCCTTCCCAAAACTCCAGCAATTGCTCTCCTCACTTCCCAGATGTTTATAAACTGCTGTTAAAAAAGAAGGGATGCTACACAATGCTAGACAAAATGGTAATTTTTTCATGAAACTGTAAAATGTCTCCCTTTTAACATCTGATATGTGTTCCATAATCTATGGTGAATAAAATATGGGTCTATGAGATTTGCAAATCATTGCATTCTGTTGTATTTACATTTATTTACATTTTACACAGTGTCCCAATTTTTTTGGGGGGGATTGGGGTTGTATTCGGAGGCGTTATACATCAGTATAATCATGCCTATGATGATTGCAGAACAGTGATCAGCTTATTATGAGGGTCAGTGTGAAAACTGCAATGTTTCAAGATTATAATTTTTTTTAATGCTGCTAGTGCCATGAAAAATTTAAATAAAAATCTGTAACAATTCTTTAAAGCATGTTTATCATTAAAAATGTGATGTTAAGAGTGTCATTCTCCAATGAAACATTCCCTTGAAGAACAGTTTGCATGGCACATCTTCGCAGGACATGCTCTGCATACATAATTCCCTTAGTGTGAATAAGTTTGAGACTTATTTGTAATATTAACAGATGGGTGCATGTTGCACATGGAGGTCCAACTGAACAAACGAGCTGTCTATGCCAACATTAGTCATCCAGACATCAACTTAATGTGCTGTCCCATTAATTTCATAATAATTAAAACACATTGTAAAAGCAACAGGAAACAAGAATTATGGTACATTGGAGCTTGTATCTTATGTCTGGAACAGATTTAATAAAGAATACAAATTAATCAGATGGAAGCAGCATGGTCACCTGTTTTTATTTTATTTGTTCTCTTTTGTATAAGTGACAATGCATTCATAATTGAAAGAACAGCAAACGAAAAATTGTAATAAAGAGAAGTCTAAACTTATAGTATTATCTGTAGAGAATGAATACGAAGTAATAATAATAATAATAATAATAATAATAATAATAATAATAATAATAATAATCACTCAGCTGCTATTGTTACTTTTACTATTACTATGTACATTAGTAGAATTTTAATGCAAGCTGAATGGGTGCAAATACAGTATGTTCTTATGAACAAGCTGACACATGACATAAGAGTGTTTCAGTCGGTGCTTCACAGATGACAGCACATTCCATGTGATGAAGTGCCATGTGGTGTCCTGCCTTGAAGCAATATAATTGAAATGCAAAAATTATCAAGTGAAATGATACGTCAAAAAAGCAACTGCTCCATATGCGCAAGTAAAGTCAAAACTCTCATATATAGCGATACTTTTCTCTTTTTATTTGTGATGTATTTGCTAAAACCCTTTTCCTGCACTATTCTCAAAAGCATAACAAATCCTTATGAAAATCAATAGGACTGTCCTGCTAATGCATATGATGGGTCTTCCAGAGTGAGACATATTCTGCAAAGCTGTCCTCTGCCTAGCATATGGATGAGGTTCCTAAATCATGGGTTTTCTATTAACTCAGAATTCCCTAATAGAATATCTGAAAATTATTTTCTAAACCAGACAACACATACAGATTTTTTGGAAAATCAGGCCGTTTTTAGAAAAGAATAAAGAAGTGTTTCTCCTCCTTGGGACCCATTGTCTCTAAAATAACACAGTTACTAAATAGTCTATCTTATTTGTATGTGTTTTTCATTAATCATTACACCAAGCTTTCAATGCAGGACAATAATAAGCTATGTCATTACTCCTGCTAACAAGTTAGGTTTGTTAAGAATCCACCGCCGCCTCCCCATTATTTTTATTAGGAACATTATTAATTGAGCAACTACTACTTACAATTGTGCCATTATCACCACTTTTCTATCTCCTTGCTCTGTGTTATGCTGCCTGGCTGTATGTAATTACTAATTAGTTATTGCTACCCTCTCACTCTTTGCCTGAGCAATTAAGATTCCTAAAATGGCAGCCTCTTGTTAAGGTGTTGTTAGTTCCATTTAATGACCTTGCCTGATTACTGTTATGACCCTCTTCTGCCAGTTCTGTTCTTGGATCTGTTTCACTGATTCAAATGGACTCTGTATGACCTTGGCCTATTACTAATTACATATTTTGCCTGTTCCTTTGGTGCCTTGCACTGGTGTCTCTGAGCCCCATGGGTCACCTTTCAACCACACCAGAACTACTCAATGAGGTAGCAGTCTGGGGTTTCCTGCAGCAATGATCACAGAATAAGGTGGTCTAAAAGGCAAAAAATGCTAAAACCCCCAAATGCTGTAGCGTTGTATGCATTTTTTGCTGGGGATTGCTGTTAGCAACATATCACATGTAAAGGATTTGCTCCCCCGGTTATAAATGTGCTACAGTATACAGGGTTTTGAGCATTTCCTGCTTTTAAGATGTGTTTAGGATGTTTTTTGTGGTCTACTGCCGGCATCCTCCTTTGAATGCGTTTTTGCTGGGGATTGCTGTTAGCAATTGATCCCATGGGCAAAATTTGCTCCCCCGGGTAGAAATGCACTACAGCATTTGGGGTTTTGAGCATTTTTTGCCTTTTAGACCACCTAATTCTGGGATTTTTGTCTGTATATGTATGCCTGGAGGTGGGGCAACCTCAGGTTTGAATGTGCCTTGTATTTGATCTATGGGTAGCATTCAGGTGCACCTGGACAGCCTGCGTCACACGAGCCAGTAATAGGTGGGACTCACAACCTCCTCCCTCCTCCCATTGTATGTGTGATTTCATGGTGGAGGAAACTGGGAGCTGCTGGCTGTGTGTCGGACTTCATGCACCTATCATAAATTGTCCATACGGCATAGGTAGGTTAGCGTTAGGTCCCGTGCCATTTTGAGAGATCTTGACGGGTTGCGCGGGCTCTGGTATGTTCTTGATATAAGAATATATTGGCGAATGTCTCATTCTAATATCAGCGTGAGGGTTTAGCCAAATATTTTCAATTGCATTAACCATTGTAGTGCACCATTTTCAGTGATTTACTGCAGCAATGTTCAGATTCCTGTATATGGTTTAAAGGGTGAATACCAGGAAGCTGTCAGGATAACACCCATAGGTTTAGCCAGTTGGTTGACACAGTAGTTCTGCATTCACTGCCGTAACAGAGTTGTCCATAAGACAGGAGATACACTGACAAGCAAAAGGGTAACATTGTTGGGAACGTTGGACTTTCAAGCTCCATATCTCACCATCCACTACAGCTTCGAACATGAAACTACCATCATTTTCTAGACAATCATCTTGGCTATCTCATACATAAATTGGACTTGCAACTATTTAACATATGATTAGTAGTGATGTCGCGAACATAAAATTTTCAGTTCGCGAACAGCGAACGCGAACTTCCGCAAATGTTCGCGAACGGGCGAACCGGGCGAACCGCCATAGACTTCAATTGGCAGGCGAATTTTAAAACCCACAGGGACTCTTTCTGGCCACAATAGTGATGAGAAAGTTGTTTCAAGGGGTCTAACACCTGGACTGTGGCATGCCGGAGGGGGATCTATGGCAAAACTCCCATGGAAAATTACGTAGTGGACGCAGAGTCGGGTTTTAATCCATAAAGGGCATAAATTAACTAACATTCCTAAATTGTTTGGAATAACGTGCTTTAAAACATCCAGTGTGTGTATACGATCAGGTATGATGTTGTATCGATCAGGTAGTGTAAGGGTTACGCCCGCTTCACTGACATTGACAGACCAAACTCCCCTTTAAATGCACCGCAAACAGTTCATTTGCACAACCACAAACTCCCCATTTGCACAAGGTTGGATACCAAGCTAGCCACGTCCCGGTGATGTCATTGAAGGTTTCTTCCTCCACCCAGCCACGTACAACACCAAGGGTCCCCAAAAGATGAATTGAATTGATTTTTCGAACGGTGAGATGGTTAAAAAACGCTGGCTCCCTCCACTCTGTTTTAAACCACGGTGACTGCGTCTGCGCCGTGCAATTTACTGTCACACCCGATATGAGTGGTATTTTCTGTAGTACTATTCTCATCAGTTTAATCCCTCTAACGTCCCCAATCTGGGGGCCATTTATTGAATAGATTTTTCGAACGGGGAGATGGTTAAAAAAACGCTGGCTCCCTCCACTCTGTTTTAAACCACGGTGACTGCGTCTGCGCCGTGCAATTTACTGTCACACCCGATATGAGTTGTATTTTCGGTAGTACAATTCTCATCAGTTTAATCCCTCTAACGTCCCCAATCTGGGTGCCATTTATTGAATAGATTTTTCGAACGGGGAGATGGTTAAAAAAAACGCTGGCTCCCTCCACTCTGTTTTAATCCACGGTCACTGCGTCTGCGCCGTGCAATTTACTGTCACACCTGATATGAGTGGTATTTTCTGTAGTACTATTCTCATCAGTTTAATCCTCTAACGTCCCCAATCTGGGGGCCATTTATTGAATAGATTTTTCGAACGGGGAGATGGTTAAAAACGCTGGCTCCCTCCACTCTGTTTTAAACCACGGTGACTGCGTCTGCGCCGTGCAATTTACTGTCACACCCGATATGAGTGGTATTTTCTGTAGTACTATTCTCATCAGTTTAATCCCTCTAACGTCCCTAATCTGGGGGCCATTTATTGAATAGATTTTTCGAACGGGAGATGGTTAAAAAACGCTGGCTCCCTCCACTCTGTTTTAAACCACGGTCACTGCGTCTGCGCCGTGCAATTTACTGTCACACCCGATATGAGTGGTATTTTCTGTAGTACTATTCTCATCAGTTTAATCCTCTAACGTCCCCAATCTGGGGGCCATTTATTGAATAGATTTTTCGAACGGGAGATGGTTAAAAAACGCTGGCTCCCTCCACTCTGTTTTAAACCACGGTGACTGCGTCTGCGCCGTGCAATTTACTGTCACACCCGATATGAGTGGTATTTTCTGTAGTACTATTCTCATCAGTTTAATCCCTCTAACGTCCCCAATCTGGGGGCCATTTATTGAATAGATTTTTCGAACGGGAGATGGTTAAAAAACGCTGGCTCCCTCCACTCTGTTTTAAACCACGGTGACTGCGTCTGCGCCGTGCAATTTACTGTCACACCCGATATGAGTGGTATTTTCTGTAGTACTATTCTCATCAGTTTAATCCCTCTAACGTCCCCAATCTGGGGGCCATTTATTGAATAGATTTTTCGAACGGGAGATGGTTAAAAAACGCTGGCTCCCTCCACTCTGTTTTAAACCACGGTCACTGCGTCTGTGCCGTGCAATTTACTGTCACACCCGATATGAGTGGTATTTTCTGTAGTACTATTCTCATCAGTTTAATCCTCTAACGTCCCCGACTCCCCAATCTGGGGGCCATTTATTAAATAGATTTTTGAACGGGAGATGGTTAAAAAAAGCTGGCTCTCTCCACTGATATGAGTGGTATTTTCTGTAGTATTATTCTCATCAGTTTAATCCCTGTTACGTCCCATATCAGGGATTGCCTTTTGTGAAAAAAAAATTTAGGCCGGGTACCTTCGACTGCCTTCACAGTGACAGACCAAACTCTCATACACTAAACTGAATTGATTTCAGGAACCGGGAGATGGAAAAAGCAGCTTGGTCGGTCCTCTTACTCCCAAATTGGGGCACTGCGCGTGCACAGAGCAATGTGCTGTGACACCCTATATGAGTGGTGTCTTAACTAGTACTATTGCTATCAGTTTAATCCCTGTTACGGACCCTATCCGGTCGAATTGATTAACCATTGTCGAATCCCCATTGACATCCCCCTTATAAGCTGTGTAAAGCATATTTTTAGTTTGGTTTTGAACTGCTGCATCCTTTCCGACTTTCGGTAATTTGGTAACATTTCTGCCACTTTCTGCTTATACCGGGGTCTAGTAGCGTGGCCACCCGATCGCTTTGGTCTGACCATAATGAAGCAACGGCCTTATCATCTGGGGTGTGGCAACATTGCCAACACACTTATAGAGGTGATGATGATTGCTTCATTGTGATACGCAAGCCCCTTCACCACAACAAGGTAACGATCACGAAGGGGAATTGACACTTGTATGTGCCTTTTTTTTGGTTTGTTTTTGCAGCCACAGTGCTGCACCATAGGACAGAAAAATTAGGCATGTACACATGCCTGAAAAATAATGGCACTGTTGCAGCCGCTATTGTAGCAGCGGCCGGAAAAATTTATGTTTTCCAGGCAGAAAAGTGACTAAAACATTGCGGCTTGAACCCTAGTTGGTGGTGGAGAATTCACGAAAGTCATCCGGTATGCAGACATTAAATACAGCAGTGTGGGGACCATTTTGAGGCCATGGCATGTAATCAGGCCTTTTGTTAGTCAAACGTATCCCCCACTGTCAGTCCCTTCGGGATCCATGCCTCATTCATCTTTATGAAGGTGAGGTAATCAACACTTTTTGACCGAGGCGACTTCTCTTGTCAGTGACAATGCCTCCTGCTGCACTGAAGGTCCTTTCTGACAGGACACTTGAAGCAGGGCAGGCCAGAAGTTCTATTGCAAACTGGGATAGCTCAGGCCACAGGTCAAGCCTGCACACCCAGTAGTGAAGGGGTTCATTGCTCCTCCAGGTGTCGATATCTGCTGTTAAGGCGAGGTAGTCTGCTACCTGTCGGTCGAGTCGTTCTCTAAGGCTGGATCCCGAAGGGCTGTGGCGATGAGTAGGACTGAAAAAGCTCCGCATGTCCTCCATCAACAACACATCTGTAAATCGTCCAGTTCTTGCCGCCGTGGTAGGAGGAGGATTACACTCACCTCTTCCCCTGTTAGATTCCCGTTGTGCTGTGACATCCCCTTATAAGCTGTGTAAAGCATATTTTTTAGTTTGGTTTTGAACTGCTGCATCCTTTCCGACTTTCGGTAATTTGGTAACATTTCTGCCACTTTCTGCTTATACCGGGGTCTAGTAGCGTGGCCACCCAGTACAGATCGTTCTCCTTTATCCTTTTTATACGTGGGTCCCTCAACAGACATGACAGCATGAAAGACCCCATTTGAACAAGGTTGGATGCAGAGCTACTTATTTCCCGTTCCTCGTCCTCACTGATGTCATTGACGGTCTGTTCTTCCCCCAGCCACGTACAACACCATGGGTCCCAGATAGGTGACAACAACGAGCACCCTGGGGTGCCTGCTGTGGTTGGTCTTCCTCCTCCTCAAAGCCACCACATTCCTCCTCTGACTCCTCTTCCTCATACTCCTCTTCCAGCGTTGCTGCAGGTCCGACAAGCGATGATGACAAGGCTGTTTCTGGTGGTGATGGTGACCACAACTCTTCCTCTTCCTCTTCACGCTCATCTACAGCCTGATCCAGAACTCTTCGCAGGGCACGCTCCAGGAAGAAAACAAATGGGATGAGGTCGCTGATGGTGCCTTCGGTGCGACTGACTAGGTTTGTCACCTCCTCAAAGGACGCATAAGCCTACAGGCATTGCGCATGAGTGTCCAGTAACGTGGCAAAAGATTCCCAGCTCCGCAGAGGCTGTCCTAGCACCCGGTCATACAAATACTCGTTGACGGCTTTTTCTTGTTGGAGCAGGCGGTTGAACATTAGGAGTGTTGAATTCCAACGTGTCGGGCTAGTCGCATATCAAGCGCCTCACTGGCATGTTGTTTCGCCGCTGAATATCGGAAAAGTGCGCCATGGCCGTGTAGGAACGCCTGAAATGGCCACACACCTTCCTGGCCTGCTTGAGGACGTCCTGTAAGCCTGGGTACTTAGACACAAAACATTGTACGATGAGATTCAACACATGTGCCATGCACGGCACATGTGACAACTTGCCCAAATTTAATGCCGCCAACAGATTGCTTCCATTGTCACACACCACTTTGCCGATCTCCAGTTGGTGCGGGGTCAGCCACTGATCCACCTGTGCGTTCAGGGCGGACAGGAGTGCTGGTCCTGTGTGGCTCTCTGCTTTCAGGCAAGTCAACCCCAAGATAGCGTGACACTGTCGTATCCGGGATGTGGAATAGCCCCTGGGGAGCTGGGGGAATCAGTTGATGTGCAGCCAGGCGCCGCAGCAGAAGAGGACTCAGCCGAGGAGGATATTGAAGAGGATGGAGTAGGAGTAGAGGAGGTGGCAGTAGGTCTGCCTGCAAGTCGTGGTGGTGTCACCAACTCCGCTGCGGAGCCACGCATTCCATGCTTGTCAGCCGTCAGCAGGTTGACCCAATGCGCAGTATACGTGATATACCTGCCCTGACCGTGCTTTGCAGACCAGGTATCAGTGGTCAGATGGACCCTTGCCCCAACACTGTATGCCAGAGATGCCATGACTTCCTTTTCAATGACATGGTAGAGGTTTGGGATTGCCTTTTTGAAAAAAATTTCGTCGGGTACCTTCCACTGTGGTGTCCCAATAGCGACAAATTTTTGAAGGCCTCCAGACTCTACCAGCTGGTATGGTAAAAGCTGGCGGGCTAAGAGTTCCGTCAAGCCAGCTGTCAGTCGCCCGGGCAAGGGGGTGACTTTGTGACATTGGCTTCTTATGCTCAAACATGTCCTTGACAGACACCTGACTGTGGGCAGATGAGCAGGAACTGCTGAAGGTGAGAGATGGAGTGGCGGGTGGTTGAGAGGGGGCAGGGAGGACAGCAGTGGTTGACGTGGCTGAAGATGCTGGACCAGGAGGAGCATGGTGGCTTTGAGTTTGTGTGCTGCTTGTACTCATGTGTTGATCCCATAGGCGTTTGTGATGTGAGATCATGTGCCTTCGCAAAGCAGTTGTACCAAGGTGGGTGTTGGACTTCCCACGACTCAGTTTCTTTTGGCACAGGTTGCAAATGGCATTGCTTTTATCAGAGGCAGACACACAAAAAAATGCCACACTGCTGAGCTTTGCAATGACGGCATTCTAGTGGTGGCAACAGCATGCGTTGACTGGCGTGCTGTCTGGCTGACCCCAGGTGCCGATACATGCTGTCTGACTGTGCCACTAACTCCCTTGCGACTGACCTCCCCTGCTTCCAACTCGTCTCCTCATTCTCTCTGTCTCCCCTTCAGAACTTTCCCCCTCTTCTTCTCTTCGAGCAGGCACCCACGTGGCATCCGTGGACACATCGTCATCATCAACCGCTTCACTTGTATCTGACACCTCAGCAAAGGAAGCAGCAGCGGAGTACAACATCATCATCATCATCATCACACTGTACGTCCATGTGTGTAATCCTGCCTGACTGAGACATATCCCCGTAATCTACATCATCTGGCAATAATGGTTGCGCATCACTAATTGCATCCAACTGATGTGTAAATAACTCCTCTGACGGATCAAGTGAAGCGGCTGTGGTGGCTGTGGTGGTAGTGGTGGTGGTGGCGACGGGCGGGTGCGTGGTAGCTTGAGAGCAGGTGACCGAAGCTGAGCTGGAGGAGGATGGTGCGTCAAGGTTCTTAGCGGAAGCTGTTGAAGATTGGGTGTCCTGTCTAAGCCAGTCAACTACGTCCTCTGAATTTTTCGGGTTCAGGAGTGCGTGGCCTCTGAAAACTGGGCATTATTCCAGGGACAGTGGAAATCACAGCACCACGACCACGACGGCCCCTGCGAGTGTGGCCTGCCTCTGCCTGTCATTTTTTTTAGATAAGTGGTACTACGCGTGCTAGGTACTGTGCCACCCGGTATGAGTGGTTGGCACTGGCAGTGGGCACACTACAGTCAGTGGAAGTGGGCCTGACACACACTGGCAGCAGGCAAGCAACTGAATTTAGACTACTGTCTAAAAATTAAATGCCTTATTTATCGGCAAGCTACTGTGCCACCCGGTATCAGTGGTTGGCACTGGCAGTGGGCACACTACAGTCAGTGGAAGAGGGCCTGACACACACTGGCAGCAGGCAAGCAACTGAATTTAGACTACTGTCTAAAAATTAAATGCCTTATTTATCGGCAAGCTACTGTGCCACCCGGTATCAGTGGTTGGCACTGGCAGTGGGCACACTACAGTCAGTGGAAGCGGGCCTGACACACACTGGCAGCAGGCAAGCAACTGAATTTAGACTACTGTCTAAAAATTAAATGCCTTATTTATCGGCAAGCTACTGTGCCACCCGGTATCAGTGGTTGGCACTGGCAGTGGGCACACTACAGTCAGTGGAAGTGGGCCTGACACACACTGGCAGCAGGCAAGCAACTGAATTTAGACTACTGTCTAAAAATTAAATGCCTTATTTATCGAGCAAAGCTACTGTGCCACCCGGTATGACAGTGGGTTGGCACTGGCAGTGGGCACACTACAGTCAGTGGAAGTGGGCCTGACACACACTGGCAGCAGGCAAGCAGCTGAATTTAGACTACTGTCTAAAAATTAAATGCCTTATTTATCGGCAAGCTACTGTGCCACCCGGTATCAGTGGTTGGCACTGGCAGTGGGCACACTACAGTCAGTGGAAGTCGGCCTGACACACACTGGCAGCAGGCAAGCAACTGAATTTAGACTACTGTCTAAAAATTAAATGCCTTATTTATCAAGCAAAGCTACTGTGCCACCCGGGATGACAGTGGTTGGCACTGGCAGTGGGCACACTACAGTCAGTGGAAGTCGGCCTGACACACACTGGCAGCAGGCAAGCAGCTGAAATTACACTAAAGTGTAAAAATTAAATGCCTTATTTATCGCAAAGTCCTGTGCCAGCCGGTATGAGTGGTTGGACACTGGCAGTGGGCACACTACAGTCAGTGGAAGTCAGCCTGACACACACTGGCAGGCAACTAACCTTAGATTAAAGTGTAAAAATTAAGTGCCTTTTTTAAGCAAAGTCCTGTGCCACACGGGATGACAGGGGTGGGCACTGGCAGTGGGCACACTACAGTCAGTTGAAGTCGGCCTGACACACACTAGCAGCAGGCAAGCAGCTGAAATTACACTAAAGTGTAAAAATTAAATGCCTTTTTATGCAAAGTCCTGTGCCAGCCGGTATGAGTGGTGGACACTGGCAGTGGGCACACTACAGTCAGTGGAAGTCAGCCTGACACACACTGGCAGGCAACTAACCTTAGATTAAAGTGCTAAAAATTAAGTGCCTTTTTTAAGCAAAGTCCTGTGCCACACGGGATGACAGGGGTGGGCACTGGCAGTGGGCACACTACAGTCAGTTGAAGTCGGCCTGACACACACTAGCAGCAGGCAAGCAGCTGAAATTACACTAAAGTGTAAAAATTAAATGCCTTTTTATGCAAAGTCCTGTGCCAGCCGGTATGAGTGGTGGACACTGGCAGTGGGCACACTACAGTCAGTGGAAGTCAGCCTGACACACACTGGCAGGCAACTAACCTTAGATTAAAGTGTAAAAATTAAGTGCCTTTTTTTAAGCAAAGTCCTGTGCCACACGGGATGACAGGGGTGGGCACTGGCAGTGGGCACACTACAGTCAGTTGAAGTCGGCCTGACACACACTAGCAGCAGGCAAGCAGCTGAAATTACACTAAAGTGTAAAAATTAAATGCCTTTTTATGCAAAGTCCTGTGCCAGCCGGTATGAGTGGTGGACACTGGCAGTGGGCACACTACAGTCAGTGGAAGTCAGCCTGACACACACTGGCAGGCAACTAACCTTAGATTAAAGTCTAAAAATTAAGTGCCTTTTTTTAAGCAAAGTCCTGTGCCACCACGGGATGACAGGGGTGGGCACTGGCAGTGGGCACACTACAGTCAGTTGAAGTCGGCCTGACACACACTAGCAGCAGGCAAGCAGCTGAAATTACACTAAAGTGTAAAAATTAAATGCCTTTTTTATGCAAAGTCCTGTGCCAGCCGGTATGAGTGGTGGGCACTGGCAGTGGGCACACTAGAGTCAGTGGAAGTCAGCCTGACACACACTGGCAGGCAACTAACCTTAGATTAAAGTGTAAAAATTAAGTGCCTTTTTTTTAAGCAAAGTCCTGTGCCACACGGGATGACAGGGGTGGGCACTGGCAGTGGGCACACTGCAGTCAGTTGAAGTCGGCCTGACACACACTAGCAGCAGGCAAGGAGCTGAAATTACACTAAAGTGTAAAAATTAAATGCCTTTTTTATGCAAAGTCCTGTGCCAGCCGGTATGAGTGGTGGACACTGGCAGTGGGCACACTACAGTCAGTGGAAGTCAGCCTGACACACACTGGCAGGCAACTAACCTTAGATTAAAGTGTAAAAATTAAGTGCCTTTTTTAAGCAAAGTCCTGTGCCACACGGGATGACAGGGGTGGGCACTGGCAGTGGGCACACTACAGTCAGTTGAAGTCGGCCTGACACACACTAGCAGCAGGCAAGCAGCTGAAATTACACTAAAGTGTAAAAATTAAATGCCTTTTATGCAAAGTCCTGTGCCAGCCGGTATGAGTGGTGGGCACTGGCAGTGGGCACACTACAGTCAGTGGAAGTCAGCCTGACACACACTGGCAGGCAACTAACCTTAGATTAAAGTGTAAAAATTAAGTGCCTTTTTTAAGCAAAGTCCTGTGCCACACGGGATGACAGGGGTGGGCACTGGCAGTGGGCACACTACAGTCAGTTGAAGTCGGCCTGACACACACTAGCAGCAGGCAAGCAGCTGAAATTACACTAAAGTGTAAAAATGAAATGCCTTTTTATGCAAAGTCCTGTGCCAGCCGGTATGAGTGGTGGACACTGGCAGTGGGCACACTACAGTCAGTGGAAGTCAGCCTGACACACACTGGCAGGCAACTAACCTTAGATTAAAGTGTAAAAATTAAGTGCCTTTTTTTAAGCAAAGTCCTGTGCCACACGGGATGACAGGGGTGGGCACTGGCAGTGGGCACACTACAGTCAGTTGAAGTCGGCCTGACACACACTAGCAGCAGGCAAGCAGCTGAAATTACACTAAAGTGTAAAAATTAAATGCCTTTTTTATGCAAAGTCCTGTGCCAGCCGGTATGAGTGGTGGGCACTGGCAGTGGGCACACTAGAGTCAGTGGAAGTCAGCCTGACACACACTGGCAGGCAACTAACCTTAGATTAAAGTGTAAAAATGAAATGCCTTTTTTTGATGCAAAGTCCTGTACCACACGGAATGACAGGGGTGGGCACTGGCAGTGGGCACACTACAGTCTGTGGGCCTGCAGCTCCTCACACACAGGCAGGCCAGGCAACTGCAATATGTATATAAAGGAAAAAAAAAAGCAGACTAATGTTGCAGCCCTAAAAAGGGCTTTTTGGGGTGCTGTCAGGACGCTGTCCTTACAGCAGAGATCAGATGAGTCTTTCAGGACTGGAGTGGACACTGAATTCACTAGCCTAGCTATCAATTTCCCAATTAAATCAGCAGCAATTACACTCTCCCTCCTCTCACTAAGACTGCAGCTTCAGAATGAATCTAAAA
This sequence comes from Bufotes viridis, assembly GCA_033119425.1. NCBI lineage: Eukaryota > Metazoa > Chordata > Amphibia > Anura > Bufonidae > Bufotes > Bufotes viridis. The sequence goes on along the minus strand of CM065593.1, from coordinate 135,718,948 downwards.
TGGATGCTGTGCAGGAGGTGGGAGGGTCTTGTAGGGAGGGTATGCTGCTGATTGGCTGGAATGTGTCTGCTGACTGTGAGGTACAGGGTCAAAGTTTGCTCAATGATGATGTATAGGGGGCGGACCGAACATCGCATATGTTCGCCCGGCAGAGGCGAACGCGAACAAGCTATGTTCGCCGGGAACTGTTCGCCGGCGGATAGTTCGGGCCATCTCTAATGATTAGGTATGCAGATTTTTATCATGTATGTGCATTGCTACTGTTTTGCTCCTGGTGGTGGAAGAATATTTTTCTTCTTGTATACTACAAATTACAACCTGTTCTCACAATCCCTAATAGTTCAGTGTGTTATAAGGTTTATTCCCAAGCGAAAGGACACTGGTTCAAATCCAGGAGCAACCAGGAAGAAGATTTCCCAAGAAAACAGCAACAGTATCATCCAGCTCATTGTAATAGTGAGATCACAAACATCCATGCAAACATTGTGTGACATGCATTACACAAGTCTGGAATGGTGGCCTGAAAAAATGTAAAGAAGGCTGGAATTCAATATTGTCATAAGAAGTGTCAGCTCAAGTTTGCAAAAAAGTATGAACAGTAGAAGAGTGGAAACGGGTGATTTGGAGCGATGAGATGAAAGTCAATAGACTGGACTCTGATGGGTGCAAATGGGTCTGGAAGAAACAAGGCAAAAAGGGGCTAATGGATCAAGAAATTGAAGGAATGTCATGTTTCAGTGGAGGAAGCCTGATGATATGGTGTTGTTCCACAGCCAAAGGCGTTGGATACTTGACCAGGATCGATGGTGGTTTCATTGCTGAGGTATATGTGAGTATCCTACAAGACGAATTACTATGGGTGTGAAATAGTGTTGGGCTCAAATATTTATCGCGAATATCGGCACTTCGAGAATTTGCAAATATTTAGAATATAGTGCTATATTTTCGTATTTTCAAATATTCGTCATTTTTTTTCCATCTGAACACATGGTTCCTCCCTGCTTCTTGCTTGTGGACCAATGAAAAGGCAGCAATGTCACTGTCTGAGCTTAGTAACATCCCTAGCAACCAATAGGAAAGTTGACTACCCCTTTACTATATAGGAACCTTCCCAGCAGCCATTTTCTGCATTTTTTTACAGTTATGAGAGAGACAGCAGTGTTATTGCTGTGCTCTGTGTTTTGCTGTCACATTACATTAGATAGTTAGTTAGTTATCTTATATATATATAATACAGATAGTTAGTGGGAGATAGTCAGTGAAGGTTAGATAGTGATATAGTGTAGCTGATTCTGCTGTCTATACATACATGCTACAGACATAGTGCTGTGATGTCACCAGTTCACAACAATACTTAGTCCACCAATCCCTAATATGTAGTCAGACCTGCTAAAATGTGAAGTTGCGCAAATTGCTCAAAAATATGGGCATCAATTGCCGATTCGCGCAATCGCGAATATATTGGAGCACTCTATCTGCATATAAAGCTATTGTAATGTTCTGCTGTGCCAACCATTTTCTCCAGTCTCAAGAAACATCTAGCAGCTTGAAAAATGTACAAAAGTGACCCACACATTTACTGCACGCGCAATATGCGAATATTACACTGCCGATTTTCTCAATCAAGAAAATAATCGCGAATTTGCAATTATACGATAAATATTTGCCCAAATATTTGCGAAATACAGCGAATTCGACTATTGCCCCTGTCGCTCATCACTAGTGTGAAAGGGACGACATAGTGTTCCAGCTGGACAATGAACCGAAGCATACTGTAAGAAATGGTCATATAAAATGTCTTATGGGTTGAGTTATAATTTAATGAATTGAGTGACTATATCAGATTTCAGAGTAATTGATATAGCAGATGAAAAGGTTTTCTAATTAATATTCTTGGGGTCAATTGTTATTCTGTAGTCTTCTGTATTGCTAATCAGAATGTGTAGAGTACTGTTTACAGTAACTTCCATTTCTAAGACTTCCATATTCAAATACAAATACTAGATTGGATAAGAACTAGTGTTGATCGCGCACCCAAGTGCTCGGGTGCTTGAGTAGAACATCTCGGGATGCTCGGGTGCTCTACCGAGCACCCGAGCACAATGGAGGTCAATGGTAGAACCAGAGCATTAAACCATGCACCCCCTGCTCTGAAGAAGGGAGGGTGTCTGGTTCACATGAAAAGGTCAAAAATTGATGGAAACACCACCAAAATGGTTCGGGAACAGCATGGAGAGGATGTCTGAATGCATCTTGGACTCCCAGGTCGCTGCTGGGAACGATGTTGTCCGAGTAGTACGCCAATTTTACAGACTGACAATAATACACACAAAACCGAAGATAAAATCGATTTTAGAGGAAAAATTGTTAGGAAACATTCTTTCCTGTATATTTACTTGTATATAAAGTGCAAGTGCTGCCAAAAATTACAAGGAAAAGGCACTCCGATACAACCTTTATTACACACTTCCCCGTCACTTACTGCTCGCCTTCATCATATTAAATGCTATTTATGCTTGCAAGTATGTAACACATACAGTAGCGCAGTTTTTTTAAGTGTAATCACAAATAAATTACAGTCGATGTCACTGATATTTGGGATGCGGAAACGTTATACAGGAGAGGTCCCAAAGGTAATGGCGCTGCTGTCAACAGAGGCTAAGAAAAAGTTACAGTCAATGTCACAGATATTTGGGATGCAGAAACGTTATACAGGAGATGTGGCGCAGGTAATGTCACTTTCTGCAGCGTCTACGGAATAAGTACACTGGATGTCACAGATATTTTTAGGATGCGCAAACGTTATACAGGAGATGTAGCGCAGGTAATGTAACTGTCCACAGCGGACACTGTCTACGGAAAAAGTACACTGGATTTCACAGATATTTTTAATATCCGCAAAGGAGATGTAGTGCAGATAATGTTGCTGTCCGCAGTGTCTACGGAAAAAGTACACTGGATGTCATAGAAAATTTTAGGATGCGCAAACGTTATACAGTTGATCTAGCGCAGTTAATGTCACTGTCCACAGCTGACACCGTCTATGTAAAACATACACTGGCTGCCACAGATATTTTTAGGTTGCGCACACGTTACACAGGAGATATAGCGCAGATAATGTCGCTGTCTGCAGCGGTCAAACAATTGCATGCTATTTAGCACAGGTTGCTCTAAAGATAGATATTGTTGCCAGATACAACAATAGTCCTTAAAAGGACTTTTGGGTGTATAACACCAACCCTGCCTAACAAAAAAAATGTATTCAATTCCCTACAGTATCTGTCCCTTCTACAGCACAGCTCTCTCTAACTGAGCCAAACATGGCTTAATAGGCACCCGATACGCGTTCCGGCCAGCCAATCACTGTAATTGCAGTAACCAACATGGCTATGGCATTACAGTGAGTGGCAGTACTTACCTGCACGTTTATTGGCTGCATGCTCACTCAGCACTAATAACAACCAGCCATTATGTCTCTAGTCAGTGTGATTTCATCACAATGTACAAATGACGGGAGAATAGAGTTGTCATATGCAAGTTGTGGGAAAATGTGACATCTTTTATTCTTCTGGTGCATATTGGGAGGGAACGCACATATATCAAAACCGGCCTTTGTAGTAGGAAATATTTGCTGATGGGAGGGGTAGTGAGTTCCAAGATCCAAAAATTAGTATAAAAAATGGGCAAAATTTGGCATGGGGGACAGGTCATAGAGAGCCTTCCTGGGATGAGGTGGCCTGTGAGCAGAGTCGCCAAAGAGAACCTGATTCTGGTAGCTATAACTCAATGATTCTACATTACTAACTGGTTATTATGCATTGTTATTAGGCTGTGTAATATTTTTTTGTTAACGGGTTTTGTTTTTGTGATTTATGTCTAGGATTCTTTAGGCCAGGAATCTGTGAAATAGTGTCGTGATTTAATAATGTTTTTGTCTTACATATAGGTGAGTTATGGTTTGTGAAATATCTGTTTTATTGCTTAACGTGGTTTCTTTTATGATAATTTGTTTATTTGTAAAATTCTTTTTATGTGCTCCTAACACCCCTCACCATGAATACATATGCCCCCAATACCTGTTTTTCATGTCCGAGCTTTCCTTTTTTCCTGGAAGACATCAGATTATCCCGCCAGATCTGTTTACTTTCTTCCCTTCTTGTTTTGTTGAATACATAACTTTATTGATACACAAGCCTGGCTGCACTGCACAGAGATGAGTCACAGGCTGGCCACGCCCCCACACTGCTCTGCCTGCAGCAGCTACACTCACTGCAACTCCTGTATCCATCTTTCTGCACACAGACATGAATCTACTTCTCACTCAGTGTCTAAATCCCATTACTGACCGTCCACAGGCTTTACCCTCACCATCTCCAGAGTGTAATAAACAGCTGAAAGCAGCAAGCACACCCAAACACATCTGTATCTAATCCTGTCCTGTGTTATACAGCCTGCTGAGCTGTGTATCTAAACTCATCACTGACTGTCCACGGGCTCTTCCCTCACCATCTCCAGAGTGTGATAAACAGCTGGAATCGGCAAGCACGTCCAAACACATCTGTATCTAATCCAAATGTTTGTGTGCCTGATACAGAGCCTGTTGTGTGCGATACTGCCTGCTGTAGTGTGTATCTAATCCCATCTTCTTTGATACAGCCAGCTGATCTGTTGTTTTAATTCCATTTTGTATCATACAACCTGCTGAGCTGTGTAGCTAAAACCTTTATGCACATAACCGTATCCATTTTGCGATCCACATTTTTTGCAGTCCCATTGAGTTCTATGAAGTTGAGGACCTCATTATGAGGTCCAGAATTGGACATGTTCTATCTTTTCTGAAACTGACATACGGATATGGAAAGTACTCTGATGAAGTCCCTGTACTTTCCACATCCATATGTCAGTTCCAGAAAAGATAGAACATGTCCTATTCTGGTCCTCAAAATGCAGATCGAAAAGCCCATAGAACTCTATGGGACTGCAAAAAAATGTGAATCACACATGGACAGCATCCTTATTTAGTCGATCCAAGACTGCACACGGCAAAACGGATACGGCTGTGTGCTTGAGCTCTATCACTCATACTGAGCGCCCATAACAGTGACATCCACAGTGCCCTATGTGCCATCCATAATGCCCCAAATGACATCTACTAAGATGATCAGCGGCTACACCTGACTTTGCACAGAGGATGCGGGGTGCTCGCCCCTTTTTGCTTTACCCTACAAAGCTCAAAAGGAATAAAAGGCACTAGAATATTAATTAGGGGGGCACACTCCTCTAATGGCAGCACATACAACAATTTATTAAAAAAATACACATATCAGCTAAAATGTATAAAAAATAAAAAAATAAAATAAGTCCGATCCGATATGGAACTAGGTATCACCTACTGGATCAGTTCGGGTATGGTCACAGGTGCATATAATAATAAATAGCACTTAGCATGCGTTAATGACGCGGTATTGCTGCGATAGCGGCATTAACTTGACCTAAAACAGATGGTGCACTTCAATACAAAGGGTGCACTTAAAAAGTAATCTTGAGTGTAACTGAAGGTGCGTATAGCACAGGATAATACTTGGTATGCGTTATTCTCACAGTGTTGTTACGGTATTGTAGTAATTACTGCAAGTACATATAGTGATTAGTGACCCTTAGCATGCGTTATTGACGCGGTATTGCTGCGATGTTCTTGTGGTAACAATAGTCACTTGGCCTAGGACACGTGCACTCTATAGGATATGGTGCACTATAAATGCAGTCTTTGATGTGACTGAGAAGACATATAATGAAGGAAAGTTCATGACATGCGTTGTCAGCACGGTATCAGTAGCGGTATTGTTATAGTCATAGCAATCACATAGTTTTCAATAATAAGTACACTATATGAGGTGCAATATAGCAATGGTACATGTGAACTTGCGAGTCTTGTTGTCTTATACACCGTCTGGTATCCTTATTGCCGTGTTGAAGTAATTTTCTATTGAGAGTGAAATCTCTTTCTCCTCTTTGTGATGGGACGAACATACACAGACTCCTTACCTCCCTCCTGTTGAACGATTCGGCGGCGCACTTGGCGTGCTCCCTGTCTCTCACCTGCGGTATCCTGCGTGGTGTCGAGCTGTATTGCGGCGTCCCACATGACCCTGGAGAGCGGCGCGCACGGGAGATCAGAGGTAGGAGTGTGCTTCTGGGTCCTAGTGTCGGACCTTGCGCTGCGTTTGTCCGGGGAGCAGATAGTTTTCAATGTCACGGTGCGGTCAGTCGACCGGATGATGTTGACCAGACACTTCCACTGAGGAAGGGGGCTGTCCCCCGAAACGCGTTTGGGCTAGCTCACAGTACACCTAGTTGCCGTCTGATTAATCAGTATTGGAGTGAGGATGTCTTGTACCAAACTCCAATTTACAGTAATACCATGGCCCCGTAATCGATTCCAATCAATACTTAAGTTTTTGCATTACAACGATACTGCACATCCCCCCCCCACCAGAATGACCCCGCATTTGACCGTCTTTTCAAAATGACAAAATACTTAATATGGACCGCTTAGCACATGCATGACGTTTGCACTAGCAATATTTATATGTCAACTGGTCATTTAACCATAGATCGTCTATTTCATGTGCTTATTGATTTAAAACGTCACTTTTATTTCTATATTAAATATAAACTAATAACAAACTGTGAGACACTTCCTTTAAAAATGTCAGTAGGTATTAAGCAGATAGCCCACATGGAATATTCCACTAATTGTATCAGCAGTGTGCTGTTGATTTCCCACAGCAACACTTAGCAAAATGTAATGTAGCTTGTAACAGTCAGTGAGCGCTCTGACTTGCTACATGATACTTTTGTATAACTCTGTTGTCCACATCTATATTTTCTCTTATGGTGGCTGCTTACTTCTGTCTAAAATCACACACAAACGCACACCCTGCTTCCCGACAAGTTTTGCTGGCAAACTGGCGTATTCAGGGGAACTTGATGAATTGACATATAAATATGTCTGTTCGAAATTATGCCCGTCCTTGACCACTTCAACGCAAAGTTTTCAGAATTGTACACCCCAGAACAAAATGTCTGCATAGACGAATCTCTATTACTTTTCAAAGGGAGGGTAAGATTCCACCAGTACCTGCCTAGCAAGCGGGCAAGGTATGGCACAAAACTATATACAATCTGTGAGAGTAGCTCTGGGTACACTCACAAGTTCCGGGTTTATGAAGGAAGGGACAACCGGATTGAACCCCCAGAATGCCCCCCCCATCCTAGGAGTTAGTAAGAAGATAGTGTGGGACTAACTGCACCCACTGTTACCATCTGTACGTGGATAATTACTACACAAGTCTATCACTGTTCTGGTCACTAAGTTCCACAGATACTGTGATATGCGGCACAGTACGCAAAAATCAGAGAGGCTTCCCTAGATCCCTAATAGGGCAACCAATAAGAAAATGAGACAGCCATGCTCTCCTCAATGAGAACATGGTGGATAAGAACAAGGACAAGAGTGATGTCCTTTTGCTGACCACCATTCACAGTAACACCAGCTCCCCAGCTCCTGGTGGTACCACTACCACTGTTCCCAAACCAGACTGCATTCTGGATTACAACAGGCACATGGGCGGGGTTGATCTTTCAGATCAAGTTCTGAAGCCCTACAGTGCCACACGAAAAAAAAAAGTGGGGTACAAAAAGCTAGCCATGCACATTGTACAGATGGCACTGTACAATGGCGTAGTACAATGCGTATGTGCTATTTAGATCTAGAGGCCAGACAAGACCATTCCTACAATTTCAAGAGGTGGTAATAAAGACCCTAATTCTTCCAAACCAAGCAATAGAGAGCACGAGTACTTCTGCAAGTTACGGTGCCCGAGTTGTACCAGGGCAACATTTCCCTGGTGAAGTCCTCCAAACAGCGAAGAAGGGAAGGACCCAAAAAGGAGGCAGGGTGTGTTCCAAAAGGGGGATAAGGACAGACACCATTTACCATTGTGAAACCTGCCCTGAAAAACCTGGCCAGTGCATCAAGGATTGTTTTAGAATCTACCGCTCATCCATGGAGTATTAATTTAATAAGGAGAAAATAGGGAACACATACATGGGGTGCATTTTCTCCTTTAACCCCTTGTGAAAATGAAAAATTAGGGTCTGCTACTAATTTATTATTTTCACAAATGTGTGCTTTGAAATTCTTTAACAAGTGTTTTTGCCTTTTGTGAGACACCTGTTTGCTGAAAATTACCCTTTCCAACACTTAAAATGTTCGTCCAGGGGTGCTCTTTCCAAAATAAGGTCACTTCTTGGGATTGTTAATTTCTGGGGACCTCAAGAATTTTTTAACATGGCACCTAAAAGCCTGTTGTGCGCTCATACAGCAGGCTACAAACACATGTGAGTGTTGCCATATTCGGGGGGAAATGGGTAACAAAATGTGGGGTTCATTTTGTCCTGTTATACCTTATGAAAGTGAAAAATTGTAATTTTTCATTTTCACAGCCAAGTGTTTCCTAATTCTGTGAAACACCTGATGGGTCAAAGTGCTCACTACACAACTTGAAATACTCCTTGAGGGGTCTAGTTTCCGGAATGGGGTCACTTTTTAAGGGTTTTCACTGTAGGGCCACCTCTCAGGGTGTCTTCATATTCGACATAGCTCCCAAAAGCCAATCCAGCAAAATCTGTCCTCCAAAAGCCCTATGGCGCTCCTTCCCTTTTAAACTCTGCCATTCGCTCATGCATCCGTTTTTGAGCACATGAGGGGTGTTGCTGTATTCAGGAGGAAATGGGTAACAACATATAGGGTTGAATTTTGTCCTGTTACCCCTTGTGAAAGAGAAAAATGTAGGTGTAAAGCAACTTTTTCAGAAAAAATTGTAATTTTTCATTTTCACAGCCGTTTCCTAATTCAGTGAAACGCCATTATTCATTCCGTCATAATAGAAGTTTATGGGCTACATAACGGATCCGTCCCGTTTCCGTTATGCAGCAAAGGACTCTCCTGCATAACAGAAATGGGATGGATCCGTTTTGCAGCCCATAGACTTGTATTATGACGAAATGAATAACGGAATGCCTCTAAAGGTATTCCGTTTTGCATTCCGTCATAGAATTGAGTTAGGGTCCGTGGTAACGTGTTGAAGAGACCTGGGAACAGATTTTTGTCGAGACATGCTTGAATCTGATCGAGAGCATGTCCAGAAGGATTCAGGCAGTGTTGAAAGCCAAAGGTGGATTTACAAAATACTAACAAAATAATAAAAATGAAAATTTTAGTCGCAAAACAGTAACGATGCAGCTACATGACAAGAATCACTGAATAACTATGCTAAATAGTTGCAAGTCCAATTTATCTATGAGATAGCCAAGATGATTGTCTATAAAACGATGGTAGTCTCACATCCGAAGCTGTAGTGGATATGAGATATGGAGCCTGAAAGTCAAAAGTTCAAAACATTGTTACCCTTTTGCTTGTCACTGTAAGTATCTGATCTGTGGGACTTCCAAGTCTCCAGTTTGAATATAGTGTCATTTGAGTATGCAATCTGCTGCCCTATTAAATTGATGTGGGATTGCCCATGATAGCACTGTACACAGCTATCTTCAGTAGTCCAATTTACTTTGAATGGAGTTGCATTGCATATGCTCAACTGCTCCATTTAAATACAGACCACAAGAACTTTGTTGTCATGATTGGTGGAGGTCCCACCGGTCAGTCACCCACCAAACAGATACTGATCATCTATCCTATGGTTAGGTGATAAGTTGCCATTTTTGTACAACCCCCTTAACCATTTTACATATAGATACAGTGTATTCTTAATGCACAATATTTAAGTCCAATATTTTAACATATAGACAGTTTATAAATATATTTTATGCATAATTCATGCATTCAAATTTTTTGGGGTATTGAGCTATACTAATTGTACATATATGGCCAAAACACTGAAAAGAGTTGAATATTCCACCAAAATTGTATAATATATGGATTATTATGCCAGTAAATGAAATAATTAGCAAAATGTACAATTCAATCAGTAAAGGGAAAAAAATTCTCAAAAGATTTTGAATAGGTATAAACAGTCATGTGTGATAGATAAATGATGAATGAATGATTACCACAAATGAGTAACTTGAAGTTAATGAGTTTCAATGATGATAATTAAGATGAAATGCAAATGAAATGATTAATGAGACATGAAATTCCTGGACATAATCTATTCTATGTTCATTTATCTTACAAAATTATATATTCTACATTTCACCCATGAGGTAGCTGTATTAAAAATTACATAACATAGAAGAGATTGGAGTTATAAAATATAAAATAAAAATATTTGCAGTTGAAACCAGAAGTTTACATACAGTACACTATATAAAAAGACACATATGCATGTTTTTCTAAATATCTGACATTAAATCAAAATAAACTTTTCCTGTTTTTGATTAATTAGGATTACTATAACTATTATTATCATTTGCCAAATGCCAGAATAATGAGAGAAAGAGAATGTTTTAAGGCATTTTTATTACTTTCTTCAAAGTCAGAAGTTTACTTACATTTTATTAATATTTGGTACCATTGCCTTAAACAGTATGACTTAGGTCAAACGTTTTGGATATCCTTCCACAAGCTTCTCACAATAGTTGGTCGGAATTTGGGCCCATTCCTCCTGACAAAAGTGGTGTAACTGAGCCATGTTGGTTGGTCGCCTTGCTCATACCTGCCTTTTCAGCTTTGCCCATAAATTTAAAATAGGATTGAGATCAGGGCTTTGTGGTGGCCACTTCAAAACATTGACTTTGTTATCCTTAAGCCACTTTGTAACCAGTTTGGCAGTATGCTTCGGGTCATTGTCCATTTTGAAGACCCATTTCCGCCCAATCTTTAACTTCCTGGCTGATGTCTTGAGATGTTGCTTCAGTATTTCCACATAATCTTCTTTCCTCATGATGCCATCTATTTTGTGAAGTGCACCAGTCCCTGCTGCAGCAAAACAACCCCACAACATGATGCTGCCACCCCTGTGTTTCACAGTTCGGATGGTGTTCTTAGGCTTCCAAGCTTCTCCCTTTTTCCTCCAAAAGTTAAATTTTAGTTTCGTCAGACAACAGGACATGTCTCCAAAAATGTAGGTCTTTCTTTGTTCCTGTGTGCATTTTCAAACATTAATCTGGCTTTGTTATGTTTCTTTTGGAGTAATGGCTTCTTCCTGGCAGAGTGGCCTTTCACACCATGTTGATACAGTACTCGTTTCACTGTTTATATTGACACAATCTTACTAGCTTCTGCCATCATCTTCACAAGATCTTTTGCTTTTGTTCTTGGGTTGAAATGCACATGTCGGACCAAAGCACGTTCATCTTTGGGACTCAGAAGCCGTCTCCTTCTATCAAGACCGGCGTGCCGATCACAGACATGTGATGCAAAGAGAGGGAAAAGGGAAAGCCCTGTCCAAGGGAGAGGAAAAGGTGGTGACCCCTAACTCACCTAGAAGCTGGCACCTGACTGCCCTGACATCCCTAGACGGGTTTTTCACCCATACGCCGATCACGTGCCTAAACCCTGGCTTTCCTTAAGCTGAGCCCTAGGTAGTGAATAGGGCGGTGGGAGCACTAGTCCTCACCACTAACACTAAAGTAAAACACCAGGGAGAGGACAGACAATACAGACAAAACATATAAGTCCAGGTGGGCGACAGCAGACAGCAAAACTCCAACAGAGGTCCGGAGGGTAACGCTCTGGTACGACAACCAGGAACAACAGCTACACAGCTCCAGTGGGTCAGTATAAAAGTCCAGGCAGGAAGCTCTTTATCTGGCAATCAGAGAAGTGGGAAGGGGGAATATAAGGAGGTTGGGAGTGACGGACAAGAAACAGCTAAGGAGAAGAAGCTACGGCTCCATGAGTGAGACAAAAAGGATTGCGAGGCAAACACAGAAAGCTACCATTAAGTAACAGCATGATCTTTAGACATAGAGCGCGCAGCCACCTGCTGCGACTTCCTTGCAGAAAGTAATAAAAATGCCTTAAAACATTCTCTCTCTCATTATTCTGGCATTTGGCAAATAATTATGATAATTCCAATTGACTAAAAACAGGAAAGGTTTATTCTGATTTCATGTCAGATATTGAGAAAAACATGCATATTTGTCTTTTTATGTAGTGTATGTAAACTTCTGGTTTCAACTGTATATGCACATATTCTTTTCTGCATCATTATCATTATATAGCATTAAAATTAATAAAGATGTATAGATAGATAGGATAGATAAATAGATAGATAGATAGATAGATAGATAGAAAGATAGATAGATATGCCAACCAGCCAAACCTCAACTGGTTAACCAACTGTACTTGCCAAATTGTCCCGAATTTGCTGAGAGTTTACCAAATTTTCAGAGAAAGTCCAATCAAATTGGGTGCCAGGAACTTATCCTGCCATAATTTTGTGCATGGCTGTTCTAGGAAGTTTGCTATGCCAACCGGCCAAGCCTCAGCTTATCAACCTATCTGTGAGGCTGGACACCAAGCCAATCGGGTTCCTAGCTTGGCATCCAATCCCAGAGACAGGCAGGGTGACTGTTTGTCTTTGCATGTGACTTTGATTCTTGGATCTTGTTTTGAGCTCTGCATTCAGTCAGCTTTGTATTCCTGTTTAACCTTCATGGGTAGTGGCCTTGGCTTGTTTCCTGATTTAATCAATTAGGTTTCTATTGTCTCTCCTAGCATTTATTCTGGCTTGCAGTTTTATCCTGCTACTCCTTACCATCTATGAGCCCCCACTTTCTCCCCTCCTTACTCCACTGATATAATCTGAGTCCCTAGCAGCCCATTCCAACCTTCCTTGCAATGTCTCTGGTGAGAACCCAAGGGTAGCCTTAGATTCACTATTCGGAGTGGTGAAGGAAGATAGGTTGCAGATTTTGAGTTTTCTGGCTGTGGTCCTGTATTTAGCCCTCCATATTTTTCCTTACTACTGTTTCATACCCTTCGGGCTGAGCCAGGCTGCAAATGAGTGGGGGTTATGTAAGCACCTCCCATAGGTGGGTATGCCTTGGGGGGGCGGGCATAAATGCTCCGAATTTAACAACTACAATGCTGGTAACGATGAGATAGTTAGAGTAGATAGATCTTGCACGTATATCACATTTTAAACTGTACGCTGTGATACGAGAAAGTGTTACAGTGCTGGAGTCCCCACTTTGATGTACAAAGAAGGCTCTGAAACAGCTGACAAGGGACCACTCAGAGAGGTCTCTTGTCAGCGATTGCTCTGTACAGACTAATAAGAAGCTAGTTAGGGTAAAAATGTCGGTTTCAGGTTCTGATCTCCACCATTCGTGATGGTGGAGATCAGACACTGGATAAAGGTACCACCAATAAGCCCTCTGCAATTCTGTTCCCCCATTGTGCCCTATGCGTGTCCCTTTCAGTACCAAATGTCAGCTATAACACAGTGGCGTTGCTAGGGCTGGTGTCCTCCGGTGCAGTAGAAAATGGTGTCACCCCCCACCCCAAGCACAACCCCCCCCCCCCCTCATGGTCGGAAATCTGTCTGCTTAGCCCCCCCCCCCACATCAGCTGTCTGTGTACTATCCAAACCCCCATCCATGTTATCGCTTTGGTTCAAATTATAGCACCCCCAACAGACCCTCCAACCCAACCCCCGGCGATCTGTCTTCTGTCTGCTTAGTGCCCCCCCCCCCACATATTTGCAAACATGTTATATTCTTTGCTATCGAGAATACAGCACCACATACCTTACATCTAGTAACTTCTCTGATGCAGACCTTCTCTTTCCTCATCTTCTCCTTTCAGACCAAACCGCCATGATGATTTTTCACTCATCTCTCGTCTCTGTAGCTTGACAAAAGACATCTTAGGTTCCTACTTTTCCATCCTCCTCCTACCTTCTTAACAACTCAACTGCCACCTTCAATAATAATAATGATGTGCACTAATTCAAAAGTGCTCCCGTTCTGTGTGCCAGTGCAAAAAAAACTCCCTCAGTGCTGCCAGTTGAGCTAATGTCGCCATAATGTGTGCAAGTATAAAGTACCCCTATACCCAGTATAGGATTCCCCAATAGTGCCCCCAGAATGTGCCAGTATTAAATGCCCCCATAGTATTCTTCTCCCCTCCAACACCATAGTGTCCTCATAATGTGCCAGCAATGCCCCCAGTAGATTCCCCCATAGTGTCCCCCATGTGCCAGTAGATGCCCCCATAGCTAAGATAATTTTTTTATGGGCCCCCTTCTGTATCTTCCACCTCCACATACCTATTGGACCTCCCACCCCTTCCAGAGCTTCCACCCAAACACCCCTCCAGGACCTCCGATCCCAACATCCACAGACTCCTCCCTAGATCCCCCCTAAGTGTCATCCACACATCCCCCATCAGTGTCATCTACACATCCCCCCATCAGTGTCCTCCACACATCCCCCCATCAGTGTCCTCAACACATACACCCATAAGTGTCCTCAACACATACCACCATCAGTGTCCTGAACACATCCCCCATCAGTGTCCTGCACACATCCCCCCATCAGTGTCCTCCACACATCCCCCATCAGTGTTTTCCAACACTGCATCCATAGGTCACAATGATTTTTTAGTTTTCCACGTTGCTGAGTGAGCATTCGGGGTAGCTGTAGCATTTGACACTGATATTTGGCAAGAGTATGGACATTGTTTGAACCATTATACTATATATTAATACTGTAACTATAGCAACACTGTTCTACTGGATGTGTCTCTCTGGTATTCATATACTGTACCTTTAAATGAAATTTTAGTTACTCTTTGGGTGTTATTGAACATCCTTGGCCAACACTTTAGGTACCCACTACTACTGTTGCTGTATCTTTGATCTAGCATTACAATGTTTGACCTATTTCTATAATATAACTTGTAATGCTACCAGATCTATGCATTGCTTTTGTTTCTATCATAGTGTTTCTGGATTATGGTAGTGTTTCCTATTCAGTGGCTTTTGGGATCTCTGCATGTGGCTTTGGCTCCATAGCTATTGGCTGCAGGAGATACTATTGCACACTACAGACACAACTGATGTGATTGCATACTGAAAACTGGAAACAGGGTCAAATCACAGAAGTGTGATGCAGCATAAAGAGGTAAGTACAGAGTACAGAGGTACAGAGTATACTTGAGAGAAGTGTGATAGAAATATGGACTTAATGCCCTGAGCCAGTAAGAGACAGCCAATGAAGATTAAATGGTAGCTATTCCAGGCCATTGATAAATGGGCCCCAAGAGACTGTAGAGAGAAACTGAATCTAGCCACAGTAGTGGTGCATTACAGTTAGTGTTGAGCAAATTGACGTAACCGAAGTGGACTTCGATCCAAATCTCAGTAAAAATTTGATTCACCGTGAAGCCAAATTTCCTTGGGCTTCGTGGTAGCGAATACCTTTGAACAGAAATGGCAGTGAAAAAAAAATATATATATCACCTCATCCATTTGAGGGTAAAGAGGGTGCTGTGGCCATCTTGCTTAAAGATCCCTTGTGAAATCTTGTGCATGGTGACATATGAAGTCACCGAGCTTCCCAGCGTGATGATGTCATCACACACCGAGCAAGATTTTGCATGGGATCTTCAAGTAAGATGGCTGCGACTGCCTTTTCACACTCAAATGGATAAGGTAAGTACAATTTATATATATATATTTTTTAATGAATAACCCCTGACAGCCCTCAATGGTCATCTCAGATGCTGCGATCAGTGATGAACGCGGCATCTGAGGGGTTCAATGACAGGGTGCTGCGCAATCACCGCTCCCCGTCATTGCGCCCGCTACTTACAAAGAAATTCGCTTGATGAGCAAGTAATTCGTCATGAACCATATAGAATTTTTAAGAATTTCACTTATCTCTAATTTCTGCACTAGTCAGGATCCCGAGCAGCTTGGGAGAGGGTGGAACATTTTATAGTGCACCACAGAACAAAGGGGTGAAATTACCTAAAATGTCTCCTATAAAAGCACACAGAAAAAAGAGGACATCCTACTCCCACAGCAGGCTCTAATAAGCTGCGGGAGGAGCAGTAGCATGGAGGAAATCCCAGAGAAGTAATGAACAGTGTAGCCATGAATTCAGTACTAGGGTGAGATAATTTAATATAAATCAGTCGCTGTTAGCTCTAGCAGGTAATCCAAGGCACAGAAGTGATGAGAGACAGCAGAAGGAAAACAAGTCCCAACCACTGTATACAAATGCAGACTCTTGTATTGATTCTTCTTAACGGGAATATGTCACCAGTTTTATGGTGTCCTAACTAAGGGCAACATAAACTAGTGACCGGTCTCTTTAGCAAAATGCTGGGTTACTTACTGTAATTGAACCAGACATTTAGCTAAAATATCATACTAAACAGCTCCAGTGCATGCTGAATGAGTCCCTATATTCATGACCTCCTGGCTCTCCCCGTCTGCCTACTATCAGAGGGAAGTGGGTTCGGAGAGCCGTGAGCTCATGTATATGGGGACTCATTGGCATGTATTGGAGCTGTTAGAGCCTAGCAGCATAACACTGGTGACTGAAGCGCTCATCTCCATAGTCATCTGTATCGCCGTCCTCAGGACAGCAATATAGATAGATGTGCTGTGGTAGGGCAGGGGAGGGAAAGGTTGGCACAGGTGGCACGGTGACGTCATAGCGCCGCCTGAGCCTCTATAGAGAGGCACACAGGCCGGAAGAGGCCTGCAACACATTGCTGCCGTGGAGGCAAGTATAAGTTTTTTCTTTTCCATATGGGAAAATGTTACTAGCACAGGATTGGGGGAGAGAGGCACTTGTTACTGGCACATGATGGGGGGGAGAGAGGCACTTGTTACTGGCACATGATGGGGGGAGAGAGGCAATTGTTACTGGCACATGATGGGGGGAGGGAGGCACTTGTTACTGGCACATGATGGGGGGAAGAGGAGAGAGGCATTTGTTACTGGGACATGATGGGGGGGCACTTGTTACTGGCACATGATGGAGGATGATCGAAAAGTAGTAAACTAAGATTTATAATTTTTTTTGTCAAACTGCAGAGACGAAAAATGATGGTCTGGTCTGAAGGTCTGAAAGGAGAAGATGAGGAAAGAGAACATCTACTTTAAAGGCAGCATATAACCTGTTCCCTCAATTATGGGATACTCCATGTTTTTCTCAGCATTTTTCTCTAATAAAATATATTGAAACTTTCTAAGCTTTGATTTAAGAAACATTTGTTGAAATGACAGTGTCTATGTCACTAAACTTGGTTTTGGAAGTGTGGCATATAGATTCAGGAGCATAGTTACAAATTGTTTCAAAAAAGCAGAAAAGGAAAAAATGTCTACAGTATTAGAGTGAAATAAACCCAGTGGTGTTGCAAGGGCTGGTGTCACCCGGTGCGGTAGAAAATGGTGTATACCTCAGGTCAGACCACCAATCTTATCAATAAACTGCAGTCTTTGAGCTTGAGCTCACATATTGTTGAATGGATTAGGCAGTGGCTGAAGGACAGAAAACAGAGGGTTGTAGTCAATGGAGTATATTCAGACCATGGTATTGTTACCAGTGGGGTACATCAGGGATCTATTCTGGGACCCATATTGTTTAATATCTTTATCAGCGAAATTGCAGAAGGCCTCAATGGTAAGGTGTGTCTTTTTGCTGATGACACAAAGATTTGTAACAGGGTTGATGTTCCTGGAGAGATACACCAAATGGAAAAGGATTTAGGAAAACTAGAGGAATGGTCAAAAATCTGGCAACTAAAATTTAATGTCGATAAGTGCAAGATAATGCACCTGGGGCGTAAAAACCCAAGAGCACAATATAAAATCTGTGATACAGTAATAACCTCAGTATCTGAGGAAAGGGATTTAGGGGTCATTATATCAGACGACCTAAAGGTGGGCAGACAATGTCATAGAGCAGCAGGAAATGCCAGCAGAATGCTTGGGTGTATAGGGAGAGGCATTAACAGTAGAAAGAGGGAGGTGCTCGGGCCGCTCTACAGAGCACTAGTGAGACCTCATTTGGAGTATTGTGTGCAGTACTGGAGACCATATCTGCAGAAGGATATTGAAATTTTGGAGAGAGTTCAGAGAAGAGCTACTAAACTAGTACATGGATTGCAGGACAAAACTTACCAGGAAAGGTTAAAGGACCTTAACATGTATAGCTTGGAAGTAAGAAGAGACAGAGGGGATATGATAGAAACGTTTAAATACATAAAGGGAATCATCACGGTAAAAGAGGAGAGAATATTTAAAAGAAGAAAAACTGCTACAAGAGGACATAGTTTTAAATTAGAGGGGCAAAGGTTTAAAAGTAATATCAGGAAGAGTTACTTTACTGAGAGAGTAGTGGACGCATGGAATAGCCTTCCTGCAGAAGTGGTAGCTGCAAATACAGTGAAGGAGTTTAAGCATGCATGGGATAGGCATAAAGCCATCCTTCATATAAGATAGGGCCAGGGACTATTCATAGTATTCAGCATATTGGGCAGACTAGATGGGCCAAATGGTTCTTATCTGCCGACACATTCTATGTTTCTATGTTTCAATCAGACCCCCAATGTTAATCATACCTCAGATCAGCCCCTCATATCCGCCGTCAGCCCCCCATCCATCATGCCCCCCATGTCAGCCATCATGCCTCCATGTCAGCCATCATGCCCTCATGTCAGCCCCCCATGTCATCCATCAGCCCCCCGTCGATCATGCCCCCCATGTCAGTCGTCAGTTCTCATCCATCATGCCCCCCATGTCAGCCGTCAGCCCCCATCCATCGTGCCCCCCTAATGGGGGACAATGTTGGAGTCTGCACTATCAGGGGGGGTAACATGATGAGGGACAATGTGTCATGATGTAACCCCCCCCCCTTCCCCATGGCACAGACTCCAACATTGTCCCTCCCTTCATCATTGTCCCGGGTCCTCTCATCATGTCATCCCCTCCCCCCATGGGTGGCACAGACATTTCTTCTCTTCCCCTCCAGGCTCCATGGCACAGACATGTTTGTACATTTTGTCCCCAATCTCCCCCCTCTGTTACAATTACAATATAGTACCTGATATATCACTGGGGTCTGTCTGGAGTCGGGTCGGTCGGGTCCTGGCCCCAGCTGGCTCTGCCTTAAGGTGTCTTCTCTGGAGTCCAGCAGGGTCGGCCAACAAGTCGTGCCTCAGTCACTCACTCAGTCTTCTCTGTGTTTTGCTGCCAGCCTGGAAAGGCAGCTTTTACAGGCCACAGTAGACAGAGCAGCTCTGCCTCCTCGCCTCCCTCCATCCATCCAGAGTCCTCCAGACAACTGCGCATGCGGCCCCACTGACAGTCAGTCATGCCTCCTTTGGCCTGAGAGCCCCATGCGCCGCACGCACCGCCCAGGAAGGCACGCGCATACACCGGTCGGTGACGGCACACATGTAGGCTGGACACAGCCGCATAGACAAGACAGTAGCAGCCGCACCAGCCAGACCTACCTAGGTAATTAATTAAATTATGTAACACATTGAAATTGCACTGTAGTAAGTAAGTCTGGGGGGCCCCCGGACTTACTACAGTACAATTTCAATGAGTTACATAATTTAATTAATCACTTAGGTAGGTCTGGCTGGCGGCTGCTGCTATTGTTGCGGCAGCCGCCAGCCAGGCCTACCTAGGTGATTATTTAAATTATGTAACACATTGAAATTGCACTGCAGTAAGTCAGTTCGGCGGCCGGCGGGGGCGGGTGACACCCCATCAGACTGGTGTCTCCTGGTGTTACCCGCACCCCCCACACCCCCCTTGCAACGCCACTGAATAAACCTCAAAGTAGTTGTTTTCATAAGATAAACTCTCTGTTAGCCAAAATGGAGAGATGGTGGCAAAGCTTTTAATGCCTGGCAGGATCTACAGTATTATATTTGTCCCGCAGCATCTGCTGCAGCAGACATGTATGACCTGATGGCTATTTGCTAGAGGTATCAGATGTAATTTTTCAGCTAGTTTAATGAAAAAGTTAGAGATGAGCGATGCTTTGAAAAATTCAATTCAGCAGCTTTGCGAGGTTCCACAAGAAATTGGATTTGTCATAAACCACTATAAATCATGTATACCCAAGCCCATTTGCCTTGGGGAACGTCCGCATGGAGCAGCCGTGCTGCGGGCGGGTTGTGGCCATGCAGTGATGAAGAACTGTCTTCAATAATGAAGACCACACTGTATAGTCGGTCTTCATTGTTAATGGCCATGTGGCACCTTTAAGGCACCTTTAAACTGGGGCAGTACCACTTCTCAAACCCCAGCGCTCTCCTGCCCTACAGGTAAGAGCCCTTCTTCTGCCATCTGCTTTTCCTCCTTTTCCACATAATCTAATATCGATGAGAATATGTCATCAGGAACATTCAGATCTTCCTCTCTCTGCATCTTGCTGTCTTTTTTAGGACATGGAGACTTTGAAGGATAATTTGGAAGAAGTAAATCCAGCAAAAGATGAGGATGGTCGTCACTAAGACCTGGTCCCATAAGGGGTGCAGAATGGATGGTATTGGTTTGCACTCTGGCACTGGAATAATAAAGGCATCTATCTTATTGGTATTGAATCACATATCCTAGTTTACGGCTCTTGTAGGAATAAGTGAATGTAGGAATAAATAAAACTGAGGCAGAATAAGTCTCCCTGCACTGTCCCTGCAGTCTCCCTGCACTATCCCTCCCTGCACTTGCACTCTCCAATATTCTTCTATTTATCATTTCTAGCAACACTTTCTCTAGCACATAAGAACTTGCCATACCTCTCCCTATGATCAGCTCACAAGACAATGGCGGAGACCGCACGTGATGAGAGGTTTATAGGGTTGTGACATCACACAGGGTGGCTATCTGCAGACTGGCTAGCTGCACAGCATTATGATTGACCTTGCGTTCCTGGGCTTGCCTCCTCTACAGTTAGTTTCGCTTTCTACCATGTGCAGCTGCCATTTTAGGAAAACCCGATTTGTTACCACAAAGTGCGAGAAAATTCAAATTTAATTGCGAATCAAAGTTTTTCTAAACTTCAGACCAAATTCCACTTTGAATGCTTTGTTTCATTCAACACGAGAATAAATGCTTATATGTGAACTTATTTTTGCCTTTTGTTGATAAAGCATAAATGACTATGACTTGGAACATTTTATTTTATACTTCAGAAAACTTTGGTAATCCATTTCTTAGACTCCTGTTCCCCACCAAACACGCTGTAAAAACCTCAATTTCCTTTTGCTACTACTAAGAAGATGATCTGAACATACTGTCTTTTCTGACCAAACAGCTGACAGTGTTACAAGGATGTTTGTACAGAAATGGGGCAGTGCTCTGTATTACAGAAATGGTGTCCTGTAGACAAGTGTATTAGCCTAGATGCACACGAACGTTGTTTGGTTCCGCATCCGAGCCACATTTTTTGCAGCTCGAGTGCAGACCCATTCACTTCAATGGGGCCGCAAAAGATGTGGGCAGCACTCCGTGTGCTGTCTGCATCCGTTGCTCTGTTCCGTGGCCCCGCAAAAAAATAGAACATGTCCTATTTTTGTCCATTTTGTGGACAAGAATAGGCATTGTTACAATGGATCTGCAAAACAATGGATGCCATATATACTTCATCTGTTTTTTTTGGCGGATCCGCAATTTGCAGACTGCAAAACACAAACATTCATATGCATGTAGGCTTAGGGAAACACATTAAAGGGGTTGTGCAAGAATGGGGGGACGTGTAAAGGGAAGCTTACTTACCTGCTTTCCGGCACTGGCTCCCTATTCCTTCTACTCCCAGCCTGCGATGCTCTGCTGGGCTCCCTCACTGAAAACATCCGGTTTGACACCACCTTGAGCTAATCACTGGCCTTACGTCATGACAAATGGTCATACGACACAAGAGGATCCGGTCACCCCCGTGGCCAGGGGCGTAGCTAACGGCTCATGGGCCCTGGTGCAGGAGTTCAGCTTGGGCCCCCCTTCCCTCAGTGCTTTGTGAGTCTTCTTATGCTGCACAAGGGTCTTTGGGCCCCCTCAGGCTCCTGGGCCCGGTAGCGACTGCTACCTCTGCACCCCCTATAGCTACGCCCATGCCCGTGGGCAGTGATTGGCTACAGGCAGTGTCAAAGTGGATGTTTTCAGCGAAGCAGTGGAGCGGAGCATTGCAGGCTGGGAGGAAAAAGAGCACAGAGACAGCGCCAATAAGCTTCCCTTAAAAAGGTCTGACCATGTGGTGGTGGTGGGGGGCAGGCATTCTTGCACAACCCCTTTAAATCATATGTTTCTGAGAGTTGAGATTACTAAAAAATGTATGTGTATGTACAGTTGTGTTCAAAATGATTCAACCCCCAATGCTGTAAAGGGTTTTAGGGAATTTAGTGTACATTTGTAATTGTGTTCAGAATGAAATCTTACAAGGACTTTTTAAAGAACCAAATGCAACTAAAATGACATCAATTGTTTTTGTAATACAGTATTAAATGTTTTTTTTTGTGATTTCTTCATTGACACAATTATTCAACCCCTTAAAGACTACCACTCTTAAGAACAGAGGTTCATTCAAGTGTTTTCGATCAGGTATTGAAAACACCTGTGGATGTCAAGGAGCAGCAATTAAGCATAATAAGCACCAATTAGGCAGATGTAAAATGACTGTGATACTCAGCTCCTTCTAGACATTTACTGGTGTGTTTACAAACATGGTGAAGTCAAGAGAATGGTCCAGGAAGACAAGAGAAGACGTGATTTCTCTTCACAGGAAGGGCAATGGCTATAAGAAGATTGCAAAGATGTTAAACATACCAAGAGACACCATAGGAAGCATCATTCACAAATTCAAGGCAAAGGGCACTGTTGAAACGCTACCTGGTCATGGCAGAAAGAAGATGCTGACTTTGACTGCTGTGCGCTACCTGAAGCGCAAAGTGGAAAAAAGTCCCCGTGTGACTGCTGAGGAACTGAAAAAAGATTTGTCAGATGTGGGTACTGAAGTTTCAGCTCAGACAATAAGGCGCACAGTGCGTAATGAAGGCCTCCATGCCAGAACTCCCAGGCACACCCCCTTGCTGTCTCCAAAGAATAAGAAGAGTCGACTACAGTATGCCAAAAGTCATGTGGACAAACCACTAAAGTTTTGGGATAGTGTTCTGTGGACTGATGAAACAAAATTAGAACTGTTTGGGCTCATGGATCAACGCTATGTTTGGAGGAGGATGAACAAGGCCTATGAAGAAAAGAACATCTTACCTACTGTGAAGCATGGCGGGGGGTCGATCATGCTTTGGGGCTGTTTTGCTTCTACAGGTACAGGGAAGCTTCAGCGTGTGCAAGGTACCATGAATTCTCTTCAGTACCAGGAGATATTGGATGAAAATGTGATGCAGTCCGTCACAAACCTGAGGCTTGGGAGATGTTGGACCTTTCAACAGGACAATGATCCCAAGCATACCTCCAAGTCCACTAGAGCATGGTTGCAGATTAAAGGCTGGAACATTTTGAAGTGGCCATCGCAGTCACCAGACTTAAATCCGATTGAGAACCTCTGGTGGGACTTAAAGAAAGCAGTTGCAGCGCGCAAGCCTAAGAATGAACTGGAGGCTTTTGCCCATGAAGAATGGGCGAAGATACCCGTAGATCGCTGCAAGACACTTGTGTCAAGCTATGCTTCACGTTTAAAAGCTGTTATAACTGGAAAAGGATGTTGTACTAAGTACTAAGATTGAATGTCACTTGGGGGTTGAATAAAACTGATAATGATATGAGCACAGAAAAGACATTTGTGGTTATTTCATTATAAATGTTATGTTATATTTGTCTGACTTACAAGTGCCTCTTTGATTTAATTGTAAACAAGATGACTGAAATGATCAAAATCAATGTCAAACTGGCAAAAACACTCAATTTCAGTGGGGGTTGAATAATTTTGAACACAACTGTATATGTTACATTAGCTTTAAACAATTTTAATTTCCACATACATCATTCATGTGACCGATTTACCTACTCACCGTTGTCTGTGGTTACATGACTAACACGCAACATCAGCTCTGAGGCCAGGTGCAGTCACATGAATGATGTATGTGTAGTCAGGGCCGGCTCCAGGTTCATGTGGGCCCTTGGGCGATAAATCTCAGTGGGCCCCTTGTGAAATTACCATTTATGGAGTAAGAGCAGGGACTCCTAAACCAGGGAACTGATTGTTCAGTAACACTGGGGGATTGCCTGTACGGCCATCTTCAGTAGTGCTGGGGGATTTCCTGTACAGTGATCTGTGGGCCCCGGCACTTGCCTGGGTTTGCCAGGTGCTGACGCCAGACCTGTGTGTAGTGAACAGAGGACAGAAAGTGGGATTAATGGTTATTTTTAAACTTTATATTATTTTAGTGTCTTAAATGAATTTCTTACGTTTTTCTCCCTTGTTAACTGTGCAATTCTCTGCTCCAATCTGCCGGTGAATGTTTTCCAGGGTGCAGCAATGACCCCACATCACTGCTGCAACCAATCATTGGCTTCAGCAGTCATGTGCCGGACACTGCTGAAGCCAATGATTGGCTGCACACAGACTTGGTGTAACTGATGTAGGACACTAGACGCAGCGGGGGGAAAATAGTGAGTATGACTTCTTTTGTTATTTTAGCAAATTTACTGTTGATGGGATTGTTTGCATTAATCTTGGACAACCCCTTTAACCCAGGTGATTTTCCATTTTATCGCTTCCATTTTTTACTCCCACCCTTCCCCCCCAATTTTTTTTTTTCATTTATTTATCCATATGAGGGCTTGTTTTTTGCAGGAAAAGATACACTTTCTAATTTCACCATTTACGGTTGCATACAATGTGGTGGGAAGCCGTAAAAAAAATTCCAAATGGGGTGGAATTATACAAAAACATCATTCCACCGTTTTATTTAATGCTTTATCTTTTATTTTTTTTTGCACTGTTTCCTATGCGGTAAAACTGACCTGTTACTTTTATTCCCTGGGTCAGTATGATTACAATGATACCACATATGTATAGTTTTTCTTGCGCTTTAATATTGAAAAAAAATGTAAAACGTTGGGAAAAAACTAATTCTTCCTTTACATTGCCATATTCTGACCCTTATAAACTATTTTTATGTGTACGGAGCTGTGGGAGGGCTCATTGTTTGCGGGACAATCTATACTTTTTATTAATACCATTCTGGGGTGTGTATGACTTTTTGATCACTTTGTATTTATTTATTTTTTTGTGGGAGGCGAAGAAAAGCGGCTAAACGGCAATTTTAACTTTTTTTTCCCCCATTTCGCCATTTGCCGTACGGGATAAATATATTTATATTTTTATAGTACAATCGTTTTCGCACACAGCAATATCCATGATGTTAATTTTTTAACATTATTTCTGTATTTTAATTTTGGGAGATTGCTTTTCTCATAGACTCCAATGCATTAGCATTGGAGTCTATGGGGATTACACTGTATTCCTATGGAGCCTTGCGGCAAGTAAGAACTAATTTGCAGCAGCCCTGTACCACTCCTGACACACTGCATCAGGCTCCCCCAATCCTTGTGGAGGAGAAGCACGGTCTGGAGTGTATACTCCAGGTCTTTAACCTCCCAGCATCGACATCGATCGCATGCATTAGTCCCAGGTGCCTGCTGTTTAAAACAGCAGGCATCCGGCTGCTATGGTGCCTCCTCCACTTGCGAGCGGGCACCATATTTAAATGCCCCACTGCTGATTTAATTTATGTTGGGTGGTTGAGATGGGGGTTTACTTAAAAGGGGTTATCGGACACTAACAAATGCTCCTCCATATGCCGAGCCCCTCACACTGATTCTACTTACCTGGCTCCCCGCATTGCTCCTGGTCCTCGCACGGCCGCAACTGCTTTTGCCCGTCCACGGATGAGCCATGGGTGATGCTAGGGAGGCTCGTCCCTGTCACCGCCTGCCATTGGCGCAGCCGCTATATAATGTATGGCACTGTGCTTGTTAAGCTGCGAGAAGGCAGCAGCACACACAGGAGCATCAGCTTCTTCTCAAACAGCTTATCGGTGAGGGTCCTGGGTGTTGGGCCCCAACTAATCAGATACTGAGGACCTATCCAGAGGATAAGTCATCGGTAAAAAAATCTTGGGAAACATTTTAATCATGTCAAATAATTAACTTTATGTGAAATGAATTTCCTTTTTAAATTAGTTACCTGTGGTCACAGTTAGAGTAAGATAAGATGTACGGTAGTATTACTTTCACACAGCTACAGTTTATGACTATGTGTCAATCTATTCTAAGCAATCCTCTGTGAGCCAAGTACAGCAACACATACAGTGCAATCACGCTAGCAGTGACACCTCGGCCTCAGGCTTGAGAACCTAAATTTTAATTTTTTCTGGACAATTTAGTCAAAAATCACAGACAGTCAACGTTTTTTACAGACAAATTGGAAAAATATAATGAAATATAAAGATTATAAGCAATACTGTACATGTCTATAGATCAGGCACTAAATGCAAAACACATTACAAGCATTTACTGTGAAGTCTAAAATGCTGAGAATTACAATCCAAATGACATGCTCAAGTACCGCCAACCTCCAAAAAAATTACTGACGCATCTAATTTTTTTCACGGACACTGAAAAAAAAATCCTCTATTTTTACGGACTGTCCAGGAATTTCTGGATGGTTGGCAACCCTGCTGGGCCTTCTCTCAACTTTCCCTAGGCCATGCGATTACACGTAGAGATGGCCTTGCGGTTCACTCGGCGGTCGTTTCGCGGCAAACTTTTGCCGGACATGCGGACATATGGTAATATTCTTTTGCATTGCGCTGAACTTTGACCCATGACACATCCATCAGGTGGGACAAGAAAGCCAACTGAGACTTTTCAGCACTTGGACACACCCCCACCCTATAAATGAACCAGATCAGGCAGCCATTTTACATTCTGTGTTTTGCCAGTGTAGGGAGAGGTTGCTTTGTGGAGCAGGGACAGACTGTTAGGGATACCAAATGCTAGCTAATAGGGCCATAAAAGTCCTTTTAAAGACTGGTATAGGTGTGCTATCAATACAATAGGCGTGACATACTAAGGGGTGTGATATACTTTCTAACATAAAAAGTATATTATAGTGCATTTGTATTGTGCAGCAGTTGTGTGCAGTTCTGCTACGATACCGCAGGTATATAGAGGGACAAGCGCTATTGGAACAACTATTTGCAACGGGTGTGATATACCTGTTGCCCCCCAAAAAAAACTGATTACGGGGTGTGATATACCGGCTTCCACAAAATACTTATTAAGGGGTTTGATATACCTGCTTCCACTAAATACTGATTGAGGGGTGTGATATACCTGCTTCCATCAAATATTGATTAAGGGGTTCTGTATACCTGTTTCCACAAAATACTGATTGAGGGGTGCGATATACCTGCTTCCACTAAATATTGATTACGGGGTTCTATATACCTGCTTCCATAAATTACAGATTGAGGGGTGCGATATACCTGCTTCCACAAAATACTGATTAAGAGGTTTTATATACCTGCTTCCACAAAATACAGATTGAAGGGTGCGATATATCTGCTTCCACCAAATGTTGATTGAGGCCTGCGATACACTTGCTTCCACAAAATACTGATTAAGGGTTGCGATATACCTACTTCCACAAAATATTGATTAGGGGTTCTAAATACCTGTTTCCAAGAGATATTGATTGAGGGTTGCGATATACCTGCTTCCACTAGATATTGATTCAGGGGTTCTATATACCTGTCTCCACAAAATACTGATTGAGGGGTGCGATATACCTGTTTCCACAAAATACTGATTAGGGGTTCGATATACCTGATTTGACAAAATACTGATTAAGGGGTATAATATACCTGCTTCCACAAAATACTAATTAAGGAGATTGATATACCTGCTTCCACAAAATACTGATTGAGGGGTGCGATATGCCTGCTACCACCAAATATTGATTCAGGGGTTTGATATACCTGTTTCCACAAAATACTGATTAAGGGGTGCGATATACCTACTTCCACAAAATATTGATTAGGGGTTCTAAATACCTGTTTCCAAGAGATATTGATTGAGGGTTGCGATATACCTGCTTCCACTAGATATTGATTCAGGGGTTCTATATACCTGTCTCCACAAAATACTGATTGAGGGGTGCGATATACCTGTTTCCACAAAATACTGATTAGGGGTTCGATATACCTGATTTGACAAAATACTGATTGAGGGGTATAATATACCTGCTTCCACAAAATACTAATTAAGGAGATTGATATACCTGCTTCCACAAAATACTGATTGAGGGGTGCGATATGCTTGCTACCACCAAATATTGATTCAGGGGTTCTGATATACCTGTTTCCACAAAGTTCTGATTGAGGGGTACGATATACCTGCTTCCACAAAATATTGATTAAGGTCTGCGATACACCTGCTTCCACAAAATACTGATTGAGGGGTGCAATATACCTGCTTCCACCAAATATTGATTAAGGGGTTCTATATACCTGTTCCCACAAAATACTAATTGAGGGGTGCGATGTACCTGCTTCCACCAAATATTGATTAAGGGGTTCTATATACCTGCTTCTACAACATACTGATTGAGGCCTGTGATACACCTGCTTCCACAAAATACTGATTAAGAGGTTTGATATACCTGCTTCCACAAAATACAGATTGAGGGGTGCGATATACCTGCTTCCACTAAATATTGATTCAGGGGTTCTATATACCTGTTTACACAAAACACTGATTGAGGGGTCCAATATACCTGCTTCAACAACATACTGATTGAGGGGTGCAATATACCTGCTGCCACCAAATATTGATTAAGGTCTGTGATACACCTGCTTCCACAAAATACTGATTGAGGGGTGTGATATACCTGCTTCTACAATATGCTGATTAATGGGTTCATATACCTGCGTCCACAAAATACTGATTGAAGGGTGCGATATACCTGCTTCCACCAAATATTGATTCAGAGGTTCTATGCACCTGTTCCCACAAAATACTGATTGAGGGGTGCGATGTACCTGCTTCCACAAAATACTGATTAAGGGGTTTGATATACCTACGTCCACAAAATACTGATTGAGGGGTGCGATGTACCTGCTTCCACAAAATACTTATTAAGGGGTTTGATATACCTGCCTCCACAAAATAATGATTGAGGGGTGTGATATACCTGCTTCCACAAAATACTGAATAAGGGGTTGGATAACCCTGTTTCCAACAAATCCTGATTGAGGCCTGCGATATACCTGCTTCCACAAATACTGCTCTTTTCTTGGGACTTTGGCACAGGGTCATTTTGAAAATGACAGGCTGAAGAAGAGGCAGGCCCTTCCGCAGGGGTGGTAGGGGTCGGGCAGGTGCACCAGGCCGGAGCCTAAGTGGGAAGTTGTGTGCGATTACGCGATTAAGTCAAAGGACGCACCAGAGTTGGTTGAGTGGGACACTCAGCCTTCCGCTTCTGCACCCTCCTCACTCTCTGCTAGGTGCACCCCCAAAGACACCACCACCATAGCCCCTCCACTTGAGTCAGAGGACTTATTTTCCCATCCATTCCCAGACCTTAACGATGCGCAGCCATTCTTGGCATCGGATCAGGAAGAGGAGGTAGCAACGGCCACCACCCAGCGGTCTGATGACAGTACCGAGATCATCCCAAGGAGGGAGGTACCTGCTGTTGCTGCCTACTCCGAGATCTCTAACCTCTTAAGGACTCATACGATGTAGTGGGAAGCGAGAAAAAAATTCCAAATGGGGTGAAATTGCAAAAAAAAAAACAATTCCACCACAATTTTACGGGTTTTTAAATTACGACGTTTGATGTGCGATAAAACTGACCATTTAGTTTTATTCTACAGGTCAGTACGAATTCGGCGATACTCAATATGTATAGTTTTTCTTGCGTTTTGATAGTGATAAAAAATTCAAAAGTGGGAAATTTTTTATTTTATTTTTTTGACCCCCATAACTTTTTTGTAATTAAGTGTATGGTATTGTATGTGGACTTATTTTTTGCAGGGTGATCTGCACTTTTAGATGATACCATTATGGGGTGTGTAGGACAATTTGATCACTTTTTATTTAATTTGTTTTGGGGAAATGAAGCGTCCAAAAACGGCGAATCGGCCATTTGGGCTCTTTTTTCAGTTTTTCTGTTTACCGTATGGGGAATATATTTTTATATTTTTATACTTCGGGCGTTTTCGCACATTGCGACAGCCATGATGTGTATTTTTATTTTTTTATTATTTTATTTTAATTTTGGGGAAAGGGGGGTGATTTGAATTTTTAGGTTTTTTTATTTATTTATTTATTTATTTATTATTATTTTTTCTTTTACACTTTTATTTAGGTCCTATAGGGACCTATATAAATCAGTCATCTGATTGCTTCTAACATAAACTCCAATTCACTTGTATTGGAGTTTATAAGGATTTTTCTACTTTCCTATGAAGCCCTATTGCTAACAAGGGCTGCATAGGAAATAGTAAGTAGTAACCTCGAATAATTCTTTGAGTTCGAGGTTATTACATCCAGCGCTGCGATTCCCCGATCACCACTAGGGGGAGCCGAAGAGCTGCCGAAAGTTTTACTTTCGGTTTTAGCGTGCGTAGATGCCGTGGTCAGGATTGACCACGGCATCTGCGGGGTTAAATAATTGCGATCGGCATCGCTGCCGACCGCGATCATTAGCCACGCTACAGGAAACAGCCGGACCCCCGCAGCGATCGCGTCCGCAGTGTGCAGGAGCGGGTGCCATGGTTAGGGAACGTACCCATGACGTACCCATACGTCATGGGTCCTTAAGGGGCTAATGTCAGTGGTGGTGAAGGTGACGATGATGACGTGTCGATGGACGTCACATGGGTGCCCACAAGAGAGGACAAAGAGGGGAGTTCACAGGGAGAGACTAAGTAGCAGAGAGGGAGGAGAAGCAGGCAGAACTCGCAGTGCACAGAAGGCAAAAAGCAGACTGCAAATGTATCTGGAGCAAGCAATCCACCATGCACACATTTGGCACTCCCAGGATGCCGGCACATGGGCTTTTTTTAACGTGTCACCTGCTGACAATAGTGTTGCCATCTGCAGCCTGTGCTGTCAACACATAAGTCGCGGTGAGCACAACACTCACCTAGGGACGACCACCTTAACATGTCACCTTACCTCCCTTCCCCGAATCTAGTGGGAGCAACGCCGTCAGAACCCACAAAGCCACACTCCCGGCGCTCCACGACCTGCCTCATCTCCTTCTCCTCCCATTTATCCTCCAGTCCACCTTCCACCATGCCATCATCGCGTTCATCTGGCATAAGGCAGGCTTCCGTGGCCCAAATGTTCGAGCGTAAAAAGCTGATGACACCGTATAACCCTCTTGCCCAACGGCGGACCGCTGGCTTGTCGGAACTGCTACCCCACTAACTACTGCCATATAATCCAGTGGACTCAGAGGCCTTTAGAAAATTTGTAGCCATTGGTACATCGCAATGAAAGGTTCCCGGAAGGAAATATTTCTTCCAGAATGGCATTCCAGAGCTATATGGCCACATTCAGCGGCAAGTGAATATATCTCTGGCACACAGTGTCGGTGCCAAGATACATCTGACCACAGACACGTGGCCTAGCAAACACGGGCATGGAAGATACATAGCTTTTACTGCCCACTGGGTGAACCTTCTGATGGCCGTCAAGCATGTAACCAGTGGCTCCCATGTCGATTTGGTGTTACCACCAGACTTTTCTTCTCCTCCTCCTACTCCATCCTCCGTCTCCTCCTCAGCTGACTCCTCCTTTTCCACTGATACCGCTTGTTCCGCTCCGCCCACCCCAAGCTCCCCAGAACCTATTCGACTTCCCAAGTGAGACGTTGCCATGCTGTGCTGCGGCTGTTGTGTCTGGAAGCCAAGAGCCACACCGGTCCTGCACTGCCGATCAATGGCTAACCACACTCAATTTTACAGTTGGTAAAGTGTTGTGCGACAACAGTGCCAATCTGCTGAGCATGCTGAAACAGGGCAAAATGACACACGTGCCGTGCATGGCACACATCCGGAACTTAGTTGTGTGGCGATTCGTTGCCAAATACCCCGGGGTCCAGGACGTCTTGCGGCAGGCCAGAAACATTTCTGGCCATTTTAGAAGATCTTACATAGCCATTGGTTCGCCTTGCTGACGTTCAGTGGCGACACCACTTGCCCGTCAAACGTCTGATTTGTGACAGCCGACACATCGAAACTCTATCCTGTATATGCTTGATAGGCTGCTCCAGCAGAAATGTGCTGTTAACGACTACCTGTAAGAATTCTGCAGCAGGACAGGTTCTGGGGAGCTTGGTTTGTTTTCACCGCGCCAGTGGCTTCTCATGTGCAACGCATGCAGACTTCTGCGGCCATTTGATGAGCAACAATCTGGCCAGTCGCAGCTAGGGTTGATATCGTACCTTACGCCTTCTTTATGGAGCATGCATTGCATTGTGTCATTGATCAAGCCGTCGAGGAGCAGGAGCTGGAAGATGAGGAAGTAGCAATGCTGAATAAATTCCCAGGGGCGGCTATTCC
This sequence comes from Bufotes viridis, assembly GCA_033119425.1. Classification (NCBI taxonomy): domain Eukaryota; kingdom Metazoa; phylum Chordata; class Amphibia; order Anura; family Bufonidae; genus Bufotes; species Bufotes viridis. The sequence goes on along the minus strand of CM065593.1, from coordinate 135,686,352 downwards.
CTCTGAGACAAGTCAGCAGGAGTCTGAAGAGGAGTCAGAGGAGGATGGTGGCTGGGGGTAGAGGAGGAAGAGGAGCAAGAAGAGCAGGCTTTGATGGAGACTTTAAACTTTTCAGGAATCCCTGGTTTTGTCCGTGACTGGGGGGAGAAGACTGAGGACGACATTCTCCATGACGATGAGCAGGAGACAGGAAGCTCCACCACTTCCAATTTAGTGCAAATGGGGGCCTTCATGCTCCAGTGTTTGAAGAGGGACCCCAGTATAAAAAGCATAAAGGGCAAAGACCAATACTGGGTGGCAACGTACTTAGACCCCCGGTACAAACACAAAATGGTGGACATGTTACTAGCATCACAGAGGGCTGGCAGAATGCAGCATTTCCAGGACTTGCTGCGAGAGATGCTGCATTCTGCTGTTGCGGGCGCTGGCAGAGGAATTTACACCCACAGCGAAACAGGTGCGGGTACCGATCCTACCACACCTGCAAGAAGAGGGTGGTTTGAAGATGTGTTGGTCACTTCAGATATAAGATCATTCTTGCAGCGAACCCATCGACAGCTGCCCTCCAGATCCAGCCTCAGGGAACGTCTAGATGTTAACGGCCGATGTGGACGCTCTGAGAAGCGAGGAACCCCTGGACTACTGGGTGTGCAGGCTTGACCTGTGGCCAGAGCTGGCACAATTTGCCATAGAACTCTTGGCTTGCTTCTTGTCGAGTGTACTGTCCGAAAGGATGTTCAGCGCAGCAGGAGGGATTGTGACCGATAAGTAGTGTTGAGCGCGAATATTTGAATCATGAATTTTAATCGTGAATATCGCCACTTTGAGACCACGTGTAATTGAATTTCCTCATGCCAGTTCACACATATTCGCCACCAGACAGAACAAATTTGTCTTATGTATATAAAGCGGCATAAAAGGCCTTTTCTGTCAGGTGAATGCCTAATTTTTGGGGCCTGTACTGACCTACAGTAAAATTTTAGCCGGTGACCGCCTATTGTACCTCCAGCCACATAATCACAAATTCTTTTCTGTCAGGTGAATGCCTAATTTTTGGGGCCTGTACTGGCCTACAGTAAAAAAAAAAAAAAAAAAGCCGGTGACTGCCTAATGTATCTTTAATGATGTCAAATAAAATCTCATCAGATAAAAAAGCCCCTTACAAACATATACTGACAGCTAGATCTGGCAATTCAAATGCGCGATCCACATACACTCATTAGATTGCACATACGAAGCCCCAGAGTTAGACCCCAGTAAGAAGATGCTGGGTCTAGCTGGACACCTAGAAGATAAAGACAAAACCACACGTGTGTGTACAGATGTGCTCAACCAGAGTTACACGCACAAATACCACTACTGAGTTGAAGGAAAAAAGTGCCTTGTTAGAGCAAAATGGAAAGGTCTTACCAATTGGGTGTAGGGTCGGCTCTGTTCTCCCGGTCACGGATGTAGGGCCAGATTTCTTTGTTAGGAGAGGAAAGGACCACAGGTCAGACGTTGTAATTCACAGGGAACATTCCAGATGATAAACTATCCCTGTTACTCACCCTAAACTAGGGTCCCTACAAGTCCCTACAGAGGATATTACCTACGGCTAGAAGTAGACACCTAATCTAGCGAGGTAAAAGATGTCGGATTGAAAATGGATTGACCGTAATATATACACGTGTCTCAGACTCCCTACATGTTTCTTCAGATGAATATATCTATAGGTCCGTATCTAGACATATGAGGCCTTCTGGACGTGAGGACCCGTCTCTGTCCCACGTCTCTCACCTGGACATTAGCCATACGCCCTCCAGGTTTCCGTAACATTACGTACTAGTGTTGCTTTCAGTTTGGTGCTCTGACCTCTGATGCCTGTGTCCCGGACAATCGCCATACGCTCTCCAGGGACACCGTGACATTGCAGAACTATGCGGTTTGAGCCCACTTCATTACTTCTAGTTTAGGCCTACCACATGCCCAGCTTAGTGGAAGGTAGATCTATGTATAGCCCTTGTGTCCCCTGATAATTCATGGGGCCTCTGTCTGTCTAGATATGGACCTATAGATATATTCATCTGAAGAAATGCGTAGAGACATGTGAATATATTACGGTCAATCCATTTTTTATCCAACATCTTTTACCTCACTAGATTAGGTGTCCACTTCTAGCCGTAGGTAATATCCTCTGTAGGGACTTGTAGGGATCCTAGTTTAGGGTAAGGTTCCGGACAGAGCCACCCCTTTCGGGGCAAGAACCCCATGTTAGTGGGTTTTCAGGGCCCGTCAGGTCAAGTAGGGTGTAACAGGGATAGTTTATCATCTGAAATGTTCCCTGTGAATTACAATGTCTGACCTGTGGTCTGTTCCTCTCCTAACAAAGAAATCTGGCCTTTTATCCATGACCAGGTGGAGCCAACCCTACACCCAATTGGTAAGACCTTTCCATTTTGCCCTAACAAGGCACTTGTTTCCTTCAACTCAGTAATGGTATTCATGTGTGTTGAGCACATCTGTACAGGGCCGCCATCAGGGGGGTACAGCCCATACCCCAGTAAGGGGCCCAGACCCTGGGGGGCCCCGGCCGGTCCCGAGCCTTTTTTTTTTTTTATTGTGGCCGCCGGCCCTGGGGCCCAGTGCTCCTCCCTCTCTTCCTTCCGCGGCCCGTCCCTTACCTCCCCGGCCCGTCACTCAGCTGATCGATGTCAGGCAGGCTTTTCACTGCGCATCCTGTGCAGCGCAGCCTCTCAGCCTGCTCTCGGCGATCTCCCTCAGTCACTGCCGCAGTGACCCAAGGAGATTGCCGAGCACAGGCTGAGGCTGCACAGGACGCGCAGTGGAAAGCCTGATGGCTGCACAGAGACTGTATTTAAGGAAAGGGTAACTCCAGGCGGTGCTGGCGAGCGAGCTGGCCGGGATCAGCGACACAAGTACAGGGGGGGCAATAATGGAGGGCTGTCTGAGGGCAAAATTAAATTGTGTGGGGGCAAATTACTTAGTGGGGGGTCAGTGTGGCGGGCAAACTACATGGAGGGCCGTGTGGGGGCAAAATTACTTAGTGTGGGGGCAAATTACATAAAGCAGGGCTGTCTGGGGGTAAAATTAACTTGTGGGGGGAGGGGCAAATTACTCAGTGAGGGTCAGTGTGGCGGGCAAACTACATAATGGAGTGCCATGTGGGGACAAAATTACTTAGTGTGGGGGCAAATTACTTAGTGGGGGCAACTTACATAATGCAGGGCTGTCTGGGGCAAAATTAACTTGTGAGGGGGGTAAATTAGTCAGTGGGGGGCGGTGTGGCGGGCAAACTACATAATGGAGGACCGTGTGGGGGCAAAATTACTTAGTGTGGGGGCAAATTACATAATGCAGGGCTGTCTGGGGGCAAAATTAACTTGTGTGGGGGCAAATTACTCTGTGGGGGGCAGTGTGGTGGGCGAACTACATAATGGAGGGCCGTGTGAGATGTCCCTGGATGTAAGAGGTATGTGCGCGATATATGGGTGGGGGGCTGTGTGTGGGTGTGGCTTGAGGGTGGACGGGGACACAGGGGCCCCATGATCTCCTATTTCTGTGGGAACTGCCCCTCCAAAGACCAGGCTCTGGATACGCCACTGGGGCAGTGTCGGGGAGGGGGGCAGGGGTGGGGAGGGGGCCCAGGTCTTGAGCTGTTTAAGGGGCCCCAACATTTCTGATGGCAGTCCTGCATCTGTATACACGCGTGTGGTTTTGTCTTTATCTTCTAGCTGTCCAGCTAGACCCAGCATCTTCTTACTGGGGTCTAACTCTGGGGCTTCGTATGTGCGATCTAGTGAGTAAATGTGGATCGCTCGTTTGAATCCCCAGATCTAGCTGTCAGTATATGTTTGTAAGGGGCTTTTTTCTCTGATGAGATTTTATTGGACATCATTAAAGGTTATGTTTTAGTATGTTGCTGCCCTTTTTGGTCTTTTCTGTATTCTATTTTTCTGAACCGTATTCGGGGAGAGGTGCGGATGCACTCTGCTCCCTTGGTAGGGACAACCCCCGCTTTTTTGTATTTTTTCACCTAATGTACCTCCAGCCACATAATCACAAGTTCTTTTTTGTCAGGTGAATGCCTAATTTTTGGGGCCTGTACTCCCATGGCCTAAAATAAAAATTTTCTAGGCTCCAGCAGGGCACATTTTTGAGAGTTTCCCTTTAAGATGCATAAAAATGGCTCCTGATTAAAATAAATATTTTTAGTGGGAATTTTTGCTATTGATCCCCCTCTGGTATGTCAAAGTCCATGTTGTGGGACTATTTGTACACTTCTAGTAAGTATTTAGTGGCTGCAAATATGACCTGAAGGTTTTTCAGGTTCGCCTGCCATTAAAGTCAATGGGGCATGCCACGAATGCGCGGTTTGCGTACATTTGATCGCAAACGCGCGTTAGCGAAACGTCTCGGCCGATGTATGTTCATAACTAACTATGAGACGCCTGCAAATAGAAGGGTGGCTTCATCCTGTATTCTCTTCTAATCACCAGGGTCTATAAATAGCTTTTCACACGGTCACCTTGATGACTAAACAGGTAGCTAAACATACATATCCATAAGGCCGCATACTAAGCCTAAGGACACATGAAAGAAGGAGGAGGAGCCGGTTCTCTCTCAGAACTCCCACGAGGGTTAATCCCTCTAAACACACATTTTTAGCAGCGGGGTTACCCTTGACGGTGTTCTATCTGCTTGTGATGTATATTAACGTCCTCAGAGGCAGTCCATATGAGCTTCAAATTAAGGATGCTAGCTATCTGGCTAACTATATAAAATCCAAGGTCCATTTAAAAGTGCATACCTGGTCACATTGCGGTACCTGTTAGAGAGTACATACGGGCTGGCTCCAGGTTCATGTGGGCCCTTGGGCAATAAAGTCTCAGTGGGCCCCCTTGTGGCATTTTGCACAGCACGTCTCTTACAGCAATGAAACTGCATGTGTTGTAGATTAAATACCTTACACAGAGCATGCTGCAGACTGGATATATGTGAATCAATCCTTATGTGCCTACTTTTATTTTCTACCCAGTGTTTCAGTCCCTCAGGTCTACTCACAGATATGTGCCCCCTCACAATAGATATGCCAAGATCTGCCCCCTTTATAGTAGATATGCCAAGATATGGCCCCCTCACAGTAGATATGCCAAGATATGTGCCCCCCTCACAGTAGATATGCCAAGATATGTGCCACCTCACAGTAGATATTCCAAGATATGTGCCCCCTCTCAGTAGATATGCCAATATATGTGCCCCCTCACAGTACATATGCCAAGATATGTGCCCCTTTCACAGTAGATATCCCAAAATATGTGCCCCCTCACAGTTGATATGACAAGATGTGTGCCCCCTTCACAGTAGATATGCCAAGATATGTGCCCTCTTACGGGATATATCAATATATCTGCCCAGTGCCCCCTTCACAGTGGTTATGCCCAGATGTGCCCCCTTCACAGGAAGTGAAAAATACAATAAATACTCCTCGCCTCAGTCACCTGGCTCCTCCCATGATCTGCGCTCCCCATCAACAGCAGCAGGATACTGTGACACTTCGCCCTGCTGTGTAGGAGGAGCAGAGGCTGATTCCCAGCCTGCACCGCTCCTCCTCCAACACAGATCAGCAGAATGATGTATGAGGAGATCATGCTGCTTCTACTGTGGAGCGCTGGCGGCTCAATGGTGCAATAGTGGAGTGGGGTGCGAGTAGTTCCCTGCTTCAGTGGCGTGCCTACAGTGTTCGGCAACCAGGGCGGGTCCTTTCTCTGCCCCCCCCTCCCCTTAAATAGTTTTTTAAAAATTGTACCCCCTCAAAGTAATATTGCCCTCATTGTACAACCTTCGCATTAGTTTTGTACAGAAGAGTGCCCCCTCACAGTCGTTATGCCCACATTGTGCCCTCTCACAGTAGTTATGCCCTCTCTGTGCTCCTTTCACAATTGCAATGCCCTATCTGTGCCCCCTTCACAGTAATAATCCCCATTGTGCCCCCTTCACAGAAATATTCCCATTGCGCCGCCTTCACTGAAATATTCCCATTGCGCCCCCTTCACAGTAATAATCTTCATTGGGCCCCCTTTATAGTAATAATCCCCATTCTGCCCCCTTCATAGTAGAAATCCCCATTGTGCCCCCTTCACAGTAATAATGCCCACTGTGCCCCTTCACAGTAATAATGCCCACTGTGCCCCCTTCATTGTAGTAATGCCCTCTGGCTCTGTGCCCCCTCCAAAGTAGTAATGCCCTCTGTGCACATTCCATAGTAATAAAGTCCTCTGTGCCCCCTCCATGCTAATATAGAGCTCTGTGCCCCCTCCATAGTAAAAAAATACCTCTGTGCCCCCTGCATAATAATAAAGACCTCTGTGCCCTCTCCATAGTAATAAAGACCCTTGTGCCCCCTCCATAGTAATAAAGTCCTCTGTGACCCCTTTGTATAAAAAAAAAAAAAATAACACACTAACTACTCACACCTTGTCCCGTTCCTGAAGATCATAGTCCTCTCTTCCCTACAGGCACAGTTCACACTGCAGCACTGTGTGGGTGGAGCCTATGCAGATTACTGGGTTTAAGGATCCACCCACACAGGCCGGCAGCGCGATCCGTGCCTGCAGGCTGAATCGTGGAGCAGGGAGAAGCCTTCCTGCTTCACCATTCAGAGCTCGGCTGGACTGAAGGAGGGAAGGAGCACGAGGAGCTGAGCAGTAAGTGACAGGACCCAGCTTTTGGCCTCTGGCAGCTGTGCTGCAATCCCCCGCAGGAGCTGTGAGCCCCGGCACCTGCCCGGTATGCCTGGTGCTGACTCCGGCCTTGAGTACATACAATGGGCTAAATACTTGAACGTTGAAGAACCTGTAAAAGCAGTAGTGCAAATATATAAAGCAATAGCATAGTAAAATTAAATTCATATTAAAGTCTTTTTCTTTAGTCCTGGCGGATCAAGTGCACCAAACGGGAACCATTTAGTGCAAAAGTCCTTTGTAATCCACATCGGGTAGTAATATTGGTAATCTACATGGGTATAAGATAGCAGCAATAATAATGAGAACCTTTTTTTTTTCCAAAGGGGGCTCCCACTTAATCTGAGAAGGGGGGAAGAAAAAAAAAGAAAAAAGGAATTGGCGCAGATGTGCAGAACTTAAAGTGTTCCTGCAGATGGGGGGAGTCCTGACAAACATGTTCATCTGGATGAGGAACAAACAGGGGGCAAAAAAACATAAAACGGGCCAACACATCCTCACCCATCAAGAGTAGTCCAAGCTGTGGCTCTCATCAGTCCCTGATTTCTTTTCTTTTCAGGATACCTAGGAAGAAGCTCCTTAGAGGAGGTACCTAAAGTCCTCCTCGCTGCTGCTGCTGCTACTTAAAGACATGAGAGGGCGCTCCTGCCTCTTGTAAGACTGGATGCCACAGTGGTACTTTGCTGACCTCTGGTGGACGACTTTGTTATTGACCAGGTGGTCACACTAGCCATAGCAGCAGCAACCTTCCAATGCACAGCACCAGTACCTCCTGCCGGGACAGATGGACTGAGAATCTCCGGCTGCAGGGGCTGTGGTAAACGATCGTCCAGGGGAGGTGATAAAGTTCAAGAAGCTCTCGCCGCAGCAGATGCCATCTTCCACGGGAATTATTCATTTACCACTGTCAGACTGTAGGAAAACATAGTGGTGGACACACATCCCAGCTGAACAGTTGGTGGCGGGGGCAGACCCGGGATCAGGAGCTTGAAAGAGGAGTACCCCTTCCGCAGTCTCCTGAAGACTGCCTGCGGCAGCTGGATCTTCGTGCAAGCACTCAGGTACCGGCAATGGGACAAGGGGCTTAGATAGGAGGGTCACCCTAGTGGCGAACGATCCCTTGAGGGATTCCATGTGGATGTATTCCACATGATCCCCCACGTATAGGCTATGATGGGCCTGAGGCAGGTAGGGGCGTTTGAGAGAGCGGCGACCCACGAACAACTCCTCACCGTTCTCGTCGTCCATTAGGAAACCGTTTCATCTCTCCATGGCAAACCAGATTACAGTGCCTCGGCAGCGCTCCAGCTCTGGATCTCTCAGCCGTAGGTGGTCTAAGATAGCGTTGGGCACGAATATTCGAATCGCTAATTTTTATCGCAATTATCTTCACTTCAAGAATTTGCAAATATTTAGAATATAGTGCTATATTCGTATTCGCGAATATTCTAGATTTGCTTCCTGAGAAGGCTGCAATGTCTTTGTCTGAGCTTAGCAACATCCCTAGCAACCAATAGGAAAGTTGCCTACCCCTTTACTATATAAGAACCTTCCCACAGCCGTTTTCTGCAGTTTTTTGCAGTTCTGAGAGAGACAGCAGAGTCATTGCTGTGCTCTGTGCTTTACTGCGTCACATTACATTAGATAGTTACATTACATTAGATAGTTAGTTAGTTAGTTAGCTTAGCTAGCTGGCTGTAATCTCTGACAGGATCATCGGGTTCAGGCCGACAAACGAGCCGCTCTTCCTGGGCGGCAGAGTGGACACTCCGGCCGCCTCTTCACCAAGAGGTGTGGCGGAGGCCTCGGACCTCTTCTCCGGTACCCGTTGTATTTTCAATAATCGGATGTCTTGCAGGGCAGCCTGCAGTTTGGGATCATCGTCCCACATCATTTCATTCCAGTTGGGCCGTAGAGGACGCGCCATCTTGCTCTTATCTTGGCCAATGCAAACTGGTAAGGGAGGAGGAGTTTTAGGGGTGGGGTTTCACTTCCTTCATTTGCACTGGGCAGTTCTCTGTGGGTACTACTGTCTTTTTCAGCGATTGGGCTGGGTGTCTTCCTGTTTTCCCGCTCTTGAGGTACAAGAAGAACATACGCCATCACTGGTAAAGATGGCGGATTAACCCCTCGGATGCCGGCGTGCACTTTTCTGCACCTGTCGCTCCGCAATAAACGTAGTAAAGTAATTTTTAGGGGGTTCTCTGACAATTCTGTAGGCCTTGTAGTATAGAGGCATGCAAGTAAATCCTGTTCGTGACGCCAATTTTGCAATGGGAATTGGAATTGCCAAGTGGTATGTTGCGGCCTAATATGTCTCTGTGTGACGGTGCTCCTACCAGGATATGGCTGGACCCCTATGGCTTTGGCTCTAAAGCAATAAATAGGGGGAATGATGGAGGGATTAAGGAAGAACTTGAGTCCAGACCTTTTATATAGTTGAAGAGCAGCTTTACTTTGTATAAACGTTCTCCTAAACGGTTTACAGACTTTGTCTTGGTCCCTGCAGGCTTAAGCTTAAACTGGCAGGCTTCTTCAATAACTCTGCTTGCTTTGTCTGTCTCTGCTGTACTGACAAGCTGACTTCGGAACTTTGCTTCCTCTGTAATCTGCATTTTCTCTCTGTAGTCTGACTCTAAGTTATGCCAGAGAACTTTCTTCCTGGCTCCTGAGGCTTCAAGCTTTGGTCTCCATAGCCAGCAGAACTTAAGGTGCTCTGGCTGGCATGGGCACGTCCAGTAGAGACGTGCCGGTGCACACATGCCCCTAGCAGGGGCTAAGCTAGACTAACTAGAAACTGGTCCCTACCCTTCCTGCAGGAAGTGGGATTCGTCTACCTCTCTACAGAGGGGGGGTTAGAATGGAATGGTAAGTTCCATTCTATCTAAGCAAAGCTCTGCCGTGTTTGCTGCCACCTGCTGGTGAACCAGGCATATTTCATGTGAACATAACAGTTACGTAACAAAATAGGAATGCACATTGTGGAGAACTTGAAATAAATGTGTAGTGTATGGGAGTTGTGATGCCCGACACTACAGAAGGGTCACTAGAGTGCGTACGTTCCCCTCCTTTGTGGGGAAATTGGTGAATGTCATTTTCATTAAATGCAATGTAATGTAATGCCTAATGTGGGTAGTCGCTCTGGTAGACAGCGGTGCGGGTGCAGTATAGAGGCACAAGGGAGTCCAGAAGGTGCGGAAAACAGTGTTTTATTCACACTTGCATCAAATTAACAGCAGACAGTCACTTGGTGTTAAATCACACACACATCAGAAAACGAGTGGAAAACAAAAAGTCCAAACACAGGTTCCAATCACCTGGGAGGTTTGAGGTGCGGGGTCGCACCTGGCTGTCAGCCCAGCCGCAGGACAATCCACCGTCAGGCTTCCAGGAATAACCCCACTTGGCTGAGCTCCTTCCTCCAGGTCAGAGAGCTCCACAGCACTGTGATCAGCTCCAGGACAAACACTCTCACAGCTGCTGGTGCTGGCTGAGTTTTTAAACCCATCCCAAAACCAGGACTGGGTCGTGGGGAGCAGCCACCCACCCTACACTTTAGCTGCTCCCGGTAAGAGCCGGCCCGGATCGGCTTTGCAGCCATGCTATTTAGCAACTATGTCAGTAGCACTACCTGCTGCTGACATCAAAAAATGACTCTTACCTCACCGAGGCTATGAACCTCGGTGACACGTACCTGCCATCTAGGACGGCACCCTGCACCTTACCACATACCCCCCCCCCTTTGTTCAACCCTGAGGGGGTGGACACACGACAAACAGTGTACCCGGGAGAGTGCGTCTGCACTTTTTAACAACCGGCCCGCTCTGTGCTCCACCGTGAATTTAAAATTCTGTAGGGACAGAAACCACCTGGTGACCCGGGCATTCCTCTCTTTGGCTTGGCACATCCACTTGAGTGGGGAGTGGTCGGTCACCAGGCGGAAGCTTCTGCCCAACAGGTAATAACGGAGGGCCTCGAGTGCCCACTTGATGGCCAGGCACTCTCTCTCGACTATGCTGTACCTGGTCTCGGCTGGGGTGAGCTTGCGGCTGAGGAAGACAACGGGATGCTCCTCCCCGTTGACTTCCTGCGATAGTACCGCACCAAGGCCAACCTCAGAGGCGTCGGTCTGGACAAAGAACTCTTTCCTGAAATCGGGTGTCACTAAAACCGGGGACCCACACAGGGCCGATTTCAGGGCGGAGAAAGCCTTTTCCGCCTGCTCATTCCAGCGGACCATCCCTGTCTTACGCCCCTTTAATAACTCTGTCAATGGCGAGCGATAGTGGCAAAGTGGGGCACAAACCTCATGTAATACCCCCAATCCCCAGGAACGACTTTATCTGCCTGGTGGTGACCGGTCGGGGCCAACTCCGTATTGCCTCTACCTTGTTTAGCTGAGGCTTGATGACTCCCCGCCCAATGACATACCCCAGGTATTTGGTCTCTTCCAACCCAATCGCACACTTCTTTGGATTGGCGGTTAGACCAGCTTTCCTCAGGGCATCCACTACCGCCTGCACTTTGGGCAAATGGCTTTCCCAGTCGGTGCTGTGGATGATTACATCATCTAAGTAGGCCGAGGCGTACCGACGATGTGGTCGCAGCACTATGTCCATTAACCTTTGGAAGGTGGCGGGGACGCCATGCAGGCCAAAGGGTAACACCTTGTAGTGATACAGGCCCTGCGGGGTAACAAAAGCGTTTTTTTCCTTGGCCGACTCCGTTAAGGGTACCTGCCAGTACCCTTTAGTGAGGTCCAGCACAGAAAAATAACGGGCTTGTCCTAAATTCTCAACAAGCTCGTCTACCCGGGGCATGGGATACGCGTCAAACTTGGACACTTCATTTAACTTGCGAAAGTCGTTGCAGAACCGCAACGTCCCATCCGGCTTGGGTATTAGGACGATGGGACTGGCCCACTCACTTTTCGACTCTTCAATGACATCGAGCTTCAACATTAATTGCACTTCCTCCACGATGGCCCGTCGCCGAGCCTCGGGTACCCGGTATGGTTTTAACCGGATCTTGGCCTGAGGCTCAGTGACGATGTCATGTCGGATGAGAGACGTGCGGCCAGGGAGGTCCGAGAACACATCCGTGTTCCGACTGATGAACTCCCTGACTTCCTGAACTTGTTTGGAAGACAGGCTGTCTGCAATTTTTACCGTGGTTACGGCTTCACAGGCCTCGAACTGTGGGGCTGGACCCTTTTCACCTAGAAGCCCTGGCCTTGGGCTGTGGTCTTCGGCCGTGTCCCTATCTTTCCACGGCTTTAGTAAATTCACGTGGTACACCTGCTCCGGCTTGCGCCGCCCTGGCTGGTGTACTTTGTAATTTACTTCCCCTACCTTCTCGATCACCTCATAGGGGCCCTGCCACCTAGCTAAGAATTTGCTGTCAAGGGTGGGTACCAGAACCAAAACCCGGTCTCCCGGATTGAAGTCCCGTACCCGAGCCTGACGATTGTACACCCTACTCTGGGCTTGTTGCGCTGCCTCCATATGCTCCCGGACCAGCGGCAACACCCTTTCCATCCGGTCCTGCATCTGGGTGACATACTCAATGACACTTTTGTGGGGGACAGGCTGTTGTTCCCATGCTTCCTTGGCGATATCCAACAGGCCCCGAGGGTGTCTGCCATAAAAGCAGTTCGAAGGGCGAGAACCCAGTAGAGGCCTGGGGTACCTCTCGCACTGCGAACATGAGATAGGGCAGAAGCAGGTCCCAGTCCTTCCCATCTCTAGACACCACCCTTTTTAACATATTTTTTAAAGTTTGGTTAAACCTCTCGACAAGACCGTCCGTTTGCGGATGGTAAACGGACGTCCGCAATTGCTTTATACGCAATAACTTACACAGTTCCCTCATAACTTTGGACATAAAGGGGTCCCTTGGTCTGTCAGAACCTCTTTTGGCAGGCCCACACGGGAAAACATTTCCATTAACTCTTTGGCAATGAGCTTAGCTGAGGTATGTCGCAGAGGCACCGCCTCCGGATACCGAGTGGCATAGTCGAGAACTACCAAAATGTGTTGGTGGCCCCTGGCAGACTTTGGTACAGGCCCAATTAGATCCATAGCGATTCGCTCAAACGGGACCTCAATAATTGGAAGAGGTACCAGAGGACTACGGAAATGTGGCTGGGGGCTATTTATCTGACAGGTGGGACAGGACTTACAATAATTCTCTACCTCCTTGAACACACTGGGCCAATAAAACCGCTGCAGTATGCGGTCCTGGGTTTTCTGCCACCCCAAGTGTCCCCCAAGAACATGTTGGTGGGCAAGCTCCATGACAAGCTTGCGGTACGCTGTGGGCACCACCAACTGTCCAACAGGTTCACCCCGGATTTGGTTCACCCGATACAACATTTCTTGGTGAACAACAAAGCGGGGAAATATTAACTCAGCCCCTGGTCTCTGGGGTTTACCATCAATTTCCAGCACATTCTCCCAGGCCCTGGTTAGGGTTTGGTCCCGGTGTTGGGCAGTCCCAAAATTATCACCGGAGATGTGGAGGTCTGCCAACTCAGGTCCTGGTGGCAAGTCCTCCATGTCTCCCACCATTACACTCAGTGGGGGTGCCTCCCCCTCTATCACAGAAGTGGTGGTCACCCCTACCGCAGGCCCTTCGGACTCAGGCTCCCAGGGCTCTGGCCTCCCACTGGAACCAGGCCACTCAGCTAGGGTTACCCCTGTCTCAGGGCTATTAGTCACTTTCACCTCAGGCCATAGTGACGGAAAACCAGGAAGTCTCTCCCAATTATTAGTTCATAGGGTAGCTTTGAGGAGATCGCCACTTCACAAGTCCATGTGCCGGCCGCCGTGGACAGAGACATTACAGCAGTGGGATAGTCCTTTAAGTCTCCGTGTATGCACACCACCCCAACTTTCCGGCCCGTATACTGGGTGGGCTGTACCAGGGCAGCACTTACCAGGGTTACTAGGCTCCCTGAGTCCAACAGCGCCACTGCCAGGTTATCCCCGACTTGCACCTGGCACAGATGACGATTGTCTATTGTCTCGGGGGTGCCGGTCGCACACAGTCTCCGGGCATACATGGAAGCCCGGTACCCATAATTAATCTCCATGGGTTCTCCCCACTGTGGACAGTCGGCCCTTACGTGGCCAGGCTCGTGACACCGCCAGCAGACTATCGGGGCCGGGTCTACAGGGGGTACACGCCGCGCAGGTTTCTCGGGTACCAGTCGCTGGGACTGGATGGGAGTCCTCAGGGGTTTGACCAGCCCCCTCCCAACAACACCCCCTTTCAAGTTTTGGGTGGCCTCATAGCGCTCCACCAGGTCGACCATTTCTAGGGCATTGGTGGGTGATACCTGGCCGATCCAGTGCTGAAGGGGGTAAGGCAAGGCCCTCCAGAACATGTCAGCCAGCAGACGGTCCAGCATAGCAGTCGGACTTAGAATGTCAGGTTGCAGCCATTTTTGCAACCTGTGCAGCAATTCATAGTACTGCGGCCTGGCGGGTTCAGCCACTTTAACCCCTTAAGGACCAGTGTCACTTTATGTGGTGATAACTTTAAAACGCTTTTTCTTATCCAGGCCATTCTGAGATTGTTTTTTCGTCACATATTGTGCTTCATGACACTGGTAAAATTAAGTCGAAAATTTTTATTTTTATTTATAAAAAAATATCAAATTTACCAAAAATTTGGAAAAATTAGCAATTTTCCAAGTTTTAATTTCTCTACTTCTATAATACATAGTAATACCGCCCAAAAAAGTTATTGATTTACATTCCCCATATGTCTACTTCATGTATCGATCATTTTATTTTTTGGGGACGTTACAAGGCTTAGAAGTTTAGAAGCAAATCTTGAAATTTTTCAGAAATTTTCAAAACCCACTTTTTAGGGACCAGTTCAGGTCTGAAGTCACTTTGTGAGGCTTACATAAAAGAAACCACCCAAAAATGACCCCATTCTAGAAACTACACCCCTCAAGGTATTCAAAACTGATTTTACAAACGTCATTAACCCTTTAGGTTTTCCACAAGAGTTAATGGCAAATGGAGATAAAATTTCAGAATTTAGATTTTTTGGAAAATTTTCCGTTTGAATCCATTTTTCCAGTAACAAAGCAAGGGTTAACAGCCAAACAAAACTCAATTTTTATTGCCCCGATTCTGTAGTTTTCAGAAACACCCCATATGTGGTCGTAAACTGCTGTATGGCCAAATGGCAGGGCACAGAAGTAAGGGAACGCCATATGGTTTTTGGAAGGCGGATTTTGCTGGACTGGATTTTTGACACCATGTCCCATTTGAAGCCCCCAGATGCACCCCTAGAGTAGAAACTCCAAAAAGTGACTCCATCTAAGAAAGTACACCCTCAAGGTATTCAAAACTGATTTTACAAACTTTGTTAACCCTTTAGGTGTTCCACAAGAGTTATTGGCAAATGGAGATGAAATTTCGGAATTTCTATTTTCTGTTACCTTGCCTCAAAAAAGTGTAATATAGAGCAACCAAAAATCATATTTACCCTAAAATAATACAAACAAAACTGCCAACTTATCCCGTACTTTCCAAAATGGGGTCACTTTTTTGGAGTTTCTACTGTAGGGGTGCATCAGGGGGCTTCAAATGGGACATGGTGTCAAATAACCAGTCCAGCAAAATCTGACTTCCAAAAACCATATGGCGTTCCCTTCCTTCTACGCCCTGCCGTTTGGCCATACAGCAGTTTACGACCACATATGGGGTGTTTCTGCAAACTAGAGAATCGGGGCAATATATATTGAGTTTTGTTTGGCTGTTAACCCTTGCTTTTTTACTGGAAAAATTGATTAAAATGGAAAATTTGCAGAAAAATAGCTATTTTCGGACCGTTTTTATTTTTTGTTATTTACATCGTTGAACTGACAGGTTAGATTGTGTGCTATTTCTATAGAGCAGGTTGCTACGGACGCGGAAATACCAAATATGGCTACTTTTTGGGGGTTTTGTTTCAGTTTTACATAATAAAGCATTTTTGAAAAATGATTTTTTAGTGTCTTCACATTCTGAAAGCCATATATTTTTTTTATTTTTTGGGCGACTGTCTTATGTAGGGGCTCATTTTTTGCGGGATGAGATGGCGGTTTGATTGGAACTATCTTGGGGTGCATATGACATTTTGGTCGCCTGCTATTACACTTTTTGTGATGTAAGGTGACAAAAATGGCTCTTGACACCGTATTTTTAATTTTTTTTTTTGTGTTCACCTGAAGGGTTCGGTGATGTGTTATTTTTATAGAGCAGGTTGCGACGGACGCGCCGATACCAAATATGTATACTTTTTATTTATTTATTTAAGTTTTACACAATATTATCATTTTTTAAAACAAAACAAATCATGTTTTAGTGTCTCCATAGTCTGAGAGCCATATTTTTTTATTTTTTTGGGCCATTGTCCTATATAAGGACTAATTTTTTGCGGGATGAGATGGCGGTTTTATTGGTACTATTTTGGGAGGCATACGCCTTTTTGATCACTTGGTATTACATTTTTTGTGATGCAAGGTGACAAAAAATGGCTTTTTTACACCATTTTTTTGTGATTTTTTTCTACGGTATTTGCGTGAGGGGTTAGGTCACATGATATTTTTATAGAGGAGATTTTTACGGACGCGGCAATACCTAATATGTGTAGTTTATTTGTTTTTTTTTATTTTTATTCAGTGATATGTATTTTTCTGATTTTTTTTTCTCATTTTTTTGACCCAGACCCACTTGGTTCTTGTAGATCCAGTGGATCTGGTGTCTATATAATACAGAACAGTACACTATATAGTGTACTGCACTGTATTTTTTACTTTTCACAGTCTGGTCAGACTTCTGCCTTTAGCAGAAGTCTGACCAGAGTTACTACTACCATGGCAAGCAGGACGCTTCTGAAGCGTCCTGCTGCCATGGTAACCATCACCCGCTGCCATTACAGAGCAGCGGGTGATGGAAGAGAGGTGAGCTCCTCCCTCTACCATCCTATCCCGTCGGGGGCTGCAAAGGTACGGCAGCCCCCGATGGAAGAGGGAGGAGCTCCCTCCATGTTAACACCTTCTATACCGCGGTCCGTACGGACCGCGGTATAGAAGGGTTAAACTGCTGACATCTGCAGCACAGATGTCAGCAGTTTATAGCAGGGGGTCAGCAATGTGCTGACCCCCTGCTATACCCACTAGACACCAGGGAAATGCATTGAAAGGAGGCGGGCGGGGGATCGCAATTGCGATCCCGCCTGCCGCACCGCCCACCCGCAGCACCGCCCGCAAATCCCCCCCCCCCTGCACCGCCCGGGGGGACACTAAGATGGCGGGGTGCAGGGGGGGGTTAAAATTTACAATAAGGCGCAGATTTTAGTCTCTGATCCCCGCAGGGATCAGAGACTACACATAGCGCAACAAACCGCAGGTCTGAATTGACCTGCGGTTTGTTGCGATCGTCGACCCGAGGGGGGTCACAGGACCCCCCTCGGCATTGTCACAGGATGCCTGCTGAATGATTTCAGCAGGCATCCTGTTCCGATCACCGCCACGTGCGCAGCAGTGATCGGATCTTCTCAGGGCGTACATGTACGCCCTGAGTCCTTAAGTACCAGGACGCTAGGGCGTACATGTACGCCCTGCGTCCTTAAGAGGTTAAAGTCCCACTGGTGGACCCGCTGAGCCCGGACCAACACATTTACCCCCAGTCTGGCCAGGATCTCCCCCTTCACCGTGGGATAATCAGCAGCCTGGTCATCTGCTAAATCAAAAAAAACTTGCTGGGGTCCGGATGCCAGGAACGGAGCAACCACCTCGGCCCACTGGTCACGGGGTAACTTTTCCCTCACGGCGACCTTCTCAAAGACCGCCAGGTATGTCTCAACGTCGTCTGAGGGGGTCATTTTTGGGACCGCCGCACGGACCGCTTTCCGGGCATCATGGACATGGTGGGACGCTCCTGCGGCTTGTAACGCCATCACATGCTGTAGCAGTAGCTGGTTGGTCTCCCGCTGGTGCACGTTAGCCTCTATGAGAGCTTTCACCGCCGCCTCCATTTTGTCAGGGAACACAGGCTGCAACTTTGCCGGCCGAATATAGGACATCCAGTCGTTCCCAGAAAAAACAAACTTCGGCGTTCACGCCAGCCTCACTGCGCATGCCCGCATCCGACACCAAATGTGGGGAGTCGCTCTGGTAGACAGCGGTGCGGGTGCAGTATAGAGGCACAAGGGAGTCCAGAAGGTGCGGAAAACAGTGTTTTATTCACACTTGCATCAAATTAACAGCAGACAGTCACTTGGTGTTAAATCACACACACATCAGAAAACGAGTGGAAAACAAAAAGTCCAAACACAGGTTCCAATCACCTGGGAGGTTTGAGGTGCGGGGTCGCACCTGGCTGTCAGCCCAGCCGCAGGACAATCCACCGTCAGGCTTCCAGGAATAACCCCACTTGGCTGAGCTCCTTCCTCCAGGTCAGAGAGCTCCACAGCACAGTGATCAGCTCCAGGACAAACACTCTCACAGCTGCTGGTGCTGGCTGAGTTTTTAAACCCAGCCCAAAACCAGGACTGGGTCGTGGGGAGCAGCCACCCACCCTACACTTTAGCTGCTCCCGGTAAGAGCCGGCCCGGATCGGCTTTGCAGCCATGCTATTTAGCAACTATGTCAGTAGCACTACCTGCTGCTGACATCAAAAAATGACTCTTACCTCACCGAGGCTATGAACCTCGGTGACACGTACCTGCCATCTAGGACGGCACCCTGCACCTTACCACACTATTTATATATCCTATCACCCTGTTACTGTGAATGTATTGCTATGTACAGGCCTGCTAGGAGTGTCATTCCTGCTCTAGGTCAGTAGAGGGAGCTAGCAGTAGAGGGAGCTAGTTTATATATTCAGGCTCAGTCAGGGAAAGGCAGTTGAGTCCAGGCCATGAGCCTGTGAAGGTGCTCAGTGTTCAGGCCCTGAGCCTGTTGAAGTCAGCCCAGGCCCGATAGCCTGAGAGGGTCCAGCCTAGGAAGAGTCATTCCCTGGGAGGAGCAGTCCGGACCCTAGGACTAGTGGAGAAGTGTTGCCTCCTTAGTCAAGCTGCAAACAGGATAAGGATCCCTACAGGAGTATTACTGGTCACCAGCCTGAGTGAGCTGAGGGAAGGTAGAGCAAAGAATTCCAGAAAGCAAGAGGTACTACAAATACCAGAGGAGGTACTCAGTAATTGTTATCCCAAGGATATAAGCCGAGAGAGGGCATTGGGGCCTTGGAGAAGAATATATTCCTAGTCAGGATCAGTCAGGAATAGTGTGCAAGCCGCCTGTACTGCAAGTCCTGCTTTAACCCTCTGTGATCACCTTGCTAAATATAAGCTTGCCATTGATGTACTGTAACTTAAAGCCTGCTAAAAACCAATCGTCTTCTGAGGAACTGTCAAGAGTGTATGCTGTCTCTACTGTTAAGTAAAGTGAAGTTCTGGTTTACTATACAAACTTGTACCTCAATTATTCCTCCTATCAAATCGGTGTGCCACCGTTACCGGCACTGGAGTCACGGACATCAGGGACACACAGCCACCGGCACGTTAATCTACCAACACCAAGGGCACCTCACACTACACCTGGCTGTGTCCCTCAGGAACCCAGAAAGTGCCCCAGAGGATCCACGTGCCAGCCTCTCCATCACTGGCATTCTTCCAGGTCAGTCCCTCACACTACCCTGACTTGGGGATGCTACAAATGCATAGATTGACATGAGGTTAGACCAGTAAAGACAGTAGCAAGGTGCAGAAGTGGTAACACCACTCTGGGGTGTTACATTCTCACTTTGTCATTATGGGATACTGAGTGCAGAATTTTGAGGAAAAACTTGATCTTTGGTTTATTTTACCACAAAGAGCAACATAACAAAATGTGAAAAAAGTGAAAGGGTCTGAAGACTTTCCGAATGCATTGTAGAGTGAGGAACAGAAGTATTTGAACACCCTGCGATTTTGCAAGTTCTGCCACTTAGAAATCATGGAGGGGTCTGAAATTCACATTGTAGGTGCATTCCCACTCTGAGAGACAGAATTAAAAAACAAAATCAGGAAATCACATTGGATGATTTTTAAAGAATTTATTTGTCTTGCACTGCTGCACATATGTATTTGAATACCTGGCAACCAGCAAGAATTCTGGCTCTCAAAGACATGTGCCTTTAAAAAGTCCACCTCTACTCCACTCATTAATCTAACTTAATAGCACCTTTTTGAGCTCTTTAAAGACACCTGTCCACAACAACTACCATGGGCAAGACCAAAGAGCTGTCAAAAGACACCAGAGACAAAATTGCGGATCTCCACCAGGCTGGAAAGGACTACGGGGCAATAGCCAAGCAGCTTGGTTAAAATATATCAACTTGTTGGAGCAATTGTTAGAAAATGGATGAGGCTAAAGACGACTGTCAGTCTCCCTCGAACTGGGGTAACATGCAAGATCTCACCTTGTGGGGTATCACTGATGGTAAGAAAGGTAAGGAATCAGCCCAGACCTAAAAGGGAGGAGCAGGTCAATGACATGAAGAGAGCTGGGACCACAGTTTCGAAGGTCACTGTCGATAGAACACTACACCATCATGGTTTCAAATCATGCATTGCATGGAAGGTTCCCCTGCTCAAGTCATCACATGCCTAGGCCCGTCTGAAGTTTGCCAATGACCATCTGGAAGATCCAGAGGAGGCATGGGAGAAAGCCATGTGGTCAGAATTAGACCAAAGTAGAACTTTTTGGTCTAAATTTCACTCGCCATGTTTGGAGGAAAAAGAAGGATGAGCTGCATCCCAAGAGCACCATCCCTACTGTGAAGCATGGGGGTGGTAACATCATGGTTCGGGGTGCTTTTCTGCGAAGGGGACAGGAAGACTGCACTGTATTAGGGGGAGGATGAATGGGGCCATTTATTGTGAGATTTTGAGCAACAACCTCCTTCCCTCAGTCAGAGCATTGAAGATGGGTCGTGGCGGGGTCTTCCAACATGACAATGACCCGAAGCACACAGCCAGAATAGCCAAGGAGTGGCTCCGTAACAAGCATATCAAGGTTCTAGAGCGGCCTAGCCAGTCTCTAGACCTAAATCCAATAGAACATTTTGGAGGGAGCTGAAACTCTGTGTTGCTCAACGACAGCCCTTAAACCTGACAGATCTAGAGGAGATCTGTGTGGAGGAGTGGGCCAAAATCTCTGTTGCAGTGTGTGCAAACCTGGTCAAGAACTACAGGAAATGTTTGACCTCTGTAATTACAAAGAAAGGCTTCTGTACCAAATATTAAGATTGATTTTCTCAGGTGTTCAAATACTTATGTGCAGCAGCGCAAGACAAATAAAATTCTTTAAAAATCATACAATGTGATTTCCTGATTTTATTTTATTTTTTATTCTGTCTCTCAGAATGGGAATGCACCTACAATGTGAATTTCAGACCCCTCCATGATTTCTAAGTGGGAGAACTTGCAAAATCACAGGGTGTTCAAATAATTCTGTTCCTCACTGCATATCATTCCTGTCCTGGACTGGCATCTGATAGCCTTTACCTACGCTGATACACTGTAACAAACCATCGACACCACTGTTTTCTTTTACAGCAGTTGTTATAAATCTTACTTACGGGTCAATGCTTTGATCCTTCCTAAATAGTCAAATGCTAGAATAATGGAAGGAAATATTCGAAATCACCTACCTTACATCTGATAATTGAATTTGCATTGTAAATTGTGTTGTGTGCAATGTTCGCTGCACATCAAAAGAGTCTGCGAGCCTGAACAATTTACCATAGTAAATCACAAAAATAATGATCAAAACACAAGAATCACACTTTGATAACGGGATTACCGAGTGTTAAATCATTTTCGATCTATTAAAATAATTGTTTTGTACAAATAGTGAAAAATGCATCATTTACAGATAAAAATAATCATTAGGATCCGTTCGCCGTCTGGATGAGTACACAAGGGCAACGCACAAAAAGAGCAAAGATAAAACTACTGTATACTGTCAGTATACTCAAAAACGGTATCTGTCATTGGCGATATCTCCAATGACATTAACATTTACACAAAAATATGGAGAAATACAGCTTCCATAAAGATCTGTAGTTTATTTATGTGAAAAGCTATACACACAGACAACAGCGTCTACGCATTTCGGGTCATTACATTACACAATGACCCTTACTCATCACACAATATAAAGGCTGCTAGGATTAAAGATGTGTTTAAAAAAAATAATGGCGCTATGGCTACGATTACTGACTGATTGAAATTTACCCATAAAACATTTTTCAAACCAATCAACACTCATCACCTTAAAAAAAATGTTATATGTACCTTTCTTATTATACAGTATGCCGTGATGTAGGCCTGACAATACTTTACACTGCAGCTCTGCTTATATAACATTTATTTAATTATTTCTATATCATCAATGAGATTGCTGAATGCAGTGAGGGGCGGGGGGGTCTCTATGGGATCCTCTCCTAGTTGTCCTTTTGGACATGAGGTGTTCAGTGACCCTCAGAATCATCGCTATTAGGTTACGACCACATGGTCAGGTTTGTCCATGTAATTTTGGAAGCCAAAATCAGGAGTGGATCTTAAAAGGAGAGAAAATATTAAGGACAGATATGACTTCTCTCCAAAACTGCATCAGGAAACCTGACCGTGTGGCCGTACTCTTATGAACTAGATTTATGTTGTTAGCTCAGTTATATTTGTACATGTTGGTTTCCATTTGGACATGAGGTGTGTACTGACCCGCAAGATCAACAATATTTGGGTACCACCACACAATAAGATTTCTTCATGCAATTTCGGAAGCCAAAATAAGGAGTGGATTATAAAAGGAGGGAATGAATAAAGGACAGGTACGACTTCTCTCTTTTAAATTCCTTCCTGGTTTTGGTCTCCAAACCTGCATCAGGAAACCTGACCGTGTGGCCGTACCCTTATGAAGTAGACTTATATTGTTAGCACAGTTACATTTGTCCATTTCTGAGTCCATTTGGAAATGAGGTGTGCAGTGACCTTAAGATCAACGATATTTGGGTACGACCACATGGTCAGGTTTCCTGATGCAGTTTTGGAAGCCAAAATCAGGAGTGGATCATAAAAGAAGAGAAAGTATAAAGGACAGATATTACTTCTCCTCTCTTTTAAATTCCTTCCTGGTTTTGGTCTCCAAACCTGCATCAGGAAACCTGACCGTGTGGCCATACTCTTCTGAACTAGATTTATGTTGCTAGCTCAGTTACATTTGTCCATGTTGGTGTCCATTTGGACATGAGGTGTGCAGGTACCCTCAAGATCAACGATATTTGGGGACGACCACACAATAAGGTTTCTCCATGCAATTTTGGAAGTCAAAATCAGGAGTGGATCATAAAAGGAGGGAATGAATAAAGGACAGGTACGACTTCTTCTCTCTTTTGAATTCCTGCCTGGTTTAGGTCTCCAAACCTGCATCAGGAAACCTGACCGTGTGGCCATACCCTTATGAAGTAGACTTATGTTGCTAGCTCAGTTATATTTGTCCATTTTGGTGTCCATTTGGAAATGAGGTGTGCAGGTACCCTCAAGATCAACGATATTTGGGTACGACCACATGGTCAGGTTTTCTAATGCAGTTTTGGAAGCCAAAATCAGGAGTGGATCATAAAAGAAGAGAAAGTATAAAGGACAGATACAATGTCTCTTCTCTTTTGAATTAATTCTTGGTTTTGGTCTCCAAAACTGCATCAGGAGGAGACCTGACCGTGTGGCCGTAGCCTTATGAACTAGATTTATGTTGCTAGATCATTCATAACTTATCGATGTCCTATAATTCCATTTTTTTCGTTAGTTGTCAGACGCCTTCACACCGCAGGTTTAACCATTTATATAGGACAGGTTTGCGTTAGAAGAACCAGATGACAGAACGGACAATGCTTATATTCATCATTCCTCTTATCGTTGTGTTATTAAGCTACACCAAATCTGTAGTCAAGAATCTGTAATCAGAAAATAAAATTTAGATTAGAAAAAAAGGAAGATAACATTTTTGGTGGCACATTTCCTTTAAGGATAGCTACAGCATCAAGAAGAAAGAGGCATGCAGCAAGTTCTGCTCTCATGGAGGCAGAGAAGGAGTACTTAGCTTCTCTTCTGCAGATAGTAAGGGAAATAAAGAACAGTCCTCACTTCACAGCAATCCCCTCCCTCCTTCAATAATATGCTAAGCCCTGGCGCTGCTTCTCAGTCTGGGGCTGCTGAGAGTGTGCAGTCAGAGGGAAGCTGTAGTAGTGCTTGCAGTAGAGGAGGCAGCAGCGCCCCCTGATGCCCGGCCATGCGCTCTGCAAGAGGGCACCTCATGGAAAGTGACGCTGAGCCCTGCAAGAGGTAAGGACTGTATGCCAGTGCCGGATCTGTAGTGGAATCCACAGTCATGGAGGGTGACTTGTATCCTGCGGACATGGTGGCCACCTCTGCTTCTACCTACCTGCTGCAGCACTCACGCTAAACTTTGCTGGAGGAGCCTGCTGCAGAGGACTGGCACGTCCATTCACACAGTGCGGCTTGTACGGGGCTGAGTGCCTGCGCTCCTCGCATTGCTCTGCTGCTTGATACTATGCGACAAGCAGAGACTTTGGATTTGCTCCACAGTCAGGGATTTCGCTGTTTTAATGCGGATTTCATCGCCGAAATATTGTTAAATCGCTATATTTGTAAAGCTTCCCCGCAGAAGATTGCAAAGGTGGAGCGAGGAGAGGGAGCAGATGACGGACCCATTAATCCTTTCAATGCTCGGGAAGCCCCAGGAACCGCTGCTGTGTGAACCTCGTCCTGCCTGCATGTGGCTGCACGAAACTAATGATGAGTAGCCTCCTGCCTCCCCCGTGATCTCCAGCCTTACTCCTGATGATGGTGAGGAGCAAGTGACCATGGCGATCTGTTGCAGCGATCTGGGGATCTGGCCGGGAGAGGTGATCTAGTGTGTGTGACCTACTCTTCTAAGACCCCTTCTAGGCGATCATGGTGATTACTTGAGAGGAAGTGGCAATTCCTGCTCACCCATCCTATTCCCCCCGCGCTGGAAGTCCTCCCGGATCTAAATGGAATTAGTGGAGATCGAAGCCCCTTGTGTAAGGAACAGACATGGTCCATGGGCGCAGCTTGTGTCACAGTGAGTATGCTTTCAGCTGCATCCCAGACATTGCTAGCCAGGCTCTCCATACATCAGTCCATCCTGGATCTAGTGGGCTGCTGCTGCTGCTACATTGACATTCAGGAGATGTAGCACAACTGCCATATACTGCTATGTGAGGAGGGGGGATGCTGCTGTGGTGAATGGAGGTATAACAGTGCCCTTTCCCTGTCTGCAGTGATTAGTAAATGCTGTGCACAGCAGAGTGCTCCTTAATATGATAAAGGGCTGTAGGACACTGTGATGGGTGCCTCTATCTACAGATCTATATAGGAACCTGAGCCTCACAGACAGGACTATATTAAAATCCTCAGCTCCACTACATAAAAAATTCACATTTTAGGAAGGTTCATTTCCATAACTCATTAAGAACCTAGGACAGCTCCATCTGGGAGTCAATATATTGGGCTATTGATGCTGCTCTATGGTGAACAGCCAAGGTCTTTTCTTTAGATTGCCCTTTAATTTGGAATAGGATTTGAAGCATGAGAATATAATATACCTGTACTTATCACATCGCCTTAGTATACTTTTTTTTTCCTGATAAAACCCTGTATATTTAGCCATGTCCTATTATTCCTTGGTTGCTGTGGCCACCTCAGCGTGCCAGGAGTTCAGCAGAGCACACATCACCTTATCTTCTGACTGAGTCAGTGAGACATAACGCATTGTCTGACATATCAGACGCACTTTATATCCTGATAGGCGGCTTGTGGGCTATAGAGCGGTCCATACCATCTGAGTATCTGCCCATACCACCTCATGTCTGTGTGCTACGTCTAGGTAAATAACCTGCAATGCTGTACAGAGGGTACAGTACGGAAGGGGGGGGGGACTTTGAGAAATGCTTCTAAACCACAAGGTGTTTTCTTTTATTGCAGTTGTAACAAGTCTAATTATTCTGCATGTGTCTTGGGCAACCAAAAAAATAGGAGGTGAGTACAGCAAAGAGAAGTAGTTTATATTCAAGTTCTATGATGAGATGAAAAATGATATATTATACAGTTAACGTAATGCAAATTTTTTTTTTCTTTTCAGACAAACAAACTACTCCAGAAGGACAGAAATCATTGCAGTGTGGATCCTGGACAAAGTATACAGATGGAGGAATTTTTACCTCCCCCAATTACCCCAACAAATACCCTCCTGACAGAGAGTGCATTTATATAATAGAAGGTAACTAGAATGATATCTCAAGACATGGATTTGGCTAAAGTTCCTTTCTGTGATCCAGGTTCGGTAGCAAACACTCCACACCACACCTAGTACCAAAACCAAGTCCAGCTTGTGAAAGGTTAATTGTAGTAAATAAACTGTAAATATGACTTTTTCACAATCTAATCTTGGCTAATTGAAACGTGAAATTATGTCAGCGTTCAAGTTAATTTTCCCCAGTGTTGTCAAGTCTTCTTGTGCTTCAGTGAGAGATTAATAGATTAGTAAAGGGAGGATTTAGGAAAGAGTGTGCTATAATTTATCAAACGCTTTCAGGCTCCAATCCCTAAGGAGCGATTCACCATTTTGCATTACAGTATGTCTCTTTGTGAAAGTATTGAATATTATTTCTGTTGTTTACGATAGATCAGGGTTTTTAAAGGTTTTTATGGGAGTTATGAAGTCACTTGAGGTGTAGAGGCATATTAATCGTGGGTAATAACAGCTTATTTCTATGTGGATGGATCGTTCTTCTCACCTCTCTAGACCCAACTTTTATAGAAAATGATACAAATTGCTTTGTTCCACCACATTTTATTGGAAACATGGAAAACACAAGCAAGTGTAAGGTGATGTCGATTTTTGGATGTTTCTATCTAGGCCTCACAGAAATTCTGTTTCAGGCAGGTATTCTTTAAGAAAACCATGGTGGGTAGAAGTATTGTTTTTAAAATATAATATCTAGATATCTGTGTAGTAAGTAGGAAAACATTTTATGAATATGTGCATTTTGGTTCATGTTACAAATCAGAACGGACATGTATGTAAATATCTCTCACATGCAGTAGAGCCTTGACAAGTATAGAAATAATGAGGGTCAGGCAGGGTTCATAATGGAAGCAAGGTCTTAAAATGGGAAATCAATGGAGGCCAGATCAGAACACAAATCATAATCAAGCTGAAAAAGAATCTAAGAAGACTAAAACCACTGGTAACTAGACACACACTGTACCTGTGTTATGAAAGCGAGTATTCTGGTCCATGTTATCAACCAGATGGACACATAAATGCCTCCCATGCGCGGTAGAGCTTTGGCAAGTATAGAACTAGTGAGGGTCAGGCAGGGTTCATGATGGGGGCAAGGTCATAATATGGGAAATCAATGGAGGCCAGATTAGGACACAAATCAAGCTGGAACAGAATCCAAGAAGACTAAAACCTCTACCAAACCAGTGGTAACTAGACACATACCTGTGTTAAGAAAGTGAGCATTTTGGTCCATGTGATCAACGAGATGGACACTTAAATCCTTCCCACATGCAGAAGAGCTTTGACAAGTGTAGAACTAGTGAGGGCCAAGCAGAGTTTATGATGAAGGGCAAGGTTATAATATGGGAAATCAATGGAGGTCTGATCAGAACATAAATCAAAATCAAGCTGAAACAGAATCCAAGAAGACTAAAACCTCTACCAAACCATTAGTAACAAGACACATACCTACATTATGAAAGTGAGCATTTTGGTCCATGTTATCAACCAAATGGACACATAAATGATTCCCACATGAGGTAGCGCTTTGACAAGTATAGAACTAGTGAGGGTTAGGCAGGATTCATGATGGGGACAAGGTCATAATATGGGAAATCAATTGAGGCCAGATCAGAACAAAATTAAAGTCAAGCTAGAACAGAATCCAAAAAGACTAAACTTTCTACCAAAATGACTGGTAACTAGATTCACAGTTAGATCTTAGAGTCCTGTATGCCCAAAATGCTCTATGGGAAGATTTTTATTGGGCATTGTAATTGACATGTAACAAAGACTGGGACCTCACTGGATACCCCCCAGTACAAGGAAGCATTCTTAATTTACAGCAACTATATAGTAGTTAAAGGGGTTGTCCAGTTTGAACATAAATCCATCTAGATCAACCTATAGTATAGAAACTGAAAAGGGTTTGTTTAGCTAAAGAAATCTTGTTAGGGAATTTTAAGTCCTTCTGCTAATTTTCTTCAGTGGAGACTGTGTAATGCTTCATTTCTTCAGCAGAAACACTGTACTCCCCCCCTCCCCACTCAGTGTTATGAGAACCCATGATCAGCATATTGATACGGGACCCTCATAGCAAGAAAAGATTCTCCAAAGGGGTTTATGATGCTGTATACGTCTCCACAGTATAGTAAGGTATTGTTAACTAGGGCTAGCTTTTGGCGGGTTGCTCTGAACACATCATCCACATTTGCTGAAGTGGGCACCATAGAAGGGATGATTATTTATAGAGTATTTACTAAGTGTCAAAAAATATATCGCAGGCATAACAGGCATGCATCTACCTTTATATAAGTACTCACCCTATGTTACAGCGGGGTGGGGGGGTGGAGAGAAGAAAGAATATCCAAAGCACATAGCCATATCAGCCATGTCCACTAGTTTTATAATAAGATCTCTCAAATAATATGACTCGAATCACCCAGATTTTCCAATTACGTCAATTTGGCTTTTTACAAGAAGGTCAGTTTTGAACTAGGATTAACCTGACTAGGAAATAACGACTTTAGTGTTAACTTATTACTTGGAGAACTGGGAAATTGATCTTTTTCCCTCAACAGCATAAGAATTGGATTAAGAATTATCTTAGTGATTAATACTGATGACCTATCCTCAGGATAGGTCATTAGTATTTGATCAGTGGGAGGTCCATCTCTTGCAACCCCCTCTGATCAGCTGTTTAAAGAAGTTTTTCTAGGCCAGTGACATCACGTTCATCAGGGACATAGCCAAGGTGCAGCTCAAGTGAACGGAGCTGTCGGACACTCACCGATCAGATACTTATGACCTGTCCTATGAGTAGGTTTTCACTATTAAACACTTGGAAAATACCATTAAGGAGAACAGGCCTAGGTGCAGTTCAAGTGAACTGAGCTGAGCGGCACTCACCAGAGCACATGGCCTCTTCAAAGAGCTAATTGCCGGGGGTACTGGCTGTCAGACACTCAACGATCAGATACTGATGACCTGTCCTATGGATAGGTCATCATTATTAAACACTTGGAAAACCGCATTAAGGGGAACAGGCCTAGGTGCAGCTCAAGTGAATATGCCTGGTTGTATAGGGTTGATCCAGGTGACAGAGCAGCTTTAAGTACAGTAGCTTTTAATATCAACCCATTATCTGTGTAACTTTTGGCATTTCCAGGTCAAGTAAATGAAGTCAGATTTAAACATTATACACATTTTCCTCTCCAGCCTATATTCTTCAGAAATGTTGACATATAGTAGTAAAGATTCAGCATCAACTGGACAAACCTATGGGCATAATACATAAATGTCTCTGAGACTGCTTTATGTACGTTTACCCATTCACGTACAGTATGTCACTGATTTATGAATATTTATGCAGCCGTTATGATAGCACTGTATGTCAGTGGAATTTACTTAAGGATTGTGTGGCATTACCAGTTAGGACTACTCAGTAAATTATTGTTGTAATGTATTGTCACCATACTATAATTTTAGGTACTGTAGGTTGTGAGAAAAGTCACTGGGAATATTGCATATAGATCAAGCATCCTTTGTGTAACTATAGAACTTTTTGATTTATCAAGCCACATGCACTATCACAGATTAACACCTGGGTGGGAGATCATGGGGAAGCAATAAATCACACATAAGGCTTCATTATCCCTGGACATATGCATATGTAATGCTGAGTGCATTTGCATTCAATATGGTTGCAATTACTAATCAATTTTGCTAATAATTAGAAAAGAAAAGGCCTCTGAAATTATGGCTTCTCTCTAGGAATCATTATACAATACATATAGATTTCCACTAGATATACTGTAAGCCTTCAGAGATGTATCCTTCGTTCCTCTTGACTTGGGATATCCTCTTGAAAAAAAAAAAAAAATGTTACATTACTCAAACGCCCTTCAGAGCAAACATTTTATTTTCGCACCTGATCTTCTCTTGATATCTCGAGCCAAGCTATATGGTAAGGAAGGAAATATCTGTATACTAGCCGTATTCATGCACATCAAGACCACACATTCATTTTTGCAGTATAATCAGAGCACATTATTATCATGAGTTAGCAACCGAAGATTCTGTTTTTGAGTTCTTGCCCTCAAAAGAGAATGGACTCAACTAGATAAACTAAATTTAAAGCAACACTCCTGTCAAAATGTATAAACCTGGAACTGAGGGTCAATGCATGACTCAAATATACAGAGAAGACTAAATAGACAAGTCAATGGGCATAACAGCTTGGTAAGAGTGTTCCTTTAAATAGTTTTTTTTTTTTTTTTTCTGGTAATTGGTTGGACATTATGTTGGAGTTTTCTTGTGAGTAGTAGAACATTATGTTGGAGCTTTCTGGTGATTGGTTGGATATTATGTTGGAGCTTTCTGGTGATTGGTTGGATATTATGTTGATGATTTCTGGTGATTGGTTGGACATTATGTTGGAGTTTTCTGGTGATTAGTAGAACATTATGTTGAAACTTTCTGGTAATTGGTTGGATATTATGTTGGAGATTTCTTGTGATTAGTAGAACATTATGTTGGAGCTTTCTGGTGATTGATTGGATATTATGTTGGAGCTTTCTGGTGATTAGTTGGACATTATGTTGGAGCTTTCTGGTGATTGATTGGATATTATGTTGGAGCTTTCTGGTGATTAGTTGGACATTATGTTGGAGCTTTCTGGTGATTAGTTGGACATTATGTTGGAGCTTTCTGGTGATTGATTGGACATTATGTTGGAGCTTTCTGGTGATTAGTTGGACATTATTTTGGAGTTTTATGGTGATTAGTAAAACATTATGTTGGAGCTTTCTGGTGATTGGTTGGATATTATGTTGGAGTTTTCTTGTTATTAGTAGAACATTATGATGGAGCTTTCTGGTAATTGTCAAGACATTATGACTATTTTACTTTCCCATAATTTTAATATTTATTTATTTTCACTTAGCATTTTCTTGAACATTGGCAATGCTGACAAAAAGTGCATTCTGCTTTAGAATGTACAATATACATTTTCCTATCATTTATTTTTGCTTGAAATGTAACATTTACTGAAATGTGTAGCCTTCTAACAGATTGTAAATTGGGAAAATGTATCTGTAGATAAAGATTGATGGCATTAGACAGTGTATTCCCTTTGCTTTTTAAGATAAATACATCAAACACCTCAGGACTAGCATTTTCCAAGGGCCCTAAAGAGACCTTCTGCTGCAACATTGTCCCTGAGTGGAAGTGAGGAGGAGGGAACAGCAGTGACAGGCCGAGTGAGCCCAGGTGTGCCAGTATATATACCCTGTTGGCTCATTTTCAGGTTCAGCACTCCTGCTCTGGATGCAAATCCATAGTCTTAGACACAGGGGCAGATTCACTAATCCTATAAATGGGGTAAGCTTAGACAGGCTTTCCAGACTTGCTACAAATTTATCACAGAAATTGTTGCTGGGTGATAAATGTTGTACAGGGAGAGACACTTTTGTCTTGCTCTGTACCAACTATTTGTTGGCTTACTTTCAGACAGAAATTTTTTACCAGAATTGTGGCACAATTTTGGCACTAAACACCACATCTTATACCATATCCATATCCCTTTCCCACAAAGCTACACCCGACAGATAGGTCCCACCCCTTTTTTGAGACAGTCAAAGAATTACAAAAACCCTATTTGCACCAGTTTGCACCACTTTTCAGACATTCTAGTTGCAGACACATTTGTAAAGCTGGGCCACAGTGTACCGAGGTGCACCCAACGTATTGGTGCTGAACAACACCAGAACCCAGTACAGTGCCTCCCTGAGCTGAAGAAAAGCCATAAGGGTAAGTATATGGAGGGGTCTGGTTTGGGATCTGATTATTTTTTTAGGTCTAGAGTCTGATAAATTTACAGGGCTGGTGTAAAGTCTCAATGAATTTAGAGGGGTTAATTTAATTTAGAGCTCTAATCTGGGCTCTGAATTTGTATTGCTATAGAGGGTGAAAATGAGTTGTAGAAGAGATGGGCCAGAGATATCTGGGCAGAAAACTGCAGTCTTTATGGCTGGGCTCAGTGAAGAAGAAAGGACAGTGAACAACTGCAATCAGAGAAGATTTCAACTGTGAGCCACTAGAATCAATAGTCATGTATTCTGCCACTGACATAGTCTAATCCATTCTGTATATATCTATATATATTTATTTATTTCACATGTGAATGCAGCTTTACTTGACGGTTGTGGGAAGTGTGCGTCTAATGGATGGTTGTGATTTTTTATGTTCATCCCCTCAACAGAATTCCATTGAAACTGCCCCTGTGCTTACACTAAGCTGCAGTCGAGCAGCCAGACAATCAGCCACCCACAGCAGTTTTTCTTACTAACCCATGCTTTCCTTCCATACAGCTCCCTTACCTGATCCCAGCCAAATGTTTTGTGTATGCATCCCCAAGTTTACAGTGGTGCAGTGTAGTCTACAGTGTTATTGGTACAGTATTTTCTCCAGGACCGCACTTTTTAAAACAACTCTGACTGACATTTCCCATACTGCAATTAACAATTGCTGCACACCTTAGCAGAGGGTGCCGATCAAGTGCTTCCTATTAACTAATTCATTCTTTAAAGATGGATTTCTGATTTGTTTATGAATCTTCCTGTAATTTTGTAATGTATTTCTTTATTGATTTCATATTCTGTTCTGGGCTGTGGTCACATGACCATGTCCATGCAGTTCTTTCTTATTTCCTGTGATGTCCATGGGCTGTCAAAACAGCAACAGGGGCAGTGATAGGGGAGCATCTGTAACTAGATGGGTGCAAGGAGCTATAAAAATGTTAAATTGTTGTAGTTGTGAATATTACAATCATTTTCACAATATATATTAGGTAAGGTTTAAATAATTGTTGAGTTACACTGAGATAATAAGGCATAAACCAGTTTGAGGGGAGCATGTCATGAAGATTAATACTGTAGCTTTATATAAAATGTCAACAGACTACAGCAAAATTCCTTGAGATTTCAATGGATCTTCAGAAAGAATGACAATGTGAACCCCTGTGAATATGGACTCATATGAGTTCTGCAATGTTCTAACTGGGCGAGAGGTGTGACTTCCAAGTTTAATCCCTGCTATTGATTTATTGTAGTTTTCCACCAGTTTTTGTTCAGCCTGTTAGCTGTATCTCCAGCACCACAGATACTTGCCATATTGACATAGCAGGAGAGCCCATTGTTTTTGGCCAGCTGTAGGATTTCAAGGTCCCATACAAAAGTTATAGCCTCTTAACCAGCAATGTCTATTTTGTAAGACTAGTTTCACACATGCGGCATGAATTCCGGCTGGCTGTTCCAGCAGAGAATAGCCTGCCGGAGTTCTCTGCATCCGTCAGTGCCAGATACAAACGGAATTCCTTGTGGGCCCCATTAAGTATCTGGCCACATTACAGCAAAAATGTGGAGAATTGGCCAGATGCAAAGCACTGCGTGCTGCAGTTTGTGTCTGGCCGATTCCTGGCATTGTCTGCTGGGTTAGGCAGCCGGATCTACGTGCCGCAGATGTGAAACTAACCTTACCCACTTGACTGTATAACTTATTCATTGTAAGTGGTAGAAGTTAATAAATTCTGTTTGTTTCATAAACTGCTTACTTTTAAAGAAGTGAGTTTTAATTAGGATTTTCTATAATTTAGCAAATCCTTGACATAAAAAATGAGATCTAACAATAACAATGTTTTGCTTGGATGACTGCATAAGGATTTAAAGGCAAACTGTAGCTGTTTCTGTAAAGTATGTACACTATGTAGTATACCAGTCACCAAGGTGTAAAGTATCCAGTGATGTCCTTTTCAAGGACCATATATCCTATTCATAGCACAGCCAGTGGTTAACAGTATGGTCATGTATGACAGCAATAAAATAAAGAACTATATTCAGTATTTTATAAAACAAATGCACAGTTATGTTGTATGTGGTGCAATTGTATCTTCCTCTGTCCGTAGCTCTCTGTCACATATGTAAAAAGTAAAGGGGGAGGGGGGGGTGCAGGGGTGACATCTCATGTTTACTGTACAATAAATCCTGTCAATCAACTGTTTTATTCGCTTTTTAGTGAATATCCTGAATATCCATTGCTGTGAAAAACCATTTGTCCCTTGCCTGATTTCTTCTATTTTAGCTAATTTGTCACATATAAATGTTTCCAATCATCTAACTAACCTTAAAGGGTTGTTCGGGTTCAGAGCTGATCCCCATCTTCACCCAGGCAGCCCCTCTGAGATGAGCGTCGGAGCATTTCATGCTGTGATGCTTTCCCCTGCCCTGCGCTGAATTTTAGTCAAACTCTTCTATGCAGAATTGTTTGAACTCTGCTAGATTGTGAAGGGCTTGTTTAAGGTCTTGGCACACCATCTGAATGGGATTCAAGTCAAGACATAAACATAGGCACTTGAGATTTACAGCACAAACTGATGGGCAAACATTCTTATTCAAGATTTTCTGAGAGCAGAATGTATTGTTCCATCAATTACGACAAGTTGTCAAGGTCCTGTAGTATCAAAGTAGCCACAGACCATAACACTGCCACCACAACATTAGACTGTTAGAATGAATTCTTATGGTGGAATGCAGTTACCTTTACACCAGATGTAATGGAACTCATGTCTTCCAGGAAGTTCTACCATTGAATCATCAGTCATGAGACAGAATAAGATCCCGAATGACTTTGAAGTCACCTAGATGTTTTTGACAAATGCAAGACAAGCCTTTTTGTGCTTTTCGGTAAGCATTGGTTTGTGCCTTGCAACTCTCTAATTTTTGCGCAGCTTTTCTTATTATATTTATCAGCCTTAATTTAGGCAGGGAAAGCCTACAGTTCTTTAGATGTTCATCTGGGTTCTTTTCTGACCTCGAGGACCATCTGTGCAAACCTGGTGTAAGCTTGAGAGGCCAGCCACCCCTGGGAAACGTTCACCACCATTTCAAGTTTTCTCCTTTTGTGGATAATGGTTTTCATTGTGGTTCGCTGGAGGCCCAGAGTCTTAGCAATAGCTTTGTAGCCTTTCCAGATTGGTAGATTTCAGTGACTTTGTTTCATATCTGTATTTGAATCTCATTACATTGAGTCATATGTTGCTTTTTGAGACGTTTTTGCCCTTTTCACATTTCCAAACAGGTTGTACATAAGTGATGATTAGTTTCAATAGGTCTGGCAGTAATGATGCCAGGGTGCTGCTTTTGAAATTTAACTCAATTGTTAAATGAATTTGGTTAACTGGTTATAGTATATATAGTAGCTAAGTTGGCAGAATCTTTTTCACAGCACTGATGATCTTACTATTAAAGGGATTGCCCCAAATGGACAATCCCCATCCACCTTCCCTATTAAAATGGTTGTCTAACATCCATTAATGATGAATGGCAAGCTGGTCAGTGTTTAAAAACAGCACTTCCTTGTGACAGTCCCTTGATTCGAGTGATGTGGTTCCCGTACCCGTTGTTTCTGGTACCCATCGGACTGGAATTTATAACCACTTTTTGTCATTAGAAGATAACGTCAATACTGTCCTGCTTCAGAAAACACTGTCAGTATTACAAATTCCAATAATCTGTGCAATAGTATAGTGTTTACCCTAATCTGCTGTAACATGTGATTTGTACAGAAATGCATAGATTAAATATTGGTGTATTAGTGGAACTTGTTGGTCACTAGGATATAAGACTGCATTAAAGGGAACCTGTCATGTTGAACATGGTGTCTGAGCTGCAGGCAGCATGATATAAAGCAGGAGAAGCTGAACAGATTGATAAATAGTTTTATGGGAAAAGATTCAGTAAAAATAATTTTTTCCTTCCCTCTAAGACCGTGCCTACAGAGATAGCCGTCAATCACTGATAGGACCACCTCCTTTACTTCTAAGCCCAGAATGAGCAGGGATTTAAAAGAATAATATACAAGTTATGCTGAATTTTAGCCCAAAAAACTATACATCAATCTGCTCAGCCTTTTCTGCTCTATAACATGCTGTGTGCAGATTAATTAGCATTTTTGTGGTGACAGGTTCCCTTTAAAGGAAATGTGTCACCAAGTATTTTATCTGCCACTTATAATCAGATAGTAATACATATCCTTTTTTCTAATCTATTTTTCTCTGATTGCAGATTAATTTATTCTATTTCCTCAACATGATTATGGGGGAAGCCATCTTGCCCGAGCTATTCTTAAAGGGGTTGTCTGGGTTCAGAGCTGAATCCAGAAATAAATAACCCCTTCTTCATCCAGGCAGCCCCTCTGAGTTGAGCATCGGCGCATTTAAGGGCAAGGGCTTTTTCAGCAGATCTAGTGACGTGCCGTGTCTCACCATGGGAATGCTAGGTGGAGGCTTCCACCTCAGAGAGGCTGCCTGAGTGAAGAAGGGGATATGTCTGGGCTCAGCTCTGAACCCCGACAAACCCCTTTAACATCATTTAGAAAGCATTAACTAAATTGCTTTATGGCAGCCCCATGGGCCATAGACACAATGGAAAGGAGGGGACCTCATTGACTTCTATGGTTGAGTCTTCTCGTCATGCTCTGTGACCTGTGCAGAGGTCGTTGTACAAACGAAAGAATAAATAAGCTTTGAAAATCACCTATTGTGAATGGAGGATCCTGTCTTATCTATACACAGAGGTGATATAATTACAGGCAGGATTAGCATGACAGATAAGCAGGTAACTGCAGTAAAGTGAACCATACAGAACAGCAAAAACTGCAGGATTTTATGTTTTTAGTTTAAATATAGATATTGACATTGAAAATTAAAAATATCATCATCAAAAGAGTCGATGTCGATTCGCATAAAACTTCATTCAGATGAGCCAAAGTTATTGCTTCTCGAAGTCTTTTGAGACTTCACGTAATAACTTCATAATATAATTTGTACTGTAAAAAAACATTTCCCAAACTCGGGTTCGGTTCCAACAAAGTTTTATGCGAATCGACTTCGGATGTTTCATCCGAAGTCGATTCGCTCATCCCTAATGTTAAATGTAAAAATGTGATTTAAAACAATTGGTCATTTTCTGAAGACACATTCCCTTTTAATGTTTTCTAGCACTGACTAGGAGCGATCAGTAATTGACAGCCTTCTCTGTATGACTGTATCTACATAATCTGCCAGTCATTGAGTAGTACCACCCAGTGGACTCCTAAGCATAGAAAGAGCAGGGGTTTAACTGAATAAAATACAAGCTATGCTGAATTTCTCCCACTACATTATATATCAGTCTACTCAGCTACTTCTATTCTGTAACATGCTGCCTGCGGATCGGACAGCACAATCAGCATGACAGATTCCCTTCAAAGTATAACTCCTACAAAACCATTAAACAGCTGCTATTTTAACTTATATATAGTAATCTGGTATGTGTTACCTTTTGAATATTTGTATTTCAGTATTCATCAGTATGCCCAGTTTGTTGTTACTGGCCGCCGATCACATTACTGTGAAGCATTTTGGAATGGTACTAAGAATATGATACTTTTTTCAATAATCATAATCTTCATATCAGTCATGGACTTTGCTTTCCTAAATAAAATGATTTAGTCTGTTTAAGCATTATATTGAGATGCTTAAGAAAGAGCAGTGTCAGTGAAGCGGAATAACTAGAATTTCATTTACGACACCATCCAACAGTTTGTTCAGATAGGCAGAGAGTTTTGGTCAATTGATATGAATAAGGATTGCACAAGTCACTGGAGAATACTTGAATTTTGGCATAAAATAATCAACATACCAGATAAGAGGTTAGAAAGATATTATATGACGCAATAAAGATACACAATATGGAGAAAAGTAGTTTAACACACCTCTAAATTATTGAATTCTGATTTTATTAAGTCCCATTGCCTCAGGTGTATAAAATCCAGTACCTATGCAGTACATGCAGTCTGCCTTTACAAACATTTTAAAAAGAATAGTTTGTTCTAATGAGCTCACTGAATCCCAGCGTGGTCCTGTAATAGGATCATCTGTCAGTGAAATTATTGCAAAGTGAAGAGTTTAGGAACCATAGCAACCAGTTGCAGACCAGGTAAAGTTACAGCGAGGGGTCGCCAAATTTGGAGGTGCAGAACACATAAAAGTCGCCAGCGCTCTGTTGTCTTAGTAACTGGAGAGATTCAAACCTCCTCTTAATTAACTTTAGCACAAAAATGTGCTGGGAGCGTCATACCATGGGTTACCATGACCGAGCAGCTGCATGCAACCCTTACTTCACCAAGCACAATGCCAAGAGTTGGATGGAGGGGTGTAAAGCACACCACCACTAGACTGGAAATGTATTCTATGGAATGATAAATCACACTTCTCTATCTGGCAGTCTGATGGATGAGTGAGTTTTGTAAATATCAGATGAACGTTACCTGCCTGACTGCATTGTGCCAAGTTCAGTGAAGGAGGTGTAATCCTATGGGGTTGTTCTTCAGAGGTTGGCTGAGGCCCCTTAGTTCCAGTGAAGAGAAATCTTAATGATTCAGCATACCAAGGCATTTTGGACTATTGTATGCTTCCTGTTTTGTGGGGACAGCTTGAGGAATACCTTTTTATGTTACAACATGACTTTTCTCCAGTGCACAAAGCAAGGTCCATAAAGACATAGTTGGTTGAGTTTGGTGTGGAAGAACTTGACTGACAGACAGTACATAGCCCTGACCTCGACTCCATCAAACAACTTTGGGATGAACTAGAACAGAGATTGTGAGCCAGGACCTCTTATGCAACATCACTGCCTAACCTCTTCTGGATGAATGGGCAAAATCTCCCACAAAAACACTCCAAAAGCTTGTAGAAAACCTTTCTAGAAGAGTGGAAGCTGTTTTAGCTGCAAAGTGACCACTTCCATATTAATGCCTATAGATTTCGAATGAGATGTCGGTCCTGTAGGTAGAATGTGTAGGTGTCCCAATACTTTTGTCCATTGTATATTTTGAGCAGGTTCTTTTGGACGTGTCTCTAATGAGCACATTTCTGTACTTTTGAATTGTGTAAATTACCAAGTTGAAGGGTTCACTCTCAAAGCGGCAAGTCTACTATAAAATTGATAACTAATTGACATATGTAATATCTTTATTATCTAACGTTAGAATCTTGAATATACCATTGAGGTTCTACTGTATTCAGAATTCCTGTGGAAAGATTTATCTACTCATACATTTTCCTGTTAGCATTCATACACAGTGCAGTGAATAGATGTGTACGTGAGATTGTGGAAATGAATAATGTTTTATCTTAATACAACAAATACCTTTGAGAAACTGGAATCTCACCAGTGGGCTATCACTACATGTGTATAATTGATGCTTTTACAGTGCTCAGAATGTTTTGTCTGGGGCTATAACAGTTACCTACTTTAGTTGCTCACATAGCAATAGGTCACACTTCCTATACCAGCTTCATGTGCCATAAAAATGCAGTCCCCTCAAAACATGTCCCACACAGTAGTTAACCTGGAAAGGTAGTACAGCAGTACAAATGATGGGGGAGGGTCAGAGCAACAGCTGAGTCACTGGTGAAACAAGAATGGTTTTTGGACTACCTCTCACTGATGAGGTGACCACCACATCCAGGTAGAATGGAAAGGTGGCCACTTCTAATTATTTAAGATCCATCATATGACATTTATGACATTGCTTTATTCTCTGATAAGCAGTGCACAAAACAACCTGGTTGTGGGGAGAGTGATTGAGCATGTGTGACCACCTGAGTTGTGGTATATATTTCTTGAGCTCTGTGACCTGCTCTGCCTGTGCAACTTTGATATTTTTGGATCTTTGCATATTCTCTCTCTCTCTGGATTCTGTAATATATATTCCATGGATCATGTGCATGTCTGAATTCAATTCTAGTTATGTTTGCCAGTGGATTCCAAGTTCTATTTGTCTGATCTGCCTTGCCAAGTTTCTGTATTTGGACCTGTTTTGTCTGTCTGTGTCTGAACTGTGTCACAGAGTTCTGTGCCTAGTATGTCTTGCTCAGATCGGCAAATGTATCAGCTATGTCTGAATGGGTTCCTGAAATCTGTATGTCTAGAAGTCCATATATCCTTGTTCCAGTAGTCCATATTTCCGGGTTCCTTCTGTACTTATAACTGGGTTCCTGCAGTCCGTCCATTTGATAGTGCTCTGTGTTTTGACTCTTGCCTATATTCTGCCTGTTTTTGTATAAGTGATCTTGCCTGTGCTTCTGGTACCTTGCACTGGTTATTCTGAACCATTATGTCAGCTGCCAACTACACTGGGACTATTCCAGACTACACTGGCCTGGTGGCTCCTCTGCAGCGAAGGCCAGTTCCCTGTATAAGGCTTTAGGGTATTAACTAGGGGACTGCCAGGATTGCTCAACACCAACTGGTTAGTTGTCACAGTGGTTCTATACCCATTGTCCTTAACAGTAAATGGCAAATATTTTACATTTTTATCATCTATACAATGAATATAAGATGCAATGATGGGACAACCTCCCTAAATATAAAATATATTATAGAGTTACGCTTCAAAATTATATAGCATACATTTAGATACTGCAAATATATTATTTGGCTTTTAACAAAGTTGGAGACTATAATTTATTATTTGTTATTTTTCATAGGACTGAACTATATACTGTACATTCTGTATAAAAAGTTTTTTTAGATTGTAGCCTTAAGCAGCAACATTAGCACTCGAAAATTGTGGTGAAATATATCGTTTTACTTGTATTCATATAGGAACACTTAAATGAGATAGACAATAGAGACTAGAGGAAATACACATTAAAGAGGACCTGTCACCACTCCCGACATGCCAATTTTTTAATAGCTACATGTATTCCTCATGTAATAACAATTCTGGAGCATTCATTCTTATGTCTCTATGTTGTGCCATTCCTTTATTATTTCTACTTGAAGTTATGAATTAATTACTAGCAGCCTGCAGTAAGGGTGTGTGCCTGCACATAGTCACTCTATCCAATCATTGCTGACTTGCAGACTGTCCAGGGACACACCTTTAACTGGTTAATACTCCTCTGAACCCTTACTGCAGACTGCTAGCAATTCATTCATAACTTGAAAATAATAAAGGAATGGCGCAACATAGAGCCATACGAATAGACGCTCCAGAATTATTACATGCAGAATGCATGTATCTATTAAAACAGGCATGGCAGGAGAGGTGACAGGTCCTCTGTTAAAGACTTTTCCTACTAACATCATGTATCCACTATCGACAGGGATCTGACTGCTGGGGTCGCTAATAATCACAAAAACAGAGTTCATAGAGTCATCTATGATAATGGAGTTGTGGTGCACACGTATGACCACCGCTCCATTCACCACGCTTGGCATTATCTCAAGCAGCCCCAGTGTTATCTCTGTTGTTGAAAGTGTTACACATAGTGTTGAGTGCGAATATTCGAATGGCGAATTTTATTCGCAAATATCGCAACTTTGAGAATTCGCGAATATTTAGAATATAGTGATATATATTCGTAATTTCGAATCATGAACACATGATTCCTCAGTGCTTCTTGCTTGTGGGCCAATGAGAAGGTAGCAATGTCAAGGTCACAACAATACTTAGTGCACCAATCAATAATATGCCTTTCAATGGGCATTAATTCCGGATCTGGCCATGCGGCAAGTGTTCAGGATTTTTGGCCGGAGCAAAAAGCGCAGCATGCTGCGGTATTTTCTCCGGCCAAAAAACGTTCCGGTCCTGAACTGAAGACATCCTGATGCATCCTGAACTGATTTTTCTCCATTCAGAATGCATGGGGATAAAACTGATCAGGATTTTTCCGGCATAGAGACCCGACGACGGAACTCTATGCCGGAAAACAAAAACGCTAGTGTGAAAGAACCCTAAAGTTTCCCAAAAGTTTGGGTACCCTTTAATTTGCAATACAAAGTAACCTACAGATAATTTGACTATTTTATGAAGGCAAATCATTCCATTTGATTTGAAGATCATTTATATAAATAAGCACAACTATATATCGGTCTCTTTGTGTACAGGCAGGGATCTGCCTTATTCATTGTAATATTCATATCTGTAAGCACTTTAAACCATGTATACTTTTTATGTCTGCGCACTGGGTCTGGTTTTTGTTCATCTTTGAGTTCACATGGTGGTTACTTGGAAATGTCTTCGGATAACTCACCATGTAGGAATACTGTTTTCACATGAAAATGTTTCCCCTGCATCTTTTTTGTGGCTGCTACTAAGAAAAAGTCTTGACTGTATTATGTTTCGCTACTGGAGCAAATATCTTGGTCTCTGTCTGTCAACTGTGC
Organism: Bufotes viridis; assembly: GCA_033119425.1. NCBI lineage: Eukaryota > Metazoa > Chordata > Amphibia > Anura > Bufonidae > Bufotes > Bufotes viridis. The sequence continues at coordinate 135,643,957 of CM065593.1, read as the reverse complement.
CATCTTTATTGCATTTAACTTTAAAGGTCCATTGTTGGTAAAGCCACACATGCAGGTTTTTTATGCAGTTTTTGAACTCCAAATCAGGAGTGGATCATAAAAGGTGAGAACATGCTTAATACAGCTTTACAAAGTTCCCTATTATTCTCTTTTGGATTACGCTGTGTTTTTATTTTGGAATTGCTTTTGGAATTTACCTTACAACCAAAAGCTCATATGTGGTTTACATTTGGCTTCTCATTGTACCATAGTTCACATGGAGTTTGCTCCACCGTTCTGGAGAAGAGTCTGCTTTGTATAAAAGTAGCTGTCTTTGCAGCTTCACCCCAGTATTTTTTAAGTACTGTAGTCAAGAATCCATGCATCTGATCATTATATTCATAGTTCTGTTCTTGGTTTCAGCTACCTCATTTTGCACTGGTGTGTATAGGACAGTTCTTCGATGCTCTATCCCATGTTTTAGGTAGTTTTCAATTTGGTGTCCAGTGAATTTGCCTCTTAATAGTATGAGATGCTTCCTTTAAAAATGTTGCTTGTCTTTGTTACATACCTTAGTCTTTAAATTTATCCAGAACTTCACATTTGTTTTTCGTTAGGTAAGTGAACGTGCGTCTTGAATGGTCATCTATAAGGTCACTATATACCTATCACCTGGTGTAGGCAGTGTCATGGGACCAAAAACATCTCTATGTATTATTTCAAGTGGTCGTGAAGCTATGGACTGACTTATTTTAGGAAGTGTTGCCCTTGTAGATTGTAGATTTAATGTAACATTGACATCTAGCAGTATTGGACAAGTGGACACTATGAGATCGTTTGTCAGGTTCCACTTTTAGGACCTCAATCTCTATGCTATATGTGCAGAACCTTTCCTTTTCACCATGTGTGCAAAGTCTCACATTTGGTTTCTATCCAATTCTAACGAATTGGCATGCAGATTCAATTCTGGTATGATTAACTTGAACTTGAAGCATCAAAAGTGCTCAGATTTCCATGAAAAGTTGTGTATGGCAGTCTCTGAGATCTCCTAGGACTTTTTCAAGCTTGTTAACACCAAGGCATTATTAGTAATGTCAAAGTGACAGTGACACATGTGGCAATGGGCAAATGGATGGTACAGTAGCAAGTGGTAACAAACAGCATGTTTCAAAATGTACTGTGCCATCAGATTTTATTTTTAAGTTAAAACATAAATCACAACGTATCACTTTTTGGTGGTCTTCTTTTGACCTGTAAAACGGTGGCTGCCAAATACTCATTGCATTACACTTATCAATTACTTACTTATAGACCTATATGTTCATAATTATAGGTGTAGACAGCTTGCACAATTAGCCTGTGAACTGTAAAAAGGAGGGAAGATATGTATAGCGTGCATAGTATAGTGCCCAGGTTTTTTTCACAACCCTGAATGTACAGTAAGTTTACTTTTAAGCATACCGATATAATATCAGATCCAAGCCTAACACATAAATACAGTGCCAGAACAAGATCACTACATAAATACGTACATAAATAAAGTATAGCACATAGATACATACTAGAGCTAAGCTTATAACATAACAGCACCAGAACCAAGCCAAGTACAAAAATACAACACCTGAACCAATTCTACTATGTAAATCTACCACTAGAATCAAGCTCAGAACATAAATACAGCCCCAGTACCCAAGCTCAGTATGTTAATACAGTCCAGAACTATTCCAATACCATAAATACAGCACTAGATATCTCACGAGTCACTACACTGGACCGTAGGGTGATCCAGCACTGGATCAATCTCAGTACATACAGCACCAAAATCGAGCTCATAATATAAATACTAGCATCAGAACTAAGGTGCCATATTTTTCGCCCTATAAGACACACTCCCCCCCCCCCCAAAAGTGGGGGGAAAATGGCAGTGTGTCTTATGGGGTGAATGCTGCAGTTTACACTGATACACCGCCGTTCACATGCTGCACAGCGCGGTTGGAGGTGTATCAGCAGGGAGGGAGGAGGGGCTGGGGGCCGGCATCTAGTTTTGTGATGGCAGCGGGGCCCGGTGCAGTCACTGTATTCTATTGCACCGGGCTCCCCTCACTGTATCCTATCTAACTGTAGGCAATGTTTAACTATAGAATATCTTCAATCCAGCAGCCTGTACTTACTAACATCCGTAGCAGGCAGGAGGCCAGGTGGGCGGGCGTGCACTGGCAGCTTAACTCACTACTTCACACGCCTGCTCGGCCCACTTTATGAATGAAGCAGGCGGCGCAGGCACATGACATAGTGAGTTACGCTGCCAGTGCCCGTCTGCCCGGCCTCCTGCCTGCTACGGACATTAGTAAGTACAGGCTGCTGGATTGAAGATATTCTATAATATATAAATATTGTCTACAGTTAGATAGGATTACTACATTGAGCGGGGCCCAGTGCAATAAAATACAGTGACTGCACCGGGCCCCGCTGCCATTGCAAAACTAGATGCCAGCCCCCACCCCCTGTATTGGGGGTCATTCACACTACACAGGGACACTGTTACGGAGGGGATCCGTGGATGACACATAGTATAAGATGCTATTTATCTGTCATCCACAGATCCCCCCATAATACTGTCATGCCATCCACAGATGCCCCCTTAACAGTGCCATCCACAGATGCCCCCATAACAGTGCCATCCACAGATGCCCCCATAATGGTGCCATCCACAGATGCCCATAACAGTGTCAGCCACAGACCCCCATAACAGTGTCATCCACAGATCCCCCCATAACAGTGTCAGCCACAGACCCCCATAACAGTGACATCCACAGATCCCCCATAATAGTGTCAACCTCAGATCCCCCATAATAGTGTCATCCACAGATCCCCCATAATAGTGTCATCCACAGACCACCATTAGTTCAAAACCCACCAAAAGCACAGCTTTTGGTTCAAAATATTTTTTTTCTTATTTTCCTCCTCAAAAACAGTCTTATGGGCCGGTATGTCTTATAGGGCGAAAAATATGATAAATATAGTACCAGAACCAGGCTAACAACATACATACAGCACTATAACCATGAACAAAACAAAGATCAATTGCAAAGTTGTTAACCCTTCTGTAAAATTTTCTACCAAGTTAAAAAGAAATAGTAACGTATGATGGAATTTGTTTCAGAAACTAGAGTAGCACCATACATCATTGCTGCCTCACTTCTCCCGGCCATGATTCATTTCTGCAGAGTATGCTGCATCGTTTTGCTTTTGCAGCACATCACTACACTGTATGCTAATACAAAATCATCTAAGTGTCACACACTGTGCTCCTGTATATTATATTGCTATATACACCATGACTCCTGAATATAATACTGCTACACACATGATGCCCCCTTAATATAATAATGCTACACAAACACACCATGCCCCCTAAATATAGTAGTACTACATATATACAATGCCCCCTGAGTATAATAGTGTTACACACACTAGTAGTGCTACAAACACACCATGCTCCTTAATACAAAGTGGCCTATGAAAATGTAGCCCGCCTCCAATATCTCTGAATCAAACTGCCTAATAGTTAATCTTTCTTAGTTGTCCATAGCAACCAATCAGAGCTCAGCTTTTTTCAGTGCTCCGAAAAGCTGAGCCCTGATTGGTGGTTATGGGCAACTAAGACAGATTTACTATTAGGCAGTTTGATTTGGAGACATTGGAGGCAGGCTACTCTTGTAGGCCACCTTTTGAACAAGGCAGGAAAGATACATCCCCTATGTTTCTTTCAGTGCTGTCCCTAAGCCTTGCAGCACTGGGCAGAGGCCCAGTTTGCCATACTGGTTTGTTTTGTAAAAATAATTGAACGCTATTGTTTATGGTGACAGCTGGTGAGTGAAAATGTCTTTTTCTGATGACTTTCTGATGGACAGAAACCTTTTCCATCTGTCAGAAATATATAACGTTCCTCTCTGGCGATAATCATTATTGCTATTGCTATACATGTAATGGATATCACTAGAGGAGCATATTTTACTCTAAAACATGGACGGGATAAGGACAGTGTAAAATGTAAACTTGATGTTTACATGTGTATGCAAATTTTTATTGCAACATATTTAACACTGGGATCCAGATGCTGGTAAAAGTCTGGTCGTGTCCTTAAAGGGGTTATGCCTCTCTGCCTCTCGGTCTTCATTCATCACGGGTCTGGTAAGAATCGCGCATGTGCGATCCTTACCAGAGCCGTGCTTATTGAGGAGAGACAGAGAAGGGGCGGGCACCAAAGCCTGGACGCTGATAAATCTGTCTGCACGGCTCGCTTTGGTGCCCGCCCCTTCTCTGTCTCTCCTCAGTCAGCACAGCTCTGGTAAGGATCGCACATGCGCGATTCTTACCAGACCCATGCTGAATGAAGACCGAGAGGCAGAAGAGGCGGGCACAAAATCCAGTGACGTCTCGTTTACAGGAAGGGTCACTCGCTCAAGCAGGGAGCAGCATGTAAACAAACGGAGCAGGAGGGTGACGTCAGTGGTCCAATGACCACATTCTGTAATATCTAAATGGCGCATTATTTCTAAAGCAAGTAATTTACAAAAATGTTTTATACAGATATACAAAGAAATTTAGATTAACTTTATAGAACTTGGATAACCCCTTTAATGAATAGCCTAATGAAGAGCTCAACTTCTTACTCCTTTTCTGGAATAAAAGAGCTCCCTTGACAATCAGAGAGCAAGTATAGTCTCTGATTGATGGAGGATTGATAACATGCATAGACGTCCATGTTATCCTTTACCTGTGGATCATGTACAGTTAGTCCCTCCTGTATTTGTATGTGCTTCTCTTTCTTTTCCTGGAGCCAGCCAACAGGTCCCCCCAGCTCCTGCTCTCCTCCTCCACTTTGGTTGAAATCATAGGCAGCTGAAGGGGGCTGCTTCAACCTGCTGTATCTCAGGCTGAACAGCATCTAGAGATATGAGCTGTAGATCTCATATCGTATGATGTATCATAATTAATGTAAATTATGAAAATCAGACATGATATAGTACAGGCATGCTCAACCTGCGGCCCTCCAGCTGTTGCAAAACTACAACTCCCAGCATGCCCGAACAGCCTACAGGTATCAGCCTACAGCAGGGCATTGTGGGAGTTGTAGTTTTACAACAGCTGGAGGGCCGCAGGTTGAGCATGCCTGATATAGTACATGACAATCTCTTTCTGTGAAAGCTATAACCCGTCCAATACCTCACATGGATCCAGAGCTCTCCCTATTCATTGCTCCAATTGCTTTGATAAATGTATTTCAAGCATGTCTTTTCTCAGAGGTCATGTTCTTTCTGCCGCAGCTCAGGTGATGTGTCCTTTCTCAGAGGCATGTCCTTTTTGCTGCAGCTCTCTCCCTATCACAGCTTGGGGGTGTCTTCTTTCTGCTGCAGCTCTCTCCCTGTACTCACTACACTCAGCTTTTAACAGCAGGTGGCAGTTGAAGGATGGAAGTGAACATGTGTGTCCACCGCAGAGATGTTACTGAGGTAGATAGAGAAATAAAGCAAACAACAAACAGAAGGTGGAGCTAACAGATAGATTTACTGAATAATTCAGTGACTCTATACGATTTTTAAATGACATAAAAAAAAAAATTATAAAAGTATTTCGATTCAGATGCTGGTTTTGGAAAATGTTGTATACTTTTTGTTGTACAACCCCTTCAACCTCTGAGCTGCTGACCGTTTTAATTCCTTCTTTTATACGTATAAACTGTGTTTCTTACTTGTGTCCAGGAGATATGAGTACCTGTAGGACATTCTCTGTATTAGTCTGTTCAGCTGCAAGTAACCTGTCACAGATTTTAGCTCTGAGCAGAAGCATTAGCACTCAGACATTGTGGGGAATGAATTATATTAATATTGTAAAAATACACATCTGCGCTCCCGTATGTGCAAATCCTATGTTATGTCCTGCTAGGTGCCGCTGCTGGATATAGGTTCCGGTCCCCCTGATAGGGCTGGCAATGGAATAAGGTTAAATATGTGTGTATTAGTAGTATATCCGCGCAGGCTCTTATTCGTTGATTCAGGCAATGTATATTACTTTCTCACAAGTTCCTTTCAGTTCGCATGTACAACCGCATAACTTTCCTACCTTACAATGTTTGCAGTTCCTTTTTCCTCTATGCGGGCATGCGTCGGGAGTTTATTCCGGGATGTTGTAAACTTCAGCTCGACTGCTACTTCACGTGCCGCCCCGGCCGGTGCCAGACGTGCGCGCAGGAGCCTCTGTGTAGACGGGAAACGTGTGACATCACACTCGTTCCTACTGATGCCTCCGTGGGACGATTCGCATCCTACGCGTTTCAGGGATGATGAAGGAGCTCATAGGCCCCGAAACGCGTAGAATGATAATTGTCCCACGGAGGCATCAGTATAAGAGGAAAAAGGAACTGCAAATATTGTAAGGTAGGAAAGTTATGCGGTTGTACATGCGAACTGAAAGGAACTTGTGAGAAAGTAATATACACTGCCTGAATCAACTAATGCGCGGATATACTACTAATACACATATTGTGGGGAATGAACTGTTTCAGTCTATGTTCACACAGGCATTGTGGCTTCCGTTTCACAGCACTGTGTTGAATCCATTGTAGGACAGACATGAGCATCGCCGATGGACTCTGTTGAATTATAAAGGGTTTTGTCAGATCTATCTATCTATCTATCTATCTATCTATCTATCTATCTATCTATCCATCCGCCTGTCTGTCTGTCTATCTAACTATATGTCCATCTGTCTGTCTATCTTTATCATCTTTTATTTTGTCATCTAACTAATGTATTCTGCTAGTACATCCTATAGTGATTGACTGAGTTTTCTAATATCAGACAAGAGAAGAGGGACTATTGCAATAACAGAAATTCAATTTTGTAGGTGTTTGTTGTTTTATGCTTTCATAGCCCAAGGTAGTGTATAAAGTGATGCATAATGGTATTTAGTATTCTCAATTTCTAATTTACCTATTCATTCTTGACATTTTTAAAAGGTGGATATTTTGTATATGCTAATTATAGTTTATATTATTCTGATGAAACATAAACAACCATATATTCTTTTCCTTTCTATGTGGTAATATGGACCATTATAAGGTCTCCATACCAACAACATAGCCGAATAAAGCAAGTTTCCAATGTGGTTTAAAAAATTGGGGTCTCAAGTAGGGGAACCCCATTTAATATTTCTTGTGCCAGATTGGAGAATCCATTAAGTTCCCATAGCAAATGTCAGTTTGAAAGAGCTGGGAAATTTACACATTGAGATGCACATTGCAATGGTTCTCTGGGAATTAAGAAAATAAAATTATTTAAAATACTTAAATATTACTTTATTATAAATACATTCCCAAATACCCTTTATTGTTTATAATGGCTCGTTTTGTCTGGCGAGCAATCATCAGGAGGAATAAAATGGCGATTGTCCTATTAGTACACACAAAACCTGTCTTAATCACACAGCAGGACAAGTTTCTTCACAACACTGAGGCAAAGAGCTGCCTGATCCTCCTCTCTGTTCTGCTTGTCAGGGATTATGATCCTGAATACAGATGATAAGATCTTCAGCTGAATCTCTGTAGGAATGGAGACATAAAGTACGGAGAGGAGGTGGGGATGTGGCTAATGAGCAGCAGCACTTGTATGCAATCCCCATTACCACAGCCTCATGCTACCACAGTCTGTCCTGTCCATCCTCTCTTTACTTCAGCTGTCTCCTCATGAACTCCATTCCTACACAGATTCAACTGACGTTCTTATCAGCTGTATTCAGGATCATAATCCCTGACAGGTAAGAAGGGAGGATGAGGCAGCTCTTTACCTCAGTGTTATGAAGTAACTTGTCCTCCTGTTTGATTAGGACAGGTTCTGTGTGTACTAATAGGATGGCAGCCATTTTATTTCTCCTATGATAACTCCCTAGACAAAACAAGCTATTGTAACTACTGAAAGGTATTCGGGAATATATTTGTATTTTTTAAGTATTTTAAATTTCTTTAATTCCCAGAGAAACCCTTTAAAGGCAGAGTACACATACATCAGTTGTGTCTGGCCATTTTTTGGGGTTTTTGTGGAGTCGGACATAACTGAGAAATGTGTAGGGCACTTCAGTGCACAGATTCAGTTTCTATAGACTGATATTTTACATCCGACATAACAGCTGATCACCACATGGATATGAACCATCCAATAGACGACTGTGAGATCAGTTTCCCCTTCAGCATTTTCTGCATCACATCAGTGGGAGCTAAATCACCAGACATATGTAAAGCAGACCTAAAAAACGAATATGTCATTGATATAACACAATATATATGCATATAGTTGTATTATAGCTCCCTGCAGCCTTCCAGCTGTATGGAGCCACAATACGGTATTATGATACTACTATATAATACTTCTGTTGTGCCATGCTTCATCTCCAGATGAGTCTGATTTCACCTCAGAACAACACAGGTTTTATCTGCTGATTACTAGAAATCTGGCAAAAAAATCATGCCAAGCTCCCATCAAAGCCACATTTTGGTGGTGTTCTCCTCTAGAAGCATTTCTCCTACCTGGGAGACTATCTCCCACATACAGTACCATACAGAGCACCACATAGCGGTACAATGCTTGTAAAATATTCTTTGTAAGATGAAAATTGTAAAATGATGTAGTGTTTCAGCTGTATTATTTTTTTTCAGCGTCCCCCAGACAATGCATAGAACTTCATTTTGATGAAAAGTATGCCATAGAGTCGTCTTGGGAATGTAAATTTGACCATATCGAGGTACGAGATGGACCTTTTGGCTTTTCACCAATTATTGGACGCTACTGTGGACAACAAAGCCCTCCTTTTATAAAATCAAGTGGAAGATTCTTATGGATTAAATTTTTTGCTGATGGTGAACTAGAATCTCTTGGGTTTTCTGCACAATATAATTTTACACCAGGTGAGTTACATAAACTTTTATGAATCAGAATTTCAATACGAATTTAGTATTTGAATTTTATGGCCACCTTGAAATAAGCTGTTTATTTAAGCTTCAATGTTAAGCCATGCTGTGCATTTGCGTAGGATGTTTATTAAGGGTATGTGCCCACCTTTGAGTGTTTACTGACTTGGTAGTGAAATGTAAGCATTTTTTATTTTTTTTTGTAATTCCAATTGTAGCATATTTGTTACAGAACTTTGCGACTACAAATGTTCTCCATACATCTTAGGCTGGTTTCACATTTGGCTCTCTGGCAGAGAATAGTCTTCCAGGGTTCTCCTGATCCAGCATTGCCAGATGTTAGGGAATTTGCACCGGCCCCATTGACTATAATGGGGTCCAGGTCAGATTCGGCCACAATACACAAATATTCTGGGATTCGGCCAGACAAAAACCACTGCACGCAATGGTTTTTGTCTGGCCAATGCCAGGCATTCTATGTCGGAATAGCCTGCCAGAGAGCACAGTTGCATGTCTGAAAGAATCCTTAGGCTGGGTTCACATCATGTTTTTGCCCTACACATTTAAAAAAAAAAAGATGCATGGCATCCCATAGAGGCATCCTTTTAAAACATATGTTATTTGTGTACGTTAAATGTAGAACAAAAACGTGATGTGGACCCAGCCTTAATAGGGTTGTTTCTGCAGCACGTGCACAGATTTTTACAAACCCTATTCGATTCCAGCAACGAATCCTTACTATCCATTTTCCACGTTTTTGTTAGCATTTGTAGCATTTTGTTGTACGTCCATTTCTTTTACAGTTTTTTTTTTTTACTTTTTAAAAGGATTTTCCAGGAGTAAAATATCAAGGACCTATCCTCAGGACAGATCATCAATATCAGATCACTGGGGGTATGACACCCAGCACTCCCACCGACCAGCTGTTTGAAAAGGCTGTGGCACCCAGTTGAGCACTGTGGCGTCTTCCTAGGCCAATTACGTTTATTAGTCACATGACCTATGTGAAGGTCACTCCTATTCGAGTTAATGGGCGTGGGCCTCAGTACCAAGCACAGTCAGTATACAGTGTATAGAGCTGTGCTTGCTATTCTGTAGGAAGGCTTCAGTGCCTCCGAGTGCTGCAACCCTTTCAAACAGTCGATTGGCAGCTGTGCTAGAAGGCCCCCACTGATCTCATATTGATGACCTATCCTGAAGATAGGTCATCAGTATTGCACTCCTGGAAAACGCCTTTAATAATGCTGTTCACCATGTTACTAAGGTAGATTTGCTTCTTTCTTGTCTCCCAGGACCCAGGGCACATGTCCTGCCAGCCTCTCCCCAAACTATGCCCCTGGTCCTGAAGGGAAGAGGGAAAAAAAATCAAAAAAGATTAATAGAAAATCGGTCTTTTCTGTCTGTTTCTGATTTGTCTTAATGCAAGTTAATGGATTCCTTTAAAATCTGCCTAGTATGCTACACTTTGCAGGTTTTAAAGGGCATTTTTCAGCAGATTTGTACCTATGAAACTGGCTGACCCATTACATGTGCTGTTGGCAGCTGAAGGCATCTGTCCTGGTCTCTGAAGGCATCTGTGCTGGTCTCATGGTCATATGTGTCCGCATTACCTAGAAAAATAATGTTTTAATATATGCAAATGAGCTTCTAGGAGTGATGGGGGTGTTACCATTACACCTAGAGGCTCTGCTCTCTCTGAGACTGCCATGCCTTCTGCACTTTGATTGACAGGGCTTGGCAGTGAAAACATCATCATGCTTGGCCTTGTCAATCAAAGTTGAGAGGGTGTGGCAGTTGCAGAGAGAGCTGAGCCTCTTGGTGTAATGGCAACGCCCTCGTTGCTCCTAGAGGCTCATTTGCATATATATTAAAACATATTTTTCGCAGCAATGCGAGCACATATGACCATGGGACCAACACAGATGCGTTCAGCTGCCAAGTGCACATGTAACAGGTCAGCCAGTTTCATAGGTATAAATCTGCTGACAGATGCCTATGCCTATCATATAGATGTGACCACCTTTACACCTTTACCTGGTCACCTCGTGCCACACATTTAATATCTGTATTGATACAAAGCCATTTTTTTAAAATAAAATATTGTTTAGCTATATTAAACAGTTTCTAGTAACATATACAAATCTGTCAACACATATCATAATGAAAAATGATTTACTGTACATAGCCGGCTGCAGCAGAGAGCTGAACATTAGGCCAAAATACCAAGAAATTTGTCATTGAAAAGCCTTTTTAGCCATAGCGCGTATTTTTAGAACGCTGTACTAAATGGATTGGGTCCAGTACAAAAGGTATAAAGCGGGACAGTTATGCATGCTGCGAGATCAATGCTTTGTAATACATGTGAATCTAGGTGATGGAGGCTTTTAAAAATCTTGTTTTTTTCACAATGAGACACAGCTTAGTAAATTCTACTGGCCTGGTGTGTACTGTAGTGAATAGTGTCCTCATTTTTCTGTGTTTTGTCGCATTTGGAAAAAATATAGTTGATGTGTCCGGCCAGGATCTGGACACAAATGATGACATGCTAGACATTCATAGTCTGGCAGTGCCGAACAGAAGAGCTGTGTTGCCCAAGATGACCATTTTTTTTAAATATGATTTTCAATATTATGTCACAAGATGTTTATCCTATATGTGTATATGTGCGCAAGTGCTCTGGCTCTCCTCATTAAACATCATCCAACACAGCCGCACACTGTGGCTTTGATTGACAGTAAATATGCATTGCTGATGCCACTCTGTCCAACCAGAATGGATCTTCGGAATGCCAAATGGTCCGTGGAAGTCGAAAAAATGTACTAATGCCGGGGCTGTGGATTCAGTGGAATTTAAGAAGATATTTATTATAGATTGTGTGTAAAAAGCGATGCATTTCATGACTGGCGTAGTCTCTTCTTCAGGAGATTGGGGTGTTGCTGGGCGGTGTTTACTGCCGAGAGCCAGAACACATGCCATACCATATGCCAAGCCTAAGGGCGCTTGGTGGTTCATTTGCATAAAAATAAAATAAAAGGTGCCACAAAGGTACGGCTTTTCATGTCCTTAGGTATTCCAAGATGTTATTATAGATGATATATTTTCAGGATGAGTCACATCAGTATCTGATCTGCAGAGGTCCAACACAACGCACCCAATCAGCTGTTCTGTAGTAGCTCCAGAGCTGGAAGTCGGCACTGGAACCACACAGATCTGTCAACTATGTCATGGAGACACCTGATTAGTGCAGTGCCCAGCTCCCGGTGGACATCTGTCAGTGCTGGAGCTACCCCAAGAGAGATGATTGGCAGGGTGTGGGGTGTAGGTCTCCTGACGATCAGATTGTGATGGCCTATCCTAAGAATAGACCATCAATAATAAATTGCTGAAAGTACACTACTTGGTAATATTAACATATTAATACCTAAAAAAAACTCCCTTTCACCAAAGCTGAACTAAGGCAAGGGTGGACAAATCTCTATATTAAACATCCTACATTTGTATGCCTCAGTTAAGCGATTATATACACTACAGTTACTGCTGTGAATAGGGTGTTGGAAGAGACTGCTAAATGGTAATACTAATTCAGGGAAAGCACTTATCTAGAAGAAGAATTCCACTCCGGGAATTAATATTGGTCTGTATATCTGTTATGAAGACATACAGTTAAGTGCATGTAACTTACCTTCATGTATAATTGGTTTTTGTGTACTTATTCACTGGTGCTTGGATGTTTACAGTGAGTTGGATGGATTTCACTATGGAATTGATTTTTGCGAGAAAGCTTGTAAAATGCTGTGTGGTTTAGAAAGTGAACGTTGAAAAGAGATACATTGGGGCATATATAAAGATATGTGACATAATTGAAAATGAAACTGAATGACTTTGGCAGCCTGGGACAATAACTAGACCAGTATTTCTTTTATGAAAGACCTGAGAAAAGACACTTATGAACAGTTATGAATAGTCTGTGAGATTGATGTTTTTTTTTTTCATTTATCTGTCAAAGAGCTTTAAATGATTATATAATGTAGTTTTTCAATCTGTTCCAGTCCACCAGTGAAAAAATTGAACATTTGGTCGCCAGCTTGTCCAATACATTGATATTACATACAACCCAAGCAGCTACTAGGGGGTCCATGACCCACATGGTTCTCCTTACCAAGCCTTGGGAGCACCTACTCAAGGAGACCCCAGGGTGCAAAGGCAATACAATGATAGCTTTCTAGTCACATGCTTATCTCTTGGTCAGAGTGAACACTGATTACAAAGAGTATCTCTCGCTCTAGAGGACCTGTCCTTTCCTGTATTTTACAAATGCCCCATTGATTTGAATTGAAACAGTGAAATGTTTGTTATAATGGGCATAGGTGTCGCTTCACTCACCCTGCATCTGTTGCAGTTCTAGTCCCAGGCGAAGGTTTCCTGTGTGTGTATTAGGGATTTATTCATTGACCCTCACTTCACTCTGCAATAATGCAAGGGTTAATTGCCCTTTTTGACTGAGTAGCTGCTTGACTAATGTGCTAATCGGTATATCTCTTGTGCCATCTTTTGCCTGAACAATAGGTTTCACTAGCTTACTAAAAAGTGCAAAAGTTCTGTAATCCACTTGTCTGTCTACCAACCTCTGCCTGATTCGCAGATTCTTACTCTCTGCTGCCTGACATGGCCCATGCCTGTTCACTGTACTGACCCTCTGCTGCCTGCCCTGACCTTTGGACTCTTTCACGGTTGACAATGAACTCTGCCTGCCCTCAGCCTGTTACTGACTACGAGTTTTATCTGATCCCTCAGTGCTTCGTCCTGGTGTCTCTGACCCCAGTGGGCCAGCAGCCAACAACGCAAATACTACTGCCATACATACTGACCTGTTTTGTTCCCTGCAGCAAAGAACAGATCCTTGTATTGGGGTTAAGGGTGAAAATCAGGGAGCCGCTAGGATAACGCCCTTAGGTTAAGCTAGAAAACCATTGGTGCACACGGTGGTTCCACAACCACTGTCCATAACAGTTTAATTTCCCCTTTGGTGGCACTGCATTGAGTTTGAACACTTAACCTCCACATTTCTCCATGCAGCTGGTGGTCACAGCAGGGGACACTTTGTGATCTGCTTATTGTCAAGACAGCATTCTAACAAGAGAAAAACCCTTTTAAATAACTAGTGCTCTCCTTTACAAGAACATTGGATATAACTGCCCACATATCTGGTTTCTGTAGCTGTATGCGTAGGACTTTGGTATGCTTCTGATTTTATGTGTTTTTTTTATCAGTTTTCTGTCAAATCTCCGTTATGATTAATCTACCTCCACTTGCAGCAGGTTACTTACCTTATGACCCTAGTTTAAAGCAAAGTAATTATATAACTACTTTGAACTTCCTCATACCATTAGTCAGTAGCCCACGATGGCTTCACAGCAAGGAAAGGTCAACTGATGTATGCAGAGATTAACTGCAAGGAAGGTAAAGGAACCGGATATACTCTGCTTATATTGTTTGGACTGTTGTTCCTACAATAGTATTGTGACTCTGGGAGAGAGGCAGACCACCAGAGTTACCGTGTCTGGCAAAGCTGGATACCCAATTCAGTATAATGTGATCTGTGGGGATCCTGTGGTTTTCCTGCAAGAAAGACAGCTTTCTGCCAGAGAAATACCATTCCAAAAAGCTGGTGGATCCCATTATAGTGAATAGAGATCCAGCGGCGCCTGCCGATGTATGGCTTTACCAGATAGGGTAGCTCCAGTTGTCTGTTCCTCTGCTGGAACCAACTACCAGAGTTGCAAAACAGAGATTTGAATGAACCCTAAGATATCTAAAGTGTGGAGATCACTTGTTACCGTTTGTCACTGTTACAATTCGTCTGCTCTTATTATTTCACTAAAGACAGAGTCAACCACAAGGGTCTAAAGGTTCTTTTTCATAGAAAAGTTTGCTCATCTGATCATTGTCACGTGTAAACATCCCGATCAGCCGACAAACAAGCAAATTGGATCTTCTATGCGGAGATATAAAGGCTTGTTTGTTGGGGGTACATTAGCAGGGAATGAATGATCGTTCATGTGACCAATCGTCTGCCCATTCAAAGGATGTTTAAGGGAGTGTGAACAGCTTGCTCTATTGTCCATCGGCACTCATTAGAAGCAGAGGTTTCCCAACGTAAAAAAAATGTGTAGTCTACAGCACTGACACGGGCACCTTAGAAGGAGAAACAATATGTTTAGGCCTTCTTCACACAGTAATTTTTTTAGTGTTTCTACATGCCTGTTAAAATGGCAGCAGTTTGAAGCATTTTTAGTGATATTGTTTTAATTCCTGTTATTGCAGTTCTATAGCGAAATAAAAAAAAAAGTGTAAAACAAATATATAGTATGTAGACATTTTTCATACTATACCATAGACTGCTAGCTAACATCTGGGCATAGAAAAAGTGTACATTTTTTGACGATCCCTAAGTACAGCACTTGGCTATCTCTCAAACTCTCATAGAATTTAATTGAGCGGCCGTGTGCATGTGCTACTGGCCTCTCCGTTATTTTCAGAAGAGCCGGAGGTAAGAGGCTCTCGTTCTCGTGATCAGTGGGTGTCCCAGCAGTAGTACCCCCACCGATCTGATAGTTATTCCCTATCCTGTGGAATATCCCTTTAAGGCCTCTTTCACATGAGCAATACAGATTGTGTCAGGATATGTTCTGGGAAAAACTGATGGTTTCATATTCATATCAGTTTTTTATGCAATAGCGTTCAGTGTTTCAGTTTTTTCCAGTTTTGAGCCAAGGCTGTTTGAAATATGCACAATATAGAACATGCTGGGATTTTTCTAGAAAGCAAAGATGATGCTCGAAAAACGACTCTCATGTACATATACCCACTGAAAGTTATGGGTCAGGAATCAGTCCGTATCAAATCAGGTATCAAATACGGATGGAAAACTCGCTTGTGTGAAAGAGCCCTTAATGTTTCTGTCCTCTCTCTGGAGTTACTATTCATCTTTGACTCATGTCTCTGTGCAAGCAGCCCTTATTTGTTTGTTGCAAAATAGTAAACTAGGAGTTTCTAATTAATATTAATGCCACATATTTGTTAAACATATTTTAAAGAATTTGTGTAAGATGAAAATTGGAGCAGCAGCAGTAAATGTCACAAAAAAACAAAAGCAAAAAAGTCATGCTCACACCATTTCTCTACTGCCGCTTACTGTGCTGTGCTACAGTCTTCCTTGTCTGTGTTTGTTTTCCTGGCTGCAGCCGTGACATTCCGTACACCATATCACTGCTGCAGCTAATCACTGGCATCAGAAGTCACATCCGATTTACTGCTGAAGCCAGTGACTTGTGTGCACAGACATTCATCCCTGCAGACAGGAAGACATCAGCGCTATTACACCAGAGCACAGCTCTGGAAGCGTCTGGGAAGAAAGGGGTAATTATAACATTGTTATTTTAGAAATGTTACAGCTGTCAGACTGAGGGGCAGCAAAAGCCTAACATTTTTGTTGAACCAAGGGCATACCATTTCTTGGTCCTTAAAGGCTATAAAAACTTTTGTGCGTGAAAAATCCATAAACTCATATATCACCATTCTTAAAATGCATCAGAAAATAAAATTGCAACTGTTTTTTGGATTCAGCTTTACCTCTTACTCACTCAGCAATGCTGGTACCTGATTTTCAAGCACTTTTCTCTTCTCAGTTTTAGGCTCTTTGGGAGTTTCCTCAGCACTGGTCACATAGCCTCTCCCCTGACTGTTCTGTACACAGTCATGCACAGGTCTGCTCCACCTTCCCTTCTCTGTGTGTTTCTTTCAATGGTCACAGCCCTTATTTTTTATTATTCTGCCAAAAATACATAATAAATAATTATTGCTTCCCCCAAACTGACCTAAAATCCCTGGTGATTTGTAGCCAGCACATCAGCGACGAACAGCAAGGGAGGAGCAAGAATCCGAGTGCTGGCTAAATACACATGCACAGCTGTGGAGGCAGAGAAAGCTGTGCATGCATGGTAATAAACTATGGTAAACTAGGGGATAGGTCTTCTTCCTACAGCTGAGACTCAGCGGGGCAAGCATAAGGTTCACATACCCGAGTCTCTATTCTGTGATGCTGAGCTGTGTTTAGAGCAAGAGTGCAGCCCTTTATCATAAACCAGTAACTTGGCGGTCCTAACCCTGCGCTTGGCCTGCAGTGTCTCTTCACGATGTCCTCCCATGTTCTCCTCCTGGGCCTGCTCAGAGGTTCAGCAGATAGCAGACAATGGAAAGCTGAGTCACAGTGCACAGACTTGGCTAGGACTGACTTCTGCTATATGAGAGACATAGCATATACAAATTATTTATCCACGGAAGCATCGCTGACCTTGTGTTGATGAAGCACTGTTTCATTGCTAAGAACACAGCGCTTCATCATAAAATAGAGACTCATTGATCCAAAGATCCTGCGCTTTCCCAGCGGTGTCCGTTTTCCACAATGTAGCGCTGATCTCTCTGGTCACTCAACCAGTCACTGGCTGCAACAGCAACCTGCCTCAGCGATTGTATAAGCTGTCATATTGTGTTATTTCTTGTGTGTCGAGCGCAAACCTGGATTTGGAGATCAGCATGGGCTCCAGACAGCTGAACGGCACTAACAAGTGATTAGTGAAGGCGAGTATTTATTCCTTTATTTAAAACTGTTTCCATTCTGGACAACCCCTCTAAGCAACATTTTATTTTATTTTTTCAAGAAATTGGAGGTATGTACTCACCTTATCCACTTGATCTCGTAGTTGCGATCTCTTCTGTCTTCTTCAAGCATTAGCTGCCGGCTAAAGGACCTGTAGTGACAGCACATCACATGGTCCAATCACATGTTCCATCACCATGGTGATGGACCATGTGATTGGACTATGTGATGACCTCAGTGACGTCATCACAGGTCCTTTAGCCAGCAGCTAATGCTTGAAGAAGACAGAAGAGATCGCAACTACGCGATCAAGTGGATAAGGTGAGTACATTTTTTTATTTTTAACCCCTTCATCTACATTTTACTAAGCATTCTGTAATGAGAATGCTATTATTTTTCCTTATAACCATGTTATAAGGGAAAATAATAAAATCTACAGAATACTCAACCCAAACCCAAAATTCAATGATGAAGTCCGGGTTCGGGTCTGGGTACCAAACATGCAATTTTTCCCACGCGCGTGCAAAACGCATTAAAAAGCTTTGCACTCACGTGGAAAAATCCCGCATTTTCCTGCAACGCACCCGCCTCTTATCCGGGCGTCAAACATGACGCCCGTGTGAAAGGGGCCTAACAGTAACATCCACAGTGAACGCCTCTTTAACAGTGACTTCGTCAGTGCCCGCCCCTTTAACAGTGACCTCAACAGGGCCCTGCCCCTTTAATGCTAGAGCTACACGACGACATGTGTCGTGCGACATTTTGTCTTAACAATTTTTATAGTGATAGGCTATGGTGTTGCACTGCGACATGTGACATGCTGCGACTATGACACGATAGTTGCAAAAAATCCATCCAAGATGGATTTTTCTGCAACTGTCGCGTCACAGTCACAGCATGTCACATGTCGCAGTGCAACACCATAGACTATCATTATAAAAATTGTCGCGCAACATTGGTGCGACATCAATGTCGTGCGACACATGTAGCAGTGTAGTTGTGCCCTATGTATCATGCAGCCCTAGCCTAAAGCTGACCTATAGCAGTGAAGAAAAATGGCCGGGTTGTTATGGAAACCTGGAGTAAAACTATGTGTATGTGGAGACTAAGGGCCTGCAAGCTTCTATTGGCTGATAAGGGACATGTGACTGTGTGTATGGCAGTTGGGATATGAAGAGAAAGACTTGCAGGCTTGTATTGGCTAATGCAGGTAATTTTTGGGGAATATCTCAGGAACAGTACGTCCTAGAGAGCCGAGACCCCCACAAGATTTCTTTCCAGGTAGCAAGGGATGTGTATACCAAGTTTCGATGAAATCAATAGTTGCGTTTTTGAGTGATCGCGGAACATACATGCACACACATGTATAAGCACACCCATATATATGTCCTTCTTTTTATATATAGATTTAAAATTATAAAGTGTTCCTAAGTGCCCGTCAATCTCGAAGACTCTGGTAATTAAATGGATTTATCACCAAAATGGTCTCTCAGGAACTTTCCCACTCTCCATAATATTGGTTTTCTAAAAGAATGATATTTCTGTTGTAAACAAGATGTAGAAAAGCGACTACATTTATAAGTGGAAACCCATCTGTATCTAAAAAATATGTAGATATTACACTTCTGCTGTGCGGGAAGATCTAACTGTAACATTTAACTTGACTTTAAGGAAAATATTTAGTTTGCTACCCAATTACTTTGGCCTC
This sequence comes from Bufotes viridis, assembly GCA_033119425.1. NCBI lineage: Eukaryota > Metazoa > Chordata > Amphibia > Anura > Bufonidae > Bufotes > Bufotes viridis. The sequence goes on along the minus strand of CM065593.1, from coordinate 135,624,646 downwards.
TAGTTTAAATAGCATGTGGCAGTTATAAAAATTTAGCCTCTTTTCTCCCCCTAAAGGGGTTGTCTGCTTTATTTATATTGGTGGTCTATCCTCATAATATGTCTTCAATATCAGATTGGCAGGGGTCTGACTCTGTTTGAAGAGAAGGCTGAGCTCCTGTGAGCGCTGCCTTCTCTTCATTGTCTACCTGCTCTCCGTTGCAACCGCAGTGGTGAGCAGATATAACTACACCTAAGGGTACTTTCACACTTGCGTTGGTGCGGATCCGTCTGTTTATTTGCACAGACGGATCCGCACCTATAATGCAAACATTTGTATCTGTTCAGAACGGATCCGTTTGCATTAGTTTTAAAGAAAAATGACAGATCCGTTTTGAATTACATTGAAAGTCAATGGGGAACGGATCAGTTTTCAAATGCACCATATTGTGTCATTGAAAACGGATCTGTCCCCATTGACTTACATTGTAACTCAAAACGGATCCATTAGGCTCTGCATCTTCAGACGGACACTAAAACAAAGCAAGCTGCGTTTTGGTGTCCGCCTCCAAAACAGAATAGAAGTGGAACGGAGACGAACTGATGCATTCTGAACGGATCCTTATCCATTCAGAATGCATTGGGGCTTAATTATTTGATCCATTTAGGACTGTTTGTAAGAGCCCTGAAACAGATTTCACAAACGGAATCCAAAACGCTAGTGTGACAGTACCCTAAGCTGTCCCATTCACTTTAATTGGCAACTCCTTCCTATACGCTTGAACAGGAAGGAGCCATCCCATAGAAGTGAAAGGGACAGCTTATTTGTAATTACACCTGCTCAATGCTGCGGTTGCGATGAAGAGCAAGTAAACAATCATGATAAAACAGCCTTCTCTTCAAACAGCTCATCGGTGGGGGTACTGGGAGTCAGATCTCCATCAATCCGATACTGATGACCTATCCTGAGGGTAGGTGATCAATATGAATAAAGCAAACAACCCCTTTAATCTTCCTACATGGGGTGGCCTACGAAAAAGTAGCCCACCTCCAGCGGTAGTATAACAAGATGAACGACCAATTAAATACATCATTATAATACTATTCAGACTCTGAATATAACATTTAACTGGTGTTTTTGTTCCTGGGTACTTGTTGGCAAAGGTCTCTTGCGTTTCCATAATTGATTTGTTTCACGCATAGCCTTCTACAATCACTACTTACTGTTCCAGGGAGAACACCATCTTTCTGACACAATAGGCCACTTTTATCAAACTGAATAATTATTCAGTCTTAGTTGCCCATAGCAACCAATCAGAGCTCCCCTTTTAGTTCCTACAGGGCTCTGAAGAATGAAAGCTCAGATCTGATTGGTTGCTATGGACAACTAAGACAGATTTACTACTTGGCAGTTTGATTTGGAGATTTGGAGGCAGCAAACTTTTTTGTGGGCCACCCTGTATTAAGCTCCTCAAGTTACAATGGCCTCAGGTTACAATATTTTCAACATACAGTGGAATGGTCTTATATGGGCCCCTATAGCTTGTAACCACATTCAACGTACAATGCCAAAAAATGTCCAGAACCGAGGCCTGTGTTACTTGCTGGAAGCCAGGCAATTATCATGGGATGGGATGAGCGAATCGACTTCGGATGAAACATCCGAAGTCGATTCGCATAAAACTTTGTTTCAATACTGTACGATTGATTTACACTGTAAAAAAACATTTCCCGAACTCGGGTTCAGTTCCAAGGTACGCAAAGTAATAGTTTCGGCTCATCGGAGCAATTACATTCTAATAGTGTATGGAGTGCTCGCTCTGTACAGTATTGAAATAAAGTTGTATCCGAATCAACTTTGGATGTTTCATCCAAAGTCAATTCACTCATCCCTAATCATGGGCATTTCACTTGTAAAAAATTCCTGAAGTACGTGCACTGATTGGTTGACTATTAGCGCCTTTGTACAGGACAGTGTGCTACTTTATGTTCTGTAATGATCTTTACCTGTGCCAAGATGAACCGTTCCTGACAGCTCCTCAACATAATAGAATAGACCTGTAGCAGCTGTCTATGATTTTTATACAGTATGTAAGAACTTGCTTTCTCCATAATAGTTAACAGCTTATTTTTCTTTAATCTACAATTTTTACTTATTTAGGGTTGACATTTAGGGACCTTCAAAGCCAGTTACTAGTTTCCCATCTATGGTTTTGAGTTACAATATTTCCAACTGGCAATGGTTGTCCAGGGAAAAATAAGTATTGTGACTTGTGGGAGCTCCGTACTATACTGCTATAATTTTATGCTAGGACAACGTTTTTATTCATGAATTTTAAAATGACTGCACCTATCTACTGAACATTAAAGGCTATGTACACCTTTAGGGGCAATTTTTTTTTATATTGCATTGTACTTATTTTGAGGTAAAAAAAAAAATAATTGTTTTTGGTCGTTATTAAAAATTTGGAATCCTTTTATGTGTATATAGCTGAGATGCTGTAGTAGCAGCCTGCAGATTTTCTGTCTTTTTCGTCAGTCAGGGAGCTGACAGGCTCCTTATCTCTGCTCTCTGACATTATAAACACTCATCATAGCTCAGTTCTTATCTTACTGATAGGAATGTGGCTTAAAGAAATGTTTATGACCTCTTAGTAATCTAGACATAAGGTTTATTAGATGACCAGCACAAAGTGAAAGCGAAAGTACCAGTCACACAGTTAGGCCTCTTGCACACATGTGCGCCCCGAGCCCGTGCTGCGGGCCGCAATTTGTAATGCACGGGCGCTGCCGTGGGGCAGCCGCAGCGGATCGCGGACCCATTCACTTGAATGGGTCCGCGATCTGTCCATTCCGCAAAAAGACAGGACATGTTCTATCTTTTTGCGGGATGGAAGTACGGAACAGAACTTCGTAGTGCTTCCGTAGTGTTCCGTTCCGTCATTCCGTTATGCACCATTCCGCATCTCCCGATTTGCGGACCCATTGAAATGAATGGGTCCGCATCCGTGATACGGAATGGCCACGGAATGGTGCCCGTGCACTGCGAGCCGCATTTTGCGGCCCCCAGCGCGGGCACGGGGCGCACACGTTCGTGTGAAAGAGGCCTTAGAGAAACAGTTAACCCTTTGTGACAGAATAGCTCAATATTTTTAATAAAGGCCAATTGAAAATATGATTTTTATCCAAAAATTTGTAAAAGGCAATCATAAACAAACATTACCTCCAAAAGTGTACATAGTTTTAAGGGGGTTGGCAACTCGTTTATTGCTTGGACATTGATGTTGTGATGTTTATGTCTTGAAAGACAAGACTGCTGTTGACTGATTGGGGGATCTGTGCTGTCCATAGAAGAGTATAGAGAGGGGATGAGTGAGGAGGTGTGAGATGCATGGAGAGAGAAGAGAGAAAAACAGCCTATTTAAAGAGATAGAGACACACATAATGCCCATAAAGGTCTATATAGAAGGGAGGAAGAATGCTGCTAGAGAAAGAAAAAGGCATTTTTCTTTGATAAAATGTATAAAAAAATGTCTTACATTCAGCTGTAATATTGATATATACAAAGTCTATTGAAAGGACAATGGTCATTTAAGGCTCCAGTGGACAAACTATACGACTATTGCCGGTAATAAAATGTTATATGGAAACCATGATATGACTATTCTTTAGCACTGTCTAAAATAATGTCATCATTTTACAATTATCATGATACATATTTGCACCTGCGTACTTCTCACTTACACAGTTGTAGGAAAGGGTTCCATGAGTGTCACATGTTACATACTTATGGCTGCGTGCACAATTGCTTTCCTTATTTATGTCCGGACGTTCACTCTTAATTGCGAAAAATAGGATCAGAAGACAGCTCAAGGGAGAAGGAAAACAATTCTACAAACCTCTTATGAGTCAGGTTTTAATCTCTTTTTTGGCAGGTAAGAATGGATAAAGGAATGGAGTCCCTTAGTGCACGTGTGTATGCAGCTTTAGTGCAGTTTTCAATAAATGAAGGTTCATCCTGCATTGCTGATTGTATTCCCAATGTATAGCATGAATCTGGAGGCTTTGTTTGAAATAGCATATAGTAATATTAGAGCTTAATTTACTATTTTTATCTCTAGGGAATGTGGCGTAACTAGAGTGTTATGGGCCCCAGTGTAAACATTGGATTGGGGGGGCCCCCCCCCCCCCCCCACAATTTATACAAGGAGGCGGCAATTTTTTTTACGATACCCCAATGTCTACACTCATCCAGTCCTAACTAATAAAATCTAGTCCTCATCCAGGGTGTCGCTCGCGTTAGCGTGATGTCCGCTGGATCCAGAACACGGTCCCTGTGGTGATAGAGAGAAAAAAAGAATAATCACTAGGGTTGAGCGCGAATATTCGAATAGCGAATATTTTTTACACTTCGCTAATTCACGAATATTTAAAATATAGTGCTATATATTCGTACAAACGAATATTAATTTTTTTTTGTTTTTGTTTTTTCCCCTTCAATCAGAATAAGATACCATTAACAAAGATAGAGAATATAGCGATATGTTCTCTATCTTCGTTAATTCTAGCAAGTCAACAACCAATAGGAAAGTCATAGCCCGTTCAAAGTGTCATTCTCAGTATGCGAATATTATATTATGTAATATTCACGTACTGTGAATGAAACTTTGAACGGGATATAACTTTCCTATTGGTTGGCTTGCTAGAATTACCGAAGATAGAGAATATAGCGCTATATTCTTATTTGTTATCTTCGCTAATTCTAGGAATACAAGTAAACTTGCCTTTACACAGCTCTAAGTTGGATGCGCAATGCGAGAATATTAAGTAATAACTTAGAGCGGGGTATATGCAACTTACTTTACTATTGTTTGGCTGGGTAGAATTAACGAATATGACGAATACGCATATAGCTCCATATTCTCTATATTTATTAATTCTAGCAAGACAACCCAATAGGAAAGTTGACTGTACCCAGCTCTAAGTTAGATGTGCAATGCAAAAATATTACTTTGCCTAGTTTTTGGCAATAAATATAATGATGAGTCAGTATTCTATTTATTGAAAAAAAATTGGTGAAAGTAATATTTTCGCATTGTGCATCCAACTTAGAGCTGGGTACAGTCAACCTTCCTATTGACTTGCTAGAATTAGCGAATCTAGAGAATATAGTGCTATATTCGTATTCGTCATATTCGTTAATTCTTTCCAGCCAAGTAAACTTGCCTATAAACAGCTCTAAGTTGGATGCGCAATGCGAGAATTTTAAGTAATATTACTCGAATTGCACATACAACTTAGAGCGGGGAATATGCAACTAACTATTTAATCCCTGAACATTCGGCTTTCAAGTATGTGCGTTTAACGAGTCGCATAAAAGCTTTAAACATTTAGCCTAGCAATGGTTATGGACCATAGCACTATATTCTTTATATTTGTTAATTCTAGGAAGCCAACCAATAGTAAAGTTGCCTTTATACCCCTTTCAAAGTTCAATTCGCAATATGCGAATAATTAAATTGCATATTATTAGTGATAAATTGAATAATGACGGATATTCGATTATGACGAATATTCAATCGAATATTCGCAAAATATCGTGAAATCGAATATGGCACCTCCCGCTCATCACTAATAATCACATAAGGAAGGGATGGTGACTGCCCCTGTGAAATCACAAGCAGGTTGCGCTGTGCTGTCCTGTAGACTTAGCCATGCCAATGTATAGCAGGGTAATCTAGGACATTTCCCCTAAGTGCTACCACACAGTACTAATGCCCACATTGTGGCCCTTCACAGTAATTAAGACCACTTTGTGGCCCCTTCACAAAAGTTATGTCCTCCTTGTGGACCCTCACAGCAATTATACCCACCTTTGTTCCTGTCACAGTAGTTATGCCCACTTTTGTGCCCCCTCATAGTAATTATGCCCAGATGTGTCACCTCACAGTAGTTATACAATATATGTTCCCCCCCTCACAGCAGTCATGGCCAGATATGTGCCCCCTCACAGTAGTTATGGCCAGATATGTGACCCCCCACAGTAGATATGCCCAGACATGTGCCCCCTCACAGTAGTAAAGCTCAGATATGTGCCCCCTCACAGTAGTATTGCCCAGATATGTGTCCCCTCATGGTAGTTATACAAGACATGTTCCCCCTCACAGTAGTTAATATGCCCAGATATGTGCCCCCTCACAATAGTTATGGCCAGATATGTGCCCCTCTCACAGTAGATATTCCCAGATATGTGCCCCCCTTACAATACTAATGCCACATATGTGCCCCTTCACAGTAGATATGCCCAGATATGTGCCCCCTCACAGTAGATATGCCCAGATATTTGCCCCCTCACAGTAGTAATGCCCAGATATGTGCCCCCTTACAGTAGTAATGCCCAGATATGTGTCCCCTCATGGTAGTTATACAAAATATGTTCCCCCCTACAATAGTTTATGCCACATATGTGCCCCCTCATACAGCCCTATAAATACCCTCAGCCATCTTGGATTCTGCCATTTTCCAGTGTACTTAGTGCAGGGAAAGACGTAAGCAGGCGCTAGGGACAATAGTAGAAAAGTCTCTAAAACTTTTATTTTGCTGTATAGAAGCTCAGGGAAAGGATATGGATGAATTATTTAACAGTATTAAAGCAGAACAGGGTTCAGTAGGGAAGTTTACAGCCTGGGTAATAGGAGTTATATGTTCTACAGCATTTTTTGGCTTGTATTAGTGGGAAAAAAGGGCTTATTAACCTTTGTGTGGTGAATTGAAAAAATTATAACCTGTTTGGTGTGTATTAGTGTAAAGAAAATATATATTATTTGCCTTTCAGCGGTGCAGTTATATGTTCTAAAGCCATTTTTGCCGTGTATTAGTAGCACAAAAAAAAAGTATTTTCCGTTGTGTGGTGAAGTGAGAAAATTGCAGCCCTTTTTGGTGTGTATTAGAGGCAAAATAATATATATTATTTGCCGTTCAGCGGTGCAGTTATACGTTCTAAAGCCATTTTTGGCATGTATTAGTGGCAAAAAATATATATATTTGCCATTCAGCGGTGCAGTTATATGGTCTAAAGCCATTTTTGGCATGTATTAGTGGCAACAAATATATATTATTTGCCGTTCAATGGTGCAGTTATATGCTCTAAAGCCCTTTTTGGCTTGTATTAGTGGCAAAAAATATATATATATATATTATTGTTATATGTTCTAAAGCCTTTTGTGACGTGTATAAGTGGAAAAAAGTAAGGGCCTATTGGCCGGTGCAGTTATATCTTCTGAAGCCTTCTTTGACAAGTATTAGTGGAAAAAAAGGGCTTATTAGCCGTTGTGTGGTGAAGTGAGAAAATTACAGACTTTTTTGGGGTGTTTTAATTTCCTTTTTATTTATTTATTTGATCTAACAGTATGTCAGACAGAGAAGTGCCAGGCCCTGCACAGGGGAGTGGCAGAGGCCTAAATGTTTCTGGCGCAAGCACAGGTCGCAGCAGAGTAAGGGGGCATGGCAGCAGGCCTAAGCTCCCGGTGTCATCTAGCGGTCGTGTCTTGACCAGCAACCCAGCGGTTCTTGAGTGGTTAACTCGGTCATTCACTTCATCCCAAGTAACATCAGACACCCCCAACCAAGGGTCGGTGGGTTCATCAGACACAACCCTTAGTTAGCATGGCTTGGGAGCAGGCCTGTGCCCTCACCTGTCCTCAACCTGCCTCTGTCCTTTTCTGTTCCCTCAGCAAGAGAAGTATTTATGCTGGAGGCTCAGCTCCACTATACAGCGAGGATGAGCTACTAGGAAGAGAGTCAGCAGCTATTGGCCAGCAAAGATGTGGAGAAGACATCCGCCACTTCCCATGGTAGGCGGGCAAGTAGTGATGAGGAGAATTGCGTGGGAGCTGGTGTTGCGAGCTGTCAGGCTCCTGACCCAGAGACCGTTGCGGACATCAGCGACGTGCAGACAGTACTCGCACTTGGGAGCCGGGTAAATTACAAGTTTCATCATCATCAGAAGGGGGAGGCAGCTTGTCCGTGAGGCAGCGGCAGAGCCAGCAAGTCGCTAGCGTGGCCGGGAGTCATCAGGGTGGCAGCAGTGGACGGTTGGGAGCCAAACATCCCCAGGGTAGACCACCTGCTTTGCAGGAGCCTACCTGCCCGGAAAGTAGTAGTGCAGGGGTTCACGGAAACAGCGGCGGTAGCAGTCAGTCAGTGCGGAGTGTTGGGGGGAAAATCACGCACTCGGCGGTGTGGCAGTTTTTTCTTAAGCCGCCGGTGGAGGTGAACATGGTCATTTGTAGAATCTGTGGGCAGAAGGTAAAGCGTGGCCAGGGTGCCAATGTTGGCACCACGGCTCTGCGTTAACATATGCAGCACCACCATAAAGTGGCCTGGGAGAACCGTGGCTCCGATGTGGTGGTCCAGCCTGCCGCAGAAACCGTTGCATCCCCTAGTGGCACGCACCCGATTTCAGGCAGTCAAGGCTCCACCACCTCAGCCAAAGGGAGCTGTCTGTCCTTCCCATTATCTTCTGGTCCTGATGCCCCTGCTCCTCCTCCTACTCCTCATCAGTCATTCCGTCAGCAATTAATCACCGAAGCAATTGCCAAGAGACAACAGTATGCGTGCACTCATCCAACGGCGCAGAAGCTGAATGTTCTCCTGGCCAAGTTGCTGGTGCTGCAGTCCCTCCCTTTCCAAGTGGTGGACTCTGCACCTTTTAGAGAACTGATGGCTTGTGCCGAGCCCGGGTGGAGAGTCCAAAGCCGTCACTTCTTTGCCAAAAAGACAGTACCAGCCCTGCACACATATGTAGAACAGAAGTAGTGATGAGCGGCAGGGGCAATATTCGAATTTACGATATTTCGCAAATATTTGGGCGAATATTTGTAATAAATTAGCAGATTCGAGAATTTGCGATTATTTTCTTTATTGCGAAAACCGACAATGTAATATTTGCGTAATGCGCGCGCAGTACAGGCGTGGGTCATTATTGCTACATTTTTCAAGCTGCTAGAAGTTTCCTGAGACTGAAGAAAATGGTTGGCATGGCAGAACATAACAGTAGCTTTATATGCACATAGAGTGCTTGGATATATTCGCGATTGCGCAAATCAACAATTAATGATGCGCAAATTTTTGCACAATACGTGCAACTTAACATTTTAGCAGGTCTGACTACACATTAGTAATTGGTGCACTAAGTATTGTTGTGTACTTACCTGTAGCATGTATGTATGGACAGCAGAACCTGCTACACTTTATTGCAATCTAACCTACACTATCTCCCACTATCTGTATTATATACATAAGCTAACTAACTATTTAATGTAATGTGACACAGTAAAGCAAATAGCACAGCAATGACACTGCTGTCTCTCAGAACAGACAAAAAACTGCAGAAAATGGCTGCTGCAGAAGTTCTTATATAGTAAAGGGGGTAGGCAACTTTCCTATTGGTTGCTAGGAATGTTGCTAAGCTCAGACAAAGACATTGCAGCACAAAGACATTGCAGCTTTCTCATTGGCCCACAAGCAAGAAGCAGGGAGGGATCATGGGTTCAGAGGGAAATAAAATCTAGAATATTCGCGAATATGAATATATAGCACTTTATTCTAAATATTCGCGAATCCTTGAAGTGGCGATATTCACGATTAAAATTTGCGACCAGCAGTAAACAGAATGTGGGCCAGTCCTTGAGCCTGTTGGTGTCTGCCAAAGTGCACGGCAGCCCCAACGTGTGGAGCTGTAACTACGGCCAGGGACAATACATGTCCTTTACGGTCCAATGGGTTAATGTGGTAAGGGTTCCTGCCCAGCCACACCAGCAACTTGGCCAGGTGACACGCTTCTGCCTCCACGTTCTCACGCTGTTGGTCCTGCCACAATTTCCGCCTCTGCCTGCTCATCCTCCACCGTGTCCTCAGCCTCCACTGCAGGGACAATTCACAGTGCCCCTCCAGCATACCACATGTGCAGGGCACGGCAGTGTCACGCTGTTCTGCACCTCGTTTGCCTTGGTGAACGGAGTCACACAAGGGAGGAACTGTTCCATGTCCATCAAGAAATAGAATCCTGGCTTTCTCCGTGACAACTCAAAATCGGAACCATGGTGACCAACAAAGGGAAGAACATGATGTCGGCGCTGCGTCAACGAGGGCTGAGCCATGTGCCCTGCATGGCACAGGTGTTCAATCCTGTTGTCAAGCGGTTTCTGAAGTCTTCCACCCATCTGCAAGACATCCTAAAAATGGCCAGGAAACTTTGTGTGCACTTGAGCCACTCGTAAACCGCAAAACACACCCTCCTTGAGCTGCAGCGGCAGAATGGCATCCCCCAACATAGGCTAATATGCGACATTTCCACCTGTTGGATTTCCACCCTCCATATGTTGGACCGACTATACGAACACAGAAAGGCCATAAACGATTTCTTGGTGAGCTAAGCGGACACGAGTACTCCCCTGTGTAACTTCGATGTCAGCCAGTGGCAGCTCATGCGTGACACCTGCCGTTTGCTCGGGCCCTTTGAGGAGGCCACATTATTTGTTAGTCGCCAGAACTACGGGATGAACAAAGTCATTCCACTGCTTCATGTCCTGGAACAGATGCTGGTAAATCTGGCTGGTCAGGGGACTGGAGACGTGGTGCTTAGATCTTATGTCCACATGAGGCCTGTAGAGGCTGAACTGGAGGAGGAGGAGGACATTGGAACACAAGCAATGTATAGAAAAATGGGTGGTTTTTCTACACAGGTGACAGGAGAGGAGGAGCAGGAGCAGCCAGAGTCGCTACAGGGTGATTAGAAAGACGACACAGACCCACTGTGGCAGTAATCAGTGGAGATGGAGGCAGGGTTCCTCCGAGTCACTTGCACAAATGGCCCGATGCATGCTCACTTGCTTGTGTAGTGACAGCCGAATTGTCAGCATTCGGCAGAGGGATGACTTCTAGCTCTCCACCTTGTTGGACCCTCGCTACCGGTCGAAAATGGGAGCCTTTTTTACACCCGCTGAGAGGGAGGACAAACTAAACTACTATAGAGACATCCTAAGTAGTCAGTTGGCTGCTGCCTATCTGCGCCATCGTCCATCCTCTTGCCGGTCTGGTCGGGTGGGCCCTCTGCCCTCATGTTCCTCTGATGTGGCAGTTCCAGCTCCATCAGCAGCAACTTGAGTCTAGAGTCGCTGATGAGCAGCTTTCTTCACCCGCCTAGTGAAGAAACTACGTAGCAGCAGCAGCTAAACCTGGAGCAGGACCTGAACCAGCAGGTGGTGGCATACTTGGACAGCCCCCTGCCACCCCATATTGAAGATCCGCTGGACTACTGGGCAGCCAAACTGGATTTGTGGCCGCAACAGTTTTCCCTGGAAAAGCTGTCCTACCCGGTCAGTAGTGTGGCATCCAAGCGGGTGTTTAGTGCGGCGGGGGCCATAGTTACTCCAAGAAGAATTAGCCTGTCCACCCAAAATGTGGAGAGACTGACCTTTGTCAAGATAAAACATAAGTGGATCAGCCATGATTTCCACCCACTAATGCCTGATGCATCATACTAGTAGATCATCCATGGTGCCACACCAACACTTTGACAAAAGAGACCGGTTTCTTCTGGCTACCTGCCTCAGCTACTATTCTGATGCTGCCATCTGCCTGATGCCACACATCTGATACAAAGTGCTCCTTCTTTCACCCAGCATGTTCAGCTGGTACTGGTATTGCCTCCAACCTCCCCACTCTGACAACGGGTCACTCTGTGGTCTCCAAATGCTGCTGCCACCGCACCACTCAGGTCTCCTGATGCTGCTGCTGCCACCTCCACATTGTCATTGTGCCACTCTATGGCCTCCTCGTGATGCTGCTGCTGTCGCCACCTCCTCACTCTGTCATTGTGCACTCTATGGCCCCCTGATGCTGCTGCCACCTCCACACTGTCATTGTGCCACCCTGTGGCCTCCTCCTGATGCTGCTGCTGCCGCCACCTCCACACTCTGTCATTGTGCCATTCTATGGCCTCCTGATGCTGCTGCCACCTCCACACTTTCATTGTGCCACTCTGTGGCCTCCTGCTGATGCTGCTTCCACCTCCAGACTCTGTCATTGGGGCACTCTGTGGTCTCCTCATGCTGCTTTCACCTCACCACTATGTCATAGGGCCACTCTGTGGACTTCTCATGCTGTTCCCACCTTCCCCACTTCATGACTGGGCCACTATTTTGCTTTTCGGCCTGGCAGATATGATCATTTATTTGACCCTTCTTCTGATCTGTCAGAAGGAAGGAGAAATGGGCTGCACAACGGATACTGTCTATGAAACAGCTGTAAGGCCTGCATAACATGGTCCCTATTTTGCATCAAAATTGGCTTATAATTTGGTAGCCAAAAGCAGGAGTGGGTACCAAACACAGAAGACATGCAAATTTTCCATTTACGTGTCATCTCTGTTTTGGATCTACTCCTGTTTTTTTTGTTTTTGTTTTAGCAATACTGATGGGTTACTGCCCTAATGCTGAGTAAATGCGGATGCTCCACAGACATGATAAGTTTTTTGGTGGTTATTGTTCTGACAGATTAGAGGAAGGGTGAAATAATCAGTGACCAACACAAACTTGCTGCTGGCACCCTCTCCACTCTGTCGGGGGGTTCTACTTGTATAAGTGCTTAATAGAACAGGTTCTGTAGAAATCTATGGGAAATCAGTGAATTGATTTAAAAAGAGTGCGCTCTTTCACGCTATAGTAGGATCTTGGGCCTCTGCACAGTTCTTTATACCTGGCGCTAACATTGACCTTTAAGGCGGAGTTCACCCTTGAGTTATTTGGTCAGTTTTGGCCCCGTAACTGCCCAAATAGGTCAAGTGTGCAGTGATTCTAAGAGCGACGCCTGTCATGTGCGTGTCATACTGACTCACAGTATTGTTTCAATACTACAGCAGACTCCCTATGCGTCTTACTGCAAGGCATAGTGTTCTACACCACTATAAAGGCTCTCTGCAGCCAGGCAATAGCCATTTTGTAATGCAATTCGCCACAAATAAATTCAGATCGAACCAAATTTATTGGGAAAATTCTGCTAACCGGCCTAATCGAATTTTTGAGAAATTCGCTCATCTCTAATCTTAAGTACGAAAAAACTCAGAATTACTTAGTATTTTGTTCAGCAACTGTGGTGCTACTTTAATACAGCTTATCCTCACATTAACGATGACTCATCGCAATAAAATAGGCAGTGCAGGAGAGATGGATTTCCAAGATGGCCTCCGTACTCCTGACAATGCGAGCAAATTAACTGACAACTGACTGGAGGCAAGAATCTGCAGCCAAACTGCCACTATATCCCAGAGATGACCTGTAGACAACAACAGAGTTTGGTACTAAAGGTATGGCCCTACAAATTCACATTAGTGGCTGTAAAGAGAAGTACTCTGATATCGAAGGAGCACTTGGTATAACGGAAAACTGCACCAGATCAAAGACATACAGGAGTACTTTAACTCCCAGTAAATTACCTCAGTTGATGCAGTCTGAGCCTACTCTCGGATGTATTTTATGCAGTTACTAAATGTAATTCTGTGCATTCCTCCCTTAGTCTACAAGTGGGTGCTCTAAAGGAACTTTAAAGGGGCTGTCTCACTTCAGTAAGTGGCATTAATCATGTAGAAAAAGTAAATACAAGGCACTTACTAATGTATTGTTATTATCCATATTGTCTCCTTTCATTTTTCCATCACATTACACACTACTTGTTTACATGGTTACAGACCACCCTGCAATCCATCAGTGCACACTATAGGGTCCTGTGACCCCCCGTATCGGCGATCGCTGCAAACCGCAGGTCAATTCAGACCTGCGGTTTTCAGCTCTTTCTGCGATCTCTGATCCCCGCGGTCTGTGGCCGTGGAATCAGAGACTAAATGTTCCCAAAGTGTTAGATTTTAACCCCCCCTGCAGCCCCCAATCATATTGTGGCTGCAGGGGTGCAGGGGTGGTTGCGGGCTGCGCGGGTGGTGCCGGAGGCGGACGCTCTGGCAGGCAAGATCGCAATAGCGATCCCCCGTCTGCCTCCTCTGTAATGTTTCCCTGATGGCTAGTGGTTTTAGCAGAGTGTCAACACATTGCTGACACTCTGCTAAAAACTGCTGACATCTGTGCTGCAGATGTCAGCAGTTTTAACTCCTTCCATGCCGCTTTCTGTACGGACCTCTGTATGGAAGAGGTTAACAGGGAGGGAGCTCCCTCCCTCTCCCATCGAGGGGGCTTTTGTGCCTTTGCAGCCCCCTGACAGGATGGGATCACAGAGGGAGGGAGCTCCCCTCCAGCCCCATCACCCACTGCTGTGTTTTGGCAGCGGGTGATGGTTACCATGGCAGCAAGACGCTTTCAGAGGCGTCCTGCTCTCCATGGTACTGAAAGTCTAATTAGACTTCTGCTAAAGGCAGAAGTCTGATTAGACTATGTAAAGTAAAAAAAATACAGTACAGTACACTATATAGTGTACTGTACTGTATTATATAGACAACAGATCCACTGGATCTACAAGTGAAAAAGTGAAAAAAACAGTACAAAATACAAAAAATTCATATAGCTGAATGAAAATTAAAAAAATAAAATACACTACACATATTGCCGCGTCCGTAAAAGCCTGCTCTATAAAAATTTCAGATGACCTAACCCCTCAAGTAAATACTGTTAAAAAAAATGGTGTAAAAAAGCCATTTTTGGTCACCTTACATCACAAAAAGTGTAATACCAAGCGATCAAAAAGGCGTATGCTTCCCAAAATAGTAGCAATCAAAACGCCATCTCATCCCGCAAAAAATGAGCCCCTACATAGGACAATGGCCCAAAAAAATAAAAAAATATGACTCTCAGACTATGGAGACACTAAAACAGTCTTTTTTTCTAAAATGCTGTTATTGTGTTAAAGTAAAATAAATGTAAAAAAGTATACATATTGAGTATCGCTGAGTCCGTAAAAACCTACTCTATAATAATATCACATGATATAACCCCTCAGGTAAATACTGTAAAAAAATAAAACTATGTAAAAAAAAACATTTTTGTTACCTCACATCTCAAAAACTGTAAAAGCAAGCGATCAAAAAGTTATATGCACCCACAAATAGTGCCAATCAAACCGACATTTCATCCCACAAAAAATGATACCCTACATAGGACAATCGCCCAAAAAAATAAAAAAATATGGCTCTCAGACTATGGAGACATGAAAACATGATTTTTTTTGTTTCAAAAATATTAATGTGTAAAACTTAAATAAATAAAAAAAAAGTATACAGATTATATATCGCCACGTCCGTAACAACCTGCTCTATGAAAATAACACATGACCTAACCCCTCAGGTGAACACAGAAAAAATAATAATATAAATACCTTGTCAAAAGTCATTTTTGTCACCTTACATCACAAAAAGTGTAATAGCAAGTGACCAAAATGTCATATGCACCCCAAGATAGTGCCAATCAAACCGTCATCTCATCCCGCCAAAAAATGAGCCCCTACATAAGACAGTCTCACAAAAAAAAAAATTAAAATATGGCTTTCAGAATGTGGAGACACTAAAAATGATTTTTTTCAAAAATGCTTTGTTATGAAAAACTGAAACAAAAAAAATTAAAAGTTGTCATATTTGGTATTTTCGCGTCCGTAAAAACCTGCTCTATTGAAATAGCACACAATCTAACCTGTAAGATCAACGATGTAAATAATAAAAAATAAAAACAGTCCCAAAACAGCTATTTTGCTGCAAATTTTCCATTTTAATCCATTTTTCCAGTAACAAAGCAAGGGTTAACAGCCAAAAAAACCTCGATATTTATTGCCCTTATTCTGTAGCTTGCAGAAACACCCCACATGTGGTTGTAAACTACTGTATGGCCAAATAGCAGGGCATAGAAGGAAGAGAACGCCATATGGTTTTTGGAAGGCAGATTTTGCTGGACTGGTTTTTTGACAATATGAGTCAGAGACGAAATAAAGAAAAAACAGAGAGTTATTCTCTGAGACTCCTACAGGAAGAGACCCAGAAAACACTTTGGCAGGGCGCCAAAGGAGGCCAATGGAGGAGCAGGAAGTAGGTTGGGGTGTTTTCGATGGGGTCGGGGTCGGCTGCCAGTGGTTACACCCTTTTGCACTTGCAGTGTTTGGGTGTAGGAAACGAGGTAAACGTTCGGTGAAAAAAGAGACCGATAAAAGCACCTTGGAGTACCTTGGCACCTTACTCCAAGGTGCTTTTATCGGTCTCTTTTTTCACCGAATGTTTACCTCTTTTTGACAATATGTCCCATTTGAAGCCCCTCTGATGCACCCCTACAGTTTTGTTTGTACTATTTTAGGGTAAATATGATTTTTGGTTGCACTACATTACACTTTTTTTGAGGCAAGGTAACAAAAAATAGAAATTCTGAAACTTCATCTCTATTTGCCAATAACTCTTGTGGAACACCTAAAGGGTTAACAAAGTTTGTAAAATCGGTTTTGAATACCTTGAGGGATGTAGTTTCTTAGATGGAGTCACTTTTATGGAGTTTCTACTCTAGGGGTGCATCGGGGGGCTTCAAATGGGACATGGTGTTAAAAAACCAGTCCAGCAAAATCTGCCTTCCAAAAACCATATGGCGTTCCCTTCATTCTGTGCCCTGCAGTTTGGCCATACAGTAGTTTACTGGAAAAAATTTCTTAAAATGGAAAATTTTCCAAAAAATTTAAATTCTGAAATTTTATCTGCATTTGCCATTAACTCTTGTGGAAAACCTAAAGGGTTAACAATGTTTTTAAATCAGTTTTGAATACCTTGAGGGGTTTAGTTTCTAGAATGGTGTGGTTTTTGGGTGGTTTCTATTATGTAAGCCCCACAAAGTGACTTCAGACCTGATCTGGTCATTAAAAAGTGGGTTTTTAAAAATTTCTGAAAAATTTTAAGATTTGCTTCTAAACTTCTAAGCCTTGTAACATCCCCCAAAAATGAAATGTCATTCACAAAATGATTGATACATGAAGAGAACATATGGCGAATGTAAATCAATAACTTTTTTGGGTGGTATTACTGTGTATTATAGAAGTAGAGAAATTGAAACTTGGAAAATTGCGAATATTTCCAAAGTTTTGGTAAATTTGGTATTTCTTTATAAATAAAAATGAATTTTTTCAACTCCATTTTACCACTGTCATGAAGTACAATATGTGACGAAAAAACATTCGTAGAATGGCCTGGTTAAGAAAAAGCATTTTAAAGTTATATCACCACATAAAGTGACACTGGTCAGATTTGCAAAAAATGGCCGGGTCCTTAAGGTGAAATAAGGCTGAGTCCTTAAGGGGTTAAAGACATTTCTTTTATTATGAAGTACATTACTTTTTTTACGCTATGACATAAAAAAAAGTCTTGGAACAGACCATTGCAGTTGAGGGAAGGATCAATGAGACACACAGACAGAATAATATACATATTGTGGGGGTACCCAAGAAAATAGAGAGGACAAACTCCAGTGATTAAGTCTTGGTTGAAAGATTTTTTTGGGTCTGAAACATCATTATTTGTGGTGGACCGCTCCCACGGGGTACCCACTAAACAGTTACAACCACCTAGCTCCACCAAGGCTTGTCTTTGTCAAACTCCTCCACTATAAAGACTGAGATATTATACTTTAGAAAGCCCGAGAATTGAAAGAAATCACCACAGACGGCAGCAGTGTGTCATTCTTTCCAGACTTCTCAGCAGATATTAATAAGGAAAGATCCCTATTCTTGGATGTGAAGAAAATGTTGAGAGACCTCTGGGTTCCATATGCCATGTTACACATGGCAAAATTAGGGGTAAGACAATTTTTTTGTGAATCTGCTAAACATTCTTCGAAATGGCTAGATCTCAATGAGAGACAGCTACGTATTTGTGGGGATAACCCTGGGGAAGTAACACCCTAATTGTCATTATAATACGTTGTGTATCATATTTACCCACACAAATCTACAACTATAGACTTGCCTGAGCAGTGAATGTGGACATTCACATGCCTTATTTCATAAACATATTGGTAGTTGGGTGCTTTTTAATTGCCCCACCTCTCTTTGGAGAGGGCACTGGCAATCTCTATGTTTTTATGTTGGTTTTTTTAATAAAGTTTTTTTTTTCAGTTTGGGAAAAGAGTGATAAGGTACGTATCTCTTTTTAGCCTCCATTTGCCTCTGAGACATGCCTGTGCCCTGGTAGACTTCCAATTGGCAGAGAACTGTTCACTTCAATTATCTGTATATCATGGTGGGATATGTTAATATGATTTCTTGGAATATTAGGGGCCTGTGTACTACTTTAAAGTGTTGGTCTGTCTTTGAAAATGTAAATAGATTATCAACTACTCTAATAGGATTACAAGACATGCATATGACGAAAGACTCTTTACATTTTATATATAAGAGATGGGCTGTCAGAGAACACCATGCCGGTTTCTCTGCATTTGCACGTGGAGTTAGTATTTTGGTCCATAGGTCCATACCATATCAGCATATACATTTTACAGTAGATGAGGATGGGCTTCGATGTAAATTATTTGCTATACAATGTTTTCTTCATATACTTTACAGTCTTCCCCATTTTCCAACACATTTTTAATGATGGCATGCATGGTGTTTGCATTTATGGTGGGGACTAGTGTTGAGCGAATCGAAGTATTTAAAGTGGACCGCGATCTGAATTCCAGGAAAAAGTTGATTCGCCATGACACCGAATTTCCTATCTCTTCGTGATAACAAATGAAATTTTCCTAAAATGGTGGCTGAAAATAAAAAAATTATACTCATCTCATCCACTTGCTCACGGAGAGGCTGTCCACTCCCATCTTGATTGAAGAAAACCCGCCAAAGGACCTGCGTAAGAGTAATGAACCAGTGTGATCACTTGGTGACGTCATCACACTCGCTGCAGGTCCTTTGGCAGGTTTTCTTCAATAAAGACGGGAGCGGATGGCCTCTTCGTGAGCAAGTGGATGAGGTGAGTATAATTAAAAAAATGTTTAACCCCTGACTAACAACAGCTTAATGTGCTTAGCGATCTGCGTTGACCTTGGTTTCTAAGGGTTTAAATGAAAGGGGGGCGGCACGATCACAGTTCCCCGTCATTGCGCTCACTCCATACAATGGAAAGCGATTCATGACGAAGTAATTCAAAAAATGTAATTTCTTATTGAAGAGGATTTTAGATTGTTGTTAAATGTGGTTATTTTGTATATTGTATGTTATTAAAAATCCAATAAAAACATTCTGCTAAAAAAAATCTCTCTATATTTTTTATTATCCTGGTTTATTTGGAAACTACATGTCTTGTATTCCTCCACTGGCCAAACTATCTTTCATGTTTCTACAAAGGTTATTTTTTGCTTGTTGGCTTTGCACTAGGTTGGAAGTATTGAGCTGAAAAATATATGACTGTACTGAAGTCTACAGTCAGAAACAAAATTCAAATAAATTGATTACTGTGTCTCAGTCATTATTAAAAACTCTTTTGAAGCGTGACAGAAGCAGACTGGCTACGTTATTATTCCAGTCACAATCTGAGTCTCGAGATGAAACTGTGAAGCCGCCATTTGTTGTGCACGAGAGCTAACAAACATCCAAGGCCAGATGTTATCTAATATTTAAGGTCTAAAGCATGGAGCTTTTAATGTGCAGGTGGTTATTACAGCCATAACATTTCAAGCATCATCTCTGGTTTTGTTGTTTTAACAGTATTATTCTGATTGTAGATTGTATGTATTATGTATATTGTTTTAAGAACAACTTCATATTGACCCTATCACAATACTGCAGCAGTGCTATTGATAGAAGAAAGAGATTGCTCTATGAAGGGGTGTAAAAAGATTGTTCTGTCTTATATATACACTCACCTAAAGAATTATTAGAAACACCATACTAATACGGTGTCGGACCCCCTTTTGCCTTCAGAACTGCCATAATTCTACGTGGCATTGATTCAACAAGGTGCTGATAGTATTCTTTAGAAATGTTGGCCCATATTTATAGGATAGCATCTTGCAGTTGATGGAGATTTGAGGGATGCACATCCAGGGCACGAAGCTCCCGTTCCACCACATCCCAAAGATTCTCTATTGGGTTGAGAGCTAGTGACTGTGGGGGCCATTTTAGTACACTGAACTCATTGTCATGTTCAAGAAACCAATTTGATATGATTCGAGCTTTGTGACATGGTGCATTATCCTGCTGGAAGTAGCCATTAGAGGATGGGTACATGGTGGTCATGAAGGGATGGACATGGTCAGAAACAATGCTCAGGTAGCCCGTGGCATTTAAACTATGCCCAATTGGCACTAAGGGGCCTAAAGTGTGCCCAGAAAACATTCCCCACACCATTACACCACCACCACCAGCCTGCACAGTGGTAACAAGGCATGATGGATACATGTTCTCATTCTGTTTACACCAAATTCGGACTCTACCATTTGAATGTCTCAACAGAAATCGAGACTCATCAGACCAGGCAACATTTTTCCAGTCTTCAACAGTCCAATTTTGGTGAGCTTGTGCAAATTGTAGCCTCTTTTTCCTATCTGTAGTGGAGATAAGTGGTACCCGGTGGGGTCTTCTGCTGTTGTGGCCCATCCGCCTCAAGGTTGTGCGTGTTGTGGCTTCACAAATGCTTTGCTGCATACCTCAGTTGTAACGAGTGGTTATTTCAGTCAACGTTGCTCTTCTATCAGCTTGAATCAGTTGGCCCATTCTCTTCTGACCTCTAGCATCCACAAGGCATTTTCGCCCACAGGACTGCCGCATACTGGATGTTTTTCCCTTTTCACACCATTATTTGTAAACCCTAGAAATGGTTGTGCGTGAAAATCCCAGTAACTTAGCAGATTGTGAAATACTCAGACCGGCCCATCTGGCACCAACAACCATGCCACGCTCAGAATTGCTTAAATCACCTTTCTTTCCCATTCTGACATTCAGTTTGGAGTTTAGGAGATTGTCTTGATCAGGACCACACCCCTAAATGCACTGAAGCAACTGCCATGTGATTGGTTGACTAGATGATTGCATTAATGAGAAATAGAACAGGTGTTCCTAATAATTCTTTAGGTGAGTGTATAATCACGCAAAATATATTCATTTTTTTATTACAAGCTATATGGATTAGATATTATATTATTAGATGTATTTGTATATTCATTAACCACTTCAGCCCCCTAGCTTAAACACCCTTAATGACCAGGCCACTTTTTACAATTCTGCACTACACTATTTTAACCGTTTATTGCTCCGTCATACAACTTACCACCCAAATGAATTTTACCTCCTTTTCTTCTCACTAATAGACCTTTCATTTGGTGATTTTTCATTGCTGCTGACATTTTTACTTTTTTTGCTATTAATCAAAAATGACCAAAAATTTTGGAAAAAAAATGACATTTTTCACTTTCTGTTGTAATTTTTTTTTAAAACAACTACATTTCTATATAAATTTTTTGCAAAATTTATTGTTCTACATGTCTTTGATAAAAAAAAAATCCAATAAGTGTATATTTATTGGTTTAGATAAAAGTTATAGCGTTTACAAACTATGGTGCAAAAAAGTGAATTTCCGCATTTTGAAGCAGCTCTGACTTTCTAAGCACCTGTCATGTTTCTTCAGGTGCTAGAATGCCAGGATAGTATAAATACCCCCCAAATGACACCATTTTAGAAAGAAGACACCCCAAAGTATTCGCGGAGGGGCATGGTGAGTTTATGTATCATTTCATTTTTTTTCAAAAGTTAGCGGAAAATGACACTTTCTGAGGAAAAAAAAATTCTGCTAACTTCTGGCAAAAAAAATATAAAATCTCCCACGGACTCACTATGCCCCTCAGTGAATACCTTTGGGTGTCTACTTTCCGAAATGGGGTTATTTGTGGGGTGTGTTTACTGGTCTGGCATTTTGGGCGGGGCTAAATTGTGAACAGCCATTTAAAAGCTAAAGGTACTCGTTGGAATTTGGGCCCCTTTGCGCACCCACGTTGGGTGAGAGAAATATCTCTGTAAACTGACAACTTTGTTGTTCAGATATTTCTCACACCCAGCAGGGGTATATGTAAAAATACACCCCAAAACACATTGCCATACTTCTCCTGAGTACGGCAATACCACATGTGTGACACTTTTTTGCAGCCTGGGTGCGCAAAGGGGCCCAAATTCCAATGAGTACCTTTAGGATTTCACAGGGCATTTTTACGCATTGGATTCCAGACTTCTTCTCACGCATTAGAGACCCCTAAAATGCCAGGGCAGTATAAATACCCCACAAGTGACCCCATTTTAGAAAGAAGACACCCCAAGGTATTCCATGAGGGGTATAGTGAGTTCATGCAAAATTTTATTTTTTCACAAGTCACAAGTTAGTGAAATATGAGACTTTGTAAAAAAACAAATAAAAAAATAAAAAAATATCAATTTCCGCTAACTTGTGCCAAAAAAAAAAAATTCTGTGAAGTCGACATGCCCCTCACGGAATACCTTGGGGTGTATTCTTTCCAAAATGGGGTCACTTGTGGGGTATTTATACTGCCCTGCATTTTAGGGAACCTAAAGCATGAGAATCCAAATGCGTAAAAATGCCCTGTGAAATCCTAAAAGGTACTCATTGGAATTTGGGCCCCTTTGCGCATCTTGGCTGCAAAAAAGTGTCACACATGTGGTATCGCCGTACTCAGGGGAAGTAGGGCAATGTGTTTTGGGGTGTATTCTACGTGTCTTCTACGGCGAGTATAGCCCAAACCGCATATTTTAACAGGAAAAGTAGGGGGTCATCTTACATGCCCAGTCATCTTATACACCGGAAAATACGGTACATGTAAAAGTTTTATTTGTATGAACATTTCTAGCCACTTGTCTCAGGTTCCCTCTGCGATGTAGTTTTCACTGATGGAGATTTCATACTGTGAGCTTGGATTTCCTTGCCGTAAGCTTGAATTTCCTAATGTGAGCTAAACAGCATAATTGAGCAGCATTACCAGTCAACATAAATAAAAGTTGTGAGACTTATGACATCAAGAAATTATGTTTGCTTTGTTTGCTACTTTGCATTATATTAATATGCAGTGGCGCACTGATAGGGGCAGTTTTAGTGGTCTTGACCCCCCCCACCTAGAACCATTCATTTATTTTTTTTATCCCCCAGGGCCACACCACCGATCACCACAGGAGGCACGGCTCTGTTTCTAATTGCGGGTGGCGTTGGGGAGGCAGTAGGAGATATGCGCTTCCATTGTGAAGCATTCATCTCCATATTCATCTGTATCGCCGTCCTCAGATCAATGTACTGCGGCAGGGGAGGGAGAGGCATCTCCCTTCGCTGTATTTCTGATAGCCTATCATAGGCCGGCTCAGGTGGCGCAATGACGTCATTATCATTGCGCCGCCTGAGCCTGGCAGCACACAGCGCGGCCGGAAGAGGTCTGCTGCTAACCTCATAAGGATAAGTATTAGTGTTTTTTTTTTTTAAAGATGGCACATTTTAGGGGGCACCTGGTTGCATTTTGTTTTGTGGGGGCACTATGGGGGGCATTTCTCACTGGCCCATTTTGGGTAGGGGGCAGTATGGGGGCATCTGGGGGCATTTATTTCTAGCCCATTTTGGGGCCATACTATGGGGGAATCTGGTGTGTTTTTTTTTACTGCCCTATTTTGGGTGGGAGGGCACTATGGGTGATCTGGTGACAATATAGGGGCATTATTTGGGGGCACCATGGGGGAGTGGAGCATTATGGGGGCATTTATTTGTAGCCCATTTTGGGGGAGCAGGCCTCAGGCCTTGAGCAGGATCTGGGGAGGGAGGAGAGTAGAGGAGCTTTCTGGCTGAAGCCTGCTGTTGTCTATTGTATAATGTGAAGCAGGTAGGGCATCCAGGACAGTCCCTCCTCTCTGTATGATGTGTAGTGCCGGGCTCCTCCACCCAGACCTACATATCTTTAATATTGCGCAGCTCCTCCTCCTCTCCGCTTTTGGTGACTTCAGGACTAGGAGGGAGAAAGTAAAACTGCAACAGCTCCTGCCACGGAGCTACGTGGGGGGCAGTGTGAGTACAGGAGCTTTATGTTGGGGCCCTGTATGGTGGAGTATTGGGTACAGTGTGTCTATGTAGGATTAGGGTGAGACTCTTACCTTCATCCTCATTTAATATCATTTCAGCTGTACAGTGTTTGTTGGAAGTGGCCTATTATATGTAGGATAGGCTTAGAAAAATGGGTGGGGACAATGTTTTTGTGCTGCACACTTTTTTTATTTTCGAACATCCCCTCCCCCCTAGACAAAATTTCTGGGTGTCCACCCTGTTAACATGTATTTTTGGAGGCTCCCTATCTAAACTCTCAAATTCTTCTCTCTCCCTCTCTCACCACAATCTTCTTGCATTGACCCTCCAGTCCATGAACACACACCCTCTACTCACACACCCTCTAACTCTCTCTCACCCCTACCCTTCATGATGCTAACACAGCTGCTGCCCCGCTCACACACACCAGAACCAGTCAAATCAATCGACAACCCTGGCACACTCCCCAGACAAAAAGACTGAGACAAGCTTGCAGATTTGCAGAACAACACTCACTCTAAAAAGACTTCATCACCTGCAAATAAGCAGTTCTCAACTTCATGTATGCACTCGCCTCTGTTAAACAGGAATAATTCACTACTCATATTGTCTCTTTTCGGCAACCCCAAACAACTGTTTATTACTTTTAACTCTCTACTCCATCCCCTGGTGCCCCCTCCCATACCCCTCAACTTGCCAGAAGACTATGCCTCATAGTTTAAACATAAAATTGACAAAATCCAAGAAAACTTCACCCAAAAATCCCTGCAACCCCACTACACGACTACTCGGTGGTCTTCCCACTTAACCCAATTTACCACCATCACTGAGGAAAAGCTTTCTTTCTGCATTCTTTCAGGTTTTCGTCTGAACCATTCTCGGCATGTTTGACAGGTTGTATCTCCACCCTTCCCTATTATAGTTAATAGGGTCGGGCAGCAATGCTTTAGCTCTGGAATGCAGAGAGCTCCAGCAGGCTGTTCCAGCGCTAGTGTGAAACTAACATTATCCAGCCATCACCCATCTCACAACTCCCATTCACATCAAAACTCCTCTGCTAGATGCCGAAGCTAATCATCATTACTCTGTTCTCCTCCTACTTGACCTCTCCTCTGCAAACCCACTCTTCCCCCAGCATCAGAGACTTACCCCACTCCTGGATCTCCTCATACCTCACCAACTTTCAGCTATATCCATTTATACAGTACGCCACCTCCTCATCACATTCTCCCTCTATTTGTGTCCCTTAAGTTTCAGGCCTGGGTAGCCTATTGTATTATCTTTCCGCCAAGTCACTCAGCTCCTGTACCAGACCTATCCATTACAGTTAACAGCATCATGCTTTCTCCAGTCTCACAGATCTGTTGCCTGGCAATAAAATTTGATCTTGCCCTTTCTTTCAAACCACACATCCAAACCCTTATCCCCACCTGTGACTTTCAACTTAAGAATATCACTTGTATCCGCTCCTTCTTAACCCCAAATCATAGAAAATGCTAGTGCACTCCCTTGTCATCTTTCACCGGGACTACTGCAACATTCTTCTTTGCGGCCTCCCATCTAGCACTATCGCACCCCTTAAATCTGTTCTCAGTTCTACTACCTGCTTGGTTAACCCAGCTCTCTATGTTTCTCCTCTGATTATCACCTCTGCAAATCTCTTCACTGGCTTCTCATTGTCCAGTGAATTCAGTTCAAGATACTAACAACTACATATACTGTAAGGCCAGCCACAATTTGTCCCCTCCTTACAACTCTAACCTGCTTTCCCGATACACCCCCACATGTAATCTCCATTCCTCACAAGACCTCCTTCTTTGTTCTTCTATTGTCTGTTCCTTGCACAATCGCCTACAAGATTTCTTGCATGCATCTCCCATACTCTGAAACTCAGTACCCCAGGACATCAGACTCTCCCCCAACATTCAAACGATCAAAAGCAACCTGAAATCCCATCTGTTCAAGAAAGCCTACTACCTGCAGTAAGCATGCTGCCACCACACAGCCAGATAAGCAGGTTTTACAGTACCTTCACCTACTGTGTCTTTTCCCTTTCCTTGTAGATTGTAAGCTGTCGCGGGCAGTGTCCTTTTCCCCTCCGTACCTGTCTGTTACTAAGTTCATGCACATTGTACTTGTGTTGTTTCATGTTATGTATGTATACCCCCTCTGAGATGTACAGCGCCATGGAATTAAAGGGGTTGTCTCACTTCTGCAAGTAGCATTTAACATGTAGACAAAGATAATTCAAGGCAGTTACTAATGTATTGTGATTGTCCATATTGCCTCCTTTGCTGGCTTGATTAATGTACCATCGCATTATACACTGCTCGTTATCCACCACTACGGCCACCACTGCAGCACAGATATGAGGTGGCTGGGACAGGAGCTGCTGAGCACGTTTGCCTATGTGCACTACCACGGTCACCTTTACCTATATTTGTGCAGTTAAAAAACATGGCTGCTTCCACAAACAATGTCATGTCCCTCCACAGATTGTGAGTGATATTGCAGCTCAGTTCCATTCACTGCAATACAGCTAAGCTGCAGTTCCAGACACAGCCACGGATAGGTATGGCACTGTTTCCAGAAAAAAGCAGCAACGACTGGATGATTTCTTTTTTTAATAAGAAGTTCACCAGATCAAGAGATCTTTAGTTGATTCCAGGGTCATATGACAGATAGCGCTCCTATGTAAGCTAAGATTACCACAGCGGGTAAACTGTGCAATAGTAAACTGAAATACTGTCATCATATTTCCTTTACTGGAATGGTAATAAATAGGGCTCTTGCCAATGCAGAGGCATCACTGTCGCTTCATTGAGTTGCTATGGGAACATATGACATCATAATAATTCACTGTATCAGAGGGAGGCGAAGGTGAAACATGATCTGTGTCTTCTCTGCTACTTATAGCACTAGTGCAAATAAATAACTACATAAGACAAAACAAAAATAAATAAATAACTACATAAAACAAAAATAAATAAATAAATAAATAAATACAATTTTGCTTCCTTATGGATTCCATGGCTGGCATCAGAATCTGATGCCATATTAGTTGTCATTTCATATTGGCTTTGTATCATTTGATGATTGTCATGATTGGCACATATGTAACATGCCACTCTGGCATTCACTGCACCCATGACCTTGTATGTGACAGTAAGGGTACCTGCATATGAGTGCAGATTTCAAAACAGATATTCCACATAATTTTCCATGGAGATATCTGTGCGTTTCTGCACAAAATCCACACCAAAATAAACGCTTCTGTTACTAGCAGGTTTGGGTGAGGATTTTTTGGGGATTTTCCACAGATCTCACACTTGCATCGCAGATGGTAAAATCCACACAAAAAATTTCACAAGCAATTGACAAGCTGTGGATTTCTAAATCCGCATGGCAGGTCAATTTCTGCACGGAAAGAAAAAGCATACACTCTCTCATACATTTTGATGGTACTGTACTACTCAGCTTTTTTGCCGCACGAGAATCAGCCTGGAAAAAACAAGTGTAAACCACAAGTGTAAACCCAGGAGGAGGACTCAGCCTACCACCCTCGCTTTCACAGTCACCTAACGCATTAGACTACCAACAAGTGAAGTGACTCGCAAACACGTCTGTACATCGCATACAACACTGCCACAATGGTAACACAGCAAACCAATACTTAGAGAGTGTGGGTACATTTAGAATGACTTATTTAATACACAAAAAGATACACTGCTGAAAATTTACAAAGAGATGACAAAAAAAGACATACACATTAAATGGGTTTCTCATATGTGTTAAAGGTATACGGCAGGCTTCAGGAGTTCACCATATACAGCATAGCCGGATACTGCCATTCACCGCTGGAGACCATTGACTATAATAGGACCCGTTGGGGATCCGTCTTGTTTCCAGCATGAGTGCTGAGATTTGGCCATAAAAAAACTAGTACAAACACTGGTTTTTGTCCAGCTGAATCCTGGCATTAATGCTGGAAACAGGCCGGATCCCTCCCAGGTCGCATAATATTCAATGGAATGTAATGGTGCTGTGGCCCTACCTGAATATGCCGAACTCCGGCAAGCTGTTCCAGTTTTAATGAATGTGAAAGTAGTCTAAGCAAATGATTCTATATAATAAAAGCACAGTGTCAGTGCGCTGTGTCCGTGTGTGTGTTACCAGTGCACTCTGCGCATGCGCGGCTGGGCGACCAATCGGGACACAGCGCTCCACACGCGGCCGCACAACTGCTGTGCCCAGCTCCGCCGTGCCTACCCCTCCCCCTCTGCAGCCGCCTCACACCCCGGGATCTGGGCCCTGTAACCGCCGCCTGCCGCAGCGTCTTAGATATCCAAGTGCCAATAATTGCCCGATCCAATTGTATATGCCCCCATGATGATACCAGTACCAATGGCCAAAGCTGTCTATTTCATTGTCCCCCCCATGGTCAGGACTCTGCAGGTGCTCCACCACACACACACGGGTGGTAGAGGAGGAGCAGGGTGGACAGGCGGCTCCATGCTTTGTCCCCGGCGCTGGGTGATAGTTGCGGCAGAGAGAGCATCAGTGAGGCAGAACACACTACAGGAGCGGCTGCGGGAGGGAGGAGGCGCCGGGAGGAAGGAAGGGAAAATGCTGCGCTCATCACTGCGGGTCCGCTCCGGGGCTGACAATAGGGAGGTGCCCGCTGGACCACACTGACGTCCCCTCCGCCCGGTTCCGGCCCCGCTCTATGAGGCTCCTCAGCCAGGGCCCCCCTATTCTTCTCACTGGTGGACGCACACCACACCTCCAGCAGGAAACTTTACCTCAGCACCAGGGTGAGGGAGGACGAATGCACCACACATATGTATATATGATATCACGCATGCCCTGCATCCTCCCTTGCCCTCTCCCTGGTGCTGAGGTAAACCCCACAGACAGTCGACACTCACCCATTTATATGGAATCAGAGTGTGGTGCATTCATCCTCCTTCGCCCTAACCCTGGTGCTGAGGTAAAGTTTCCTGCCGGAGGTATGCTGTGCAAACCCTGAACAAAGCAGTGCTGCTTTTATAGCATATCTTCTGGTCGACAGATGTATACAATACTATTTTCTAGCATTGGGTGGGCTGGAGAGGAACCTTCTGTTGCATACATCAATACCATTAGCATCTCCACATTACCTGGAAAGCAGTACAGTTTGGCCTTTTGTCTGCAAATGACTATGACATCCTGTTCTCATCTGTCCAGGAAAGTGGCATTATAACTCAAAACTCTTAAGAATGACATACTGCTAGATTCTTCACATGTGCTGGTAAACAGTAGAACAGTTGATTATTGGTTGCTAAGAAGCTGATTCAGATGTGTCAACCAATGTGAAGACAGATTTTGCCTATCTCTGCCATGAGATGAGTCCAATATCTTTGTAACAAATGCAAAAAGACGTAAATAAATGTTGCTATATATAACTTTTGATTTATTAAAGCAGATGATGACAGATGTCAAGTAGGCCCTGCCCTTTTGTCAAGCCCTGCCCACTTTTTTAAAAAGTGAAGTAAACGGCATAAAATACTAAAAAGATTCCTGTGCAAAATGACACTTATGCCAGTGCAAAGTCCAGGGGAATGCAGCAAATGTATTATGAGGCAAACACATTTAAATGTACTGTATGCTTGGTTGTCATCTATCCTTGTCTGGTTGATTAGGATGGAATGACTATTGTAGAGTCTATTTAGATCCAGGCCTCACTTAACTCTAGTAGTCAGGTATAGTATTTCCAATGTGTATATCCTCCTATAATCTGTGCTAGCCTAATATGTTTTCTGTAGATTCTGAAATCTTTAGTTCCACAGAGTCTAGTATGCCATGTGTATATTCTGGGAACTGTAGTTTCATGGAGTTTTTTATTTTGATTTGTCTGTTGCTTTTCAGTTGTATTGCCCTGGTTATATTGCTGTATGTAATTCAGATAGGATCTGTTCAGTACTGCTGCATTTCTGTTCATGTGTCATTCTTCCAGTGCCTAACTGCATGAAATACATCTGCCATTTACTACATTGCTGTATTATCGCCTCCTTTCTTGACCTTGTGCATTCATTTCCTGGTGAGTTTAAGTGCCTTGTTTTCTATAGTATTGGCACATGCTTCATTTATGTAGTTTTCGTGACCATGTAGTTGTTGTGCAATTTAGCTGGGATACTGGGATAATCCGAGTATCATGAACCACAGCTGATATTGTGCATAACTGTCATCATTACAGTTAGCAGTAGAAACATGTTTTATTGCTGTCAGTAAAGGGGTTGGTCACTTTTGGGTTACTGTTGACCTATGTGTATGTAAGATGACTAGATGATACTTACTAATATAGTCTTTGTTTATGTTCTGTGGCATTTGCTAAATTTCCTAGGACAGGCCCTCCTGTTAGGCAACATAGTAACATAGTACATAAGGCCGAAAAAAGACATCTGTCCATCCAGTTCGGTCTGTCATTCTGATCCAGAGGAAGGCAAAAAAAAAACTCTGTGAGGTAGAAGCCGATTTTCCCAACTTAAGGGGAGTAAAAAATTCCTTCCCAACTCCATTCAGGCAATCAGAATAACTCCCTGGATCAACGACCTCTCTCTAGTAGCTATAGCCTGTAATATTATTACACTCCAGAAATACATCCAGTCCCCTCTTGAATTCCTTTTATTGTACTCCCCATCACCACCTGCTCAGGCAGAGAGTTCCATAGTCTCACTGCTCTTACCGTAAAGAATCCTCTTCTATGTTTGTGTACAAACCTTCTTTCCTCCAGATGCAGAGGATGTCCCCTCGTCACAGTGACAGTCCTGGGGATAAATAGATGATGGGAGAGATCTCTGTACTGACCTCTGATATATTTATGCATAGTTTTTAGATCTCCCCTCAGTCATCTTTTTCCTAAGGTGAATAACCCTAATTTTGATAACCTTTCAGGATACTGTAGTTGCCCCATTCCAGTTATTACTTTAGTTGCCCTCCTCTGAACCCTCTCCAGCTCTGCTATGTCCGCTTTGTTCACAGGAGCCCAGAACTGTACACAGTACTCCATGTGTGGTCTGACTAGTGATTTGTAAAGTGGCAGGACTATGTTCTCATCACAGGCGTCTATGCCCCTTTTGATGCAACCCATTATCTTATTGGCCTTGGCGGCAGCTGCCCGACACTGGTTTTTGCAGCTTAATTTGCTGTTTATTAAAATTCCTAGATCCTTTTCAGTGTTGCCGAGTGTTTTACCATTTAGTATGTACGGATGACTTGCATTATTCCTTCCCATGTGCATAACTTTACATTTGTCAGTGTTAAACCTCATCTGCCACTTATCTGCCCAAGCCTCCAATCTATCCAGATCCCTCTGTAGCAGTATATTGTCCTCTTTAGTGTAAATTACTTTACACAGTTTAGTGTCATCTGCAAAAAATTATATTTTACTATGCAAGCCTTCTACAAGATCATTAATAAATATATTGAAAAGAATAGGGCCCAGTACTGACCCCTGAGGTACCCCACTATTGACAGTTGCCCAATCTGAGTGTGCACCGTTAATAACCACCCTCTGTTTTCTGTCACTCAGCCAGTTACTTACCCACTTACAGACATTTTCTCCCAGTCCGAGCATCCTCATTTTATATACTAACCTTTTATAAGGTACAGTGTCAAATGCTTTGGAGAAGTCCAGATATACGACATCCATTGATTCGCCGCTGTCAAGTCTAGAACTTACCTCCTCATAGAAACTGATTAAATTTGTTTGACATGACCAATCCCTCATGAAGCCATGCTGATAGGGCGTTATTAGCTTACGTCCGTTGAGATCCTCTAAGATAGCATCTCTTAGAAACCCTTCAAACAGTTTCCCCACGAATGATGTTAAAGTTACCGGCCTATAGTTTCCGGGCTCTGTTTTTGGACCCTTTTTGAATATTGGCACCACATTTGCTATGCGCCAATCCTGTGCAACATTCCCTGTCAGTATAGAGTCCGCAAATATCAGAAATAAGGGTCTGGCTATGACATTACTTAATTCCCTTATGATACAGGGGTGTATGCCATCCGGTCCTGGCGATTTGTCTAATTTAATCTTTTCAAGTCGCTGTTGTACTTCTTCTTGGGTCAGACAGGACACTTTTAATGGGGTCCTGTTTATAAGATGGCCTCTGATGAAGGGTCATATGATCAGACACATGACTCAGCCGCCTCTTTTGAAACACACTGTACCTGCACTAAACTCCCAGCAGTGCAAGTGCAGATGGAAGGTACAGTGCATTTAAATGGATGAGATGTCACATGAAGGTTGCCTGGTCACATAACTCTCCAACAGCAGCTATTTTATGGAAAAGACCTCTGTGTGTACAGCACAAAAGACTTGGCACAAACAAGGGGACATATCTTATGAAATATAGAAAATGGAGCAAAATTTCAACAACAACTATATAAATAAATGCCATATTATCATCTTACACAAATTTGTCAATAGCAGCTAGAAAGTGGGCAACCCCTTTAAGAGTAACAACATAGGAGTCTTGTAGATATGATAGCTTTGATAACAATGGCTAACAAAAATAAAATAAATTGTGTTCAGTAACTAGCTTTTGAGACAATTAGAATGATAGGTTCATATCTGCAGTCAAATTCCAGTATTCTTTTCTGCGTAGGAGCAGAATGCCAGAATCTTTGGATGCAGCATATGCTGGACACTGCCAGTGTCAGATGGATCCATTCCTGTTCACTATAATGAGGTCTGTATGGTTTCCAGCATAAATACCAGCATTCTACTAGACAAGATAACTATTCAATTTTTCCCTGTATGGACATTTTAATAACAGAAAATACAGTACCCTAACTATCTCTGGATCAGAGTCTTTAGCTGGTGTAAAGTGACATAAATTCTGTCCTGTGTTAAGTGTGTAAAATGGTGTCAAAAATTTATACTGTATTCCCAAATTGTCTGTTTTTTTTAATTAGCTTTTAATTTACTCTTAGGGGCACCAAGGGGAACAGCACTACTGAATGGGGGCACTAAGCGGGCAGCACTACTTTTTACTTTTACTGTGTAAGAACACTAAGGAGGCATTTTACTCTTTGGAGGCATAACTACTGAATGGGGGCACTAAGGGGGCTTAACTACTGTGTGGAAGCACTAAGGGGCATAACTACTATGGTCATATCTACTGTATGTGGGCATGACTACTCTATGAGGGCACTAAGGGGGCATAACTAGAGTGTGGGGCACTATGGGGCATTCTGTATGCGGGCACTAGGGGAGAATTACCAATGTATAGGGGCACTATGGGGGCATAACTGCTGGGTTGGGCACTAAGGGGACATAACTACTGAGCGGGGTCACTATAGGGGCATAACTACTGTGTGCGGGCATGTGGCGAAACCAAACTCGCCACTGAGTTTTGGAGGGGACAGATTGCCAGCCTCTTGCCCCAGGATTATGGGCCCTCTCATCAGCCCACGCTAAACTTAAACCCCATGGCGATTTGACTGTGTTTGTGGCATCTGAGCGCTGTTTGGATATATTGAGCGCTCAGATCCAAGCCATCTGGGGATATGTTAAATGTCTGTGTGTACTGTAAAGGGTGGGACATTGTATATTTGAATAGTGATGTCTGTCCTATTGTCCCCACGTGTGTATTGGCGATTTCCCTTTGTCCTGAGAGATAATTGAATGAGTCCTCGATTGTCTCCAGGACAGAAGACATTGTGTATTCTCCTGCCTGGGATGATTACATTACCCATGTAGGGTAATTGTATCACAGGCAGAGGGGAGGGATATGCTGGGGGTGTCTGTATTGTCCCATTGTGTGTGATTGGCTGCTGTATCCCGTGTCGCAGTCTTCCTTCTGGTCCCCTAGGGGAGTGTCCACCAGGTGGGAGACCTGCATAAATACCGGGCAGGTAGCCCTCAATAAAGTTAGAATTCCTGTTTAACCATTAATACGGAGCCTCGTCTCGTACTTGGGGGGAATTGCTACGTCAGAACGTTCTCTTGCCTGTTCCAGGAAAGGAGGACTTCGTATGGTTCCAGTTCGGTGGATTCCAGCGGTTGTGGGTTGCTGTGCTCTTCTCCAGGGGAATCGCCCGAACGGTATTAACCCTCACTATACCGGGTTATACCGTAACAGGGCATTATGGGCCATTTTATTATGCAGGGGCACTAAGGGGCATAACTGCTGTATTAGGGCACATAGGGGCCATAACTCTTGCATGGAGGCTCTAAGGAGGCATAGCTACTGTGTGGGAGCACTATGGGGCAGCTGCCCTCCATATATTTTTTATGGGACCGGCGAAAAAAGGCGAGGCCTAGCTCGGCTATTTCTGTCGGCCCCATAGAAATGAAGGATACGCTCCCATTCACTTCTGTGGGGAGCCGGCATGGTGGTGGCCGGACTGGAGTCCTCCAGCCACCACCTTGCAGGGCTCCGTTCTTGATATATCCCTAGCGATATGCCCCCATTATCCATGATGAGACAACCCCTATAAATAACTGGCTTTTGAGACAATGTGGAAGGTTCACATCTGCAGTCAAATTCCAGTGTTCTGCTCTTTCCTACAAAGGGGAATGGAAGGGTGGCCATGCATTTACATCTTGCTCTCCATTTACTTCGGGACCCGGTTCATGAGATTGGAGCAGCTCACAGAGATGGGACTTGCACCATCGGAGGGTGCGCCAAAAAGACTTCTTGCACAGGGTGCCATGTAATCTAAATCCAGCCTTGGTTTTGCAGCTCCTTACATTGCAGGGATAAGTACATTTGTTGTGTAGTGAAGGTTCTGGGAATGTTGCTTTCAGGCTGTTTAAGACACAATGTAATATTTTTAAGCTTTCTTCTAGCTGTGGTCACTACCTGCGGTACATTGTTGTTCTCTTTCCCTGTGTTAGAGAAGTTGACGTCTAGGTATCCTGCTAGTTCGTTCTGGTGATTTGATTTAAATCAAATTAAAGCAGGGTGGTATCCTTGATGTCAAAATGTCCTTTTGAGATGGTTTAAGTGTTCATTCCCGTCTGATGGCTTGCTTGTGGTTATGGCCTGACAGTAGATGATGGACTGTTAATGTGTTTGGGGTGGAAACTGTCCCATTTGAGGTATGCAGGCCATAACAGACAAGGATAATGTTTTGATCTGTTTTGAATTTTTATATTAGTTTCCAGAAAGATGGTTTCTGTGTTTGAATAGCTCAGTGTCAGGTTTATAGTGGGAAGTAACTCACTGAATGGCTCATGGAATTTTATTAGTTCTTGTTCAGAGTCAGTACAGAGGATTAAGATATCATTGATGTAAGGAAAGTAGGCCAAGGGTTATATGAATCAGGATACAAAAATCACTTTCCAGTTTTGCCATGAAAATGTTG
The DNA here is from genome assembly GCA_033119425.1 of Bufotes viridis. Classification (NCBI taxonomy): domain Eukaryota; kingdom Metazoa; phylum Chordata; class Amphibia; order Anura; family Bufonidae; genus Bufotes; species Bufotes viridis. The sequence continues at coordinate 135,589,231 of CM065593.1, read as the reverse complement.
GCATATTAAAGTGCCTTTTTGATGCCCATGGCAGTTCCAGTCTGTTGTGGCTGTATTTTTCCCAAAGAGAAATAATTGTGCGCGAGAATAAACTTAGTGAGTTGCAGCACCGTCTTGCAAACAAACAAACTAGAAACTAACAGGATTGTTCTGTAACTCATTAAATTTATCCTCACGCACAATTATTTCTCTTTGGGAAAAAATTAAATAGATGACCGGCACTTACTTGTCTACCGATATTTTACACTGATGTGACCAATAAAACTTTTCTACTTTCGCAAGACAAGTGAGTGCCGGTCATCTATTTCGCTGTATGGACGGGCTGACTACCCTTGACACGTGCACCACGACTGTTTGATGCGGAGTGCCGGCTGATCTTCTTCTTACCGTGGGAAAAAATGAATCACACAACATAAGGAAAGATACTACAAGATTACCGAGACTAAAAACATACCACCTGCAGCAGATGTAATAACATATACATATATGCAATAGTACTAAAGTCAGAGGAATATATTTTGGTTACACCCCTCATTAGCAGTAGGCTCTAAAAAAAAATCAATCATCTAAACCAGGGGTGCACAACCTTTTTTGGCTCCATTGTCACTTTGTTCTATTTTGGGGGGCCAGAAAAAATGTCGATTAGCATTGCCCTATTACAGGGGGTAATGCAAAGTGAATGGTGAAGAAATGATTGCAGTCATTCCTCCTTCATTCAGTTCTGTTGATTATCGGCACCACATTCTTGCTTACACAGAGAGAAGTGCTGCCCATACCTCCCAACTTCTGTAAAGCCCAAGGAGGGACAATAGCAGCAGAACATTAAGCACGCCACATTGTACCCCAAACAGTAGTTATATCCACATTGTGCCCTTAGAGTAATAAAAACGGCAATACTTACCTAGCCTCATTCCTCTAATGATTGGAGCGCATCCTGTGCTCCCCAGCAGGAACTGTATGATGCAGTGACAATTCACCCCTGCTGGACTGTCTAGAAGGAGTTCACAGGCTGATTCCCCGGTACATGTTGAAGCAGGGAGTTGATGGCTCTCTGCTTCACTTTTTCATTCAACTGTATTAGCAACCTCAGGATGTGGATATAGCTAAAAGCAAGACATACCTCAGCCATCCCAGGACTGTGGTACAGCCACCTAAATCTTTTTTTCAACGCCTATCTTGACCCAGGTATAATATGATGATTAAGACTTGACTTTTATTAATATCTAATAATAAAATGGCTGTGAGCCAAGACAAAAAGTTAAAAACTATGCTGTCACCGAAAAGCACTGAAGTGATTGTTATGCTGGGAAATAGAGATGTGCAAAATGTCTAAATCACTACTAGCTGTCTGTGCTAGCGTAAGTATGAGGCCAGTGGAGATTGATGACTCTGAGACCCGGTGCATTGATGAGCCAGGTGGAGTGAGCCACCTGCGTTTTGATCCTAGATGGTGACAATCCTGTGAATGTTGCTGTGCTGAGAACAAACACACTCAATGACCTGCACATTTGTCACACACTACGTCAGTAGCTGTCGAATCACATTCATGCAACAACACACACTGCACACTGTGACCTATAATCAAATGACGTAATGCCCTGGCTGACTAGCTATGCGAACTCAGCTGGCCTCATCTTACGCTGCAGTACTCAAGAAGGTGTCCTATCACATAACTACCTAAAAACTGCATTAGGGTGACCAACAATTGCTAAAAACTGCAACTGCCCCCAACATGTTTCGCCAGATCTCTGACTTCTTCAGGGGTTTAGGGCAGAGTCGTCACCTAAATCTGGGACTATCTCGCTGGATCCAGAATGGTTGGGAGGCATGTTACTGCCTATAACTGCATCTTTCATTCTTATGAAAAATGCAAATCTGCCGACAAGCAAGTTATTGCTCGTTTATCAACTGATCTTCGGCACAAATATATACGGCAGTTATCAGGGATGAGCGTTCCTATATACATTTTTTCCCAATAATTAGCCTAAAAATCATGCAGTATAATAGGGGCTTAAGTGGCAACATTTCCTTCCATCCTGCATCCTGTCTATAAAGTCAGTGCTCATTGCTTATTACCCCCTCCTGTACCCTGGTTATTGATCATATCTGTGTGTCCTGCACCCTGCACCCTACTTTCCATTACTACCGAGGAAAGGGCTCATTAGTTAACCCTTTAGTGATCATAATAAGCACTTTTTTCTGATTTACCACAAATAGTGGTTCAATGTTTGTAACTTTTTAATTTTTTTATGTGACACAGGGATTTTTAATTTTATTTAGTTTTTTTTGTTTTTTTAAAAAAATCTAACTATATGTACTTATTCTTTACTAATGCAAACTGATAAAAAATAAATTCTTAAAATAGGTTCCCTATTTTGTATTGGTCGTTTTGAAATATAATATGCATAGTTTCGGGGTGACTTAAGCGATGGTTACTGTTAGCGTGGGTATTTTTATTTCTTTATTTTTTTTATATTTATTTTTGCCACATAATGCATTCCTCAAAAGGCGATAATGGTAACTGTATCAGTTGGCATACTTTGTTTACATTTATTTTGGACACATCTGTTCTCCAAGAGGTGATAATGGTGAGTTTTAGTTGGTGTGGGTGTTTTTATTTTATTTGTATTTTATTATGTGTTTTTCTTTTTTTGGCACATGATATTTCCCCTCTGGGGTGCACTAACACTTTTTTTTTTGCACTTTTTCCACTGTACCTGGGGCATCCAAAGGAACCCCAGTTACAAGGAAAAACAAGCTCATTTGGCTATATTACACGCAGACAGAGCTGATTAGCGTCTAAGACCCTGCAGATATGCTCTGCCTCCGAGACACGTGGCGATAATGTGATCACCAGGTCCAATAGTGGGAGCAGCATAGCTGCTTCCTCTATTCACTGTACAGCACCCATTGAGCGCTATGTACCAAGCCCAAAAGAAGGCAGAAGTGATAATAAACTGCTTCTGTCTACTTCTTTGAGTCTCAGGCTGTCAGTGACCGATTGTTCGGTCAACCTGCTTGTGCTAGATTGCAAGAGCAGTAATCCAGCACTGTACAGTGCTGTGCTCAGTAACGTAGCAGTTCACACAGGCAAATGATCACTGTGTTTCTGTCCAGGAAGATAGGGGACGCAAACTGTGGCTCTGCGGGCCTGCTTGCTGTGCGCCCCTGATCTAAACCATGTCTATAGACATACTGTAAAGTCGACATGGCAACAGAAAGCAAAAATGCAGAATAAGTTTACATAGATGAAGGCAAGCACGCTGAAAGGCATGTCGGGGTGAATGCCAGGCATGAGCCTCACAATACAATGGGTTAGTAATTTGCTTTTTTTTTTTTTTACTCATGTGTTCTTATGAAGTATAACATTTTAATGATTCCTTCTAGCAAAATAATTTTTTTGTGGAATTAATTTCTTAAATTGGCCTGTTTATTATTTTCTGTTCATAATTTATCTTTTCATTCCTTTATAATTCATATATTCATTTTGTGGCCCACTGACCGTTCCCTTTATTTCCTCATAAGTCAATTTGTGGCCCAGTAACCGTTCTTTTATTCCCTTATAATTCAAATTGTGGGCAAGTAATTATCTCTACATTCACTTATAATTCATATTATGGCTAAATAATCATCCTTTAATTCCTTCATAATTTATATTATGTCCAAGTGATCATTGCTTTATTCCTAATTCTTCCCTGTGTCAAATCCATCTCCTCTCTGTTCAGCCCGTGTTGTGCAGTCGTATAGTAGTTCAAAACTGGCGGAGGGCCCTTGTGCAAGAACATTGTGGGCTCGATGCAATCCTTAGTCCCTATTCTTAATTTGCATCAAATTTACCATACGGTTTCTTCCCCATAATTCACAGTCAAGGCACAAAAATCTAGTCCACTGTAGGTGGTCATAAGTGAAAGGATCATTACAATGGAACTAATTAGGAAATAATTCTGATCAGTTACTAAGAAGTGTTTTAAGTCAACGCATTGCTAAATTAGTTAGAATTATGATTTCAGTATGTGAAAATGAGCACTATATGGTGAATAGAGGGAAAGGGCTATTGGACCCAACAATGGACCCATTTCAAGGATCTAGATTGCAAGAGCAGTAATCCAGCATGCACGACCACCCTTTATTCACTGCTATGCGAGTTCAAAAAATAATCTTTTTTTCTGGCAGTCTGATTTCGGTGAATTTTGAGAAGGCTGTGCATGCGTGTTGGGCTCTCTATTCATTGGTACGGGATTTCTGAAAATAGCTGAGCATACTGGGATGGGCATACCCCTTTCAAAGGCCCTTTTCCAGTATGGATTTTTTGTTTTTCATTTCAAATTCTGATTTACATGGTTTGTATTATATCTTCATTGAATTCAATCATGTTAAGATCACAGCTTTTAAATGGCATTAAGAATCAGAACCAAATAATATTGGTCAAGGGGGCTGAAACCAGCAGGTATTGCATAATCAGACATATAGTCAGTTGTTGGCACTGCAAAATCTTGCTGTTGGATGGTACAGGCAATGGGTGAGGCTCGGATAGCAGCAGGCATCTATTGTTAGTTTGGCATATGCTGCATCTATTCTTTGTAAATGTTTTAAAAAATGTATGGACTCACATTACTGTATACCAGTGTATAATTGATTCTTTATGCAAAATATAATTTGAAACCTAGTCCTGTGAAATCTTGGCAGTTGCAAGTCATTTTTTGCAGTATTTGGCTAAATATCAAATATTTAATGGTATTATCTCATACTGCTTTCATTTTCAGAGGTCAGAGATCCCGAAAACAATGTATGTTCACTTACAATTTGACCATGTAAGCCACTTTTTAATCACCAATCTGACCTATTTTAAAATATGTCATTTATAAAGAGAGAAATAGTTGTCAAATATAGAACACTATAGCCATCTTACTAAGTTTCCTGGTCCTCATGGTAGGTAAAGCAGAAATACATTTTCTAATATATTACTTACATTCACTTAACCATTTTAAAATCCGGCAGGCTGTTCTGGTAGAGGAACAGCTTGCTAGAGTTCACGATATCAGGCATAGCTGGACAATGCCGGGAACCGCCAGATCCCCAGAAAAAAAAGTCCTGCAAAGCTGGCATTATGCTGGAAATCGGCGGGATCCCTATTAGATGCCATTGTAGTCAAAAAGGATCTGGCGGTTCCTGGCATTATCTGGCTATTCTTCTGCTGGAACAGCCTTTTGGATTTCAAAACGCTGATGTGAACACAGGGTTAATCAGATACAGGAACAAAGTAACCTTGAAAAATACCTGATATTAGTTAGACCTAGAGCCCAACATAACCTGTTACATTATATAAGCCCCGATTCTACAGCACTGAACTGGCTCCACTTTACCTGACTTTACCCTGTTTTTTTTTCCCATTAGGCTAAGGTGGAAAATAGTACCTGGTACATGATTGTTTGTTTTGTGTCTGATCTGAGGGGGCTCCAAGTGAACCAAGCAGGTAACATGGAGTTAAGTGACCACACAGCTGACTAATGGTCAGAGAGAATGTTCACCACCAGCTACATTATAGGGATACCATCTTACTAGTGAAATCAAACTACTCGGTACTAAAACTAAGTAGAGGAAAGTAATGTAGAGCCAGTACCATGGTGAAAAGTGTCAAAGGCTGCATGAGTAAATTGTAGGAATAGCTTGGAAGTATAAAACTTGGCCACCAGTGCAAAACCTGTAACAGGTCCTAAATGAACTAACTGTAATGTCTGGGATTTATGCAGTTACACCCCTGACTTAAACAATTAAAATTGAGAGTGAAGATGGGACTGGCACTACGATCTCAGTATTTTGTAATGAACAGAGGAGGGCTATAAGAGTCATTGTTATAGTTCCCAGCTTGTGGGACATGTACCCTTTCCCTGACTCCATTCTGAACTCGGAAACAGGGGTTCTCTGGCAGTATAAATCTCTGCAGTGCAAGGTGAGCAATTACTAAGTCATTAGCTGATTAACCAAAGACATTTTGTAGTCAGGAGTGTGCACTTTGCAGAGGGCGCCTTCCCCCAAGGCCCTTCAAGAGTACTAGTACTTGCTCTATAGTGTAGTGGTTAACATCCTTGCCTCTAATGTACAAGGTTGGGTGTTCAAATCCTGGCATTCTCTTTTTATGTGTGTATTTATCCATGGCAACATGCACCTGCAGATTCGGATGTGCTGACCGACTCCCTTTTCCTTGTAGTTTGTATTAGGAGGTGTGGCTGACTCCACTTAGTCTTGCACCCCTGACTAGCATGTCTGCCAAATAGGTTGTTTTTAATTAGTATAGGTATAAAGCTGTAGCCTGTAGTGTTGAACGTTCATGCTCGGTCAAACACCTGTTCGGCTCGAGCTTCGGCCGAACACCCTGTGTGCTCGAGCTCGATGCTCAAGTCTCCCCCCTTACTAGATATCTCAGGTGGTCAACTGTCCGTCCAAGCAGCAAAGCATGAGGTGAAATGCATTCTTTGTATCTGAATAACATTCTGAAGAAAAGGTTTTTCCTGGCTTTTTTACATAATATCTATTTTTATGGACCATCCTGGTATAACCTGGCTGTCTCCTGTATATAATTATATATTTAAGGCTGGTATAAGTTAGACATCTTCTTGTATATAGTGATATGGACCATGCTGGTATAACCTGGCTATCTCCTGTATATAATTATATATTTATGGATGGTATAAGTTAGACATCTTATTGTATGTAGTGATATGGACCATGCTGGTATAACTTGGCTATCTCCTGTATATAATTATATATTTATGTCTGGTGTAAGTTAGACATCTTCTTGTATATATTGATATATACCATGCTGGTATAACCTGGTAACCTGGCTGTCTCCTGTATATAATTATATATTTACAGCTGGTATAAGTTAGACATCTTCTTGTTTATAGTGATATGGACCATGCTGGTATAACCTGGCTATATCCTGTATATAATTATATATTTATGGCTGGTATAAGTTAGACATCTTCTTGTATATAGTGATATGGACCATAGTGGTATAACCTGGCTATCTCCTGTATATAATTATATATTTACAGCTGGTATAAGTTAGACATCTTCTTGTATATAGTGATATGGACCATGCTGGTATAACCTGGCTGTCTCCTGTATATAAATATATATTTATGGATGATATAAGTTAGACATCTTCTTGTATATAGTGATATGGACCATGCTGGTATAACCTGGCTATCTCCTGTATATAATTATATATTTATGTCTGGTATAAGTTAAACATCTTCTTGTATATAGTGGTATTGACCATGCTGGTATAACCTGGCTATCTCCTGTGTATAATTATATATTTATGGATTATATAAGTTAGACATCTTTTTGTATACAGTGATATGGACCATGCTGGAATAACCTGGCTGTCTCCTGTATATAATTATATACTTACGGCTGGTATAAGTTAGACATCTTCTTGTATATATTGATATGGACCATGCTGGTATAACCTGGCTATCTCCTGTATATTATTATATATGTACAGCTGGTATAAGTTAGACATCTTCTTGTTTATAGTGATATGGACCATGCTGGTATAACCTGACTATCGCCTGTATATAATTATATATTTACGGCTGGTATAAGTTAGACATCTTCTTGTATATTAGGATATGGACCATGCTGGTATAACCTGACTATCGCCTGTATATAATTATATATTTACGGCTGGTATAAGTTAGACATCTTCTTGTATATAGTGATATGGACCATGCTGGTATAACCTGGCTGTCTCCTGTATATAATTATATATTTACGGCTGGTATAAGTTAGACATCTTCTTGTATATAGTGATATGGACCATGCTGGTATAACCTGGCTATCTCCTGTATATAATTATATATTTATGGCTGGTATAAGTTAGACATCTTCTTGTATATAGTGATATGGACCATGCTGGTATAACCTGGCTATCTCCTGTATATAATTATATATGTACAGCTGGTATAAGTTAGACATCTTCTTGTATATAGTGATATGGACCATGCTGGTATAACCTGGCTATCTCCTATATATAATTATATATGTACAGCTGGTATAAGTTAGACATTTTCTTGTATATAGTAATATGGACCATGCTGGTATAACCTGGCTATCGCCTGTATATAATTATATATGTACAGCTGGTATAAGTTAGACATCTTCTTGTATATAGTGATATGGACCATGCTGGTATAACCTGGCTATCTCCTGTATATAATTATATATTTACGTCTGGTATAAGTTAGACATTTTCTTGTATATAGTAATATGGACCATGCTGGTATAACCTGGCTATCGCCTGTATATAATTATATATTTACAGCTGGTATAAGTTAGACATCTTCTTGCATATAGTGATATGGACCATGCTGGTATAACCTGGGTATCTCCTGTATATATGTACAGCTGGTATAAGTTATATATCTCCTTTTATATGACCTAGGAGTCCAAGATGCATCCAGATATCGTCCCCATGCTGTTCTTGAACCATTTCAGTGGTGTTTCCATCAATTTCTGTCCTTTTCCTGTGAACCAGACACCGTTCCCTCTTCAGAGCAGGGGGTGCCTGGTTTAATGCTCTGGTTCTCCCATTGACTTCCATTATGTTCGGGTGCTCTGTAGAGCACCCAAGCATCCTGATGTGTTCGGCCCGAGCACCCGAGTACTTTGGTGCTTGATCAACACTAGTAGCCTGCTCTCCCCACACTCACTGGAAACCTTTTGGCATCCTGAGAGGTATAGAGTGGACTCTCATTGCATTTATTGCAAGCCGTCTGGCACCAGGTAAGGTACAGAGTGAGCTCAGTATGCATGTTGGTACCTGCATTCCCTGTAGCAGAGTGGACCCAGCATGCATGTGGAACCGACACTTATAAATTAATTTTACAGTGGCCGTGAGAGCTCATTACAGGTAGTGTTTAGTGTTAGGTCCCGTCTTATAGAGAACGCCTTGACGCTTGGCTGACGGGCTCAAATTATTTGGTACAAAATATATTTGCTAAGAATCTCAAATTTACTATATAAGCATAGGTATAACATTATAATATTTAGCATTATTATCACATTTATTGCAGAGTGCTGTTGCATTCTAGAGTTGGGAGTCATGGATACCACTTATGAACAAAAAGATCCCTTCTGTAACATCTGACCCTTTTACACTTTGCCTGACTAGAAATTTGTATAGAGTCAAAACGATATTCTTTCCACATGCTTCGATGCCTCTTTACACATCCAAGGATTGTATTTGCCTTGGCTACAGCTGTGTGGCACTGATTGGTAAAGTTAAGTCTACCAATATCCCAAAGACTCTTTCTGTGGAAGTTTTACCTAGTGTTCTGTTACTTAATATGTAGTGGTAGAATTTCTTTCTATGGCCCTAGTACCTAACTTTAAAGGCTATGAATATTTTCAGGAGCAATTTTGCTTATTATTATATTTTACTAATTTTGTGCTAAAAATATTTTTTCAATAGATTGTTATTACATTTTTTTAGCAGTTTTTGTCAGAATGTCATTTTTGTAATTGATACACACATGTAATGGTCACTGTTACCAGTGTCTGTAGGGTAAGATGACAGCATCTTATATATTACAAGTTATGAGCACAGCATCAAGAGGTGAGAAAAACTGAAACGTAAAAGCTCACATTTATTTTTACAGAACTTTACATAAATTAATAGTTTAGGCAAATACAGTATATTGTAATATATCTTATCAGAGAAAAATGCCTTGTTCTGGAGTTATCATCTTTTTCTTTCTCCCTCTCCATTTCTAAACCAACTTTCTCTCTGAAATTTGCAAAAAAATCCTTCTTCTGAGACCAAGACGGGCTGCCTGCTTATTAAAGGATCTAATTACATTATAACATAAAACTCTATGGAAAAGGCAGGGAGGTGATGGAAGAGGGAAAAATTGTAGAGAGACCAGGTAGCACAGACATGATTCAGCAGATTCAACAGCTAATCCAAGGTGCTTTATTCACATCAATACTGCTTAGTACTTGTCCATAATGGCCCATATGGTGCTTCTGGAAGATTCTGAGTGAGTAAGAGTTAGGGAGCAGGATCTCTTCTCTCCGTACACAGTCTATGGGCAAATATCATTACAGCCAGTCTCCCCAAGCAGCTCAGAGACAAATGAGAATTAGAGATGCAGCCCGCAAAGAAGAAAACTGCTGTGCCAGATATAAGTCATATATAGTGACCAGATATAGTATTGTCACCATGTATACACATACAGTATGGCAGCTTACTGTATTTGCAAAAGGCATCTGAAAGTTTGTTTTACATAACCTGTTTCGTAACCTACATTACACTATGAAGCGCTTTCCCCTTTTTTATTGAGCTCTCTTATTTATGCATAAAAGGTGCTTTAAGGTGGCAATATAAAGTGATATAATTCCTGATATTCTGAAAAACTTGCATTCTCCTCTGAAAATGCAAACGCTCAAGTTTATTGTAGGTCTGTAAAAATTATGTAGAATTATTTTGAGGTTACATTATTATTTGACCAATTTCTATAGGTATTATCTGCTTTTGCTCTGTGAGCAACTTCTCCTAGTTCTCACCGCTCCTCCTAGACATTTTTGTGTGTGCTCATCTATTATTATCTCACTCTTTTGTGGACTAGAGCAGATTCAATGTGTTCCCATTAGACACCTTCCATAGACTGGGGCAGATTAAAGCTATGAATGCCGGTGTCATGCCTTCTCTTCACAATCTGAAATTCTGCCTATCAGCAAGCAAACCATAGGTACTGTAGCAGACCTATGCACAATGTGGGACAATGAGTGACAACGAGTACAAGCAAGCTTGACAGTGAATGATGAAGTGTGCAAGCAACTGTGACAGAGAGTGCAAGTCTCACAGTAAACACAAGCAAGTCTGATAATCATAGTCTTGAGACCACCAGCAATTTCCATCCCGTATGTTTCTCATGATGACACTTAATACTAATTGTGATCTTAGCTTACAAGTAAATATAGGATATTATACTATCATCGGTATCTTCTGTGTAGCATGTCATATTTCCAGATTCTTTAATTACTGTGATGAGTAGCTTATGGTACATTATGATGTTAAGCAGAGATTGCGATTGCAGAATTCGGTCTACATTTATGATGGTGAATAATGGAAAGTAAGGAAGTAACCAAGGAATGATACAAAGACATCTTGCCTCACAAGAAATGTAAATACATTGGGAATAGGATGAACAGGGTAGTGTTGGGGGCAGGGCAGGACATGGTGTGGATGGCGTGATTGGTCCCGGCACATTCATTTACTGGCGTAAATGACAACTGAAACGTACTACAGGTAGATGCTGAAGTAGATTTCAGTCTAACCACACGGTTTGCTGGAGGATGTGCCTAATTTATGACAAGGCCTGCAGGGCAGAAGATATGAAATACCTGCGTAGAATTCCAGTCTTTGAAAAATGACCCCCACAGTGTTTAATGAAGCTAGTTGTGTAATGTCTATTATAATTATCTTTTTTCCAGCTGATTATCTAAGTTCTTGCAGAACACTTTCTGTAATTTTCACCCAAATTCATTTTTTGTTTTACAATTAGAGATGAGCGAATTTCCAGTTATACAATTGGTCTGCGATTCGTTTACTGGTAAAAGGTGAATTGGGTTATGGATTCCGTTACCACCTACCATAATGCAATTCTATGAAGGAATGCATAACGGAATGCTTTCAAAAAAATTTCGTTATTCAGTTCGTCATAATAGAAGTTTATGGGCTGCATAACGGATCTGTCCCGTTTCCGTTATGCAGGAGAGGACTCCCCTGCATAACAAAACGGGACATAAAGGCATTCCGTTATGCATTCCGTCATAGAATTGCGTTATGGTCCGTGGTAACGTAATCCATAACTCAATTTACTTTTTACCAGTAAACGAAGCGTGAACGAATTTCAAAATATGAAATTCGATCATCTGTATTTACAATACTAGAAATAAATCTTAACATGAATTGTAATTATATGATTAGCATTAATAAATTTGATACTGTCGTGTTTTAAACCAATTTCCCAGGCAGTATGTTATTCATTAAATACGAGGGAAGCACATTTTCTTCAAATGACGGTAATACTTTGATTTTCATTCCGACTAGTATTTCACTGTGCAATGACCATTCATTGAAGATCGTAAAATGAAGATGGTGCCTACAAGTGGCTTCACGTTTTAATGATGCTTTAAGCTCTCTGGGGGAGATTTATCAAACTGGTGTAAAGTAGAACTGGCTTAGTTGCCCATAGCAATCAATTTGATTCCACCTTTCATTTTTGAAAGCTCCTTTGGAAAATGGAAGGTGGAATCAGGACAACTAAGCCAGTTCTACTTTACACCAGTTTGATAAATCTCCCTCTTTGTTTTTACAGAAAGCAAGGTTCTTTGGAGTAGGTCAATGGATTTTCATTGAGGTAACCTTGATGGACGTATAAGGGAATGCCAATAGTATATGTGGGCCGTCGAGACCTCGCAGAAGATCAATTTGCAAATTCTCTCATGAATTCGAATGAAATGTGTGAGAAAATACTTTTCTGTATGCTTCTGCCTTATAGGCATGCATAAGCAATGTCATGGTAGCTAGGCAATAGTGCAGTCCTAAACTTCCACCCACAGCACTATCCCTACCTACTTGGACGATTTATACTACATTACAGCCCCCAACTGGTTGACGGTTCCTAACTTAAAGAGGACCTTTCACCTAAAAATGCAAGTTAAAATAAAGATATACCCTTACTTGCTTGCCCCCGGTGGTGCTTATTCAGTTGTTCTTTTTTCACTATGTGCCCCCATTTGTCCGCGGTGCCCCCCGCAATATTTCCCGCCTTCCATGCTAATAAGCCATTCGGCTCAACTGGGCGGGCCTGCAAAAGTTCTCCCGGGCGTGTCTTTCTTCTCCTTGGCACGGAGCGCATCCAATCAGCAGGCTCCGCTCTTAGCTCATTAGCATGGAAGGCGGGAAATATTGCAGGGGGCACCGCGGACAAACTGGGGCACATAGTGAAAAAAGAAAAACTGAATAAGCACCACCGGGGGCCGGCAAGTAAGGGTATATCTTTATTTTAACTTGCATTTTCAGGTGAAAGGTCCTCTTTAACTAAGTACACAAGCCTAAACAAAAGATAGGTAATAGTAATAAAAGCTGGTTGGCACTCAATGTTTGGGGTTGCACAGATCACTCCATTTATGTTAAACAGAATATTTATTTGTTAAAAGGGTCTCAAACAATAAAATCTTAAAATATCACAATATAAAATACTGTGCAGTTTCCAGTTTCACCACCAGATGTCACTTTGGTGCTCTATTCTTACTTTGGGGGAGAAAATTATCATCTTTTATACTCTTAGGCCCCTTTCACACAGGCGAGTTTTCCGCGCGGGTGCAATGCGGGAGGTGGACGCATTGCACCCGCACTGAATCCTGACCCATTCATTTCTATGGGGCTATGCACATGAGGGGTGATTTTCCCGCATCACTTTTGCGTTGCGTGAAAATCGCAGCATGTTCTATATTCCATGTTATAAGGGAAAATAATAAAATATACAGAATACTTAACCCAAACCCGAACTTCAGTGATGAAGTCCGGGTTTGGGTCTGGGTACCAAACATGCCGATTTTTCCCACTCGCGTGCAAAACGCATTAAAACGATTTGCACTCGCGTGGAAAAATTGCGCATTTTCCCGCAACGCATCCGCCTCTTATCCGGGCATCAAACATGACTCCCGTGTGAAAGAGGCTTTAGAGACGATGTAGTATTGAGTCCAATGCCTTTTGGTATTTTAGTCCTCAATTAATTTTAGTTGTTATTATTTCAGATGTACCTCCTTGTTATACTGCGTTAATATTACGTTAATATTAATCCTTCATTTGTATTCAGCAGCATTATCTGACACATACATGGATTAAGTGCAGGTTAGCGTTGTTAGTTTTTTGTTATGCAGACACAATTTACTATTCTTGTCTGTATGTTTCCCGCTCCTGTGCACGTGATGCTGTCCACATTGTCAGTATTGCAGTCTCCTCTCTCACTCTGCTGTTCATGTGGGACTTGTTCAGTTGGCCGTTCACTTTCCCCGCGGCGTCCCACGTGATTAAGGAGTCCCACGTAATTAGGAATGCTGTTGCTGTCAGGTCCTAGAGCGTATGCTCATTACTGTGTTACCCCAAATGCGTTTCAGAGATAATTTCTCCTTCCTCAGTGGTGATAGGTATAAATACTGTCAGACAAAGACAGAGCCAGAAGGTAAAATGTCAAAGGTCAAAGTCAAAGCAGATATCAAGATCCAGTAGTTCCAAAATGTACAAGTGTTAGTGTGGCAATGAAGACAAATCATAGGCACCTGTTAGTAGCTTCCTGTTTAAATCTTCCACTGACAGGAAGCATAGCAGCGAGCCTCATTGGCCTGTTGTTCCTTATCCCTAATAGGCTGACCAGCCCAACTGTCAGCAGCAGAACGACTCCGGCTGTGCTGTAACAGAGAGGCCACACTCATTGCCGGAGCACGGATAGGTAAGTAGGTGACAGGCAGAGTATGGGCCTATAGAAATAGTGCTGTATTATAAAGCCGTGCAAAACAATCCATAATATGGCCATGCATTAAAGGAGTTTTCCAGCTTTGTGCACTTTTTACATTTCAAGCCCTGCCTGCTGTATCTGTTAATAAAACCATTCTGACCTGCTCCCTGCCTCTTCATTCTGGCTCCTTGACTCTCATGCATGGGGACAATTCTCTGTTGAGGCCAAACATTGGATGCAGTAGCGCATGCGAACCTGTCCATTTGTAAGTTTATAGGGCAGCAACTGGAAGCAAGAACAGAGCGGGAACTTTTATATAACTTTCCTAGCTGGCTTACATTTAGATAATTTTTTTACGCCAAAAACAGATGTACCACACTTACTTTTTTAGATCTGGCTTGAGCGGGAAAAAGTCGCGGATTGCGGTGCAACTAACCATTGCACTGCAATCTGCACCTGAATTATGCCTAAGGCCCATTTCACATCTGCGTTTTTCCTTTCCGTCCTAGAGTTCCATCTTCGGGGCTCTAGGACGAAAAGATACTGATCAAGATTATCCCAATGCATTCTGAATGGAGAGAGTCAGGACGCATACTGCGGATTTTCCTCCGGCCAAAAATCCTGAAGACATGCCACAAGGACGGATCCGGAATTAATGCCTATTGAAAAGCATTAATCTGGATCCGACTTTAAGCTAAACGTCGTTTCGGCGCATCGCCGTATCCGACGTTTAGCTTTTAAGAATGGTAACCATGGCAGCCGGGACGCTACTAGGGGCGCTACAGGGTGCTCCTCGATGACGTCACCGGGTCCCTGCGTCGCATGGTTCACATAGCTATGCTATGTGAGCAATGCGCCGTATGGATCGTACGGCTCATTGCTCACATAGCATAGCTATGATCAGTCTTCAAATGCTTTCAGTTGTCTTGCGTTGTGACGGATCCGGCGGGCATTTCCGGTGACGGAATTTTGCGAAACGGGTGCAGACCCATTCATTTCAACGGGGCCGCAAAGGATGTGGACAGCCACAGTGTGCTGTCCGCATCCATAATTTTCGCAAAAAACATAGAGCTTGTCCTATTCTTGTCCGCAATCGCAGACAAGAATAGGCATGTCTGTCATAGGGCCCGCTACATTCACACGGCCGGTGTCCGTGTTTTGCTGTCATGTAAATTTAGCCTAATTGACAAAGCTGGACATTTCGCCCGGCCCTGACAATTACGCAGCTACTCTTAGTAATGACGAAAACACAGAGGCTCTGCTTCTGGAGCAGCGGCTGTGCATTCACGTCCATGCTTATAACAGTCCAGCACATGTGACGAACTCTTGGTGATAAGACAAATAAATGTATTTGTATGAATCTCTGCCAAGGATAAAATACATAATAATGATCCAGTTATTAAGTTCAACATTAGATATGTAAAGGTGTATTCTGAGTGTTTTAAAGGGGTTCTCTGGGAATTAAGAAAATGAAAATACTTAAATGTTACTTTATTATAAATATATTCCCAAATACCTTACATTAGTTATAATGGCTCGTTTTTTCTAGGGAGCAATCATTAGGAAAAACAAAATGGCAGCTGTCCTATTAGTACACACAGAACCTGTCCTAATCACACAACAGGAGAAGTTGCTTAACAACGCTGAGCTAAAGAGCTGCCTCATCCTCATCTCTGCTCTGCTTGTCAGGGATTATGATTCTGAATATAGTTTAATATGATCATTAGCTGAATCTCTGTAGGAATAGAGTTCAGATGTGGCTAATGAGCAGCAGCACATCTTGAATGCAGTCTCCATTACCACAGCCCCACATTACCACAATCTGTCCTGCCCCTCCTCTCTGTACTTCATGTCTCCTCATGAACTCCATTCCTCCTCATGAACTCCATTCCTACAGCTGAGGATTCATCTGAAGATCTTCTCATCTGTATTCAGGATCATAATCCCTGACAAGTAGGAGAGGAGGATGAGGCGGCTCTTTACCTAAGTGTTGTGAAGTAACTTGTCCTGCTGTGTGATTAGGACAGGCTTTGTGTACACTAATAGAACAGCGGCCATTTTGTTTCTCCTTATCATTGCTCCCTAGACAAAACGAGCCATTATAACTAATGAAAGGTATTTGGGAATATATTTATAATAAAGCAATATATACATATTTTCATTTTCTTAATTCCCGGTGAACCCTTCTAAGCATGTCCTTGGTGGATGTTATTCCTCATTTGCATATTACGAAAAAGATCTGTGTTTTCTGCAATGCCACAATGGATTGGGATAAAAGAGGCATTAGAGCATGCTACCATAATACAAAGGACTATTCTTTCACCCTGATTCTGGACTATTAACTATAGTAATACATGTTTAGTACTGCAGATAACAAGTCCAGATCACTATTTTTTATTTTAATGTGAACCTGGTTCCCCTGTTGTCAGCACTGAAAGCTGCACTGAAATACACTGTCTGGACTGCTGTTCTATGCTAACACAATGGAAAGGACTAACATGCATATTGCATGGCAGTCCTAACAATGTAGTTCAATACATCTCTTAGTGCTGACAGGAGGGGAATGGGGGTCAGAATGAAAATAAAAAATAGTGATCTAGGCTCCGTATCTGCAGTACTACTCAGTAGATAATGGCGCAAAGTCGGGGTGACAGATTCCCTTTAATATCTCCAATTTGAAGATGCCAAGCAGAAACACTGCATGGTTATTGTTTGATTGATAGGTCTTCCTTATGGCCATCTTTCTCATTCTAGAAATATTGAACCCTATAGCTTATCAAGTCTTCTATGACTAAGAAATATTTTGATGGTCTGCCTAGCGTTCATACATGCTTCCCTTCATAATTTTAATATCTATAACACACCGGGAGTAATGTATTGTGTCAATGATGCTTAAATAATTGTGACATGAATGTGATGCCAGCTGCTAAGTCACGTTAAAAGTGACAAGAAAAATGTGTCTTGCAGGGGCATGCTGCCCTCTACTGCCTAAAAGGTGCAACATGACCCATGTTAAAAATAGATCCTGCATTGACTTCTATCACTGAGGGACTGAATAACTTTAGATACCAAACATCCATTGTGTAAAAATGTGTATCCTTGTAACCAGTAATGTTAAAATAAATGTGTACTAAAGAAGATCCTGTTAATTAATATAATATAACAATTTCTTTCAACAGATCCAGATTTTAAAGACCTTGGAGTTCTTAAACCGTTACCTGGTGAGTAGTCTGTATTTGTAATCTTTCATTATATATTTATCTATTAATCTATTTATCTATCTATCTATCTATCTATCTATCTATCTATCTATCATCTATCTATCTATCTGTCTGTTTATCTTTCTATATATGTCCTACCTATCTCAGATGTATTCATCAGTCTGTCTATTTATATTTCTATCTATGATCACCGTATCTATCTATCTATCTATCTATCTATCTATCTCTCTATCTTTCCATCCGTCTATATATCTATCTTATATCTATCTCTATCTTTAATATATTTTTATAAATGTACATTTTTATTATTTTAAAAATATAGTTTGTGAGTTTGAAATGGGGGGACCAGAAGGAATAATAGAGTCCGTGCAAATCCTTAAAGAAGGAAAGGCTACTGTAAATGAAGCAGTTGATTGCAAATGGTATATTCGAGCACCACCACGGTCAAAGGTACGTTGCATATTTATTTGTCTTTAAAAAGTCTGAATACTACACTTACTGCTGTTTCAGGTAAGCATATCAGAGGGGGCACTACTAGTGGAGTCATCAAACCCTGCCTCAAAGATATACTGTATACAATATATATATATATATATATATATATACACATACTAATGCAAATATACACAAAAGAGTTCACCTGTAAGAGATCGCATTTATTGATTGTAGACTTCATGTTTAGAGCTGCATTTCTATTTTTCTAAAGTACTGTATATGTGTTGTCTGGCCCTGGCCTTTTACATGTCTTATTAGGGCATTATGATGTAGCAGAAGTGTTTTTCCTTATTAGGGTACATTTAAACATCAGTATTTTTTCTTTCCAGATTTACGTCGGGTTTTTTGCGGATCCGTGTTTCCGCAAAAAATATATATATATTTTTTAAAGTGCATCCGCATCCATTCCTTGTTTCCGCCCAAAAAAAGGAGGAATAGATGTAGCTAGGGTACAAAAAAAAAAGATATGAGTGAAGTATTGGAAAATTCGATTTGGCTCCTTTGTCAAATTTTACAAAAAAATTTGCTTTGTGACAGATTACTTCATCACAAAACTAATTTCTTTGTAAGTAGTGGGTGAAATGACAGGGAGCGGCAGATGCGCCGCCCCCCATCATTACACCCCTCAGATGCAGCATTCATCGCTGATCGCAGCATCTGACATTAATATTACAGTGAAAAATGTAAAACAATCATACTTAACTCATCCATTTGAAAGAGTAGAGTCGGCCACCACCATCTTGATTGAAGATCGAACAGGAAATCCTGCCCGGCCCGAGATGACATCATCATACGTCACCATGCACAGGATTTCAGACGAGATCTTCAATCAAAATGGCAGTGGCTGACCTATCATGAGCAAATGGAGGAGGTAAGTATCGTTATTTTTTTTTTTTTTTAACACTAGTTCAGGTTAAGTTGATTCACTACTACGAAGCACAAGGAAATTCGGCTTCACGGCGAATCCAAGTTATCCTAAAATTCGGATCGAAGTCCACTAGTGTCAACCATCAAGTTGAATGGGTCTGAATCCGTCTCGGCTGCCGCACGGACGTTCTCCGTGCATGGTGGACCCCAAATTGGAACAGATGCACAACATTTGTGTGCATCAGGCCTTTTTTTATAATAATGACCTAAACAGATAATAGGTCATCAATATTAAATACAAACATACTTTTTTAAATTTAAACCTTTGTAAAGTTAAAATACAAACAACATATTAACAATATAGACATATTTTATTACAAAAAAAATAAAGAATTAAAGGTCTTAAAATTCCCTCATGAAATGGCCAGGGGTATTAATGATAGGGGGATAAGGATGATTCAGACGGGAAGCATTAAGCATTTGATCCCTTGAATTTTCGATATAATTCACAATGTGATGTGGCTCCTGAGGCCCTGCATATTGATCGATCACCAGCGAAGTGTTTGCCGTTCCTCTGGCACACGACGCAAGGAAGGAGCTAGCCCTTTTAAAGCCAATTCTTCCTTGCCATCAGATAGATTCTGGTTTAGATATTCGAGTACCATAGTACCAACCTGGCCTCGAAGATCTAAACCGGAATCGATCATGACACGTCTCCCTCGTCTGTCAGATGAACGGCAAACTGGTGCAGCTGCTGCTACTGGGCTGACCTCATGATTGGATCTACAGCTTCTTGATTTATATCTATTTCCTCCAAAGGCTGCAGTGCATGTGAAATTGATTCTTCCCCGAGGCCTCCTGGTGTTCATCCTCAACTTGTCTTGCCTCCACATTAGTTGACGGTGCTTTTCTTTCCTCCACTTCAGTGGACGGTGCTTGAGAAGCACCACCTTCTGAGAGGTTGTCAACAGTTCTGTAAAAAAAATCTTATTATTAAATTATTTTATATAAAAATGTATTTAAATATTAAAAATATAATATAAAAATGACTTCTTATTTCCATTATTCGTTTAAGAAATTGCAGCTGTCGCGTGAACATATCCATTTTTTTTTCCCCACCGTCACTGCTCCTCTGCTTAGCGTTAAGTTCCCTGCGGAACTGGTCCCAGCATGTGTACCAGCGATTTTTAATTTGTTGTACTCAAAAGATAACAATAATAAAAAAAATGGGATAAGAATTTGTTATTATTAATACAAATTTACTAGGCAAAATTTGAATAAAAGCTCTAAGTCAGATTTTGCTGTTTTGTGACATATGGCCTGCTCACGGATCATGTGTCTCGAAGGGCATACGGTCGTGTGTATGAGGGATGATACAAACATCCTTCTAGTATTAGGGCTCATGCACATGGCTGTTGCACGGCCGTGGCCGCATACGGCACTCCCCAATGCACGGAATGACCACTCAATGGCCATTTTCATGAGCCCTAATAATTAATTTTGTGAAAGAGGCCTATTATTAATTCATATCTAAAGAATTTAGAAACATAGAATCAAAAATAAGGTTATTTAAATTTATAAATAATAAAATGTTCATCGCTTGCTATGCAATAAGGTATTAATTGCAGAAAGGGAATTTATAATGTATGCTATGCCAGACATTTTCTGACTAGGTCTCTTGCACAAAATATATATAATTGACAATATTTACACAAAAGTGAGTTGGCATCAGCATAGAATATGTGCAAATAAGCATAAGTATTGTATCACCCAAAAGTACACTATCTATGCTGTTCCAGGACATATGACCCACTCACGGAACATAATGTGTCATGCACACCTGTGGAGCACGGTCCGTGTAAACCCCGCCTGCCGTGCTGCTGAGTGCCAGAGCGCACATCGTCATAGCAACCAATGATGCCGTGCACTCCTGCACTCAGGAGCAAGGCAGGCCTGGTTTACACGGACCGTGCTCCATGGATGTGTGTATGAAAATACACATACTTTTTAATAAAATATTCTCACTCATTTTTCTTTCTTTCTGATGCAGACATCCATGCAGTTGCAAGTAATTCCTTCCCAAATTCTTCCCACGACCAGTCTTTCATAATGCGATCATGGTACACCTGAGCTCTGTCCCATAGGGTGGATGAGCACTATCAGTTTCTCCACATCAAATGATGCCATAATCACCTCTATCTGCGCTTCTTCCAACTTCTGCAATACTTTCCCTGGTTCTGAAGGTCACAGGGGGCAGGCCTTTCCGCATGTCATCCACATTTTTGCGGACCCATTGCCTACAATGGGGCCACGGACCACAATTTGCAGACAAAAGTAGGACATGCTCTATTTTTTTTCTGGATCCGCATAACGGAACTGCCGATGCGGACAGCATACTGAATGCTGTCTGCATCTTCTGCAGCCCCATAGAAATGAATGGGTCCGCGATTCTGTTCCGCAAAATGTGGAATGCAAATTGCGGATGTGTGAATGGAGCCTTATATATATATGTAAATTTAGAAGTAGAAATAAATGAATTATAGGTGTCGCTTCCCTATAAGATCACTACACTGGTACTGAGCAAAAGGGAAGGGAGCAGGGATGCCACTGAGTATGTCAGACGACCTCTGAATACAGGAGAAGGTAAACCATAAAAATAAATACCACAAGTGTAAAATATAATGTATAATATAATATATAATAAAAAGAAAAAGAAAAAACAATAGGGGAATTTATCAGTGTTTGCAGTGTTTTTTGGGTCAGTTTTAAGTCTTAGGTTTGTGCAGGTGGAGCCAATTTATGAAAATGGCATACAATAACCCTGCAAAGTAATTCCAGGTCCTATGTGTTCCTTTTTGCTAAAAGCAGGAGTGGTGTCTGCAAACAAATGTATAAATGAAAGGTCTAAGGCTGCGTTCACACAGCAGATTTTGCCTCTGCAAAATCTGCAGTGTACATTACTCCGAGCCAGAGACTGCTGTGGTTTCTACTGCAGTTTTTCACTTTGGCTTCTACAGACCTGTACATGTTTTACCCTCATTGAATGGAGCTAAACTGTGAATGTACGCCTGCAGTGGCTTCCAGCGGCATCTGTCCGGACACGGTGACAAAAAGGCAGTGCTGCTTCCCATTTAACCCCATAAAGACTCAGCCTTATTTCACCTTTAAGACCTGGCCATTTTTTGCTAATCTGACCAGTGTCACTTTATGTGGTGATAACTTTAAAACGCTTTTACTTATCCAGGCCATTCGGAGATTTTTATGTCACATATTGTACTTCATGACACTGGTAAAATGAAGTTTAAAAAAAATCTTTTTTATTTATAAATAAATACAAAATTTACAAAAATTTGGGAAAAATATGCTAATTTCCAACTTTCAATTTCTCTACTTCTATAATACATACTAATACCTCCAAAAATCGTTATTAATTTACATACCCCATATGTCTATTTTATGTCTGGATCATTTTAGGAATGCCATTTTATTTTTGGGGGACGTTACAAGGCTTAGAAGTTTAGAAGCAAATCTTGGAAATTTTCTGAAATTTTCAAAAACCCATTTTTTTAGGTGCCAGTTCAGGTTTGAAGTCACTTTGTGTGGCTTACATAATAAAAAATGACCCCATTCTAGAAACTACACCCTTTAAGGTATTCAAAACTAATTTTACGAACGTCATTAACCCTTTAGGTGTTTCACAGGAGTTAATAGGAAATAGGGCTAACATTTCTGAATTTTGATTTTTTTGCAAATTTTCCATTTTAATCCATTTTTTCTAGTAACTAAGCAAGGGTTTACAGCCAAACAAAAATCAATATTTATTGGCCTGATTCTGTAGTTTTTAAAAACACTCCATACGTGGTCGTAAACTACTGTATGGCCAAATGGCAGGGTGTAGAAGGAAGGGAACGCCATATGGTTTTTGGAAGGTAGATTTTGCTGGACTGATTTTTAGACACCATGTCCCATTTGAAGCCCCCCTGATGCACCCCTACAGTAGAAACTCCAAAAAAGTGACCCTACTTTGGAAAATACAGGATGAGGTGGCAGTTTTGTTGGTACTATTTTAGGGTAAATATGATTTTTGGTTGCTCTATATTACACTTTTTTGAGGCAAGGTAACAAAAAATAGAAATTCTGAAATTTCATCTCCATTTGCCAATAACTCTTGTGGAACACCTACAGGGTTAACAAAATTTGTAAAATCAGTTTTGAATACATTGAGGGGTGTAGTTTCTTAGATGAAGTCACTTTTTTGGAGTTTCTAGGGGTGCATCAGGGGGGCTTCAAATGGGACATGGTGTCAAAAAACCAGTCCAGCAAAATCTGCCTTCCAAAAACCATATGGCGTTCCTTTCCTTCTGCGCCCTGCCGTTTGGCCGTACAGCAGTTTACAACCACATTTGGGGTGTTTCTGCAAACTACAGAATCAGGGCAATAAATGTTGAGTTTTGTTTGGCTGTTAACCCTTGCATTGTTACTGGAAAAATTGATTAAAATGGAAAAGTTTTAAAAAAAATGCTGTTTTGGGATCGTTTTAATTTTTTATTATTTACATCGTTGATCTGACAGGTTAGATCATGTGCTATTTCTATAGAGAAGGTCGTTACGGATGCGACAATACCAAATATTTTTTTTAGTGTCTCAACATTCTGAAAGCCATAGTGTTTTTTTTATTTTTTGGGCGACTATCTTATGTAGGGGCTCATGTTTTGCGGGATGAGATGTTGGTTTGATTGGCACTATTTTGAGATGCAAATGACATTTTGGTCGCTTGCTATTGCACTTTTTGTGATGTAAGGTGACAAAAATGGCTTTTGACACTGTATTTATATATATTTTTTTGCCGTGTTCATCTGAGGGGTTAGGTCATGTGTTAGTTTTATAGAGCAGGTTGCTATGGACGCGGTGATACCTAATATGTATACTTTTTATTTATTTTTAATTAACACAATGATATCATTTTTGAAACAAATAAATCATGTTTTTAATGTCTCCATAGTCTGAGAGCCATATTTTTTTATTTTTTTGGACGATTGTCCTATGTGGGGTATTATTTTTTGCAGGATGAGAAGACTGTTTTATTGGCATTATTTTGGGAGGCATATAACTTTTTTATCGCTTGTTATTATACTTTTTGTGATGTGAGGTGACAAAAAATATTTTTTGACACTGTTTTTATTTAATTTTTTTTTTACGGTATTTACCTGAGAGGTTAGATCATGTTATATTTTTATATAGCAGGTCATTGTGGATGCGGCGATACCTAATATGTGTAGTGTATTTTATTTTTTTAATTTTTATTCAGTGGTAAATGTGTTTTTTTCACTTTTTTTTACATTTGTTTTGACCCAGACCCACTTGGTTCTTGAAGATCCAGTGGGTCTGAAGTCTGTATAATACAGTACAGTACACTATATAGTGTACTGTACTGTATTTTTTACTTTGCAAAGTCTGATTAGACTTCTGCCTTTAGGGGAAGTCAGATCAGACTTGCCATTACCATGGCAAGCAGGACGCCTCTGAAGGCATCCTGGTGCCATGGTAACCATCACCCGCTGCCAGAACAGAGCAGCGGGTGATGGGGAGGGAGTGGGGTCCCCCCCTCTGTGATCCCATCCTGTTGAGGGCTGGAAAGGCACAGCAGCTCCCGATGGGAGAGGGAGCTCCCTCCCTGTTAACCCCTTGCATACAGCGCTCCATACGGACCACGACATGGAAGGGGTTAAACTGCTGATGTCAATTTTTAGCAGAGAGTCAGCAATGTGCTGAAACTCTGCTAGAACCACTTGGCCACCAGGGAAGAATACAGGCACCCATGCCTGAGAGAGTAGCAGGAAGAACATTAGACAGCTATTTAGTGTGGCAAGTAAAACCCCAGAGTAGAATCTGTACAGAATTCCAGTCCAGAATGGAACTATGTAGGCAGAGCCAAGGAACCCCTGGGAGTAGAGAACTGGTTGAGATGGGCAGGACATAAAGGACAACCTCCCACACACACAAAGCTCTAGGGGTTCTGTGACATACTGTTTGGTCTCAGTAAGAGAACTCCCATCAATGAAGATCACCTTCAAGGGCTTTTTCAGATGCTGGACAGGAATATGGTATCCTTTGGCCGAGGCCTGATTCAGGAAACTACCTGCTGAACGAGAATAAATGAGGGCCTGCATGGTGAACTGTATACCTTGATGGGATAGCTCCACTGAAAGTATTAATTTTGGAGAGGATGAATCTTCACCTAGGGGCATCTCACCTATGGGCCTAGGATCATGAGTTTCCCAGCTTGGACAAGCACGGGCAAAGTGTCCATTGTCCCCACATACAGACACATAGAAACAAAAGTTTCAGAGGTTGTGGGCAGAGAAGCCAGTAGTCTCTATAAGGTAGGTGAAAGGTCTTCTCCTTGGCTCTCTTGTAAGAATCGCAAATCTATCTGAGTGGTGAGGGATACCAAGGCATCAAGTGGAGAGGATATATCATGACCGACCAATTCCTCTTTAATTGGCACTTCCAGTTGCTCCAAGAAGCCCCCGCTAATGCCTTATTGTTCCAAGGAAGTTTCGAGGCAAGGGTTTGAAACTGAATGCCGAATAGATCCACAGGAAGACTGCCTTGGGAGGAGGGAGAAGGCAGTTGAAGAAGTACACCCGGGCTCTTCAGATGTTTTGGAAGGTTTCCAGGAAGTCTCTGAGATTATGAGAGTTTGTATCACTCCTCCCCCATAACTGAAGCAACTAGTACAGCACTTCACTAGAGAGATTAGACATCAGGAAGGTCACCTTAGGCTGTATGGAGAGAAATTGGTGGGGTAGCAGCGCAAAATGCAGGGTGCACTGACTAATAAACCCCCTGCACTTCTTAGGATTGCGATCATAATGTGGATTAGCAGACACATGAGGACTGGGTTCCCCTTAGGGAGTAGCAGGCACTAATGTTATAGTGGTATACTGGTGGTTGCTGTGATACTGCGCCAGTAGACAGTGCATTCAGGCTGGCATACACATTTTGTTAGTAGGCTGATATTTGCTGCTGGCGGTCTCACTGCTAAGCTAGTTCTTGGAAAACCTCTGGTAGACACATATGAGGTGGGCCAGTGGGGTCCATAACTTGAACTAGCTGTTACGGTGAGCATAGACCCACTGTGCCAACTAACCGGTTTGACTTTGGGCTAATACTAAGAGCGTTGTCTTGGTGGTCCTCTGGTGTTCAACCTTTAACCTCAATACAGGGATATGGATTTCGCTGCAGTGAACCAGCCAGGCTAATATCCTCTGGAGTATTTCTAGTGTAGTTGGCAGCTGACCCATGGGGATCAGAGACACTGGTGCATAGCACCAAATGATCAGACAGTACTCATGGTCAGAAAACAGGCTGAGGTCAGGTTTGGGGGGATCATGCATGTACATCAAACAGATCAGGGGTCGAGGCAGGCAGCAGTGGGGAAATTTGAGAAACAGGCTAGGGTTAGAAAACTTGGCATGTAGCAGAATCAGTAGTCAGACAGAAGTTTGGTACACGCGTAGTCAGACAGATAATCGTACCTTCACTTGGTCTAGAGACTACGAACCAAAAGCTCAGGCTTCCTCCCACTATGGAGGGTGCCTTAAGTACCCAGAAAAAGCTAGCCATAGGTTGGGGAAGAAAATGTGTGTGTGCTCGCTCTCAGCCATTTAAAGGGCCAGCATGCGTTTTAAAAATCACAACATTTTTCATAAGTAACCCCAAAAAGTCACAAAATCTATGTTCTGTGACTTTTTGAAGTCAGAATTCTGGAGTGCGCATCAGGATGGAAATTCAATGGTCTTGGAAATTTGGCATCTTCTGATGCTGCATCAAAAGTCACTCAACTCATTAGAACGATCAGACCTACCTAAAATATTTGTCTGTGTAAATTAAATTGTTTTATAGTATGTTTGATTTTTATATTCTGGGTTGTAGTAGGGTTGATTGAAATAGTTGGCTCGACTTGTTAAAAGGGTTGTCATCATACTTTTAGCTACTCTATGTAGTATATAAAACATGAATTTGCGATATGTGTTTCATGTGTTTCATGAGAGCCAAATTCAAGCAAAGTTAAAGGTAGATATGATCTGTATATTTGTACTGGAGTAAAAAGAAACCTGACAAATTCACATGACATATATTGTGGGGCTTTTGCAATAGAGATGAGGGAATTTCTTAAAATACGTTTCTGCTCGGATTTGTCTGAATCAACCTTAAGATTCAATTTGGGTACAAACTAATTCGACTTGAATCGAAATTACTTTGAATGTCTGGAGAGCTCTCTTTCTCGAAAAATATGTGTGAATTGAATTTAAAGATTCGGGTTGAATTTTGATTCTAAGGAATTGATTCTCACCTCTCTACTGTGCCATCTTGTCCTCAAAATACATAGGAGACCAGATTGAACAGAACCAAGTGCAGGTGTGAATGGAGCCTAAGATGTAATGTCGTTACCTCATTTGAAAACAGAAAGCTTAGCCATTGATTGCATGACTTAAACCTTTCAGTTTCTAAACTGCAGCAATTGTCCGTAATTTAAGTTATTTGCAATGGTGCCCAGAAACCGGAAAATACATTCTGTATATAGTTCTAGGTCTGCCTGACACAATTCATCTTGGTTAAGTTTTTACTGACATAATATTATCCTGCACTTTTGTTTTTCTAAGAAAGGCAATTTGACACATTCTCTGGGAACATTTCTCCAGCATGTATTAAGAACTCTCTGCTCATCAATAATGGAAGAAATGTACAGTTTAATAAATGGTCTGCTTTGAATAGTAGATAATTGAAGTACTTACTGATTGAACTGTGAATGCTCAATCAATATGTTATAGCGCTCACATAATGGGCTTTTTTTTTACTTTCAGATATACTTGCGATTTTTGGACTATGAAATGCAAAATTCAAATGAATGTAAAAGGAACTTTGTGGCTGTGTATGACGGAAGTAGTTCTGTAGAAGATTTAAAAGCTAAATTTTGCAGCACTGTTGCTAATGATGTCATGCTGCGTACAGGACTTGGAGTAATCCGAATGTGGGCAGATGAAGGCAGCCGCACCAGCCGTTTCCAGATGCTCTTCACATCTTTCCAAGAACGTAAGGCACATTTTGTCTCAAATTGAACTAATGCACCATAATAGCTGTTTATCCCTCATAATCAAGTTGTTCTTTACAAAATTTTCATTTTTCCCCCTTTACCTCTTAGACCCACTGAAAAAGCACAGTAGCATAAGAATTCTGTTTTGTGTTTCAATGGTTTGATTGGGTTTTGCAGAGCTGAAATCATTTACCTTTTTAAAGTAGGATTTGAATCCTAATCCTAGAAATGTGTGGGCTGTACAATGCATACAAAGAAATTTATAATAAGTATTTTCCTTAAGTGACAAATTATAAGCCATTAAAGGATTTCTGTCACCTGAAAAATGTGTATTAAGCTGGCTGACATTAACGATGTGCTAATGTCAGCTGAACATAACTATATTAGTGCCATCTCACTGCCTTCTCCTAGAGGCTCTGTTCACCCACCTCTGGCCACGCCCTGCTTCACTAGATTGACAGGGCCATGCAGCATCCACCTCCTCCTGCCAGCCCTGCCTCATCCACTGTTTAGTCGTTGTTCTGGGTTCTGAGGGAATAGAAGCTAACCTGCAGTAATGACCACCACACAATGGACAGAGATTTTTTTTCTTTATACATCTATTTACTGCTGCTTCGCTGCTTATAATAGCTGATTGATTGGAGAGCTAGGTGCTTTATCCCCACCAATATGATATTGATGACATATTCTAAAGATAAGTCATCAATATTCAGAATCCAGACAGTCCCTTTAAAACCCTTAAAGTGGTTGTGCAAGAATAGGCGTGTTTTGGGGAACCCAGACCCCCCTCCCCCCATTGTGCCTGACCTGCAAAGGGAAGATGACTTACCTGCTTACCAATGCTCCATCTCCTGCAGGCGTGCGAGGCACAGATGGGCTCCGGTGATGTCAACATCCGACTTGACATGGCTGCAGCCAATTACTGACCGCGGCAGGGTCAAGCTCCTGTTGCATCATATGACCATTGGTCATGACGCAAGGGGAGCCGGACACTTCTGCGGCCAGTGTTTGGAATGAGTAAGTCATCTTCCCTTTGCAGTTCTGGCAACCGCCCACCCCCCCTCATTCTTGCTCAAATCCTTTAATATTGTTATCAATTTTGGTCTTACAAAAACATTGATCAGGTGTAACTTTATTCTTTACATAACTGTAGCCATTTAAGGTCTTATATTGAATTTATTTTTAGCAACATTATATAGTCGTATTTATATATATTTTGTAAAGAAAATCAATGAAAATATATTTTTACACCTTTTTGCATTTCATCACATGTTGAAATGGATTAGCATGGAGTTTTAACTTACTTAAGAAACAGAATCAAACAGTATTGTAGCCAAAAAACAAAGATAAAAACCTGTAATACAGAGGTGCAAAATGAGCACCACCACCAAAGTGCAAGCAGTCCCATAAATAACAGTGCAGGACCAGACCATAAGAGTAGCATAAATATCCCCACACAAGAACTAAAACTGTGTCCATAAGTAGAGAACAAATTTTCAAAAAAAAAAAGATTCTATCTGATTCATTTGAATCATCCAAGCAATTTGATTCTGGAATGAATTGATTGTACCCAAATTCAAAGTATGATAAAAGCCTGGAAGCCTAAAAGCCTCTCTTTCTCCCTCTCTCTCATTCTGGAAAAAATCTACCTAAACTAATCTGAAGAAATTCTGATTATACCAATCTAGAATTTTCTTTTAAATGTTGGGTCGAATTTTGATTCTAAAGAATCTATTCGCTCATCGCAGGAAGGCATCACATAGCTTCTCATATGTATTGTAATAAATATATAATAAATGAAATGAAGGGTGAAGGGTGAAATGATGGCTAAGAGCTCATTCACATCTGCGTCTAATGGTCCATTCAGGGCCTCCATCACAAATTTAAACAAAAATAGCAGAGAAAAAAAAATTGAAGGAAATGGGCTTTCTATCCTCAGGATAGGTCATCAATATCAGTGGGGTTCAACATCTGGCACTCCCAGTGATCAGTTGTTCCCTGCAGTTGCTGGTACGGAATGACTCCGTTTTTACAACATTGTTTCTGTGCCAGAAAAATCTTTTAAATCATAAGCTACCATACACAATTCTAACATTTTTGTCTCTAGACACCACCACAATGGATTTGAAAAGGACCTAACAAGATGTGCTTTAACTGCAGACTGTCAGCTTTTATTTGAGGGCATTTTCATCCCAATCAGGTGAATGGTGTAGGAATTACTACAGTTTGTATATGTGCCTCCCACTTGTTAAGGGACCAAAAGTAATGGGACAGAATAATAATTATAACTCAAACTTTCACTTTTTAATACTTGGTTGCAAATCCTTTGCAGTTGATTACAGCCTAAAGTCTGGAATGCATAGACATCACCAGACGCTGGGTTTCATCCCTGGTGAGGCTCTGCCAGGCCTCTACTACAACTGTCTTCAGTTTCTGCTTGTTCTGGGGGCATTCCCTTCAGTTTTGTCTTCAGCTAGTGAAATGCATGCTCAATTCGATTCAGGTCAGGTGATTGACTTGGCCATTGCATAACATTCCACTTCTTTCCCTTAAAAACTCTTTGGTTGCTTTTGCAGTATGCTTTGGCTCATTGTCCATCTGCACTGTGAAGCACCGTCCAATGAGTTCTGAAGCATTTGGCTGAATATGAGCAGATAATATTGCCCGAAACACTTAAGAATTCATCCTGCTGCTTTTGTCAGCAGTCACAGCGTCAATAAATACCAGAGAACCAGTTCCATTGGCAGCCATACATGCCCACACCATGACACTACCACCATCATGCTTCACTGATGAGGTGGTATACTTAGGATCATGAGCAGTTCCTTTCCTTCTCCATGTCTGTGAAGGTTCTCATTTATCCAGGTCATGGTATATCTGTAAAGAATAAATCAAGATAATTGGACTTGCTGTAGATTTCTTGAAAACATTTCAATCGTTCTTCCAACGAGCTTTCTCAATTCTGAGTGACTTGTACAATAATTCTCTGGGAATAAATATGTAACTGAATCAACATCTGGTAATTAGGTAATTATACCCAGCATGGGGTCAAAGGTGTTGATTCCATAGTCCTAATTGAAGTCAGTAGGTGATAATGACCTCCCAGAAAAAGTTGTCAAGACAGCATTGTAAGTGGCAGACAATAGATGTATAATAGCCTCTATTCAAACTTGGCTTCTCCATTTTTATGTAGATGGGTTTCTTCACACCTCGTTTGTACCAATCGGCCTCCTTATCCAAAACACATACTTGACTGTCTTCAAAGGTGTGACCTGTTTCTTTTAGATGTAAGTACACGGCTGAATCTTGACCAGAGGTTTTGGCTCTTCTATGCTGTGCCATACGCTGATGTAGTTGTTGTTGTTTTTCGCCGATATACAGTTCTGCGCATTCCTCATTGCACTGGACTGCGTTCACAATGTTGTCCATCTTGTGTTTAGGCGTTCGGTCTTTTGGGTGAACCAGTTTTTGTCTCACTGTGTTGCTGGGTTTAAAGCAGACAGGGATGCCTAATTAACAGATGTTGATTTAATTACATATTTATTCCCAGAGAATTCTTGTACAAGTCACTCAGAATTGAGAAAGCTCGTTGGAAGAACGAGTGAAAGGTTTTCAAGAAATCTACATCAAGTCCAGTTGCCTTGATTTTTCCTTCTCCATACTCTTCTCTTCCCATCACTCTGGTTCAAGTTGATCTTGGTCTCATCTGTCCATTGGATGTTGTTCCAGAACTGTGAAGGCTTTTTTAGATGTCGTTTGGCAAACTCTAATCTGGCCTTCCTGTTTTTGAGGCTCACCATAGGTTTACATCTTGTGGTGAACCCTCTGTATTCACACTGGTGAAGTTTTCTCTTGATTGTTGACTTTGACACACATCACCTACCTCCTGGAGAGTGTTCTTGATCTGGCCAACTGTTGTGAAGGTTGTTTTCTTCACCAGGGAAAGAATTCTCCGGTCA
The DNA here is from genome assembly GCA_033119425.1 of Bufotes viridis. NCBI lineage: Eukaryota > Metazoa > Chordata > Amphibia > Anura > Bufonidae > Bufotes > Bufotes viridis. The sequence goes on along the minus strand of CM065593.1, from coordinate 135,557,055 downwards.
TCCACCACAGTTGTTTTCCGTGGTCTTCCGGGACTTCTGGTATTACTGAGCTCACCGGTGCGTTCCTTCTTTTTAAGAATGTTCCAAACAATTGTTTTGGCCACGCCTAATGTTTTTGCTATCTCTCTGATGCGTTTATTTTGTTTTTTCAGCCTAATGATGGCTTGCTTCACTGATAGTGACAGTTCTTTGGATCTCATCTTGAGAGTTGACAGCAACAGATTTCAAATGCAAATAGCACATTTGAAATTAACTCTGGACCTTTTATCTGCTCATTGTAATTGGGATAATGAGGGAATAACACACAACTGGCTATGGAACAGCTGAGAAGCCAGTTGTCCCATTACTTTTGGTCCCTTAACAAATGGGAGGCACATATGCAAACTGTTGTAATTCCTACACTATTCCTTTACTATTACACTAAATTAAACCTGACAGTCTGCAGTTAAAGCACATCTTGTTTGTTTCATTTCAAATCCATGGTGGTTGTGTCTAGACCCACAAATGTTAGTAGTTTGTCGATGTCCCAATATTTATGGACCTTTTTGTATATAGTATATACAGCAATGTACTGATATGTGAGGTCCGGGGTATAATAGATGCAGTGTGTACAGATATATAGTATATATAGCAGTGTACTGATATGTGAGGTATGTGGTATAATAGCTGTAGTGTGTATAGATATATAGTATATACAGCAGTGTACTGATATGTGAGATCCAGGGTATAATAGATGCCGTGTGTACAGATATATAGTATATGCAGCAGTGAACTTATATGTGAGGTACGAGGTATAATAGATGCAGTGTGTACAGATAAAATGATATATAGAGCAGTGTACGGATATGTAAGGTACGAGGTATAATAGATGCAGTGTGTACAGATATATGATATATAGAGCAGTGTACTGATATGTGAGGTATGAGGTATAATAGATGCAGTGTGTACAGGTACATAGTATATACAGCAGTGTACTGATATGTCAGGTATGAGGTATAATAGATGCAGTGTGTACAGGTATATAGTTTATACAGCAGTGTACTGATATGTGAGGTATGAGGTATAATAGATGCAGTGTGTACAGGTACATAGTATATACAGCAGTGTACTGATATGTGAGGTATGAGGTATAATAGATGCAGTGTGTACAGGTATATAGTTTATACAGCAGTGTACTGATATGTGGTATGATGTATAAATTACAGCTCGTACCTCACATATCAGTACGCTGCTGTATATACAATATACCTATACACACTGCATGTAGTATACTTCGTACCTCACATATCAGTACACTGCTGTGTATACTATATATATTTCTACATATTGTATCTATAATACTGTGTAATATATGCAGTGTGTGTGTGTATATATATATATAATATATAGTCTAGAAAAAAAACACAGGCAGCACCATCCAAGGTTAACACAGCGAGTGCAATGTCCAACTTCGGGCTCCAGGCATTGTCCCAAAATACAGAAAGAAAAAGATCGGACTGCACTCCAATTCGTGATCCAAAAGTGTAAAAACTTTTAATGACCCATTGGAGTGCAGTCCGATTTTTTTCTTTCTAAATAGATAGATAGATAGATATACAGAGCAGTATACTGATGTGAGACATATAAGGTATGATGCAGTGTGTACAGATACAGTTGTGTTCAAAATTATTCAACCCCCAATGCTGTAAAGGGTTTTAGGGAATTTAGTGTACATTTGTAATTGTGTTCAGAATAAAATCTTACAAGGATTTTTTAAAAAAGCAAATGCAACTAAAATGACATCAATTGTTTTTGTAATACAGTATTAAATGTTTTTTTTTTTGTAATTTCTTCATTGACACAATTATTCAACCCCTTAAAGACTACAACCCTTAAGAACAGAGGTTCATTCAAGTGTTTCCAATCAGGTATTGAAAATACCTGTGGCTGTCAAGGAGCAGCAATCAAGCATAATAAGACCCAATTAGGCAGATTTAAAATGACTGTGATACTCAGCTCCTTCTAGACATTTACTGGTGTGTTTACAAACATGGTGAAGTCAAGAGAATGGTCCAGGAAGACAAGAGAAGAGGTGATTTCTCTTCAGAGGAAGGGCAATGGCTATAAGAAGATTGCAAAGATGTTAAACATACCAAGAGACACCATAGGAAGCATCATTCACAAATTCAAGGCAAAAGGCACTGTTGAAACGCTACCTGGTCGTGGCAGAAAGAAGATGCTGACTTCGACTGCTGTGCGCTACCTGAAGCGCAAAGTGGAGAAAAGTCCCTGTGTGACTGCTGAGGAACTGAAAAAAGATTTGTCAGATGCGGGTACTGAAGTTTCAGCTCAGACAATTAGGCGCACACTGCATAATGAAGGCCTCCATGGCAGAACTCCCAGGCGCACCCCCTTGCTGTCTCCAAAGAATAAGAAGAGTCAACTGCAGTATGCCAAAAGTCATGTGGACAAACCACAAAAGTTTTGGGATAGTGTTCTGTGGACTGATGAAACAAAATTAGAACTGTTTGGGCCCATGGATCAACGCTATGTTTGGAGGAGGAAGAACAAGGCCTATGAAGAAAAGAACATCTTACCTACTGTGAAGCATGGCGGGGGGTCAATCATGCTTTGGGGCTGTTTTGCTTCTACAGGTACAAGGAAGCTTCAGCGTGTGCAAGGTACCATGAATTCTCTTCAGTACCAGGAGATATTGGATGAAAATGTGATGCAGTCCGTCACAAACCTGAGGCTTGGGAGACGTTGGACCTTTCAACAGGACAATGATCCCAAGCATACCTCCAAGTCCACTAGAGCATGGTTGCAGATTAAAGGCTGGAACATTTTGAAGTGGCCATCGCAGTCACCAGACTTAAATCCGATTGAGAACCTCTGGTGGGACTTAAAGAAAGCAGTTGCAGCGCTCAAGCCTAAGAATGGGACTAAACTGGAGGCTTTTGCCCATGAAGAATGGGCGAAGATACCCGTAGATCGCTGCAAGACACTTGTGTCAAGCTATGCTTCACATTTAAAAGCTGTTATAACTGGAAAAGGATGTTGTACTAAGTACTAAGATTGAATGTCACTTGGGGGTTGAATAAAACTGATAATGATGTGAGCACAGAAAAGACATTTGTGGTTATTTCATTATAAATGTTATGTTATATTTGTCTGACTTACAAGTGCCTCTTTGATTTAATTGTAAACAAGATGACTGAAATGATCAAAATCAATGTCAAACTGGCCAAAACACTCAATTTCAGTGGGGGTTGAATAATTTTGAACACAACTGTATATGTGGTCAGTTATAAATTATGGTCACTGTGTGTCGGGTACATGAGGTAGTGGTCACTGTAACTGTCTGAAGTGTTATATATGAGTGAGCAATGAATAAAAACAGGGCATGGGGGGAGGGGGGTAATGACGAGAAGTGGAGGACCTCTTCTTACCACTCCATTCCAGTCTGTATGGACCAATGCAGAGCTGATTGTGAACTTCTAATACTTGCTGTTAGGGGTTAAAGGACCTGTGATGATGTCATCACAGGTCCTGGCAGATATACCTTTCAAACCTAGGAACTACACCATATTTGGTGCAGTTCCTTTGCTAGATCCTACCGAACCTGTGACGTTGAAGATGATGTCATCACAGGTCCTGGCAGATGCACTGTTTTAACCTGGGGACTACATTTTACACTATGCAGTTCCCTTACAGAGCCTGTGATGACATCATCAAAGGTCCTTTAGCTTTAGAAAGATAGACCGGAACAATTAGGGGGCAGGGCTTCTTTTCCACTGGGGGGTCCCCCTTCCTCACGGCCCCATAGCAGCTGCGTGGTCTGCCTATATGGTGGGTACGCCACTGGTAGAGCCCCACCTTTATTTTTTGTAGTATTCATATGTGATTCAACAGAAAAAAACTTCCACTGGGGAGCTCCCCTTCCTCACGGCCCCATAGCAGTTGCGTGGTCTGCCTATATGGTGGGTACGCCACTGGTAGAGCCCCACCTTTATTTTATGTAGTATTCATATGTGATTCAACAGAAAAAAACCTTTGGATGCCTGCATATTAAAATGCTACTGTACTAAAGTACAGTAGGGGGGGGCACCCATCTGGGTATTCTTTGCAGACTGCTAACGATTCATATATGGCTTCTAGCAGCAATGATGAAGAAATAGTGCAATATAGTCATGGGAATGGATGCTGTGGGATTGTTGTTGCATGAGAAATGCAGGTGGTTTCTGGAGCAGACATGTCAGGAAAGGTATAAGTACAGTGGGGAAAATAAGTATTTGATACACTGGCGATTTTGCAAGTTTTCCCACCTACAAAGAATGGAGAGGTCTGTAATTTTTGTTTGCAGGTACACTTCAACTGTGAGAGACAGAATCTAAAAAAAAAAAAATCCAGAAAATCACATTGTATTATTTTCAAATAATTAATTTGCATTTTATTGCATTAAATAAGTATTGATACAATAGAAAAACAGAACTTAAAGAGTTAGGTAAAGCGATGTACATGCAAAACGGCACCCAGGGATGTCCCTGCACTTACTATTATCCCTGGGTGCCGCTCCGTTCGTCTGCTGTAGCCCCTGGTACCGGCGCACATGCTCCTGCTAATCTTGCTGTGGGAGGAGACATCCTCTTTTGCCCTGGGCGTCTCCTTCTCCCAGGCTGGAGCGCTGGCCAATCGCAGCGCTCAGCTTATATCCTGCAACCTCCCATCCTAGGGTATTCCTCGATCTTAGGGTAAAATTCAGTTAGTAGGTTCCAATGGTGTTTGATGATATTAGTAATCTAATAGGAGTAAGGATGGAAAGTGTGTACGAAAGGTATTCTTTTGCCCAGATTTTGTTGTTTGTTGATGGTGGGAGAACTACATTTTTGAATTACTGGTGTGTGGATAGCATCTATCTCGAAATTTCCCTGCCATTTCCTCTTTTCTTTACCTTCTTGTTTGTTCTTTAGTGACAATTCTATTAACTCGTGTGAATTGGGAGAACGTTAGGTGGAAATGGAGTGACAGCTGTCATAGTGTAAAAGATTATTTCTGTCTGTCGGTTCACAGTATAGATCTGTGGTCAGTCTACCATTGGCATTTTTGAGAACTGAGGTGTCTAGAAAACTGATCGAGTGTTAGTCATGGTGTATAGTGAATTGAAGTTCTGGATATATGTTATTGATGAATTCATGAAATGTGTTCAAGGTTTCTAGGGACCCATCCCAAATTCAAAATATATCATCAATATACCTTCTCCAGGTCTTAGAATATTGTATGAAGAGGGGGTTGGTATAGATTAATTCAATCTGTACACGTGTCATGTAGGAATTTGCATAGGGCGGTGCCACATGTGAACCCATTGCTGTCCCTTGTTTCTGTCAAAAGAAAGTATCTTCAAACATAAAGCAATTTTCTTTCAGTACCAAGGTAAGGAGGTCCAGATAAAATCTTATGTGTGTCTCAGGTGTGTTAGCTTCTTGTAACAAAAGTCTGGTGGTCCTGATTCCTTTATCGTGTTGTATGGACATGTAAAGGCTGCTGATGTCCCAAGTGACAAGGTAAGTATCTTCAGAGAGTGGGCCTATTTGTTCTGTCAGTTTAAGAAATGATGAGGTGTCCAATAGGAATAACTTGGTGTCTTTAATGAGTGAGGTGAGGACCTTCTCTAGGAGGATGGATAGTGGAGATAAAATGGACGCCACTATGGGTCGTCACATTGGTTTCTCTAAGGTCTTGTGAATTTTGGGTAGTGTATAGAAAACTGGAGTTATAGGGTATGAATTGATTAAAAAGGACACTACTTTTTCATCAAGTATGCCTTCCATCTGGTACTGTGTTAAAATCATTCTAATCGTATTGTCAATAGTTGAAGTGATATTACGATCGAGAGAAAGCGCCTGTCTCTCCACGTTGTTCAGATTCAGCAATAGACGGCAATCGCCCTCTTTCATTCTGCGCATAAAAAGTTCAGTGTCTCTATTAACCAGTTTAATAAACACCTCCACCCCTGGAGAGGATTTAGGGGGCATAAAGTTGCTTTTTAAACAAAGTTCCAGTGAATTCAGGTTAATCTGGGAAGGGGGGACCGTTTGAAATGTGATGGATTATCAGAGAAATAGCCTGTTCTTACTTTTGTTTCAGCAGTCCGATCCTGTAAAAGGGCTGAAAACAATCTTTAATTCACAGCCGGCAAGCTCCTCCAGTTCGGCTTGAAGTCATGGGGACAGCGGCCTCCTTGATTCAAGCCATGGTAACCCCACCCCCAAAGGGGCATTGACGGGGGCAGGGTTACTGCGGCTTGAAGCAAGGAGGCTGCTGCCCCCATGACTTCAAGCCTGACTGGAGGAGCGCGCCTGCCAGGAATTAAAGATCGTTTTCAGCCCTTTTACAGGATTGGACTGCTGAAACAAAAGTAAGATTAGAAACAGGCTGCTGGATACTGTATGGTGCTGCTGGCGGCTTAGGACCGTTTTTTGAGTTGACAGGTTCCCTTTAAGTCTGAGATTCCTGTCTAATTTTTGTAGGTCTATTTCAAGTTGAAATGTGTCAAAAGGGTAGGTGGGGCAGAAAGATAATTCTTTCTGTAACAATGATGATTCCGTCGGGCTCAATATGGTGGATGAGATATTAATCACTAGTGGTTCAGTCTTACCTGTGATCGAGTGGTCAATGGGTCCCGATTTCTTTCGGACGCACTGACCCACCCTCTGCATAGGTCGTCTCTTGGCTAGTTTCTTCTCCCTAAAAAAGAAGTGGAGGCTTGTGTCGTGTTGGAACTTCTTTCCATACTGGAACCTGATCTTGATGAGGTCTGTAATGAAGATCTTTGTCTGTTGTGTGAAGAGTAGAAATATTGCCATTTGTAGACTTTGTTATTCTTGTAGTCTTCTGAGTCTCGTAGAAACATCTTCCTTTGTGTGGCTTCTACTTCTTTCTTGTGTGTCTGAAGTGTCGTGGTCACTTGTTCTTGGAGTTTATGGAAGAGGACACTGGTAGCTTTCCTCTATACCTAGAAGTCATCTCGGCTCTGATCGTGTCTATAATAATAAACTGGGTAGATTCTTTAATAATCTATCAAGTTTTTTATATGAACATAGTCTGGTTGAGATGCTGTACATTGAATATATGTATGTAGTGCAGTAAGTCTACTGTGTTATGTGCCACTTGTGCAAGGTGAGGGAGACTAGGGGCCCATCTTGCTCAGGAGCCCACCGGTGAATTCACCTGTACGCCTGTGGTCCAGTCCGAGCCTGTATACACACACATTTGTGTTTGTATAAACATACTTAAATGCTACACTTGGCAACAGGACTATTAGATATATCGGAAGAACTTTCTTGATTGTTGCATGAAAGTCGAGTTTTAACCATGTTATACATGACATGAAATGCCAAGGTAAGTGGATATTTTCAACACAATACCATCTTGTGCTATGATCAAACACTGCCATCTGCTGTAAATGTTTTCTCTTGCAGCTTGTAATTCTCTTTCTCTCAGCTCTGAATATAGGGACTGTATTTCCAACAGTTTTATTAACATGCAGAATGTGTAATAAATCTGTCTATTATATTCCATACATTGAGGTCACTCTCGTACAATATTATAATTTCTTATGATCAAATCAGCAAAAAATCAGGAACCGTAAAGGTCTTCGACTTGTTGTGTAAATTGATCTTCATACCTAAAATAATATTTAAACCTGAGCACACAGTAATTTTTGCAATTCATTTACAGTTTAAATATTTTTTAAAAATAGGTACAAACACTAATTCTTTTCATTTTAAGGAGTTTTCCCATTAAGAGAATTTATCACCTATCTACAGGATGAATGCATTATCGCTGAGGATCTGACCAGTGGGACTCCTACCAGTTGAGAGAACAGGGATTACAAAGTCCCCAGTGTGAATGGAGCACAGGCATAACCACTGTTACATTCACTTCTATGGTGCTGCCAGAGATAACATGAGCGCCACTGCTGTGTTCACACATCATGTTATGAAAATTCAGCTTTGTATTGAACCATTTAGTTAAAAAAAGAAGCTTTAAAAAAAAAACACATGAAAAATACGTCAAAAACTGCATGAAAAAACACTTTTTGTATTCCGCGCTGATTTTTTAAGCGTGTTTTTCAAAAGAGTGTGAACTGGCCCTTTTATTTTCATTTTTTCTGCATAAATGAGGGCTCTGGCAGGGCTCGATAAAAATACTACAGTAGCAGACCTGGGGACCTTCACTAGGCCCTGGGCTGGCATTACAGCTGATCAACACTCCTACTGATCAGAGGGTAAAGAGCAAGTCCTCCTCTGTCTACCTAACCATTCATATGCCATGGTCGCTATTGACTGTGGCATCTGAGGGGTTAAGCAGCTGGGTCCAGGTCTTCATCAAACCAATGAATCTTTATATAATCCAGGTATAAAAGCTTACAGCAGTACATCAAATTCTGATCATTACCACGAACAGCCTTCAAACATCTCACTTGTCCTCACTCATTCTGAAGCCATGATTAAGAATGAGTGAGACGTTTGAAACGTGTAGGCTGTTCCGTGGTGATGGTCACAATTTTCTGTACTGCTGTAATCTTTTATACTTAGAGTAAGGACCCTTTCAGACGACCGAGTACAAGACTCCAGAATCGCAGCGGGAGTATGTGGCAGCTTCCGTCCTGACCTCCCAGCACTGACGAGGTCGTATAGCATTATATTGGTTTATGATGCTATGTAACCGTTACAGTTCATGATGCTGTCAGTGTTATCCAATACATTCCAAACCCTTAAGGGTTGCATAGCATCATAAATCAATATTATGCTATGCCACCCCCTCAATGCTGAGAGGTCAGGATGGGAGCTGCTGCATACTGATGCTGCGAATCCAGAGTGTCGAAGTCGCTCGTCTGAAAGGGGTCTAAATAAAGATTGATCGGTTTTACGAAGTTCTATATTAATCGTTTGTTCTACGTGTCTTACCGCTTGGTCAAGTGGAAATCTGCACACAGTAAACGATAGCAGCAAGCAACCTAGGTGAGCTGGATTTTTTTCTCTGTGAAACTGCAGGTGGGTGTTAGCTTATTAACAGCTTGCCGATCTATAAGCCGGAATTTTTATGCCATTTTTTTTTTATTTATGCATTTATGCAAAAGTGAATGTGCTAATACAATGTCCCATGTGAGAAAATATCTAGGTACAGTACTATCATTTATATTTTAAAATGTATTATTCAGGCATTATTTGTGTATGTCTAAGGGTCCATTCACACGTCCGTAAACATTTGGTGGAGATGCAAAACACGGGCGACCGCACATCGCCGGCACTATAATAGAAAATGCCTAATCTTGTCCGCAATTGCGGACAAGAATAGGACATGTTTTATTTTTTGTGGAAACGGAAGTGTGGATACGGAAAGTCGGATCCGTAAATGCGGATGTGGATAGCACATAGTGTGCTGTCTGCATCTTTTCCTTCCCCATTGGAAATGAATGGATCCACACCCATTCTGCAAAATTGTGGAACGGATGTGGACCCATTTTGTGGACGTGTGAATGGAGCCTTAAGCATGCAGTGTCCCAAAGCTACTGGCAGCAAAAGGTTTACCAGAGAGACTGTATATTTCATCTGTACTTCATAACTAGTCATGCGAACCTGATGTTATGCTTTTGTGTTTTTTTTACTATTAAATGGTAATGTTTTGCTATAGTTGTTTTTTTTTTTTTACAAAGCATAGCATTTTGATAAGTAAACATAATCATTACCCTCTTTTTTAATGTTTCCCTTTCTTTTCAGCTCCGTGTGAAGCAAATTCATTTTTTTGTCATAGTAATATGTGCATTAATAATACATTGGTCTGCAATGGAGTTCAGAATTGTGTATACCCTTGGGATGAAAACCACTGCAAAGGTAATAGAATATGAATTGATAGGAGTTCATTATGTTAAAAATAAAGAAATATTAATAAAATACAGGGTTTACAGCTATTGCTTTTTTTTTTGTTTTGCATCAATTTGAGTTCTATTAAATGATCTGTTGATGGATCCTTCATTATTAGTTTTGTGCTAAATAACATTTAACAAGAAAAAAGTAAAAAAAAAGGTTTTAGCTTTGAATTATGCATGCAGTTTTTGTGCAGCTGACCTAACAAATTTCCCTGTGAAATCAGAGGCTGGGTTACTCTACAACGGAACTGACTAAAAAGCCAATGGCAATTAATATCAATTTGCATCCATTTTTTAATTCATCTCGCATGACTTCCGTAGTAACAAGATTAGCTAGTCATGATGGACCAATACCTATATAGATATCATCGGGTCTAAAAGAAAACAGCTTGCCAATTTTGAAGTCTTTAGCAATGTTGCAGACAAAGATATTTCATTTTCTGTAATAACTAACCCTTCTATACATGAGTGGTAGCAGTATTGCCAAGGAAACATTGAAATAGATGTTCAAACTCTGCAGCACACCAGATATTAAGATCATGCAGAAAAGATGTGTAAAGAGATGACAATGTCAGGGTGAGTAGCAGGCAAACCTTTGTTTAAGTCCTGCATGTTGGACACCACCACTTGGCACACACCAGCAACCAGCTTCCCTCCCCCTGTACTTAAACTGTTTCTCAAGTGCCCTGCCCAATGCATGAATTCAGCACTTACCAATCTGTGCAGCTCCCTCTTACCCTTCATTTGGGAAAAGGTCTTTTCCCCCTCTGTGATGAGTGTCCTTATCATGACGTGTGACAGTTCTCAGTGCCACTTCTATGGCAACTGGATGGTTGGCTGACTGAGGAGTTCCTTGCTCCCTTGCCTGCTCAGCACTTAAAGGGTTATCCAAACTATAAAACATGCACCCTAATGCCCGGGCCCCTCATATAGTTTATACTTACCCCGCTTCCCAGCACCCACGTCACTCCTGATCTTCGCGTGACCACCGCATCTCCCGGAGGATTCAGCGACGACATTAATGGGATCATGAGTGACTCGGGTGCATGGAAGCAGGGTTAATATAATCTACCTGAGGGGCTCGGGCATTGGGGGGGAGCATGTTTTATATTTTGGATAACCCCTTTAAAGGTCCTTTACACTGGCTGACAATTGTACAGATCATCGCTATCCAGCGTTATTAGTAACACTCATTAGCAATAATTATCTGATGAATGAGCAAAATGCTCGTTCATCCGGTAATTGTATCTTTTGTGCAGCACAAAAAATCATTGTTTCCAAGTGGCAGTACGTGCTGCTTAAACATAATCTGCTGCCATGAAACGACACAGTATGGGGAAGAGCGATGGGATTAGCGATCGCTCCTCCCCAGACTCTGGAGGAAGTCAGTGCATGTGAATGCAAAACCTCCTCCACTAACGTTCAGCAGATTTTTGGGAAGAACTGCTTCCTTTCCGACAATCTGCTACATCGTCGACCCGTGTAAAGGGACCATTAGTGACTCTCCTCCACTGGCTTTGCACAGGAACAGGACAGATAACACAGACAACCATTTTGGTGATACACAAAAGAAAGCTGAGCCTCTAATGCCACAAGATGTAAGGTAGCTATCCTATAAGTCAATGCTAGATCTTTCAACTAGGCATTGAGACCTAACTAGGATTATAGCTAAACCAGTACCTCATCTGCAGACAGCTGTCTCAGAGTGATTGAAACAATCATCAGTTCAGTGCAGAGAGAACTGGCTTAACAGGGTGTGAGACATAGGAATCAAGGGAAGAAATCCACAGTCAAATCCCCATGTTAGTTATTTGGATTTTGCTGTGGTTTAAGTGGATATAATCAAATTTGCAACAGATTTTTATCTCGCCTGTGGACTGGACAGCTTGTTGTTTAGTAAAGTAGCTGTTTGGAAGATGCCTGACCTGGCACTCTAAGGGTATGGTACTGTGGAGTGGAATACCAAGTGGCTGAGATGTGGATGTGCCTTAAATTACATCTGCATTGAAGTGTGGCACGATTTACAAATCGTTAAAAATTGATTAATCATTGATTGTTGATTATTAATGTCCATGCGGTTTTGTGGAGGCCATTACCAAGCAGCAATCATTTCAGCTTGAAAGATTTGCACATTATCCTGTATTTTCCTAATGCATAACAGCCACTTCTTGGCTGCCTGGCTTTTGATCCATGGGACCATACACTTAAAAATAAGTGAATCAGGTGGCTGCTGCACAAGCTGTTTTCTTAAACTAAAACAACAGCCTATGAGCTTTTAAGAAAGAAACTGGTGTGGCAGATGCCTGGTGCATGATGGGTTGTAGCAAGTTTCAGATGAGGGGAATAGAGGAGGAGCACAGCTAATCACAGTCATGAGAGGAATAATCATCATGGTGGTTCTTTACTGTAAGAGTTGTTAGACTATGAAACTCTCTGCTACAAGATGTATTTCTTGAAAAATATGACGTTAGTTATGGGAACTAGATTTTTGGGGCTGGAACACTACCAAAAAACCTAATTTCCATATTTGGAGATGGAAAGGATTTTGTTTTTCATAATATGGGGCAGTTGCAACATACAACTGTAAAATCAAACACAATGTAACAGCATTTTGTGCGGTGTGTATTAGTTTGGGTATTACTAGTTGAGTATTTTCGTCTTATGTTTTAGTGGCATGCATTTAGATGTGTGGCTGCCTCCATTTTGGTCGTGCACTGTTTTTTTTTTTTTTTTAGTGCAATATATAGCTGAAGTATATTCTTCCTGAATTAATTGGAGGTGTGCTGGCACAAAGAGAAGTAACATCGAGCAAAGACATGAGGATCCTACTCTCCCTAAATTTATTTGAGGCCGGTTGCCAAAGAGAGAGGTATCATATAGAGTAGGTTCCCATCTAGAAAGAAGTCACCTTCTCAGGGTGAATCGGCACAAATGATTTTAGTTAACAAATATATTACGGTAGTTAATTTCCTCATAGTTATTTGATATAAGTAATGTAGCATTAGTTTATATATATGCTGAGTGATGTTGTATTGTGTTTGCTTTTACTTTTGTAGTTTCAGCCATGGTGACACACACCTCCACAATTACTTCATTCTACAGGATGTGCTGACTATGTCTTTTGTTTTTTCAGCATCATACAGATGTGTCCTTCCTCAATCTGCCTCTAAACTGAACATATCTAAATGCATGGTTCAAGATGTTAAACATCAATAAAACATATGTGTCCAATGAATGCCTCAACAGTTGTCATCTATCTGATATGCATCGGACATCCATCGCCCATAGACTTCCCTGTTTAAAAAAAAAAGTATATGTTAACGTATCTGTTTTTTTTTCCCTGGATTGCCATAATGGATGCCTCTGACAGTTGCCATCTGTCAGCCATTCATCGCCCATAGACTCTCATATTAATAAAATGTAAACATTTAAGGTATCCTTTTTTTCACTGGGTGGCATAGAATTGCAATGAATTGACATAAAAAATTGTGACAGATTGTATCACTTAGCACACTTCAAGAAAGGTTAAGGGTCTACACATCTGTAGGCTGTAGGGGTTTTTATGTTCCTATCGATCAATTATAGGTTGGACTTGATGGACCTGTGTGGTTTTTCAACATTATTAACTACAGTATTTACCATTGTAACACTGCCCATTACAATACCCATATAAGTTCCATTACAAGTCCTCAACATTTTAGAACCAGCCACTGTGCTGAGAGTTTTTCTATAGTACTCTCATAAAAGAGGCAAGGACAATGCTCCATTACAGAGTCAACCATCATGTTCTTATAATACTACCAGCTACAGAGCCTGCAAAGGAATGCCAACCTCGGTGGGCTCAAACTAATGCCATATGTAGTACAATATATACAGTACCTTCTTGATGTGGTTCCTCTGTTTTCAGAACTCTGCACTCAATAGGTAGATGCTTGCAAGGTGGCAGTAAGAAATCTGTCTTCTGATTAGTACTGCATACAAAGATGTCATGTACTTCCCAATTTTCACGATTGATATCTAACAATTGTTTCATTAATTTATTTTGTTTTTATTGTCAATAATGTATCTTTTCAATGTTCTTGTCCTACAGAAAAAAGAAAATCCAGTCTTTTCGACCAGCTTACAAATACCAGTGGGACAGTTATAGGGGTCTCTTCCTGCATTGTTATCATCCTCATTATTATCTCTGTAATAGTACAAATCAAACAACCTCGTAAAAAGTTCATCCAAAGGAAGGCAGACTTTGACCAAACAGTTTTTCAGGAGGTGTTTGAGCCTCCACATTATGAATTATGCACTCTTAGAGGTTCAGGAGCTGCAGCAGACATTGCTGATGTTGCTGATGATTTTGAAAATTACCATAAATTACGGAGATCATCTTCAAAATGTGTTCATGACCATCACTGTGGATCACAACTGTCAAGCACTAAGGGCAGCCGTAGTAACCTTAGTACAAGGGAAGCACCCATACTAACAGACACACCAAACCAGCCTGTTATACCCAATCTACAGCCTTTGAATAGAAGAAACATCTTGGTAATGAAGCATAGTTATTCACAAGATGCCACAGACACATGTGACATTGACGAAATTGAAGAGGTTCCCACTACAAGTCACAGGCTATCCAGACATGACAAATCTGTTCAGCGGTCAGTATCAATAAATTTTTGATGAAGACATTTGCTTAAGGACTTGCTCGTTCCTCCAGATATTTACTTTCATATTTTTGTTTCATCACTCATTTCATTACCTTATGATTTTTAGTAATTTTTTATTTATTTTAGATAATTAAAAAAATTGTAGAATAAGCACACACCCATTTACGATCTCATTTAAACATTTATAATTAGTTGACTGGTTCATAAGAATTCTAAATGATAATGCATCCATAGATTGTTAAACTTTTACTAACCCTCCTTTTGCAGTGAATGCTTCTATTTGAATTTCCAGATTGCACTTTTTACTATCTTGAATTATGTCATGCTCCTACATGCATGCAATATTACATTAACATATACAGTATGTATGAACTATTAGAATTTTAGTTATTATAACCAGTTCTTATAAATGGTACTATTGATCACATATTACTAGAAATAATATGTGGTTCTGTTTTATGAATCAGTAAGAAATCTAGCAGAACATTTTAATAAGGAAAAAGAAAACCAAACAATAAAAAAAACTTTTTATGTAATGCATACTGAATGACTGTGAATAAGATTTATATACATATAGCAAGATAAATAATCGCTCCATAAACCATTGAATGTTATATCACTATCTGTATGTTTACCTGTGTTTGTATTGCATGCATACTTGTGCTTATGTGTTTGTTTACATGCACTACATGTTTTCTTTGCACATTAAAATCACTAATATCTCTCAAAAACTCTTCTCTTGTTTTAATGTGTTTTGCATGCCCCTGTGTTTTTTTTTTGTACTTTGTGATGTGTTTTTTATGACCATTTTCTGAACGTAATCTGTTTTATGCAAACACATTGAATGAAATAGCCATAACATTCCAGGTTCTGCCTCATTGGGTCTCTAAACAAACATGAAACTGAATACAACACAACTAGGGTATGAAAATCAGAACTTAAGGTAAGGCAATACATGGCATGTCTTAATTTAATATATTTTAATGTTGATGAAATTATTAAAGGGACACTAACATGTGGCTGATTTATTTACATTTTTTTTAAATGAATAATTGTTTGTATCTTGAAGCAACTTTAAAAATTAAACTGTGATAAGTAAAAGGAGCAAATTAGAAGGGTTAAATACCCCCAAAATGCCAATCATTTACTCACTTAAAAGGGTTCAGCTCTTAACCCAGACATATCCCCTTCTTTCCCCACTCAGCCCCTCTGACATGAGCATCAGAACATTTCATGCTCTGGTGCTCTTCCTTAAATCGCACAGGGCAAGGGCTTTTTCTGGAGATCCAGAGGCTTCCGTCTAGCAGTTATCCCAGTGACGTCTGTAAAACGGCTAGGGCAGCGCTAAAGCCCGCCCATGAGTGCCAGTGACGTTACCGGGAACACTGCTAGGTGGAAGCCTCCGCCTATCAGTGCTAAAAAGTAAACAAAAAAGCCCTTGCCCTGCACGATACAGTACAGGGCAAAGGAGAGGATAAGAGTATAAAATTGTCAGAGGGGCTGAGTGGGGGAAGAAGTGGATATGTTCAGCTTTAAAAGTTATCTTGATGTCCTTATTTAAGAGATGCTTAAGGCATAAAAATAGTGATTATTGTAATGATGATCAGTACTCACTGGGTGGTAAGTGGGCTGGTGCACTCTCCTGGATCCACCCAGATCCAGAGAGAAGAAATATATAGAAGAGTGGGGGGCACTCAAATATCCGGGAAACCTGGACACATTAGGTTGTGCTATACACAAGGATTTATTACTCCTATTAAAAACAAACAGTGACTAAAACCTGTTAAAACAAACAAACACAGGCTAAAATATTGGCCTAGGATCCGGAGTGATGTCTCCAAAAATAGCCTAGTTACACATACAATACAATAGTTGCCTCAGATAAAAACAGCACATATAATGAGTTGTGATTAAATTCGCTAGTTCCTCAATATTAACGTAATGTTTACTGTATATACTTGGTGGTATATATTCGAACCAGTTTCAGTACCATAACAACATTAGTATGGCGGCGCTGAGTACATGGTATTGGACTAGTGCAACAATATGGTAAAATCCACTTCTTGGACCTAGACAAAGTTCCCAATATCCACTGTTCAATATATACCAAGTTCTATGATGTTTCCAATGTCCATTGATCAATATATAGCAGACACTATGGCGTAAGTTCCACAGTATATTATGAGTAGCCAGTACCAAGGTAAGTATAACAGATCGGTAGTAATGTATATATTGGTACTTTACCATCTCCCGTGGGTCCCTCCGCTCTTGCTACTAGCTGCCCGGACCTTGAACAGTGTCACATGTGGTCCCAGTCAAACGTGGCGTCCTTCGTGACCTGCCGCGTCTCACGTGATCAGGGTGAAGTCCACATGACTACCATTGAGGAAGGGGCGCGAACCCCGAAACACATCTGGTCAGGAGTGTCAGCAAGCCGATACATATCTTATGGACTAAGTTTGCCAAAGACATTTATGAGCAACAATTTTTGCAGTGGAGACACGGGCGTACAAAACTAGCAGGACCTGTGAGACACCGCAGGTCACAGGGTACGCCGCGTTTGACCGGGACCACACGGGGCGCCGTGCAAGGTCCGGGCGGCTAGCAGCAAGAGCGGAGGGACCCATGGGTGGTGATAAAGTGCCAATATATACATTACTACCGATGTGTTATACTTACCTTGGTACTGTCTACTCATAATATACTGTGGAACATACGCCAAAGTGTCTGCTATATATTGATCACTGGACATTGGAAACATTATAGAACTTGGTATATATTGAACAGTGGACATTGGGAACTTTGTCTAGGTCCAAAAAGGGATTATACCATATTGTTGCACTAGTCTAATACCATGTACTCAGCGCCAACTGGTTCGAATATATACCCTTAAGTATATATAGTAAACATTACGTTAATATTGATGAACTAGCGAATTTAATCACAACTCATCATACATGCTGTTTTTATCTGAGGCAACTATTGTATTGTATGTGTAAATAGGCTATTTTTGGAGACATCACTCCGGATCCTAGGCCAATATTTTAGCCTGTGTTTGTTTGTCTTAACATGTTTTAGTCATTGTTTGTTTTTAATAGGAGTAATAAATCCTTGTGTATAGCACAACCTAATGTGTCCAGGTTTCCCGGATATTTGAGTGCCCCCCACTCTTCTATATATTTTAAGGCATAAAAAAAAAAATGCATTCAGAACCGTTTCACTTTTTTCACATTTTTATGTTGTGGCCTTGTGCTAAAATTAAAATAAAAAAATCAAGTCTTTCCCCATCGTTCTGCCCATAGTGAGAATGTGGAAACTGAAGGGGTAATTTATTATACTGAGATATCCCTATATTAGGCATGTTTCAGATGCAGATGCAGCTGTTAGTTATGCCAATATCTGTGACGCCAGGTCTAAAATTGTGGGCAGGGACTGGACGGGAGACCCACCTCAGTCATCATTTTCTATGCCTGGTTTAGGCATAGATAATGGTCTAAATGTAAGACAGCTAGGAATCGGTCTTACATTAGGAACTAACATTGGATGTGTTGAAGTTAGGGAGAGGTCTGCGCCTCTTCATAACTTCGGTGGATCCTCCGCCAGCTGTGGGGCTTTATTAAGAACGGCGGCTAAAACTCCAGTCTTAATAAGTGTTCCCCTGAAAATCTTTGCAAATTTTTGGGAGGAAAAAAATAAAATATTACATACAAGTAGTCAGAGTTTTAGACCCTTTACTCATTACTTAGTTGAAGAAGCTTTGGCAGCAATTACAGCCTCTAGTCTTCTGGGGTATGATGCCACAAAATTTGCATACGTGAATTTGGGTGATTTTGTGTAATTTTTCTCTGCAGATTCTCTCAAGCTCTGTCTGGTTGGATGGGGACCATCTTGGAAAGCCAGGTCTCTCTGGCTGGTCCACCCACAGAGTTTTCCCTAGGCCACTCCTATATTGTCTTGGCTTTGTGCTTAGGGACTTTGTCTTACTGAAGGTGAACTTTCAGCCCAGTCTGAGGTCCAGTGCACTCTGGATCAGGTTTACCAGGTTTTCATTAAGAACATATCCATACTTTGCTTAGCTTTCCCTCAACCCTGACTAGTCTCTCTGTACCAGCCACTGAAAAACCTCCGTACAGCATGATGTTGCTATCATGCTTCAGTGTAGAGATGATGGTATTGTGTAGGTGATGAGCATTGCCTGGTTTCCTCAAGACATGATACTTAGAACCGAGGCCAAAAAGTTTAGCCTTCTTTTCATCAGACCAGAGAATCTTGTTTCTCAGTCTAATAGCGCTTCGTGTGCTTTTTTTTTTTGCAAACTCCATGTAAGCTTTCATGTGTCCTTTACTGAGGAGAGTCGTCTTTCTGTCCACTCTGCCATACAGTAAAACCAAACAGTACCTCAGAAAATTACAAAGAATTATTTATGGGGGCCTAGTAGTAACGCTAGAACACTCTTATAATCATTCAAACTAGTAGCCCAAATGAAATGAACAAAAGATACCTCAATTTTTTTTTATTAGACCATGATTATATAAAATACATATAGGTGAAAAACATAGAGGGGGCGAGAAAGAAATATCCCCCACTGAACCCTGCAGTACAGAGACAGTCCAGTCCAGTCCATAGGACCCAAAACATATAAGAAATAATATAAACATATTAAACATTGTCTCGTCCTATCTAAAGAAAGTTACACAAAGTAAAACTAAGTGTCATTATCGTCAAATCGATTTGGCCTGCCCGCGGCATCACTAAGCCCACCTGCCGCGTCACTAGCCTGTTCGCTCGCAGCACCACTAGCCCACCTCCTGGGTCACTAAGCACACCTGCCAATCCACTTACTTGTCTGCCCCGGCATCTTCTCCTGCACAGCCGATCAATATATGTGTAGTAACCCCTGAACTATATATATATATATATATATATACATATAAATATTTATATATACCGGATTTATTGCCCTATAAGACACACCTGCCCATAAGGTGCAACTTGGTTTTAGAGGAGGAGAATAAGATAATAATATTTTTCATTAGATCTCAGATCAGACCACCAATCAAACCCCCAATGTTAATCAGACCTCAGCTCACAGCCCCAATCAGACCCCCAATGTTAATTACACCCTACATCAGACCCCCAATGTTAATGGGACCCCAATAGGACCTCAGATCAAACTCACAATCAGACCTCAGCTCAGTTCCCAATGTACATAAATGACCCCCAATCAGAACTCAGATAAGAGTCCCAATATAAATAAGACCCCCATCATTTAGACCTCAGATGAGACTTCCATACCTCAGATGAGAACCACATACCTCAGATCAGACCACCATGCCTCAGATTAGTCCACTATGCCTCAGATCAGACCCCTATTCCTCAGATCAGACCCCTATGCCTCAGATCATCCCCCATTCCTCAGATTTGACCCCATGCCTCAGGTAAGCCCCCATGCCTCAAAACGCACAGCATGAGGTCACAGCACAGCCAACGGCAGAGGACCAGGATACGGTGAGTACAGAGACTGGGGAGTGCTGCATTTACAGCTTCCCGATCCTCCGGTACTAATGAGCGCTTCCATAACGGAAGCGCTTACTAGTATTCACACCATAAGACGCATTGACATTTCCCCCCCACTTTGGGGGGAGATATAGGGTGAAAAATACAGTGTGTACATTAACCCCTGAACTGCTGGTCTATATATTCTTGGTATGTTTTGTTTAATTAGAACAAAACAACACCAATAACTTTTCATTTACTTTAATGGAAAAAATGACACTATTTTGCTGTGTGAACATAGCCTGAGATTTTTCTAGGATAGTATCCAACCCTTTTTGAAACTCTATAACGCCAATATAGCATTAACAATGTCCAAGTGACAGCAACATAAATGTGTACAGTAAAACTGTCGCTATCCAGTGGTGAAAAATAGCCTCTTTAAAAACACACTGAAAGGTTGGACTTTTGGGGGAAGTTGCCTTCTTCTCAGTTTTCTGAACTGTAAAATAGTGGTCGCTATTTTGTAAAGAATTTGACATTTTTGGAAAATTCGTAACAAATTCGATTCATTTTGATCTGCTTCACTTAGCTCTAATCAGTGGCAATATGTTCCAGTTGGCATAGTAAAATGCCTCTATAAAATCACTGAAATTTGCTATGTTTTTCAGTAGGCCCCCTTTTTCCAGTTTACATGAGATAGCTACCCATTAGTGTGAGTTTACATCACCGTTATGGATTCCGTTGTTGTTTTCCGTTATAACATGGTTATAACAGAAAATAACAGAATCCATAAGACCATTTTGATCTGTCATAATAGCAGTCTATGGACAATCATAACAGATCCGTCTGGTTTCCATTATGCAAGACGGAAAACAAAGTCCTGTCGACAGGACTTTTTTTCTGTTCTGCATAACGGAAACCAGATGGATCTGTTATGCTTGCCCATAGACTTCTATTATGACGAAAAGCAAAACGGAATGCCTTTTAAAGGCTTCTGTTTTGCATTCCGTCATAATGGAAATCTAACCGATCCGTCCTGGTTTCCGGTATGCAGGACTAGACTTCTGCATAATGTAAACCAGGACGGATCCATTATGCTGCCCATAGACTTCTATTATGAAGGATCAAAATGGTATGCCTTCTTAAAGACTTCCGTTTTGACTTTGGTCTTATGGATTCCGTTACTTTCCGTTATAACCATGTTATAACAGAAAACAAAAACAAAATCCATAACGATTATGTGAAGTTTCAAGCTACAATTGGAAAAACATTTAATAAATTGTACATCATTAAATTGTATCAAAATAATTGTTCATCTTAGTCTCCCTTTAAAAATATTAATTTGTTTTTGTAATGTAATAAAATGTCCTAAATATTGTTTTTTTTGCCACTTAGATCATGTTTTTTACAGTATGTAATAAATACGTGAGATACTTTTCCTAGTTTTATGGTGATAATGATACATACAAATACTTGAATATTAATATTTTAATTTTTTATTCCCTATAATGATTTATTAACCAGCTTTTCAGTGTCTAAATATTGTATTTTAGTAGAACGTATGTGGCATTTTGTGTGGTTTTTACATTTTGAATTGTAATAACGTGACTGTTTTTCTTTTACTTTTTAGGATGGCCTGTTTAATTATTTATTTTGCTTTCAGAGAAGAATTTTTACAGCTCTAGGACACAAAAGAATATGTTCTATAGCAAATTATTTCACCCATTGTCAGAGAGTGGACTCTGTTCTAAACTCATTCCATTGCCTTCTTAATATAGGATATACAGACATTCCTGCCCTCAACACAGCGTTCCTGCTACTCAATGACATTGTTGTAATTTGGTTGCTGGCCACCAAGTGCTCCTTAGTTTTTAAATACATTTTAAAATATACTGGATACTTGAAGAAGAATCTGGTTACTGATTGCAGAATTCCCAGCAGTATTTGGTATTTTCCTTTTGACAAGGTCAATGTTATTTTTCTGATTTACTGAACAAAAAATTGATGTGAAAAATAACCCTCAATAAAAATTTCTTAATTTGTATATTATTTTCATTTTACTAATTACTTGAAATAAATGTTCCTGAATTTTCCAATTATAAGTACATAAATTAAACTTTAAAAAGAATGTGACACTACTATTATTACCTTAACAGATATTCTATAAAATATGATTGTTTTGATTAAAATACTAAATGGCAATAAGATGATTTCTACTGTCTTAATTTATATTTATTGCTTTTGGTCAAATTCTTCATTTGCAGTGATATAGTTAATCGTTATTGGCATATGTCAAATTATTTTTAATTTGGTAATTTGTCAATGGACGGGAATATATTCTAAATGGCTAGATAAATTCCTAGACTTTTCAGTGTAGTTATTCTAGTAATTCAGAATTTGGAGCAGAGAAGGATATTGGTTCTCCACCAAAATAAACAAATCAGGCTGGTGGTGCGAGTTAGAGTCTGGAATTGGTATAAATATATCCAGCTCAATAGAGTTCACATCCACCAATAGATACTAAGTGCTGAATGTGGGGCCCACACACAGAGTGGGATGAAACCAACCAGATCACTCCAGTACTCCTTTCCACAGTATGAATATGTCATCTATGAACCTCATCCATAACAAGATGGATAAGGTCCATGGTTCCATCTCCTCATTGAACACAATAAATTTCTCCCACCAGCCCAGGTATAGGTTGGCGAAGGTTGGGGCACAGGGACTGCCCATCGCCACCCCCCTGAGCTGGTGGTAGATGACCTGGTCAAAAATGAACACATTCCAATATAGAATGAAGTCCAACAATGTCATGACCAATGAATTGTGTTCTTTGAGGTGGGAACCTCTTTCATTGAGGAATGTCTTGTACAGACTACATCCCAGTTGATGTGGGATCGAGCTGTATAGCGCCTCCACATCCAAACTGGCAAGATGGGTGTTTTTATGACACTGGATGTCATTTAGTCTTCTTAGGCGTCCATCGAATCCCTCACATAAGACGGTAGGCAGGTGACAAAAGGTCTAAGTATTCTGTCCACATATATGCTAATCCTCTCAGTGAGCCCACCAATCCCCGACACTATCGGCCTTCCTTTGAAGGGAACAGTACCCTTGTGAATTTTAGGATACTGTAGAAGGCCGGCAGTGTCGGGCATGCAGGAAGCAGATATGTATGCTCGTTTTCACTTATGAGGTTGCGTCTTCTTGCCAGGATAAGAATGTCATTCAGTTCCCTCTTAAACCCCTCCATAGGATTATTTTCTAGCCTGGCATAGCAAGATCTATCATTCAGAATTCTTTTACACATATTCACGTAGCTCTCCACATCCAAGATGACAGTATTGCCCCCCTTGTCAGAGGGCTTAATGACAATCTTGGAGTCTTTCTGTAGAGAAACCAGAGCTAGTTGTTCCTATTCTGATACATTTCGTGAAAATGGATCATTTATGCGCAGAGATCTCATTTTGTTGGTAATCACTGTGAGGAAAACATCTAGGGGTGAGAACTCTGCCACTGGGGGAAGTTTTCTGGATGGTACTCTTAAATCCGTAAAGGGACCCTCACCTGGCCCTCTTTGTCCATCCTCCCAGAGGTCAGCCAGCAGTTTGACATCCGCCAATTCTGCCTCATTGATGCCAAGTTTCACACACTGTTCCCTATCATGTGTGAGGACATTTTTTTTCCATTTTAACTTTCTAACAAACAAGTTGATGTCCTTCACCCAAATAAATGGGTTAAACTTGCAATCCGGGACAAATGATAGCCCTTTACTCCCAGGACTCCCATCTCTTCCCTGCTCAGAGTCCATTTAGATAGGTTAATGATCTGTGATTCGTCGCTTGGTATCCTTCTAGTCAGTTTCCTCTCCTGTTCCTGAGGGGGTATTCTATTGTCTACGGGGGAGTTCCTAAAAAACCTCCCTGATACCCTCTCTCGTTGGTGCCCCTTGCCCGACCTCTACCACTACTCCTTCCTCTGCCTCTGCCTCTTCCTCTGTTTCTGAAACCTGTCCCTTTATTCGTCTAAGGGTCAGTGTCGCACTCTGAGGAAGATAGATCAGTCTCGCTCACTGCAGGATTTTTTCCCTGTCCACTCCCTGCATATTCAAGAATCTTACCCTCTCTGAAGTCTTTGCTGTCCCTCACAAATTGATTGTGTTTTCTCCCCTTTAGGTAACCCGTGAACCTCTCTACTGATTGTTGTAGGAGTGTTTCTCGTGAAGTCAGCCTGAGGGGAGAATTTTTTAGCCACCTCAATACATTCTTGTAATTCCTCAATTTCATCAATCGGAGTGAGCACTCAATGGATTATTTTTCCCATTTTTTCATTAGTGTGTCAGATCTTAATCTAATGTTACAGTTATGGCCGTAAATTTTGCCACCCCTGAAATTTTTCAAGAAAATGAAGTATTTCTCACAGAAAAGTATTGCAGTAACACATGTTTTGCTATACATGTTTATTCCCTTTGTGTGTATTGGAACAAAACCAAAAAAGGAGGAAAAAAAGCAAATTGGACATAATGTCACACCAAACTCCAAAAATGGGCTGGACAAAATTATTGGCACCCCTAACTTAATATTTGGTTGCACACCCTTTGGAAAAAATAACTGAAATCAGTCGCTTCCTATAAACAATAATAAGCTTCTTACACCTCTCACCCGGAATTTTGGAACATTCTTCCTTTGCAAACTGCTCCAAGTCTTTTTGGAAGGGCAACTTTTCCCAACAGCAACTTTAAGATCTCTCCACAGGTGTTCAATGGGATTTAGATCTGGACTCATTGCTGGGCACCAGAACTCTCCAGCGCTTTGTTGCCATCCATTTCTGGGTGCTTTTTTACGTATGTTTGGGGTCATTGTTCTGCTGGGAGACCAAAGATCTCAGACGCAAACCCAGCTTTCTGACACTGGGCTCTACAGTGTGACCCAAGATCAGTTGGTAATCCTCAGATTTCATGATGCCTTGCACACATTCAAGGCACCCAGTGCCAGAGGCAGCAAAACAACCCCAAAACATCATTGAACCTCCACCATATTTTACTGTAGGTACTGTGGTCTTTTCTTTGTAGGCCTCATTCCGTTTTCGGTAAACAGTAGAATGATGTGCTTTACAAAAAGCTCTATCTTGGTCTCATCTGTCCACAAGACGTTTTCCCAGAAGAATTTTGGCTTACTTAAGTACATTTTGGCAAAATGTAGTCTTGTTTTTTTGTGTCTCTGTGTCAGCAGTGAGGTCCTCCTGGGTCTCCTGCTATAGCGTTTCATTTTATTTAAATGTCGACGGATAGTTCGCACTGACACTGATGCTCCCTGAGCCTGCAGGATAGCTTGAATATCTTTGGAGCTTGTTTGGGTATGCTTATCCACCATCCGCACTATCCTGCGTTGACAGCTTTCATCAATTTTTCTCTTCCGTCCACGCCCAAGGACATTAGCTACAGTGCCATGGGTTGCAAACTTGATAATGTTGCGCACTGTGGACAAAGGCAAATCTAGATCTCTGGAGATGGACTTGTAACTTGAGATTGTTGATATTTTTCCACAATTTTAGTTCTCAAGTCCTCAGACAGTTCTCTTCTTCTCTTTCTGTTGCCCATGCTTAGTGTGGCACACATAGACACACAATGTAAAGACTAAGTGAACTTCTCTCCTTTTTATCTGCTTTCAGGTGTGATTTTTATATTGCCCACAGCTGTTACTTGCCCCAGGTGAGTTTCAAGGAGCATCGCATGCTTGAAACAATCTAATTTATCCACAATTTTGAAAGGGTGCCAATAATTTTGTCCAGCCTATTTTTGAAATTTGGTGTGACATTATGTCCAATTAGCTTTTTTTCCTCCCTTTTTTGGTTTTGTTCCAATACACACAAAGGGAATAAACATATGTATAGCAAAACATGTGTTACTGCAATACTTTTCTGTGAGAAATACTTCATTTTCTTGAAAAATTTCAGGGGTGCCAACATTTACGGCCATGACTGTAGGTAGGATAGGATTCCTAAGACCCCTAGGTACTATTTTGTTTTTAAGGTAGGTATCCAGGGTTTGTACTTCTCACCACGATCGTACTTGATTTTTATATACCCTGGTCAGATTCTTAAATGCTGCATTTATATTTGGTGTATACACTTGTGTAGGGAGCTCTTGTTCTGAGAACACTTCCTTTGGATTCCCCAACCATGTATCAGATGAGATGTCCCCTGAAAGGAAACCCGCCATCACAATAATATTGAATTGTATGCAAAAAATGAACTCAAAATAGATACATAAATTGGACGTACAAAAAACTGTATAATGATTTACTGCCTGAATAAAGTATGTTTACAAATTAGGTTGTATTATTACTGTATGTTAAAATTGGTTCTCCACCAAAATAAACAAATCAGGCTGGTGGTGAGAGTTAGAGTCTGGAATTGGTATAAATATATCCAGCTCAATAGAGTTCACATCCACCAATAGACCAGGGTATATAAAATTGAAGTACGATGTGTGCAGCGTCATGTTCGTTAACCACACACTCATCACTTGGTGTGTGGTTTTAATAGAGTAGTGCTCTTTAACTGCTCCTGATGAACAACCACAATATAGCGGTAAAGAAACGCGTTGAGCGAACGAGAGCGCTCCTATCAGTGACACCCAGTTTATGTGAACAACGCTGAGTGCCACTTATGTCATGTACATTTATGTTGAGCCCATTAATCTGAGGGCATAAAACAATATGTAGAAGTGAGGGAGATT
Organism: Bufotes viridis; assembly: GCA_033119425.1. Taxonomy (NCBI): domain Eukaryota; kingdom Metazoa; phylum Chordata; class Amphibia; order Anura; family Bufonidae; genus Bufotes; species Bufotes viridis. Next base: position 135,530,252 of record CM065593.1, on the reverse strand, counting down.
CATTTATAACTAGACCGCTTAGTGACTGCACCTATATCCCTATAATCAGTGTGATCTACATGTAATGGTGTCAGTATACTGGAGTGATCTGGTTAGTTTCATCCCACTCTGTGTGTGGGCCCCACATTCAGCCCTCAGTATCTATTGGTGGATGTGAACTCTATTGAGCTGGATATATTTATGCCAATTCCAGACTCTAACTCGCACCACCAGCCTGATTTGTTTATTTTGGTGGAGAACCAATTTTAACATACAGTAATAATAAAATCAAATTTTTAAACGTACTTTATTCAGGCAGTAAATCATTATACAGTTTTTTGTACGTCCAATTTATCTATCTATTTTGAGTTAATATTTTGCAGGGAAGGATATGTCTTATTACATAATTACGATATACATGCATTATTGTTTGTTAGCATTCATGCTTTAGTTCCCTTTTTGCTTGCATATTGGTCTTTCTTCATGAAATCATATATTAAATAATGTATAGTTCTTGCGGACAAAAGCTCCAAATATTTGTATTAATCAAATGGTTTATTGAGCTTATAAGAAGTGAAAATCTTGAAAAATATTGAGTCATTTATTATTGTTTTTAAATAGATAAGGCCTTATAGCCTCTCAGTAATCGAAGTATGCATTTTATTATTCAAATTTCCTTATTTTCATGTAAAGTACTGGAAATGTAACATCTATTTTCAAAGTTAGGAAATCTTTTAATGGGCTTGTGTTAAGAAAATGAATTAAGTATTAAATATAATTGTTTCTATATTTTTTTTTAAATAAATCAACAAAAATACATATTGTATCTTACGTTTTAAAATGTACTTTAACCACTTCCAGACCGGGCCATTTACCCCCTTCCTGACTAGACCTAATTTTGCATATCAGACATGTTTCACTTTACAGTATGTGGTAATAACTTTGGAACGCTTTTACTTATCCAAGCCATTCTGAGATTATTTTCTCGTGACACATTGTACTTCATGACAGTCATAAATTTGAGTCAATATATTTCACCTTTATTTATGAAAACTTCCCAAATTTACCAAAAATGTAAAAAAATTTGCAATTTTCAGAATTTACATTTCTCAGCTTTTAAAACAGAAAGTGATACTTATTACTTAACATTCAACATATGTCTACTTTATGTTGGCATCATGTTGTAAATATCATTTTATTTTTTTAGGACATTAGAAGGGTTAGAATTTTAGAAGTAATTCTTAACATTTTTAAGAACATTTCTAAAACCCACTTTTTAAGGACCAGTTTAGTTCTGAAGTCACTTTGTGGGTCTTACATAATAGAACCAAAACATAAATGACCCCATTTTAGAAATGACAGCCCTCAAACTATTCAAAACTGGTTTTAGAAATGTTGTTTACCCTTTAGGTATTCCACAGGAATTAAAGCAAAATAGAGGTGAAATTTCAAAATGTCATTTTTTTTCGCAGATTTTCCATTTTAATAGTTTTTTTTACTGGAATGCATCAAGGGATAACAACAAAACAAACCTCAATATTTATTATCTTGATTCTGCAGTGTGCATAAATAGCTCATATGTGATTGTATACCGCTGTTTGGGCACATAACAGGGCATAGAAGGAAAGGAGCGCCATATGGTTTTTGCAGGGCAGATTTTGCTTGAATGGTCTTTGGGCACCATGTTGCATTTGAAGAGGCCCTGAGGTATCCCCACAGTGATAACCCCCAAAAAGTGACCACATTTTGTAAACTACACCACCAAAGGAATTTTAAGGGGTGTAGCGAGCACTTCACTCAACAGCTGTTTCATATAATTTTTAATACTTGGGTGTGAAAATGAAAAATTTCATTTTTTTTTTACAAGAAAATGGTGCTTTAGGCCCAAACTTTCTTTTTCACAAAAGATAACAGGAGAATATCCCCCCAAATTTGCTACCCACTTTCTCCTCAATACAGTAACACCCCAATTGTGGTCATAAACTGTTGTTTGGGGATACGCCAGGTGCGGCATCTGGATTTTCTAACATGGGATTTTCTGTAATGGTTTTTAAGAGCAATAACTTTTTTTTTTTTTTTTTACTGAGATGAGTGAAGACTTATTTTGTGTGAGACAAACTGTAGTTTTTATTGGCACCATTTTGTGGTATATTTGGCTTTCTGGTTGCTTTTTATCTCATTTTTTGGAGGTAAAGTCACAAAAAAAAGCTGTTTTTGTGCCTTTTTAAAATTTTTTTACACCATTCACTTGATGGAGTAAATAATGGAATATTTTTATAGATCCGATCATTACAGACGCAACGATACCAAATATGTCTAATTTTTTTTTTTTTTACGTTTTACACACTAAAAACATTTTTAGAAAAAAATCATGTTTTTGTGTTGCTATTTTCTTAAAGTCATATGTTTTTCATTTTTCTGGCTATAGTCTTGTGTCAGGGCTTGTTCTTTGTGGGACAAAGTGACGTTTCTATTGCTACCATTTTGGGGTACATACGACTTTTTGATTAATTGATATTATGTTTTTTGTGAGGTGACAAAAAAAACTGTTTTGGCATAATATTTTTACACTGTTCACTTAATGGGGTAGATCATGTGATATTTTTGTAGAGCCAATTGTTACGGACGTGGCGATATCAGATTTGTCTATTTTTTTTATTTTTTACATTTTACACAGTAAGAGCATTTTTAGTAAAAAAAAATCATGTTTTTGTGTTGCAATTTTCATAGAGCCATATTTATTTTACTTTTCTGGCTATGGTCTTGTGTGAGGGCTCATTTTCTTGCAGGATGAGGTGATGTTTTTATTGCAACTTTTTTATTTTATTTTTTCAAAACAATTTATTTAAAAAAAATGTATTTTACACTTTGCGTCCCCGTAAGGTCATACAAGACTTCTGGGGGACATTTAATTTAATTTTCTTTTTTTTTTTTTAATATAGATTACTCCTGTAACTGGTGCTGACATAGTAGCCCCAGTTACAGTGAAAATACACCCCCCAGAGAGGCTGTACAGGATAATACAACGCTGTACAGCCTCATTGCAGGGCTGATTGTGGTCTATGGAAGACCCGACAGCTTCGGCACTCCCCCGGCCCTGGTGGTCACATGACCACCGGGCCAGGACAGGAAGCAGCATAGCGCTTCCTGATCTGTATACACAGCGCTTGTTGAGCACTGTGTATACAGCGATCTAGAAGGCAGGGACACCCAGGAACAGTGCATGACTTCTCCTTGGGGTGCCCTGCTCTCACTGACAGCGGGCCCCCCACTTGGCAGCTGCACGATTAGCGTGCAGCTGCGATCTCTGAATGGACGTTCCAGAGATGAACTGACGGCCCAAGGACGTTTATAGTCAATGGGCGGTCGGGAAGTGGTTAAAAATATATAAATCCTGGTCTTGATAACTAAAATCTCTTAAGCATATTTTGTGTGCGAAGATATTTTATTATTATTAGAAAGTCTTGGTTGTCTGATCAAAAAGAACTGTTTGGATTTTGCAAAGACCAATGCCCTCAAATTCACAAATTTTGTTTTGAGCTGGTAATAACCCCTTATTAAAGGGTACATTCTTTTAGTAGTGTATGGATAGAAACTAACCTGCCAGAAATGACTTAAAATGGGAATAGCACTGTACTGACAGTTTACACTCAGGATCTGCTGCCCAGAAATAATGATTGAGGTGTCCTCACCATAGATCGGGTGGGTCCCCTGCTGAACAGGTGTTTTGATTGTTCATTGGGTGATGTGCATTACCTTTTCACGGGCTGATTATCTTGGAATGAACATTTGTACGGAAGCTCATTCTCGATAATAATCCTGAAAATAGGGCCATATAACTCTAGCTTTAGGGTCCCATTAGACCCGATGTTTCTGCTGGATGAGTGTTAATAGACAATAAAGATGTCCATTGAAGCCAGTTTGCCCCAGCCTATTACACAGGCCGATGCAAAGTGAATATGAGAGGAACAATTATTAGTACATCATTAGTCATCAGTACAGATAAGCGAAGCTTTGGAAAATTGGATTTGGCAACTTTGCTGAATTTTGACAAAAATTTTGATCTGTTACTTCATCATTGAATTAATTCATCATTGAATCGCTATGTTAAAACCCTATTCAGGCTATATCAATGGAACTGTTTTTAACGGCTGCTTAGACAGAAGTGCACCCGTCTAATGGCTGGTAATATGTGCAATATGGCCTTTTGGGTTTTAGCAGAGGCAGTCTGCTCCTCTCTTGAGTGGAAGGACCTGCCAAAGGACCTGTGCTGTGCATGATGATGTCACTGCACACTCCCAGAGTGATCACGTGGTGACGTCATCACTGACCAAGTGGTGGTGTCATTACTGACCACGTGGTAATGCCTTCACTGAACATATGATCATACTGGGAGCGTGCGGTGGCGACATCACACTCAGCGCAGGTCCTTCGGTGCTCTTTTCCACTCAAGAGAGGAGCACAAACTGCCTTTGCATGAGTAAGTGGATAAGGTGAATATTTTTTTTCCGTTCTTTCTAGCCACCATTTTAGGGAAAATTATTTGTTATTAAGAAGAGCAAGGAAATTCTGCTTCATTGCGAATCAAATTTTCCCTAAACTTCGCATCGAATTCCGCTTCAGATGCTTTAGTTCGCTCAGCACTAATTATCAGCAGCACATCTCTATTTACATAGAGAGATGTGCAGCCGATAATTATGAAACAAATCTGTGGCACGGTTATATGGGCTAATTATCAGGAACAAGCAGTATGAATGGTTGTTTCTGATAATTGCCCCCAAAAATCATCAAATAGGGCCCTAAAGGTACACACAACACATCATATATCAGAGAAGACTGAGTCAACATCAGCATTGTGTTATGTGTATTTCTCTTCTGTCAGAGGAGCAAAAAAATAATAAAAATAAGACGGAAAAAAATGATAATTTTAATCCCTGTTTGTTTGCATGGGTTATTTTTAAGCATCACTTGTGCTCAGTATGTGTCAGTATATGTCAGATTTCAGTTATTTTTGACAAGAGAAAGAGTCCAGTCTGTTGTACTTTTTCTGAGGAAACTGACACAAAGTAACATAAACTCTGCACAACTGATGCTTTATGTATATAAATATATAAATATATTGTTATACATGAAAGCAATTATTATATTGCTCCAAGATCCAATGTTAATATAGGATTAGAGGTGCTGTAATCTAAAACGCGTAAGCGCATATTTTAATAAGGATGAATTTAATTAGCTGTGATTAATAAAGCTGCTTCTTTTTCATATCTTCTAATTGCTTCATGCTGCCCAGTACCTTGTGCATCCCTTAATTAATAGTAGGTGAGGCTGACTTACAGTATCTGTTGATAATACAGTCATGGATGCTTGAATAGAGATAAGTGTTGATCGAGGTGCTCTGGTGCTCGAGTAGAACACTTTGGGATGCTCGGGTGCTTTACAGAGCACAATAGAAGTCAAAGGGAGAACCAGAGCATTAAACCAGGCACCCCCTGCTCTGAAGAAGGGAGGGTGTCTGGTTCACAGGAAAAGGTAAGAAATTGAAGTAAACAACACTGAAATGGTTCGAGAACAGCATGGGGAGGATGTCTAGATGCATCTTGGACTCCCAGGTTGCTGCTGGGAACGATTTTGTCCGAGTAGTACCCCACTTTTATAGACTGACAATAATACGCACAAAACCGAAGATAAAATCGATTTTAGAGGAAAAATTGTTAGGAAACATTCTTTCCTGCATATTTACTTGTATATAAAGTGCAAGTGCTGCAAAAAATTACAAGGAAGAGGTACTCCAATACAACCTGTATATCACATAAAGGAGGGCCTATTTCACATTGTGGTACAATTGTTCAGGTAGTGGGACTCCTACACTCAAAAAGCCTATGCTCCAAATGAAAGGGCTGCCAAAAATTACAAGGAAACGGCACTCCAATACACCCTTTCTTAAACATAAGGGAGGGCATCATACACCCTTTAAAAATGATGATTGATAGCCTGCTGGTGACCCTCAAAAACATTAGGAGCAAGAGCCTGCTGGTGACCCTCTAAAACATTAGGGGCGAGGGCCTGCTGCTGATCTGACCATGCAGCTGTAGATGACTTTTGGAAATGGGAACACACACGGCGCACTTTCACCAGTAGCTCAGGCAAATTGGGGTAGGTTTTGAGAGACCGCTGAATCACTAAGTTGAACACGTGGGCTAGGCATGGTATGTGTGTGAGATTGCCGAGCTCCAAAGCCGCCACCAAGTTAAAGTCATTATCAGACACAACCATGCCTGGTTTTAGGTTGAGTGGTGAGAGCCACAGCTCAGTCTGGTCCCTTATACCCTGCCACACTCTGCAACGGTGTGCTGTTTGTCACCTAAGCAAATTAGTTTCAGCACAGCCTGTTGCCGCTTCCCCACTGCAGTGCTACACTGCTTCCAGCTACAGACTGATGGCTTACTGGTGCTGCAAGATGAGAATTCAGAGGTGTAAGTGGAGGAGGAGAAGGTGGGGTTGCAGCCACTAATGTAGGTGGTGGCGGAAATCCTGATGAAAGTAGGGCCCACAATCCTTGGCATCGGTAGCACCTGTGCCATCCCAGAGTACGACTCGCTACCGGCCTCCACAATGTTCACTCTATGTGCCGTCAGGAAAATGTAGCGTCCCTGGCCAAAAGCACTTGTCCATGTGTTAGTCGCTAAAGGGGTTCAGCTCTGAACCCGGACATACCCATAATTTTACCCAGGCAGCCCCCCTGATGTTAGCATTGGAGCATCTTATGCTCTGATGCGCTCCCTTGCCTTATCCTAGATCGCAGTGTGTTTGTGACGGCTCTGATGGGCGTGTTTTAGCGCTGCGCTAGCCATCTTCCTGGCAGGCCCATGGAGAACTCCAAAAAATGCCTTTGCCCTGTGCGATTTAGCACAGGGCAAAGGAGAGCACTGGAGCCTGAACTGCTAACATGCTCAAGTCAGGGGGGCTGCCTGAGTGAAAATGGAGGTATGTCCGGGATGAGCTCGGAACCTAGACAACCCCTTTAAATGGACCTTCCCAATACCTGCGTTGGTCAGGGAATGGGTGATATTACGGGACACATGCTCGTGTAAGGCGGGGACGGCACACAGGGAAAATAGTTGCAGCTGGGGACTGAGTAACGAGGGATGGCTGCCACTATCAGGCTGTGGAAAGCCTCAGTGTCGACAAGCCTAAATTACATCATTTCCAGGGCTAGCAATTTGGAAAGGTGCGCATTTAGTGTTATGGCCTGTGGGTGGGTGGCTGGGTATTTGCGCTTTCGTTCAAAGGCCTGGAGTATGGACTTCTGTACGCTGCGCTGGGACATAGAAGTGGATGTGCTAGCTGATGGTGCTTGTGAAGGTCCAAGTGCAGAGCGGGAGGCATCCGTGCCTGCGTCTTGGACAGGGGATTGGCCAGCATGTAACATAGGGGAAGTGGAGGCAGTGGTGTGACCCGCAGACACTTATTGTGGACCCAGGCGTTCAGCCCACCTATTAGGGTGCTTTGATGCTATGTGGCGGATCATGCTGGTTGTGGTGAGGTTGCTAGTGTTCACGCCCCTGCTCTTTTTAGTACGGCACAGGTTGCAAATGACAATTCTTTTATCGTGTGCACTTTCCTCAAAAAAGCAACAGAATGTGGAACACATAACCCCTTGGCAAGGGAGGTAGCAGCCAACAAATGTGCGGGGAGGAGACGAGCATCGCATTCGAGCAGATGCGGTGTTCGGCCAAACAGCGCGATGTGACGAGCGATGCTCGAGTCAAAATGGTGTTTGGACGAGCATGCTCGCGCAACACTAATAGAGATCTTTTTTCACTGATGTGGTACAGAGCGGAACTTAGGTTACCATGCTCACATGGTCAGACTACAACCACCGTGCTTCAGTGTTGATGCTTGAGGAACACTGCAATTAAAGTATGTGAAATAAGGCTAAATTCTTCATATGATTGGCTATTAATCTACTCTCAAATAGACACACTTGAAGAAAGGTTGTTGGCTGGCAAAACCTTCTTCCAGCTGATAGAACCAGAGGCAGACTTTCCTGGATTCAAAGAACTGCATTGGATAAATGAAAATTTTAGGGAAATCGTGGTTACAGTGACCACAGTATGATTTACTTTGTATAAGCAAGTATAATAATGTTAAAGGGAGGCTAATCTTCTGCAGGCTGACATCTGGCCTGCTGGTTAGAAATTATACCGAACATACTCCTACCATGCTACTTAGGTACCAAAGTGTACTGTCACGTCTCTTGAATTTTTTTAAAGAACTCAAATTTCTCTGGATACAAAATCCATGCAATGTTGCACTAAAACACATGAAATCTATACATTTTTAAAGTGGGAATCTATGGACGATGGATGGCACACATCTGAAAGATTAATATGATGATAATAATGATAAAAATAATAATAATTAGTATTATTATTATTACTTTTTCTCCTAGAAATGCTAATTCCTCTGGGTCAGGATGAATTGACAAAACTGTCTATATCTATCTTTATATAATTAATTATTGTAGTTGATCATTAGATTTGAAAAATTGACATAGAAGATATAAAAATGAGATCCCTTAGTGGTTAATACCGGTTAATATATAACTGAACAGCTTATGACAAAACTGCAAGCTTTCGAGAGTAGTGTCAATTTTGTACTGATTTTTTCAGTTAGCCATTAAACGGTATCAACCACTAAGAAATCTCATTTTTATATCTTCTATTTTACTGTAGACACATTATACGCCACACAAGTTAACCAAATTGCTGAATTTGACGGAGAGTACACCAAAATATTTGATGGGCTGTCCCTAAAAATTAGTTTTGCCAAATGCATTTTATTAATTCTCAGCCAGGGGTGGTTACAGTAGTTACCCTAAATATTGCTGAGATTTAGTAATATTAGAGAGTTTAGCGTTTTTTAATAGTATCCTCAGACTTAAAGGGGTCATCACATGGTTAATGCAAAAAATTATAATTATATGTCATACCTTACATGATAATCTCTTTCTAACAAAGCTAGAACCAGCCCTCGCACCTCACATGGATCCAGAGATCTCCACATTCATTGCTTGGTTAGATTTATCTCAAGTTGGCAGCTCAGTTTGTGTGTCCTGTTCTTGATGCCTGTTCTTTCTGCTGGAGTTCCCCAGCTAAGTGGTGGATGGTCAGTCTGTCAAAAAAGTGTGGTAGGTGTCACAGGCAATAATCCTTTCTACAGAAGCAAAGCCTTTCTACCATAAAAGAGTAATTAGTTTGCTGTCTGCTTGCATGACCTGGATGGTTCTGGATCTTCTAAAATAACCTGTCTCTTTCTTTTAAAGGTTGTCTGGTAATAGAGGATAATACTGACAACGTGAGGATAATATCTGCGAGTGATAACGTTTTGTCTTTAAGTTCCAATAAACAAATTTGCAGAAACATTCCATACTTTGTGTGATGCGTCCGTGGAGTAGAAGAAATGGACCTTTCTTGGCACTGAAGCAGTTGGAATCAAACCAGATTAATGGTGGTACAGATAAATGAGCTTTATTCCATGTCAACGCGTTTCAGGGGCGAACAGCCCTCTTCATCAGGACAATAAAAGGCTCAATACATAAAAACTTTTTTATGTTTTGTGCTGTCTTACATTTAAAACCTCTGTTTGGGCGCATTGCACCCAGCTGTCTGGGGGGGGGGGGGGGGATGTGGGCAGGCAGACTGCAGAAAGACACATGAGTATTATAAAAAACATCCTTTCCATATTAGGGAGTAGTTGTGCAGTGTTTATTTGTATTTAATATTTCTTTAATATTTAATTGAGGCTGTGGCTTCAGGATCTGTGCTGGATCGCTGCTGGGATCCTCAGTATTCTCTTTATTTTTTATTCCCGAGCTGTTTGCGGGCCTAGCGTATCCTGGAAGCCGCCCTTTACAGCTCTGATACAGATCTGGTATGTCTCTGGGCGGCGCCTTGTCTCACATGCTAGGTGGCTGCTGCCAATAGTGGAGGGGTTAGGTGGTGTCAGGGCTGAGACATAGGCGTGTTCCCCGCAGGTCCTTGTCTGTCTGCTGCGTGTACTGAAATGAACTATGCATAGGCTCACTGGTATTTTGTGTGCATCCAGCGATCTATGCAGAGCTGTGTATGGGGGAAAAGAGGTATAGGGGACCTTCTTTCATGACAATTTTTGTGGGTCTCAGGACTAAAAATGGGGTAGAAGGAACCTGAGGGGACGTTGGAAGAATTTACAAGATCTATACTGTCAATAGTGGGCACGTGTAGTGTAGTGCATGTAGAAGTGCTACTATGTGCCGTGTGTTCATTTACTGGTCATAATTTACAGTCATCGGTATTTGAGGGATTATATATGTGCATGCATGTGCATTTGTCCGTATCTATGTACCTTAATATATAGATGAATAGATATTAGATAAGAATTAGAAGATAATTTATTTTCCCTCTTTTTTTTTTTATATTTAAATGGATAAATAAATAAATAAGTAGGGTACTTTTATATCTATTTATACATAAATAGATAAATAAATAAATAAGGGGGTACTCTTATGCTAGCTAAATATCCACATAAGGAAAAGCTTGCATTGATAGAGGTGATATGCGTCACTAAACACGTGTACAAGTATGTGATCGTACCGCGATAGCGGTCATGGGAATACATGGAATGTGGATTTCCAAAATGATCCTTGGGGAAGTTATAAAAATTGCAAAGGTTGGGTCTTGCCTAACTAATGCCCACAAATGAACCGAAACAAAGTAACAGACTAGGGGCGGTCCCACACGACCGTGCGAAGCCCGCTCTGTGGACGGCAAAAAACGCGATCCATGTTGCCCGGGCACCCACCGCTTGGCAGCCGCAAGGGGACCGCTGCCCCACTCACTTGAATGGGGGCGTGATCCCTCCGCTCCACAAAAAGACAGAGAATGCTCTATCCCCTTGTGGTGCGGAAGCATGGAACGGAACCCCGAAAAGCACCCCGTAGTGCCTCCGTAGTGTTCCATTCCGACGTTCCGTTCCGCACCTTCGGACTTGCGGACCCATTGAAATGAATAGGTCAGCATCCGTGATGCTGAACAGCGAAGGAACAGCGCCCGCGCACTGCGGACCCGCATATGCGGTCCGCAGCACGGGTACGGGCCCCACACACCCACGTGAAAAACGCCCCCAGAAGAAGAACAAAAACGCATATTTGTTGGTCCGGGTATCACTCCATTTTTATATATATGTTTTTATTTTTTCTATTACCTTGTATCTTTGTTCATTTATTTGAAGATATGTTTAACTGGACTAAGATGTGTATTGACAGGTTCAATAAAATTTATATCTTTTAAAATTATATAGATTATTTGGTGTTATATTTGTTCAATAAGAATTCGAATTAAAATCCTATCTGTGTTCGTCTTTTTTTATTGTGACCTAACATAAATAACCGTATAGTTTAGTAGATAATAAAAAAAAAAAAAACACGCATTAAAAAAAACAAAAAAAAAAAATGCTTAAAAATTTTTGAGCTATAGGATAGTCTCGCTCATCTCGTTTAGCCCATATGGGTTCAGGGTGTCTAACTGGTAAATCCAGTGGACTTCCCTTTTCTGTAATTTGCTAAATCTATTATACGGGTTCTCTGGGATAAGGTCTATTGGGGTAACATCAGCGTATGTTGGTGTTTTTCTTCTGTGGTTGCGCAATGTCTTGATATACTACTATGTTTTGGACACAGTTTGTGGATATTGTGTCTATACTGATTAATTCTGCAGTGCAGTGGTTGTGTTGTGCGGTCTACATATTGTAGGCCGCATTTATACTCGATCAAGTAAATAACATAGCTACTCTGGCATGTTAAATGGAATTTTATGGGGAATATTACCCCGTTTTTTGTTGACTTAAACATTGTACGGTTGTGGGAGATTATGTTGCAGCATATGCATCTTTTAGTACAGCATTTGTAACTACCAGCAGGCTTTTTTGCGGTGTCTTTTTGCGCCTTTAGGCCTCTTTCACAATTGCGTTCTGAGGATCCGGTGGGCACTTCCGTCCCGCCGGATCCATCAGAACGCAAGTCGCCTGAAAGCATTAGAAGACTGATCAGGATCCTGATCAGTCTTCAAAATGCTTTCAGGTTACTATGGCAGCCAGGACGCTATTAAAGTCCTGGTTGCCATAGTAGTAGTGGGGAGCGGGGGAGCGGTATACTTACAGTCCGTGCGGCTCCCGGGGCGCTCCTGAATGACTTCAGAGCGCCCCGTGCCCATGGATCACGTGATCCATTCGATCACGTGATCCATGCGTGTGGGGCGCCCTGACGTCACTCTGGAGCGCCCCGGGAGCCACACGGATGGTAAGTATACTGCTCCCCCGCTCCCCACCACATTTTACCATGGCAACCAGGACTTTAGCATCCTGGCTGCCATGGTAACAATTGAGAAAAAGCTAAACGTCGGATCCGGCGATGCGCCGAAACTACGTTTAGCTTAAGGCCGGATCCGGATTAATGCACTTCAATGGGCATTAATTCCGGATCCGGCGTTACAGCATGTCTTCCGGATTTTTGGACGGAGACAAATCCGCAGCATGCTGCGCTTTTGTCAACGTCTAAAAAGCGTTCACATACTGAACGGAAGACATTCTGATGCATCCTGAACGGATTGCTCTCCATTCAGGATGCATTAGGATAATCCTGATCAGTATCTTTCCGTCCTAGAGCCCCGAGGACGGAACTCTAGGACGGAAAGCAAAAACGCTGATGTGAAAGGGGCCTTAGGTGGTGTTTTGGTTTACTTGGGGCCAGGGAGCTCTTGATTGTGGGGGCTCTTCTATATCTGATAATAGGTTTTTTTGAGAGGTATTTTGTTAGGTGGGGATCTTGTCTTAAGATGTGCCAATGTCTGTTTAGAATTCTATGAATAGCTTTGTTTGAGGTGTTGTATTGGGTCACGAGGTTAAGATGCCTTTCTGGTTTTTCTTTTTTTTCGGTTTCTGTTTTTATTTTGCCTCTCAGGCATTCTTTTTGTGTCTTTGTCAGGCTTCTATGATACGCGTTTTGGATTCGTTTTTTTGGATACACTTTGTCTAGGAATCTTTTTTGTATGGTCTTGGCTTGTTGGATGAAATCTTCATCCTCCATGCAGTTCTGCCTCACATGTTTATACTGGCTATATGGCACGTTCTGTAGCCATTTTTTGTGAATTCTCATCCCCATCCCAGATAATGAAGATATCATCAAAGTATCTTTTATAATAAACGATGTGTTGTTTCGCCTGTGTGTTATTATAGTTGTGGTTATTCTCAAAATGACCCATAAAAATGTTGGCGAAGGACGGTGCTACTTTCGTCCCCATAGCGGTTCCGCGCCACTGATGAAATATGCTGTTATAATAAATGAAATAGTTATTTTCGAGAATGAACCTTAGGCTTTCTACTAGAAAACAGACTTGCGGTGCTTTGAGTGTGGAATCGTTGATAATGTAAGCCCAGATTATGGTGGATGTTGGAGTATAAAGCTGTCACGTCCATGGTAAGGAGTGCATATGTGTCTTGCCAACTGATATTGTCAAGTTCCTGGATTAGTTGCCTGGAGTCGTGCAGATAGCTCAGTAAATTTTGGACATAGGGTTGGAGGAAAAGGTTGAGATAGTGTGACAGGTTGCTAGTGGCTGAGTTAGTGTTGGATACTATGGGTCTTCCGGGAGGATTTTCCGTGTTTTTATGAATTTTCAGGAGGTGGTAGAAATATGGGTTAGACAGACATTTTGGTGTGAGGAAATTCTTTTCTTTCTTGTTTATATATTGGTTATTGTACGCCTCTTTGATGAGATTTGTGAGTCTCCTTAGGTCTGGGAAAGGGTTGTCAGTTATTTCTTGGTAGTAGTTTGTGTCACTAAGGATACTGAGGGCCTCGTTCTTGTAGTCATCTACATCTTGGAGGACTATTCCTTCCCCTTTGTCCGCTGGACGTATAATCAGGTCCTTGTTATTACTTAACTTTTTCAGGGCGTGTTTTCCTCTTTAGTTAGGTTCTCTTTTTGCTTAAGGTTTGGGGGATTTGGCTGGGGCGTAAGTGTTTTTAGGTCTGTGGTTACCAAGTCAAAAAAGTGAGATACCCTTTACTTTGAAGTGGGAAAAATTGGACTTAGGGTGCACTTCTTGGTGTTTATATGTCGTGACCTCTCCTGAGTCCTTAATATTTGCACCTGGATTCTTGTCCTTGTTTGTGCTATTTTCATATTTGAAATGTCTTTTTAGAGTTAGTTTTTTTCTGAATCTCTGCATATCCAGAAAAAGTTCAAATGGATTTATTGTATTGTATAGACAAAAAGAGAAACCTTTTTGTAGTAGGTTATTCTCTGACTTTGTGAGGGTGTGGGTTGAAAGGTTGAAAATTTTGATTGTTGGTATGGGTTCAATGTTTGTATTCCTCTTTTTACCTTATATACTAGTTTTTCTTTTTTGGCGTTACCCTCCCCTACATCCTCGTGTTCTAATTTTCTTTTTCCCGGGGTGGGTTTGAAAAACTGTGTTATGTGTTGTGTGTTCGTTTTTGGGTGGTGTGCCCTGTCTATTGTTTCCCTTTGTGTCGTTGGTGGCGGTGTCGGGCTCCTTGCCAGATCCAAAAAAGGAACGACTGTTGATGTTCCAGAATTGGTATTGTCAATGGTGATCAGTGGTTGGTTTGACACAGTCGATTCTTGGGACTGTGTTGGATGTATGGTCCAGATAGATGAGTCAATTGGGCAGTTGGCTTTGAGGGTGTTGTCTGGCATATTCCCTGATGACGGTGAGATGTCTATGGTCGTTATTTTTTCACTTTTGTCTATAGTAGGACTAAGGAGTATGAGGTGGTTAGTCTTTTTTTCAAGGTGCTCTTTCTGTGGTGTATGCCCCCTATTTTTGTAATCGAGGTATTTTGCTCTAAGAGCTCTGAATTTTTCTAAAAATTCGTCTGTAGACGAGTCCAATTATTTTTTCCTATCTAAGTGGCAGGTCTGCACGGGGAGAGTTGTGGTACCTCTTTTAATTTAATTTTCTAGATCAGTTCTCATCGTTATAGTTGTGGCTGGAGTTTTTGGGAAGTGTGTCGCAACCTGGTAGTTTGGTGGTGTTTGGTTTTTTACTTTGTTCTCAATAACTTCGGAGGTTTTCTGATGTGTTGAAGGGACCTTTTTAAATGGGGCTGTATCACGGTCAGAAGAATTTTTCGCTTCTATGTGGTGGTTTCCCAGTGATGGGGTTGCTCCATTATTAGTGTCCCTATTGAGTGTTTTTTTTTTAGCTTGATTTGTGAAGGAGTGGGTTCTGACATTAGGATTAAGTCCGTGTTTTCTGGTGGTTTTTGGTCTATATTCAGTCCTGGTCAGCGTAATGCCTTGTTGTGTGTTTGGTTGCTTGTTTCTCCCTTCACTGTCTGTGTTGTTATGTGACCCAGTCCTTTTTCTAGGTAGTCTATATCTTCCCCATTCTTTGTCTAGTCTGTCTCATTGTAGTTTGTTTGCTTTGCTAGCGATCATATTCTGTTTGCTCTGGTAGATCCTGTTTGTAAGGTTTTGGTTAATGGTATTGTAGTCTGGATGATGAACGTAATATTGTAAAGCCTTCATGGTTGTTTCTATTGTCTCAGTATGTTTCTGGATAAGGGACTCTCTTTTATTTGTGATCATCCTCATTAGCCTGCTGCGCACTGGTCTAAACCATTCATAGGAGAAAGTTGGGTCCTCAGGGAATGTAGGGGCAATGCCTAATCTGAGTCCCCTTGGTGCTATGTTTTCCTGTGTGTAGATTTGCAGGAACATAACATCTAAAGAGTGTGCTAGCTCACTTCTTAGATTGTCCTCTAGAGTCTTAAAAAGTTCACACATTTTATCAGTCTCATCATTTGTAAAACTTGCCTTGTCCGTTTGTCTGGTGCTTCGTGGCAGTTGTTCAGATGGGCTATTCCTTGCAGTATAAAGTGACACTAAGGACTTGCACTGGTGTATGCGTTGTGGAAAATATTCCATTCTTCGTCGTGGTGGGTATGGTGTTTATCACACGTTCTCAGGCTGCAGATCCTCTTTTGGCGGGTTGGACTTGTATTGTCCTCCGGGTCCCGTATGTTTCTACCAGGGTCCGGATTTAGTATATGCGGAAAGAGGAAGAGAGCAGAGGCAGCACCCTGTGTGTGATACCATTATATATGGCTGATCATTTTAAGTTAAATGCAAGCCAAGGTGGCAGCCAGCTAAAGCAATTTAACTTAAAATTATCAGCAATATATAACGGTATCACACACATGGCGCTGCCTCTGCTCTCTTCTTCTATTCCGCATATAATTTGCGTGATTGCCTATATTTAGGCTCAAAAATGTTGTATCTTTCTTTTAGAGGTTGTCTGGTAATAGAGGATAATATCTGTGAGGGATAATGTGACATACTGTAGTAGGCTGAAATCTGTGTTGCTTCATCTCCACACAGTTTAAATTAAATTTTTTTGGGGGTTGAAGTTTGGGAAAATAGCATATACGTGTCTTGCAATATGCAGCGTAGCAGAGGGATTACATCTCTTAGTGATAACATGAAAAACTAGGCTAAAATCCATATTGGTGCATCTCCAGGTACTTCAAGTGTTGGTGTGATGGGGAAAGTAAATGCATAGTAGACGGACATCTTGTCTTTTACACTAGAGAATTATTTTTTGAATCAGCAAATGTTAATACCCAAAAGACAATAGGACCAAATCTGTTACTGGTGCCAATACTGCATTATTTTCAAAGTCAACTGTCAGTAGCAGTGTCTTCAGTGTGTTTGTGGAGAGGAAGGACATCATATTACGCCTTTTGTCTTTAAGTTCCAATAAACAAATTTGCAGAAACATTCCATACTTTGTGTGATTGCCTATCTTTAGGCTCAAAAATGTTAAAGCTTTGGAGGGGGTTCAGAATGTGAGTATTACATGACTGACTACCTGGCCAGAATTAGTAGTAGCAGTAGTAGTAGGCTGCGGTTGTCCTTGGCTTTAGAAACGTGTCATTGAGGTGAAAGAGGATGAGACTGTGGATTAGATGGCTCACTCCTCCTCTAAGTCACAGCAGGATTACGTTGAGGTGACTTCAAAGTCTGACACCCTTGTCATGGTGCCAGGGGTTACAACATTCCTCCTGCTCCTCTTCTTACAGCTCTAGAGAAGGTTTTCTGTGGAGGCCTCTTAGTCTTCACTGCCCCTTCCTGATGTGGTGCCTTCCTTTTTCCTAAGAAGTGGCAGGAAAACCACACCACTCCCTATGACAGATAGTTAAGTAGGTCTCACTTAGTTGAAGCAGAATCACCTTGGCAAGCCAAGGTGGCAGTCAGCTAAAGCAAAAGGAGTTCCCTCCTTTTTCAAGTCCCCCTTGAAGCAGCCAGGCCGCAACCACAGGCAGTATGGTGTCTTTCACATCTCATGAGTACTAATGAGAATGTTGGCTGCTGCCTGAGTTTCTCGCTGTGCAGCAAGGTTTACGCCATGGTCGACACCTGGAGCAGCTTTTACCGGCATGGATAGTACATGTCTTTCATGGCCCGGGTCAATGTTTTTTTTGGCAGCAACGAGACAGCATGCCGGCAATGAGGCCAGCTTCTTTTTGACCTATCCTTTGTATAGGTCATCAGCATCTGATTGGCGGGGGTCTGACAAGGGGACCTCCACTGATCAGCTGTTTGAGACGGCAGTGGCGTTTGCAGTACGCCCACAGCCATCTCGCTGCTTTCTGTGCAGCTCATCCCCATTCACCCCCATAGTTGTGACATCGCTGGCCTGCAGATAACAGCGAAAAGGCTGCGGTGCTGTGAGTGCTGCAGCTTTCTGAAAAAGCTGGTCGGCTGGGGTCCCTGGTGAAAAAGTCCCACACCGCTGAGTATGGCATTTTCCCCCCACCACTCTGTGCTGACTGCCTGTGCAGGTTGCTGCCACCCTGCTGACTCATGCGCAAGCTGCCACCCTTTTCTCCTGATGATGAAGCCCTGAAGCCCCCTCTTCACTTGGCTCCCATGTGCGATCGTCTACATCATAATCATCCACTACTTTCTGCACTGCACTGATGTCACCCTTATAAGTCCCAGGGCCTCGTGCCTTGCTGTTCGCAACACCAGCTTCCATGCGACTCTCAGCATCACTACTTGCCCACCTACCGTAGGAAGCAGCGGATCTCTCCTCCTCACCTGTCTGTCATAACATTAACTGCAAGTGTAAAGGCGCAATAGTGTCAGGCCATAATTTCAAACCAACTCCGCAACTATTGATTGATGCATCAAATTAAGTGTAGAAGAATTTGAACAACCTAAAAGTGTGTAGAGCAGTGTTCTACTTCGGCGAACAGTGGCCTCGGCGGCTAACCCTTTTCGGGTTATCTGTTCTTGACCTTTACAGTGGGATTACCTCTAGTATCCTTTTTTTTTATTAGCACAAGGAGCATGCTTTCTTCACCCATGCAGCATGCCAGACCACACTTTCACCCCAGAATCAAGGAGGAATGGATGTACTTATGTATCAACTAAATACACCCAAAAACTGGTTGTATCAGACTGCAATTTCACCCCAGAAGAAAGTATGAATGGAAGTACTTACATATATAAAATAAATACACATCAAAACTGGTTGTATCAGACCGTACTTTCAGTACAGAATCAAGGGTTAATGGAAGTAGTTTTATATATTAAATAAATACACCCCAAAACTGGTTGTATCAGGCCGCAAATAGACCCCAGAAGCAAGAGTAAATGGAAGTAGTTATATATCAACAAAATACACCTCAAAACTGTTTGTGGTTCAAATAAGTTTTATTAAAGAAGCACAAAAATTGACATCGTTTGACAGACATCAAAAACAAGTAATGCTGATGCAAAAAAAAAGAAAACATGGTCTTAAAGGCCACAGGTACATCATACACAATGTAGACAGAGCTTGAATAGACACTGCTAAGCAGCCTAGATATATGGCCCACTAGGTAAGAAAGACCCGACAAACAGGACGAACAGGACAAACAAGAAACAAGAGGGAGGGGGGGACGGACGGGGGGAATGGAAGGCATCCACACAAACACATTATGTGATCAATGCAATATAGTAGAGGCGTTAGGAGTTTGCAATAACCAGTCCTGAAAGGCCTGAGAGCCCTTAAAGAGGAACCATGGTGTCCAAATCTTAACGTACTTCTGAACCCAGCCCTCATCTTCAGCCACCAATTCTTCCATCCGGCAGATGTATTCAAAGGTTTTCAGCCATTCCCCTACGTGCGGGGGCTCCTGAGACTTCCAATGTCTAGGTATCACCAACCGGGCCGCTTGAACAAAGAATCTCAGGAGTCCGCGCTTCAGAACGCGCATATCACCCGGGAGCATTGACAATAATGCCCCTTCCTCGGTCCAAGTGGACGCAGAACCCGAGACCTGATTGTATAAATCATTAATGGCCTTCCAAAAAGGAACAATTTTCGGGCATCGCCACCAAATATGAGACATCGTACTGATCCACACCTCCAACATACAGCCGGGCAGGTGGGATAAAAGGAGTGCAGAACAGCTGGGGTCCGGTACCATCTAGAAAGGATCTTATAGTTTTTTTCTTGAACTCCACAGCAAATAGAGGACTTAGCGGACAGCATGAATGACTTATGCCACTGCTCCTCCGGAAACTCCTTTCCAAGCTCTCTCTCCCATGCCCGCACAAAGGGTAGGGTGGAAGGAGCTCCTCCGGTCCCCTGGAGCACCCCATACAACAGAGACACCACATGAACAGGATGGGATTTTTGCATACACATAGCCTCAAAGGGGGTGAGCTCCCTGGGTAGAGTAGAAAGCTGGCCTAGTGAATGGAGAAAAGTCTTGACTCCATTATATTGAATCCACGCTCCTCCACCAGTGCAACCTGGGAAGGAGTCCACGCCCTAATGGAAGATCTATGGAACAGTTGGTGGACCCGCACCGCATCCTCTTTACGTAAACCTAAGATCTCCTCACTACCCACACCCAACGGGAAGTCTGGGTTATCAAATAGGCCCGGCACGGTCGTGCATCCCAAAGGTACCGCACATCTGTCCCATACTTGCAGGACTCCAGCCGTCATGGGCGGGAGCGCTGACCCTCGGGAGGACTTGGCAATCCATAGAAAGTGTTGTGGGGGTTTCCCAACAACGTATCTCTCAAAAGTAACCCACCTTTTAAGGGGATCTCCGTGGAACCAATCTAAAATGTATGTCAGTATCGCCGCCTTGTGATACAACGTAATGTCAGGGACACCCGCCCCCCCTCGCATTTTAGACCGCATAAGAAACTTAATCCCCAATCTGGGGGAGGAACCAGCCCAGATAAAATTAAGAAGCAACGTGCGAATGGTTTTGAAGAATACACACGGCAACGGAACGGGTAAAGTTCGGAACAAATACAAAATCCTAGGCAGGATGTTCATTTTAATCGTGTGTATCCTCCCAACCAAGATATAGGTAGATGCCTCCAAACATCTAGGTCCCTCTTAATATCAGATATAAGGGGGGCAAAATTCAGCCTATAAAGATCTCCATACCTTGCCGGGATTTTGGTCCCTAGATAAGAAATACCGTCTGTCTTCCACTGAAACGGGAAGGACTGTTGCAAAGAGTGCACTGTATTGTGCGGGATAGTGACATTCAGGATCTCGGACTTGTTGAGGTTCACTTTGAAATTACTTAGGTCCCCAAAAGGCAGCAAACTCTTTAAGAACATTAGGAAGACCAACAACCGGGTCAGAGCAGTATATGAGAAGGTCATCCGCATATATAGCGATCTTAGACTCTAGAGAACCGAACTTTAGTCCCCGAATGGACTCATTAGACCTGAGGGCCCTCGCCAGAAACTCCATGACCATAATGTATAACAAAGGGGACAGAGGACACCCCTAACGGGTCCCATTACGGATCCCGAAAGGGGAGGACAAAGCCCCATTAACCCGGACCTGAGCCCTCGGCTTATGGTACAGCGCCATAATCATACGCACCATATTAGGGCCAATCCCGAACGCTCTAATAGATTCGGTCAGGAAGTCCCAGTCGACGCGGTCAAAGGCCTTTTCCGCGTCGACTGAGAGAAGGCACAAGGGAGAGCCAGTGGAGGTAGCCCACGTCACATGAGCTAAGGATCTAATAGTGTTGTCCCTAGATTCCCGACCAGGAACAAATCCCACTTGATCTGCATGTATTAAGGAGGGAATATGTATCCTCAACCTGTTGGCAAGGATCTTAGCATATATCTTCAGATCTGTATTAATTAGAGAGATTGGTCGATAATTACTACAGATCGAAGGATCCTGCCCGGTTTAGGGAGTACACAAATATGGGCAGTCAGAGCTTGTTCCGGGAATAGGGAACCATCTACAATGGAGTTACATAAGGCGGTCATAGGGCCAGTGACCTCATCTACAAATGTCTTATAAAATCTAGGCGTGAACCCGTCAGGGCCAGGACACTTACCAGCCGCCAGTCCTACAATAGCTCTCCTAATCTCGTGTTCAGTTATCGCCCCTCAAGGGACTCCATGTCCTCAGTGGACAGGCGTGGACCAGGGAGGTTCGATAGATAATGTCTGATCTTCTGAATCTTAGTTTCACGAGCTAAGTCCGCAAACTTCCCCTTCAAACTATACAGACTACAGTAATAGTCCTGAAATTCCTTCAGGATTTCTGCGGTGGTGTGAACCTTCCCCCCGGAGCTACGGGTGATGGATGGAATGTACCTGGACGATAATTTTGGACGCAACAACCGGGCCAGTAACCTGCCACTCTTATCACCCTGTCCATAGAAAAGTTTCTTGAATTTGTCCCTAGCTAATAGGTACTTTTGGTCAATGAGTCTCCTCAGGGCAGATCTAACGTCACATAACTCCTGATAAGCTGTCAGGTCAGGGCAGTGTTTATGACGTCTCTCCAAGTCAGTCAATTTGTGGAGTAATTCTGCAATCTGACCAGAACGCATTTTCTTCAGTCTAGAAGCCTGGGAGATCAGCCGCCCCCTAAGAACACATTTAAGGGCCTCCCATTTAATGGTGTGGGCAGAAGTATCTGTGCCATGAACCTCCACAAAGTCCGAGATAGCTGACTTAATATCTGCTACACATACACCATCCCTCAGCAAATTATCATTCAACCTCCAGGAGTTAGTCGGTCTAATAGGATCCCCCACTGCAAGGGATACCCATGCCATTGAGTGGTCCGAGAATAAAATAGGCTCTATCCCAGCTGCAGGTCTCAAATCCAAGAGGCTATGTGAAACAAAAACATAGTCCAGACGGTGGTAAGAGTTATGGGCAACTGAAAAAAAGGTATAGTCCTTCACCAAAGGATGAAGGATGCGCCACACATCCACCAGCCGTAGACCATGTAAGCGTCTCTGAAAAGTACGGGCCACACCAAAGGGAACAGAGGACTTACCTGAGGACGTGTCCAATCTGACATCCAGGGGAAGATTGATGTCGCCACTCATTACAATGGGCAGTCCGTCCGCAAAGTCCTCCAGCGCCGAGAGGGCAGGACCAGCAAAGGCCATATGTCCTGTATTGGGACAATAAATATTAGCAAGCACTAATAATCTAGTGGCAATAGACACTTTCAAGAATAGGTAACGGCCCTGACCATCCTGGGCGGAGTGCAGGACCGAGCAAGGGACATTCTTGTGGATGGCAATGGCTACTCCCCGAGACTTAGACCCCCCAAAAGTGCTATGAACCCACGTAGGGAAGTATTTACTTCTGCAAGAGGGGACATGGCCAGTTTTAAAATGGGTCTCCTGCAGAAAAGCCACACCCACCCGTTGTTTATGAAGATTGTACATGATTTGGTTCCTCTTAACAGGCTCATTGAGGCCATTAACGTTATAAGAGCAAAATTTAACAGAAGCCATGACACCTATCTGAGAGGGTGGACAAAAGACATAGATACCATCCATACAAGGAAAGGGAAGACATAGGGAAAGACAGTACGATGACCAGGGGGAAAACAGACAACAAATAACATAGAAACCCAACCAGGAGATAAGGTAAGGGAGGGAGGTAGAAAAGATACTAGGCGATCAAACCACACACCCACCCGTCGCCCAAAAGATATGAGGGAAAGAGGAGGCCACATCAGCGGAAAGAGCCCCCCCCCCATCCCTGCCAAAACAAGTAGTAAAAACAGTTTAAAGAATGAACGCTAATCGTACAATAAAAAAAAAAGGTGCAAACGCACCCCGCATCACATAAGATACACAGGGTGAGAAAAGACCGCAACGGTCGTAACGCACACAGACATTAACCCGTGCATCACTGATACCCAAAGGTGTGAAATCAGGCCACTATAGAAACAAGCAACTTGCCGGCCAGAAGACACAGGACAGGATAAAGTAGCCTAAGGCACTACAAAGGTCAAGGCCGATAATGCCCGACCACAGAGAACTCTCAAAGGCCGTGAAGCCTGCAGTCATGGCGTCTTCCGCATCTTAGAGGCCCTAGACGAAACCTCAGCCCACCGTTCCCGCCGAGGCAGCGGCGCAGGGCCCAAAACTGTAGGCCAATCTGGAAGGTTGATTGAAGGGAGTGAGAAGGTATCCAGAAATTTCGGCAGATCCTCCGGGTCTTTAAAAACCGCCGACCGGCTATCTTTCCGAGCATGCAGTTGAAAAGGGAACCCCCAACGATAAGGTATGTCCTTGTCCTTCAGCAGGGTGAGTAGAGGTTTCATTGCCCTCCGGAGCTGGAGAGTGCGCCTTGAAAGATCCGGTAAAATCTGTATGATGGAGCCTCCGAGCTCCAGCTTATCAGCTTGGCGGGCGGCCCTCAGTATCTCCTCTTTAATTTTAAAGAAATGCACTCTGCACACTATGTCTCTCGGCCTAGAGGCATCAGTCGATTTGGGACCCAAGGCCCTATGTATGCGGTCCAGTTCAACCGGCAACGGAGTCGACTGTCCCAACAGGGAGCCGAATAGAGATTGGACGGTCGCCTCAATTTCGGACATGGGCACAGACTCTGCTACCCCCCGGATCCGCAAGTTGTTCCTGCGGTGCCGATTTTCAAGATCGTCCAAGTGGGAGAGCAGGTGAGTAAGTTGTTGAGAGTGAGCAGAAAGCACCATATGGTGATCCTCCAACTGGTCTTGTATGGGTTCCTGGACTTTCTCTGAGGAGTCCACTCTAGCTCCCAAATGCTTAAGCTCCCCCTTTAGGGTCTCCATTTCAGACCGGTAAGTCTGTTCCAGCCGTTGGACCGAGTGCGCTAGGTCATCCTTCGTGGGCAACGCCTGCAGATATTTGCGGAGGTCCCAATCCCTGTCCAAAGCACCAGATGCTGGGCTTTGCGATCCACCATCCGAGCTGTGCGGACTGTTCTGCGTGCCCGAGTGGAATGCAGCGGCCGCCATCTTAGGAGTGTCTGGCGGGTCGGCCGCGGGTGTTTGGGAGCTAAAAAACCTATGCAAACCAGAGCCCTCGGCATGGGGAGCAGGCTCCTGGGGTCCCTTGGTCATCCGGTGTCCCATTAGACCTCAAAACTGTTTGTATCAGAGCACACTTTCAGTACAGAAGCAAGGGTGAATGGAGGTAGTTATATACTAAAGGGGTTCTCCGTGAATTAAGAAAATGAAAATACTTAAATGTTACTTTATGATAAATATATTCCAAAATACCTTTCATTAGTTATAATGGCTTCTTTTGTCTACGGAGTAATCATTAGGAAGAATAATCCTATTAGTGCACACAAAACCTGGCTTAATCACACAGGAGGACAAGTTCCTTCACCCTAATGAGCCATAGTGCTGCCTCATCCTCCTCTCTGCTCTATTTGTCAGGGATTATGATCCTGAATATAGGTGAATCTCTGTAGGAATGGAGATGATGAAGAGTCATGGGAGGAGGGTGGGGATGTGGCTAATAAGCAGCAACACTTGTATGCAGTCTCCATTACCACAGCCCCACATTAACACAGTCTGTCCTGTCCGTCCCCTCTTTATTAAATTTCCCAGAGATATGGCTAAAGTTCTTATCAGCTGTATTCAGGATCATAATTCCTGACCAGTAGGGTAGACAAGAGGATGAGGCAGCTCTTTACCTCAGTGCTGCGAAGTAATTTGTCCTCCTGTGTGGACAGGTTATATAAGAACTAATATGATGGCGGCCATTTTGTTTCCCCTGATGAATGCGTCCCAGACAAAACAAGCCATTATAACTAATGAAAGGTATTTGGGAGTATATTTAGTATAAAGTAATATTTAAGTATTTTAATTTTCTTAATTCCCGGACAACCCCTTTAACTAAATACACCACAAAACTAGTTGTATCAGATTGCAATTTCACCCCAGAAGCAAGGATGAATGTATGTACTTATATATAAACTTAATACTGGTTGTTTCAGACCGCACTTTCAACCCAATAACAGAAGCTAGGATTACTGTTATTACTGATGTATCAAAGAATGCAAACAACCTAAAGTTTGTAGTAATAGATCACTTTAAGTAACCCCAATAAGTGCAGTAAAGTGTAATAGATTAGCTCTTATTACCCAAGCTTCCCACTGTGCAATTGGTCCCTGCTCTCTCCCTACAATGTGGATAATGCCTGCCTATCCTTTACTCACACTATGAATAATTTTTCCCTGAACTGCTCAGTAGTTTTTTTTCAATAAAGTATTTTCTAAACACTGTCCCTAGTGTCTCTCCCTGCACAAAGTTCACTGTAAAATGGTGGAGACCGAGCAAGCTGAGACTTTTTATATGGCTGTGACATCACATGGGCTGGCTAGCTTCTGATTGGCTGGCTGCCTGCATGTGTTGCATTGTGGGTGATCCCTCACTCCTGGGCTTCTTACTTCTTCATTCTAACATGTGCAGCAACTATTTTAGAAAAAAATGAGATTTGTTACCAGAAAGCGCAAGAAAATTTGACTTCGGGACAAATCAAATTTTTCCTGAAATTTGGACTGAGTTCCACTTTGTCAACTTCGATTCACTCATCTCTAATTGTAATCATTCAAAACTGTTTAAAGATGTAGGTGCCCATTTTTGTACTGATATAGGTTTCAAAGGTGAAGAACTATGTGTGGACAAGCTCTAGAATTTTCAAGCTTGAAGAAAATTGCTGCTTTACACTATTTTATTATTTTGGATGATTTTGGATTAAAGGGAATCCCTCTCCAGAAAATGAACTGTTAAACCATGTACAATACCTTGTAGGTCTAGCACAGCTGCATGTAATGATACCTTTTAGTTAGCAATCTGTAGCTACATCCATCAGTTCATTATGGCTGAGGTTACCTTGGATATGTCTTCATGCTCTTGTTATTGATTGGGACACCAAGCAGGTCCTTCGCTGGGTGTCACAATGCTTTTCACACTGTTTGACAAAAGTTCATCCCAACTGTGCTATCTACCACAAAACCAGTGTGTTTGCAACCAACTATGTAAATGTGGAGTTCAAAAGGTTACTTAAAATGACTGAAATACTGGGTAGGCCTTAGATCTGCTATGCAACAGATCTGCTATGCAACAAACTACAGAAATGCACTATGTCTCTGCTAAATTTTAAAATTGTTTTATCTGCGTTCTATGCAAAAGTGCTCTGTGGAACAACAATACGGGTTTATTTCCCCAAAATACACAAATGCAGTATTTCACTGCTGAAATTTTAAATAGGTATTTGTACGTTGTATGCAAAACTGTTGTGTGGATCAACAATACTGGCTTATTTTCCCCAAAATACATCAATGCAGTATTTCACTGCTAAAATTTAAACGTAGGTATTTGTGCGGTGTATGCAAAACTGCTGTGTGGACCAGCAATACCGTTTTATTTCCCCAAAATACACCAATTCAGTATTTCACAGCTGAAATTTAAAATAGGTATTTGTGCGGTGTATGCACAAGTGCTCTGTGGACCAACAATATGGGTCTCTTTCCCCAAAATACACTAATGCAGTATTTCACTGCTGAAATTTATATGTAGGTATTTGTGCTGTGTATGCACATGTGCTCTGTGAATCAACAATGCAGGTTTCTTTCCGCAAAATACACAAATGCAGTATTTCACTGCTGAAATTTAAACGTAGTGTAAGAGGGCGCAAGGTTCCGTCATCGACGGAAGGTACGTGTCACCGAGGTTCCTGGCCTCGGTGAGATAAGAGCCGGATTTTTTGTGTGTCAGCAGCAGCTAGTGCTGTTTGACACATTGATATTTAGCATGGCTACAAAGCCAATCCGGGCCGGCTCTTATTGGGAATAGTCAAGTGCTGGGTGGGAGACTATTCCCCACGGTCCAGGCCGGATTTTTT
Source organism: Bufotes viridis (assembly GCA_033119425.1). Taxonomy (NCBI): domain Eukaryota; kingdom Metazoa; phylum Chordata; class Amphibia; order Anura; family Bufonidae; genus Bufotes; species Bufotes viridis. The sequence continues at coordinate 135,503,003 of CM065593.1, read as the reverse complement.
CCGGGCCTTTAAAAAAGCAGCCACCTCAGCAGGTGAGAGGTGATTATCCTGGAAGCTGCTGGTGTTGCTGTGGAGCTCTAAGGGCTGAGAGCAAGAGTCTGCAATCAGGCGTGCAGTCTACCTGGAAGCCGCTGGTGGAAACTTTGCGTGGCCGACTCAGGTGACCTTGCTGTGGGACTGATATTTTTGCCTTGTGTTTTGCCTCGTGTGAACAAGCACTAAGACTGTTTCTGTTTTGCCTTGTGTGAACAAGCACTAAGCCTGTTTTCGTGTTGCTGAGTGTGAATAAAACACTTCTGCTTTACCCAGAGAACTGTGTACCTTGCCTCTATACTGCATCCGCAAGCCTGTCTACCAGAGCAATTCCCCACATTTGGTGTCGGATGCGGGCATGCGCAGTGAGGCTGGCCTGAACGCCGAAAGTTTTTGTTTTTGCTGTGTTGGACTGCATGTCATATATCAGGCCTGCAACTTTTGTGGTTTCTCGCAACATGGAGGCTGCTTTGAAAGCTCTCATGGAGGCTAACGTACAGCAGCAACAGGCTAATGAGCTACAGCAAAAAAGACATGAGGAGGCTATGTGTGCACAGCAGCAGACGAACAATCTCCTAATGCAGCAGCTGATAGCCTTGCAGGAGTCGGTGCGAACGTCCCAGCAAGGAGTTGCAACCACGACAGCCCCGACTGTGTCTACCGCCAGGGACAAAGTCCGATCCGCCCTGAGGAAAATGGGTCCAGAAGACGATATAGAGGCATTCCTGATGGTGTTTGAAAGAACCGCAGAGCAAGAGAGGCTGCCATTCGAGCAATGGGCTGAGGTGATGGCACCTTTTCTGGTGGGGGACGCACAAAAGGCCTATTTTGACCTCAGCTGTGAGGAGGCAAAGGACTATGAGAGGCTAAAAGGTGAGGTGTTGGCCAGGTTGGGAGTAAACACCTATGTGCGAGCGCACAGAGTGTGTCAGTGGGTGTTTTCCGAGTCCCGACCCGTCCGGTCACAAGCCTATGACTTACTTCACCTAGTAAAAAAATGGCTCCAGCCTGAACTGTTGAGCCCTTCTCAGATGGTTGAAAGGGTCGTGGTCGACAGGTTTGTGCGCAACACCGGGACCAAACCCTAGCCAGGGCCTGGGAGAACGTTGTGATAATTGATGGTAAACCCCAAAAACCTGGGGCTGAGTTAATGTTTCCCCGTTTTGTTGTTCACCAGGAAATGTTGTATCGGGTGAACAAAATCCGGGGTGAGCTTATTGAAAAGTTGGTGGTGCCCACAGCGTATCGCAAGCTCGTTATGGAGCTTGCCCACCAACATGTTCTTGGGGGACACTTGGGATGGCAGAAAACCCAGGACCGCATTCTGCAGCGGTTTTATTGGCCCAGTGTGTTCAAGGAGGTAGGAAATTATTGTAAGTCCTGTCCAACCTGTCAGGTAAATAGCCCCCAGCCACATTTCCGTAGTCCTCTGGTACCTCTACCAATCATAGAGGTACCGTTTGAGCGAATCGCTATGGATCTAATAGGGCCCATACCAAAGTCCGCTAGGGGCCACCAACACATTCTGGTCGTTCTCGATTACCCCACTCGGTATCCGGAGGCGGTGCCCCTGCGACATACATCAGCTAAGCTCATAGCTAAGGAGTTAATAGAAATGTTTTCTAGGGTGGGCCTGCCTAAGGAGGTTCTGACAGACCAAGGGACCCCTTTTATGTCCAAGGTTATGAGGGAACTAGGTAAATTGTTGCGTATAAAATAGTTGCGGACGTCTGTTTACCATCCGCAAACAGACTGTCTCGTCGAAAGGTTTAACCAAACTTTAAAAAATATGTTAAAAAGGGTGGTGTCTAGAGATGGGAAGGACTGGGATCTGCTTTTGCCCTATCTCATGTTCGTAGTGCGAGAGGTGCCCCAGGCCTCTACTGGGTTCTCGCCCTTCGAACTACTTTATGGCAGACACCCTCGGGGCCTGTTAGACATCGCCAAGGAATCGTGGGAACAACAACCCGTCCCCCACAAAAGTGTCATTGAGTATGTCACCCAGATGCAGGAATGGATGGAAAGGGTGTTGCCGCTGGTCCGGGAGCATATGGAGGCAGCCCAACAAGCTCAGAGTAGGGTGTATAATCGTCAGGCTCGGGTACAGGTTTTCAATCCGGGAGATCGGGTTTTGGTTCTGGTACCTACCCTTGACAGCAAGTTCCTAGCTAGGTGGCAGAGGCCCTATGAGGTGATCGAGAAGGTAGAGGAAGTAAACTACAAAGTACACCAGCCAGGGCGGCGCAAGCCGGAGCAGGTGTACCATGTGAATTTACTAAAGCCATGGAAAGATAGGGACTCGGCCGACAAGAGCCCCCGTCCAGGGCTTCTAGGTGAAAAGGGTCCAGCCCCACAGTTTAAGGCCTGTGAAGCAGTAACCACAGTAAAAATTGCAGACATCCTGTCTTCCAAACAAGTTCAGGAAGTCAGGGAGTTCATCAGTCGGAACACGGATGTGTTCTCAGACCTCCCTGGCTGCACGTCTCTCATCCAACATGATATCGTCACGGAGCCTCAGGCCAAGATCCGGTTAAAACCATACCGGGTACCCGAGGCTCGGCGACGGGCCATCGCGGAGGAAGTGCAATTAATGTTGAAGCTCGATGTCATTGAGGAGTCGAAAAGTGAATGGGCCAGTCCCATAGTCCTAATACACAAGCCAGATGGGACGTTGCGGTTCTGCAACGATTTTCGCAATTTAAATAACGTGTCCAAGTTTGATGCGTATCCCATGCCCCGGGTAGACGAGCTTGTTGAGAATATAGGGCAAGCCCGTTATTTTTCTGTGCTAGACCTCACAAAAGGGTACTGGCAGGTAGCCTTAACGGAGTCAGCCAAGGAAAAAACTGCTTTTGTTACCCCGCAGGGCCTGTATCATTATAAGGCATTACCCTTTGGCCTGCATGGTGCCCCTGCCACTTTCCAAAGGTTAATGAACATTGTGCTGCGACCTCATCGTTGGTACGCCTCGGCCTACTTAGATGATGTAGTCATCCACAGCACCAACTGGGAAAGCCATTTGCCAAAAGTGCAGGCGGTAGTGGATGCCCTTAGAAAAGCTGGACTAACCGCTAATCCAAAAAAGTGTGCAATTGGGTTAGAAGAGATCAAGTATCTGGGGTATGTCATTAGGCGGGGAGTCATCAAACCTCAGGTAAATAAGATAGAGGCAATGCGTAATTGGCCCCGACCAGTCACCACCAGGCAGGTAAACTCGTTCCTGGGGATTGTAGGGTACTACATGAGGTTTGTGCCCCACTTTGCCACGATAGCAGCACCGTTGACAAACCTGTTGAAGGGACGAAGTTCCGGAAAGGTTCACTGGAGTGAGAAGGCGGAAGAGGCTTTCTCTGCATTGAAGTCGGCCCTGTGTGGGTCCCCGGTTTTGGTGACACCCGACTTCAACAGGGAATTCATAGTACAGACGGATGCCTCGGAGGTAGGCCACGGTGCTGTACTGTCTCAGGAAGTCAACGGCGAAGAACATCCCGTTGTCTTCCTGAGCCGTAAGCTCAACCCAGCCGAGACCAGGTATAGCATAGTGGAGAGGGAGTGCCTGGCTATCAAGTGGGCACTCGAGTCTCTCCGTTATTATTTGTTAGCGAGGAAGTTCCGTCTGGTGACCGACCATTCCCCTCTCAAGTGGATGAACCAGGCCAAGGAGAGGAATGCTCGGGTCACCAGGTGGTTCCTGTCCTTACAGAACTTCAAGTTCTCAGTGGAACACAGGGCAGGCCGCTTGCAGGGTAATGCAGATGCCCTGTCCCGCGTCCACTGCCTCACATGTGTTCACCCCCTCAGGGTTGAACAAGGGGGGGGGTATGTAAGAGGGCGCAAGGTTCTGTCGTCGACGGAAGGTACGTGTCACCGAGGTTCCTGGCCTCGGTGAGATAAGAGCCGGATTTTTTGTGTGTCAGCAGCAGCTAGTGCTGTTTGACACATTGATATTTAGCATGGCTACAAAGCCAATCAGGGCCGGCTCTTATTGGGAATAGTCAAGTGCTGGGTGGGAGACTATTCCCCACGGTCCAGGCCGGACTTTTTCCGGGCCTTTAAAAAAGCAGCCACCTCAGCAGGTGAGAGGTGATTATCCTGGAAGCTGCTGGTGTTGCTGTGGAGCTCTCAGGGCTGAGAGCAAGAGTCTGCAATCAGGCATGCAGTCTACCTGGAAGCCGCTGGTGGAAACTTTGCGTGGCCGAGCTAACTGCCAGGTGTGAACTAACACCGACCACTCAGGTGACCTTGCTGTGGGACTGATATTTTTGCCTTGTGTTTTGCCTCGTGTGAACAAGCACTAAGACTGTTTCTGTTTTGCCTTGTGTGAACAAGCACTAAGCCTGTTTTTGTGTTGCTGAGTATGAATAAAACACTTCTGCTTTACCCAGAGAACTGTGTACCTTGCCTCTATACTGCGTCCGCAAGCCTGTCTACCAGAGCAATTCCCCACAGTAGGTATTTGTGCGGTGTATGCACAAGTACTCTGTGAACCAACAATATGGGGTTCTTTCCCCAAAAAACATAAATGCAGTATTTCATTGCTGAAATTTAAAATAGGTATTTGTGCCGTGTGTGCAAAACTGCTGTATGGACCAACAATACCGGTTTATTTCCCCAAAATACACCAATGCAGTATTTCACTACTGAAATTTAAACATAGGTATTTGTGCGGTGTATGCAAAACTGCTGTGTGGACCAACAATACCATTTATTTCCCCAAAATACATCAATGCAGTATTTCACTACTGAAATTTAAAGCAGGTATTTGTGCGGTGTATGCAAAACTGCTGTATGGACCAACAATACCGGTTTATTTCCCTCAAAATACACCAATGCAGTATTTCACTTCTGAAATTTAAAATAGGTATCTGTGCGGTGTATGCAAAACTGGTCTGTGAACTAACAGCAACGGTTTATTTCCCCAAAATACACAAATGTAGTATTTTACTGCTGAAATTGAAATGAAGGTATTTGTGCGGTATATGCACAAGTGTTCTGTGGACCAACAATACAGGTTTCTTTCCCCAAAATACACAAATGCAGTATTTTACTGCTGAAATTTAAATGTAGGTATTTGTACGGTGTATGCACAAGTGCTCTGTGGACCAACAATATGGGTTTGTTTCCCCAAAATACACCAATGCATTATTTCACTGCTGAAATTTAAACGTAGGTATTTGTGCGGTGTATGCACAAGTGCTCTGTGAACCAATAACACAGGTTTTTTCCCCAAAATACACTGATGCAGTATTTCACTGATGAAATTTAAACTTGGTATTTGTGCTGTGTATGCACAATTGCTCTGTGAACCAACAATACGGGTTTCTTTCCCCAAAATACACTAATGCAGTCTTTCACTGCTGAAATTTAAATGTAGGTATTTGTGCGGTGTATGCAAGACTGCTGTGTGGACCAACAACACCGGTTCATTTTCCCAAAATACAGGAATGGAGTATTTCATTGCTGAAATGTAAAATAGGAATTTGTGCGTTGTATGCAAAACTGGTCTGTGGACCAACAATACCCGTTTATTTCCCCAAAATACAGGAATGCAGTATGTCACTGCAGAAATGTAAAATAGGTATTTGTGTGGTGTATGCAAAACTGCTCTGTGAACTAACAATAACGGTTTATTTCCCGAAAATACACAAATGTAGTATTTCCCTGCTGAAATTAACTTAATTATTAGTGCGTTGTATGCACAAGTGCTCTGTGGACCAGCAATACGGGTTTCTTTCCCCAAAATACACAAATGCAGTATTTTACTGCTGAAATTTAAACGTAGGTATTTGTGCGGTGTATGCACAAATGCTCTGTGAACCAACAATATGGGTTTCTTTCCCCAAAATTCACTAATGCAGTATGTCACTGCTGAAATTTAAAATACGTTTTTGTGCGTTTTATGCACAAGTGCTCTATAGCACCACAAAACAGGTTTTTGCCCCCAACTTCAGAAATGCACTATGTCACCCCTAAATTATAAAATAAGTAATGTAGGGGACTTGACCTGCCAGAAAAAATGGAATTTTTCCTTCACTGAGTTACCAAAAAAGGATTAGACTGATGTCCCTGGCAGGCTGGCACACATGCAGGTCACATGCAGTTCCAAGGACACTGCAGTTGCTAAAATGGTCGCCGACCCCAACCTCAGTAAGAGATGGATTAAAAAAAAATAATTTGCAGTATCACTGGGCTCAGGGAGGGGTACAAAAATGTTGGATAGCAGTAGCACCCTCCCTCAATAATTGCTGTAGCTTGAAGATTTAACACCACCAAGTTCAACAGATTTCATTCCTAATGTTTCCCTGAGAGCACCGGCAGCAACCTGTCCCTACACTAAGATCAGCAGAGTGACGTGCGGCACTACATGTCTCCAGCTCATATAGAGGCTGGGTCACATGCTGCACTCAGCCAATCACAGCCATGCCATCAGTAGCCATGGCTGTGATGGCTTCTTAGGGCAAAGTAGTGAAACACTTGCTGATTGGCTGCCCTGCAGCCTTTCGAAAAGCGGGAAGAAATCTCCGAACAACAAACTCGAACCCGAACTTTTATGGAAAGGTTCGGGTTCGGGTTCGGGTCCGGGTGTGAAAAATCGTAAAGTTCGGTACGAACCCGAACTTTACAGTTCGGGTTCGCTGAACCTTACTTTTGATATTATGGTCAAACGGACAAATTCTTGTTTGAAGGCATAGAGTATAGGTTTTAGGAACTCTATACACAAAATTGTAGATTTTTTAAATGTAGGCTATATACAGTACTAAATTTTATTTTACATTACATTACATCAATAAAAATGGTGTCAAAGCTGTCCATATTGTAGCTGTATTAAATTGTCATACAGACTATTCTTGCTTCAAATATCAAAGAAAGGAACCTATTAAAATTATTGTTTCACATTTATTGAGATGCAGCCAAGCAAGGAATTAAGGAAGATTATTATGTAGGACCTTTGATGCTTTAAGGTTTTGTTTTGTTTTTTTGCCGCTAGTAGTACAGGGACTCATAAAATTTACTGTCATAATGACTGCCTCTAATCCCCAGGAGGGTTTAGCCCAAAATCTGTTGACAAAAGGGTGAAACTTGGATGCGGTTGGACCTTACAGCAATATAATGACCCCCAAACACACATCACATTCCAAAAAACACAGCAGAATACAGAAAGGGTATCTATATGATATATTGATTTTAGTTAACTTTATGATGGCTGCCAATGATTCTAGCCTTGACAGTATAATAATACTGTCAATACCTATCTCAGTCCTAACTTAAAGCAGATTTTGAAGGATCTGGATACTTTTATATGAAATAAAGACATTTTACAAAAGAAAAAGCTGCATTTAGAAACATGATCTTGTCAGTATTTTCAGGTGAATTTTTTTTTTATCGTCAATTAAATGAGTTTCTGTCATTTCTTCCCTATGTAGTTACACTAATAGGCATGACATTTACAATATTGTCAGTCCTTATACTCCATTGACAAATGGAATGCTATGAGAGCACAGAGTACTTCAGGCCTTATAATATTCGCCCTCCTGCCCTTCTTAAATTGACATGTGAGGTTTGATTTATTTACTTGCCCTTTCTATGGGCATAAATGCTCAAGGGAAACTCATTTAATCTTCCACATGAAGGATTTGTCACCACTAAGGATGCTTGCTGTCTCAACTTGTCAATCAAATCAAATTGAAGTTTGAACTGGGTTTCTAAACTTGTACAATGTTTTTGCTCTTTGAGTTTTAATTATTTTAGAATCATGTAGTTTATATGAAAACTATTCTGTTATACATATGACATATGTTATGTATATATATATATATATATATATATATATATATATATATATAAATATATATATATATAAAATATGTCATCATATGAAGACTTAAATAATAAAATGCATATACAATGTGCAAAAGGTAGGGTAAATAAATGTTTTTTTTTAATAAACAAGAGAAACACAACATGCATGCACATTACGCTGTGCATAGTTGAATATTAGTATGTGCCATGGGTCAGTCATAAGAGGAGGTAGATATAGAAGTGAAAAAAAATAGGGTAGAGTAGGAATGGGAGAGCTAAGGAGGGAGTATCATTGTTTAAAGGGACACTGACAGGCCGGTACAGCATATAAAGTGTTTTATATCCTACTATCGGTCTTAATGTGCTTTGCTTAACCCAATCATACTATTATCCCCCCTGTCTCCCTTGCCTTTCCTATACTTTAAAAAAAATGTTTTTCTTTATATGTAAATTACATAACTTTGTGCCCAAGGGGTGGTTCCTCTTCCAGCTTTGTGCCCAGCCGCGCCCCAATTGCCGTCTCCTAGTGCCGCCCAGCTCATTATTATTCACTGCACTGGGCTGCTTTTCAAGCTCCAGACGTGGCCAAAATCCTGCGCATACCCAGTACTGGCTTACTTGCATCATCCTCACATGTTAGCTGTGCGCCTGCGCCGGATACAGTACCCGGCACCCTGCAGCTCCAGTACCTGAGTGTGGCCGACTACTCTATAAGGCACAGGCGCACTCAGGTAATTTACATATTAAAAAAAAAGTTTTTTTTAAGTATAGGAATGGCAGACAGGGGGATAATAGTATGATTGGGTTAAGCACATTAAGACCGATAGTATGATCTTTATATGCTGTACCGGCCTGTCAGTGTCCCTTTAAACTCCAAACTTCAAGTGATGTTAAAACAGTACCAGAACACTGGATTTTTATGCAGTCCAAGTATCTGAGGGCAGGACATGACCACCAAGAATTCAAATAAGAGTTCACAGAACACCCAAGAGCAACAGTTAGAAATGCACACTGTGAAGATCAGTGAAAGTAAATATTTCAAGGATCATATGTAACATTTTCCTATTTTCAATATACATATTTTATGATTATTATTATTATTATTATATACTAGTTATCTAGATTTTATTTGTGGAGGTGTTTTACAGTTTTATGATAAGCAACAAAAGATTTTAAATAGTTGGCATCTCTCAATCTTCACTTATTTCTATATAGACTCTTTGTGAAAGCTCCAAGCTTCGGGTTGCTTGTAGTGGAGAGGCAGTATAGTTCACAATACCTCCGCTAGTAGACAGGAACAGCATACAATAATCCAGGTAGCGTTACAATAATCCCTTTTTCCCAAGAACTAGACGACACATAGCTTGGGAGTCAACTAACTTTATTTTGGCATAGCACATCTAGTTAAAACCCTCCAATAGCCTAATTTACATACAGGGTACATAGATGACTGTAGTACAAGAAAGGGTGGGGTCAGACAATAGCAAGGGCTGATAGGAGATTGAGGAGGCACTGAGCAGCTAGTTTAAACTGGTCTCCCAGTGTCCCTGAGACAACACCCTGCTTGGGAAACACTTGGACAGGAAAAAGGGGGAGGGAAAAAGGCACAGAAAAGCAATGCATTTAACATAGTAAACCGTACACAAACTGAGCTGTACAGACAGCCTAACAAAAGGGAATAAAAATGTAGCAGACAGACCATACAGGCAATAACATTACAGTAAGAGTATATTGTCACAAGGGTGTCAGGAGCCACGTCTGACTCCGTTATACCCGGGGTCAGGAAGTCGCAGCGGTTGACTGCGCGCTCTATTTCTAAAGATCATGATGTTACTTAATGGTAGCTTTCTGTGTTTGCCTTGCAATTCTTTTTGTCTCACTCAGGGATCCGTAGCTTCTTCTCCTCAGCTGTTTCTTGTCCGCCACTCCCAACCTCCTTAAATCCCCCCTTCCCACTTCTCTGGTTGCCAGATATAGAGCTTCCTGCCTGGACTTCTATACTGACCCACTGGAGCTGTGTAGCTGTTGTTCCTGGTTGTTGTACCAGAGCGTTACCCTCCGGATCCCTGTTGGGCTTTTGTTATCCGCTGTGGTCGCCCTCCTGGGCTTAAATGTTTTGTCTGTTTTGTCTGTCCTCTCCCTGGTGTTTTCCTTTAGTGTTAGTGGTGAGGACTAGTGCTCCCATCGCCCTATTCACTACTTAGGGCTCAGCTTCAGGGAAAGTCAGGGTTTAGGCACGTGATCGGCGTACGGGTGAAGAACCCGTCTAGGGACGTCAGGGCAGTCAGGTGCCAGCTTCTAGGTGAGTTAGGGGTCACCACCTTTCCCTCTCCCTTGAACAGGGCTTTCCCTTGTCCCTCCCTTTGCGTCACACGTCTGTAATCGGTATGCCGGTCATGATAGATATATACAAAGACATTCTGTAAGTGGCTAGGTTTGCCACAATGCTCCCCCAGAACCAAGCCGGCATACACAGTCTGATCCCAATGGATCGGCTTGGGAATGTCCGGAGGATTACTCACATATCACTTTTCAAGTTCAGTTTGTCTGGATAACCCGTCGGCGTTGCCATTTTGCTTCCCAGGGCGGTAGTGGATGGTAAAGTCAAAAGGCTGCAGCGCCAAACTCCAGCGCAGCAGCCTGGCATTGTCTCCTGACACTCTGTTCAGCCACACCAACGGGTTGTGATCTGTGAGTAAGGTAAAGGGTTGTCCATACAAATAGGGCCACAGCTTTTTAAGGGCCCACCCCATGGCCAGGCATTCTTTTTATATGGCGGCATAGCTTACTTCCCGGGGTAAAAGTTTTCTGCTTAAGTAAGCCACTGGATGCTCGCTGCCGTCTGCTCCTACTTGGCTCAGTACTGCCCCCATTCCAAACATAGAAGCGTCTTTATGGACGAGAAAGGGTTTAGTTGGATCAGGTGCGGCAAGTGAAGGTGAATTTACAAGAGTCATTTTTAGTTGCTGGAATGCCTGCTCACACTTTAATATACAGCCTAACAAAAGGGAATAAAAATGTAGCAGACAGACCATACAGGCAATAACATTACAGTAAGAGCAAGATATATACAAAGACATTCTGTAAGTGGCGAGGTTTGCCACATTGCTGGTGTGTGTGGTGATTGGTGGGAATTTTTCTGTATGACATCATTATGAATAAGCAATACATGCTATCATATTAGACAATCGGACATTTTTGTCCTAATATTTCTGTGTATGATTCCTACACATCTATTATATAGAGCAGTCATTAAAAATGACCTGTCAGCTATCCTTGCATTTCTATTTTAGTACATACTTTCTTTTTTCATAATGTCCAGTTGTCAATTTATTCATGAACATTTAGGAGAAATAACAAAGGAGTGACGCAATGCAGAGTTATGATTAAAGATACTCCAGAATTTTAATTTATGACTCGAGAATGTATTTACTAAAACATACATCATTATTATTATTATTATTAATTAATAAAGCACCATTCATTCCATGGCACTATATATATGAAAAGGGGTATACATACATAATACAAAACAAATGCAATTAGCATGATTAAGACAAGTTACAAAATTGTACAGAAGAAGAAAGGACCCTAGATCCTACAGTCTACAGAGGATGGGAGAAGGAGGTGAGAGTAAAGCTCTCATAGGGGCATAGCAGCAGCAGGGTCACTATAGGTTGTAGGCTTGTCTGAAGAGGTGGGTTTTCAGGTTTCTTTTGAAGGATTCCACTGCAGGTGAGAGTCTGATATGTTGGGGTAGAGAGTTCCAGAGTATAGGGGATACACATGAGAAATCTTGGAGGCGAGTGTGGGATGTGGTGATATGAAGGTATATTCAGGTAGCTTTGAGAAATATGAGAGAGGTGATATGGGGTGATTACTGGACAAAGAAGATGGGTCAAGGAAAGGCTTTTTGAGGATGGGTGCAATGGTAGAATGTTTAAAACCAGAGGGGAAGACATCAGTAGTTAATGATAGGTTAAAGAGATGAGTTATGGCTGGAATAAAGGGCTCATGCGCACGTGTGCTGTCGGTTGCTGTATTGCGGACCACATTTGCGGATCCGCAATACACGGGCACCGTTGCATGGGCATTCCACATCACGGATGTGGACCCATTCACTTCAATGGGGCCGCAAATCCGGAGATGCGGAACGCTGCGGAACAGAATCACGGAACGGAACACTATGGAAGCACTGCGGAATGCTTCCTAGGGGTTCGGTTCTGTACTTCCGTTCTGCAAAAAGATAGAGCTCACTCTATCTTTTTGCGGAACGGACGAATGCAGACCCATTCAAGTTGAATGTGTCTGGATTCATCCCGGCGGGCGGCCGTACAGAAGTTGCCCGTGCTTCTGGAACCACAAATTCCGGTACCCAATGCACAGAACGGCCCACCTACGGCCGTGTGAATGAACCCAAACACTGTGATGAGACGGGGGATGAGGTGGGACGGGATCAGGTCAAGTGCATGATGATGAGATGTGATTTGGAGAGTATGGTGGAAAGGTTTTCCTCTGTAATAGAGGAGAAGCAGGTATTTGGAAAAGAGGACTCAGTAGTTGTATAGAGGGGCTGTGGGGACTATACGCTGAAGCTTTCTCTGATGTTTTCAATCTTTTGTTTAAAGTATGTTGCAAAGTCACATATAAAGTTTAGGGTTGAGAGACAAGGAGGATATGAGAGATATAAAGTAGGCCTGTTCTGCGAAAGCAAGTGAGAACTTGAAAATGAGGAGGGATTGTTTATATGTGGTAAAGTGCTTTTTAGGCCTCTTGCACACAGACATGTGCTGGCCATGCCCGTGCTGCCGACCGCAAATTGGGGTCCGCAATGCACAGGCACCGACCGTGGGCCAGCCGCATGTGGATTGAGGACCCTTTAACTTAAATGGGGTCCGCGATCCGTTTGTTCCGCAAAAAGATAGGACAAGTTCTATCTTTTTGTGGAACGGAAGCATGGAACGGAACCCCACGGAAGCACTTCTTCTTCTGCATCGCATCTCCGGATTTGCGGACTCAATGCGGAATGCACACGGCCGGTGCCCTGTGTATTGTATGCGGGCCGCAATACGGCCACAGGGGACACACGATCGTGTGCAAGATGCCTGAGAATGAGATTTCTTCCATCACCACTCTGCAACCTTGGAAGTTTGTCTCAGGAGTTTAAAGAGGTCCTCTTTAAGAAGCACTATAGAAGTGTTTCCTATATTTTAAAAGAAAATAACATAGTAAAGAAATGTTGACATAAAAAATGAAAATAAAAAAATAAAAGTAAAAATTAATAAAGCCTCATTCTCACATCAGTGTTTTGGTCAGTGATTTCCATCAGTAAAAAAAATCTGCACCTGTTCTGTGTTTAGAGCTCAAAATCACTGATGAAATTCACTGACCAAACAATGACTGTCAATGAGACATAAAGAGTGTCAAAAGTGTCAATTTTAATTTTTGCATTTTGGATTTTTCCTCCCCACGTTCCAATAGCCATAACTTTTTTTATTTTCTCCATTCACATAGCTATGTGAGGACTTTTTTGTGTGACATGATGCATTTTTAATGCCACCATTTAGTTTACCAAATGGGGAAAAAAAATTATTTGTGTGGCAAAATTGAAAAAATAAAAAAATGTAGAATTCCATAAAGGTTGTTGGGGTTTTGACATCACAGCGTATGAGGGCTTGTTTTTGCGCAACAAATTGTATTTGTTATCGGTACAATTTTTGTTTTGTGGTATGTATGACATTTTGATCACTGTTATTCAATTTTGGCGGAAAAAGATGAAAAAAAGGGTGAATCGTGTGTTTTTCATTTTTGTCTGTTACGGCATTCACAGTACAGGAATAAATGTATTTATTTATTTTTTATTGTTTATAGATTTTTATATGTAAAATTGGGAAAGGGGGTGATTTAAACTTTTAATTTCTTGGTGGTTTTTTTTTTCAAACTTTTATCACTTTTTTACTATTAGCCCCCATACGGTGCTAGTACATGGAATCTTTTGATCCCCTCTTATAATCACCCTAATATATCTCTATTAGAGTGAATAAGATTTTTACTCTCTCCATTCTAAGCTATGCCTCATGCATTGCTAAGTATGGAGATTTCCATGACAGGACTTTATTGATTCAGCAGCATCCAGACTTCAATGGCAACCGATCGGAGCCCCGCGATTTCACTGGGGGGGCCCCGATCAGGAGGCAGGGGGAGCCACATCCCTCTGCCTTCAATTACAGGTGCTGCGATCAGTAGCATTAAACAGCCTGTACACTTTGTGTATGGAGCGGGCCCACTGCAGAGGCCCGCTCCATACATCCCGTCATGCAATATGACGTACAGGTAGTGTAGTGCTGGCCATTGGATGTCTGTTCAGCACATCAGGATTATGAGTGCCACCTATGCCAGTGTGAGAACTGGGTGGAGATATTGATAGCATATAAAAAAGTAGAGTAGAGCAGAACCATATTGTATCAGAAACAATAAGAAGTTGAGACAAAATACAGTACTACAATAATGTTGTGGTATATTGTGGCTGACACCATATCATGGCATCTATTTAACCCTTTATTTACCAGGCCTGAAAAGGCCTGTTCTGTTTTGCAGCAGCCTTAACCCTTGTTTTTCATTGACGTGGCTGTCTGAGGCTTTGCTTTATGCAATTTTTTTCCCCAGCATTTACCCAGAATAAAGCAACAGATCACTAAGTGAGGCGTATCGTTATATTGAGCTGCACAATGTCACAAGGGTGTCACGACCTATCACTCACCCTGTTGTGCCTGGGGTCAGAAGGTGGCAGCAGGTGGCTACTCACTCGTTTTCAAGAGATCGCTCCATGACCTAATAGTGGGAATGGATTCCGGTCCAGGTTTTCCTGCTTAGGTTTGCGATGCTTTTTTCCTATTTAGAAATCTGTAGCTTTTCCTTTCAGCTGTTCTCTGTCAGCCACTCCCAGCTACTATATATTCTCCCTTTCTGCTTTCCTTGTTGTCAGATATAGACCTTATTTCCAGATCTTCTATTCTGACCTCTGGTGGAGTTGGAGTTGCCGTGGAGGTGTCGGAACTGGAGCTGTTGGATCTCCGGTTCACTCCTGTTGTTGTCTCCTTTTTGTTTTCTCCCTTTGGGGATTGTTTGCAGTGTTTGTGTTTGTCCTTTCCCTGTTGTTACCCTAGGTGTCAGTGGTGAGGACTATTGCTCCCACCGCCCTACTCCCTACCTAGGGCTTATTTCAGGGTAAGCCAAGGACGAGGCACTTGATCGGCGTATGGGTTAGCAGCCCCTCGAGGGACGTCAGGGCAGGTGCCAGTGCTAGGTGAGTTAGGGGTCCCCACTCCTCCCTCTGCCTAGTAAAAGGGGTCTCTCCTTCCTTCCCCTTTGCGCCGCACGGTTGTAACCTGCCATATTAGACCTGATACACAAGGCATTATGCCTAGTTTATCAGTGAAATTCCTGGTAGCAGATTCCCTTTAGGGCTCATGCACACGACCGTGTATATTTTGCATTCCCCAAAAACAGATCCGCCAAAAATACAGATGACGTCTGTGTGCATTCCGTATTTTGCAAAACGAAACACTACTTTACTTGTCCGTAATGCGGACAATAATAGGATATGTTGTATTTTTTTTGCGGAACAGACATATGGAGATACGGAAACAGAATACACACGGAGTAACTTCCATTTTTTCTTTGCAGACCCATTGAAATTAACGATTCTGCATATGGTCCGCAAAAAAAAAAATGTAACGGACACGGAAAAAAAATACGTTCCTGTTAATTTGTTGCTGTATAAATTTATATTTGGTTAGCTACTCTTAGAGGCAGCGCCAAACATCCAGAATTTTATCTTTAGATTCTATGGTTGCATGAAGACAATGCATTTATAGCTCTGTATTAGAAAAAATAAATATATAGACAAAATCATATTCAGAATTGTGGAAATAATCAGCACAGAATTGTGGATCTAATTAGATAGAAAATGTAAACCATGGATACTCATTAACTACTTGCCGCTTTCCTGTTGACTATATATGTCTGGACTTTTGGCAAATATCTCTGCACAGACTTTTCTAAATGTTCTTGCAGAGATCGCAGCTGCATGCTAATTGTGCCACTGCGAGAGCAGGAAGCCCGCTGTCAGTGACAGCAAGGCTCCCCGAAGAAAAAGCAGGGGTGGCTTTTCATCGTCCCTGCCTTCTCTATTGCTCTATATACAGCACTCAATGGGTGTTTTGTATGAAGATCAGGAAGTGGTGATGGTGCTACCTGCTTCAGTCCCAGCAGCCATATGATCTCTGGAGGCTGGGCCTGATCAGCTCTACACTGAGGTTATACAGCTCTGTACATCTGTGAGTGGTGTATTCCCCCTGTAACTGGGGCTAATATGTAATCCCCAGTTAGAGGAGAAATAAAAACAAAATGTAATTTTGAATTTCCTCCAAGGGTCTTGAATGACCTTGTGGGTGGCTCAAAGTGTAAATAAAAATAAAGAATAAATAAAAAATAATATCAATAAAAAAATGCCACTGCAGGACACACCACAGCTTCTAGCTGCCAACCCGAACTCATACATCCCATGTTTTTAAAAAATTTCCTGGTGTATTAACGCAAGGTTTGAGATTCAGGACAAAATAGACTTAACATGACTTTAATAACTATAATAATATATATATATACAATGATAACATACAAATTAATGGAAGTAACAGGCATCAAAGCTGTGAACAAATGAGCGAGGTCCCCTGAACATAGGTCATCACTTTGAAACACTCATAAAATCCCTTTATCCATTTTGCAGGTCCATACTTAACACTGCAAGAATGTTCCTGAATGGAAAGGACTTGTTCCACAATAATATTTTACATATTTTAAACTAGCGCCTAAATCATAATACTTTTGTAATTTCATGTAATTAAAAATGTTGGACAGCCACTGAGCTATTCAATAAAATGTCTCTCTATAGCAACACCTGCTGTTTGCTCTTTTCCTTATTTCTTGCTCAGTTTACACTGATGAGCAAAAGGGTAACAATGTTTTGAACTTTTGACTTTTAGGCTCCATATGTCACATCCACTATAGCTTTAAATGTGAGACTACCATCATTTTAAAGACAATCATCTTGACTACCTCATATATAAATTGGACTTGCAACTATTTAGAATATGATTAGTTATGTAGATTCTTGTCATGTAACTGCAATGTTACTGTTTTGCTCCTAAAATTCAAAATTTAAATATTTATTGTTTTGTTAGTATTTTGTAAATCCACCTTTGGCTTCCAACACTGCCTGAATCCTTCTGGACATGCTCTCAATGAAATTCAAGCATGTCTCGGCCAAAATCTGTTCCCAGGTCTCTTCTAAACATTCCCAATGTTGCTACATACTGGTTAAGCCACTTGGGTGCGAATGCAGCTTTTACCTCAACCCTACCAACAACTGTTCGATTGGGTTGGGGTCTGGGGACTGTGAGGAGCAATCCAGCACCTCTACTTCATTGTCATTAAACCATTTCTTCGCTAATCTTGACTATGTCATCCCTTTTATACCCAAAGTACTCGAGTGTATGGTGTAAATCGTCTTGTAGTATTCTAACATATAGATCAGCATTGAGACTAGCATTGATTCTGGTCAAGTATCCAACACCATTGGTTGTGAAACAAAATCACACTTTCCCAATCTTCTACTGTTCACTGTTCGTACTTTTTTGCAAACTCGAGCTGACGCTTCTTATGATGATATTGAAGTCGAGGCTTCTCCACCTTTTTTCGAGCCACCATTCTAGTTTTGTGTAATGCGCGTCGCACGTCAGCGATTTCACTATTACGAAGCACACAAACCACCCCCACTACTGTGTTTGTCGCACCAGAACTGACAAACCTTGTGATGAGCCAACGTGTTGACTTCAATTTTTTGCCTAGATGTTTACCTCTTAGCTTTGGAATGGGGGACTTTCCAACTGTCATGGCACTCACATGATGCAGTTTGGCATTTTTCTTGGCCGAGATGCTGTTTCTCTTTTCTTAGGAAATCTTCATCATGGTTGCTGTTCAATACGAGCCAGTGACCTTTCACGTGGGAATCAACCTAATAACACACTGAGATATTAGGGAATGTGAGACCAGGTTGTAATTTGTAGTATAAAGGAAGAAAAAAATTGTTCCACCACCAACCGTAACAATGCAGTTACATGACAAGAATCTGCTTAACTAATCATATGCTAAATAGTTTAAAGTCCAATTTAAGTATGAGATAGCCAAGATGATTGTCTATAAAATGATGATAGTCTCATGTTCGAAACTGTAGTGGATGTGAGATATGGAGCCTGAAAGTCAAAAGTTCAAAACATTGTTACCCTTTTGCATGTCAGTGTAAATTTTTAACTGCCACCAGCCATATCTTCCCCTAAGCTGTTTGTCTGAAATAAATGTAGCAGAGCAATTGGAGCAGTGAATGGGGAGATTTCTGGATCCATGTGAGGTACAGGGCTCATTCTAGCTTTGCTAAAAAGAGATTGTCATGTATGATATGATGTGTGATTTAAATTTTTCACATTATTCATAGCATAACCCCTTTAAGTTGCTGATCATGCTGCTGCAGGAACAGGCAGCCAGATATAAATGTCAGCAGGACTTTCGACAGAGACTACCATCGATTCTGGTCAAGTATCCAACACCATTGGTTGTGAAACAAAATCACACTTTCCCAATCTTCTACTGTTCACTGTTTGTACTTTTTTGCAAACTCGCCCCTGACTTCTCCATCGCTGTATACAAATCAGGAAGCAGCAATGCCAATGCCTTCTGCTCTGTGCCTAGTTATCATATGATCGCTGAAGGCTAGTTATTTGAACTAGCTACTGGGTCTTAGCAGACCCAGATAAGCTCTGCAGCTTGTATTTACATAATTGAAAAGCCTCTGGGAAGTGTATTTCCTTTATAACTGGAGAAATAAGCAACACATAAGATGCAGCATTTAAATGACCCCCAAAGGTCTTGTATGATATGATGGGGAACACAAGTGTATAAAGAAAAAATAAAGCCAACACATGCTACAATGTAGCTTCTAGTCCTGCTCCCAATGACCATAACCTATACATTCACTATGTTAAAGTTACCATTATGGAAATGGGAACATGGTTAAAGAAGATTTTTGGCACGTTGAGTGAGTAAAATAAAGTAAAAATGTGAACAGACTATTTTACCTTCGTTTTAACATTTTCCCAGTTATAAAAAAATAAAAACAAAAACATCTAAACCAGGCATGCTCAACCTGCGGCCCTCCAGCTGTTGTAAAACTACAACTCCCACAATGCCCTGCTGTAGGCTGATAGCTGTAGGCTGTTCGGGCATGCTGGGAGTTGTAGTTTTGCAACAGCTGGAGGGCCGCACGTTGAGCATGCCTGATCTACACTATAAAGGACATAAGACTAAAGCCCCAAATATCGCAGAAAAAAAGGTACAAAAATTATTTGCAAAACCGAATGTAAAAAACGTTATGGCTTTCAAAGATACATGCACTAAAAAAAATGGAAAATGCATCTGGTAAATGACCTGTTCTTGAAAGTGTTGAACCTGATGGAGAAAAAAGAAAGAACACGTACTATATTGCAGACATGAACATGGTTAGACTAAACTCGTTGTAGAGTAACCTGTTTCTAGTGATAGCAGCAGTATTATCTTCAACAGCATATATTATTATTTTTGTCTTTTTGTATGTTATTGCTATTATATTGATAAGACTTAATTTTCATTTCTGAAGCTGTTAGTAGTGGCTTTTACCAGCAGAGGTCAGTAGATGCATTCAAATGGAACTTGTGAACTTGAAGGAAAAATAATAAGAGACAAACTGTGGACATTCTATGACACTGCTCCTTTGGGCATTCATTTTCCATCAAAGAAGATGTAATTATTTTGATTAGGCCATCATAGTTATTAAGATCACATATTTAATTTTTCTTCTAAGAATATTTCATATTAAATACAATTACCCTTAGAAACCTGACCTTATTAGTGCTATTTATAATTAAAATAATAATCTTCAGACTAGTAGCTGAATAACAAGCGATATTAGAATGAATAGAAAGAATACAAAAAACTTGTCAAATTCCAGTAGCATGATAAGATGCCCATCTTCAGTGCTGCTTATACAAAGATATACGTATAATGCAAATAAATTGCCAATTTCATTTTGTAGCCCTAGGCCCCAGAGAAGTAAGTCTGTATAGTACAGAATCCTATCTGTTGAGATCACCTTGTTGGGGCAGACTCACACCTTTTGATTAAAATGTGTTCTAACAACCTTAAACTTATATGTATAGAAAACATATTGTAGCATTAATGTAATTTAATACAATCTATATAATCAATGTATGTAATACATATGTTTAGCAGTTGCAAAGAACTGCTATATCTTTTGTGCTTGTTTGCTTTTGCATTATAACCAGAGGAGCATGCGCAATGTCTATATACACTTCAATTTGTTTAGATGTGCTGGCTTATTTTGTTGCTTTTGCATAGTACATTTTGGATGTTGCTACTTCCATCTTGGTAATACTTCCATCTTGTCAATTTGGAGTCCTAGGCCCAGGAATGGTAAGTATAATAGTGTAGGGTCCCATCTGATGAGGTCTCCTTGTAAGGGCAGATGAGCTCACACACTTTGATCTTAATGTGTTCCTTCCTGACAATTGCCTGCTTATCACTGTGGGTGAAGTAGTACATTTGCATACAGCGATCACCTCCACAGTAGGAGGATGAGTGATGGCTACAGCTGGATTGTTTCTGGACAGAAGATCATGCTGTCTAAACAATTACTTAGATGTCATTTGGCTTATTCATAGGGCGATCTGATGCCCATTTAGACGGGCAGATTATTGGGAATAAACAGTTGTAGGAAGTAATGTTAGTTCCTGATAATTGGCCTGAACATCGGGTTGACAAACCATGACAATTTTACAAAAATACTCACAGATATGTCCTCCCTTACCTTTCTTCTTGCTTAGACATGCCTTGATATTTACACCCAAAAAAATAGCTCAAACAAATAAATGCTGTGCCTGACCAGATAAGCTCCACCACACTAAATTACAATACACAGCATATAATAAATCCAAGAAATATTTTATTTAATATATATTAGAAAAATACATGGATAAAAAAAAAAATATAGAAGCGTCAAGTATACACAGGAAAGAAAAAGAACCCTACAATAAGTCACATATCAAACATCCAAAATCCTTGATTAGTGATGCTCATATCAATATCTATTACACTTGCAACAAAGTAAAAACCGTGTGAAGATCACAGTATAACAAATAAATTAAACTCCCAATGGAGGGCAAGTGATTGATAGAAGAGAATGGGCATCACATGAATAACATATACCAATCTAAAGTCCATGTGCCATAGATATACAAATACCAAGAAGTAATGATTGTAATAAGTAATACAGACCAGTAAGGTTTGCTCTGCAATATTTCTCAGGGCATGCTCTGCCTGCCACACTGTTCCCCCCCACAGTTATCACATCCCCTTCACCTTTCCTGTCCATGTTAGTTAGGGCTCATGCACATGATGGTTGCCTATTTTGTGGTCCTCAAATTGCAGATCCACAAAACATGTATACTGGTCTTGTGCGTTCCATATTTTTCGGAATAGAACGTCCAGGCCATAATAGAACAGTTCTATTCTTGTCTGTAATGCAGACAAGAATAGTACATGTTCTATATTTTTTGGGATGCCACGGAAAGGACACATGGACACACATTTTTGCAACCTCTTTGAAGGGAATGGATGCAGACAAAAAATACGTTCTTTTCCATGATCCCTTTGGCAGAGAAAGTCCTGTGAAGCATTCCAGAGCAAAGCATGCTGGGATTGGTTAGCAGGAAGATGAGGAAAACAGGGCGTTCTGTACGTTAACATCCTGAAAAGATATACAAGATGAACAGAGAACAGGGAAAGGAAAGTGCTGACATGAAGACCAGGTACTCATGGTATAAATGTGAAGTGTTTGGGGTTTTGAGTACAGATAAATAAAATCATTATGGGACTGGAGAATAGGGATCAACCGATTATCAGATTTACCAATATTATTGGCCGATATTCAGGATTTTCAAATTTATCGGTATCAGCATCTACCTTGCTGATATGCTGATAACAAATCGCGAACACACCAATGAGTGAAGAGAGGAGAAGAGGAGGGGCTGTGGCCACTGTGCCACCAATGTTATTTCACTCATTCATTCAAATTCAACAGGAGGCGTGTGAATCATATCATATAGCTGCACCCGACCTCTATGAGAGGTAGCTGCGATCAGCGGCAGTTAACCTCTGCCGCACCTGAGGGTTTAACTGCCGCAGATCGCAGCTACCTCTCATAGAGGTCAGGTGCGGCTGTATTTGAATTAAAAGGTGAGTTATCTTCATTGGTGGCGCAGTGCACCCTTCCTCCCACTCCCCAGTATTAAAAAAATTAGTGGTGCAGTGCGCTCTCCCCCCAATCCCCAGTATTAAAAACATTAGTGGCGCAGTGCGCCCTCTGCCCCACCCCCAGTATTAAAATCATTGGTGGCAGCTTCTGATCGGAGCCCCAGCAGTGTAATCCTGGGGCTCCAATCGGTTACCATGACAGCCAGGACGCTGCTGAAGCCCTGGCTGCCATAGGCAGCTCCCTGCTGCTGTGTGCACAAAGCCCAGGGCAGCAGGGAGAGTGTGAAGTCCTATTCACCCTAATAGAGCTCTATTAGGGTGAATAGGACAAGGACAAAAAAGAAGGGATGTAGTGGTATACCCCCGGTCTCGTTTTAACTTGATACCACTAATAAAAGTTTTATTTTAATGTACCTCTCTAATTATATATACTGAATAGGACAAGGGATTAAAAGATCCCAGGTTGTAGCCACTAAGGGGGGGAAATAGTTAATAAATATAAAGTAAAAAAATAAACACCAAAAATTAAGTATTTCATCTAATCTATATATCTAATATGATATATATATATATATATATATATATATATATATATATATAATGGCATCTCTTCATTTAACATCAGATTTGTGTAGGAATTTTTTTTTCCTAAAATGAAAATGCATAGAATATTGGTATAAATTATCGTCTATTAGCGCAAAGATTATTGATATCGGCTCTAAACAATCAATATTGGTCGATCCCTACAGGAGAACCCCTTTAACAAAATTTGAGCTAAAGTATGGGTGGACATAAGTGTAACATTCGGAGATGTTCTAGTGTATGATATTTAGTCAAGTATTCATCTATGTCACACTAGATGAGGGTAAGCAGAAATCCGAAAGAAGGCAATTCAAATTTCTTTGGAAAAAAATAAAGTGTTATGTGTACCAAAAAAACAAAAACAAAAATCCTTTCAAGTATGTATACCACAGTGATTCCCTCCCCCCTCCTACACTAAAGGTTTCCGTTTTGAATTCCATCTTACAAATTACGTTATTTTCTGTTATAACCATGTTATAACAGAAAGCAATAACGGAATTTGAAATGCTGATGTGAACCCACCCTTAATTGTGTCAGGCTTTGTGATGATGCTCAAGCTACATGACTTGACACTAACAATGGGTTTTGTATGTTGTGTGAAGAAGTGGGAAACCACTTGAAGTATATTTGAATGTTTTATTATTTTTTGGATCAGGAGAGCAGAGAACTTTGTTTTTATGGAGCAGTAAACTTTTTAATTGTAATAAATACCATTAATGTTATAGCCCCAGAGAACATATTCAAAAAAACTATTCTATGTAATACAAATGTCTTCCGTTGTAAGTCAATGGCAATTTTATGACTGCTTTTCAAGCGTGTACTCTGTTTAAATTTGAGACTCAATTTAGTTTATTGACTGCATATTTTTAACTAATGTGTTTACAGTCTCAGCTTATTGCTCATCTTCAATAATAATTGTATACTGTAACAATAAAAAGAATGGTTATAAGAGTGCAAGTCCTTTTATTTTATGTTTCTTCCCTCTCTCTATTTCCACCATCTACTTTCTCTCTTTTACCTTTAAACCATAAGTTACCAGGGTGGGTTTCCTTGATGTTCATCCGTAAAGAAGTAGTCTGGCTATGTTAATTTAATCCCCTGTCCACAGGAGAGGGGATAACTATTAGATCGGTGGGGGTCCTACCCCTGGGTCCGCATTGATCACAAGAACAGGGTCCCGATATCCCTCAGAGCTCTCCGAAATGAACAAAGCAGCTGGTCAGGCATGCGATCAGCTTCTCCATCATTTCTATGGCAGTCCCAGAGATAACTGAGTCCTGTACTTGGCTATCTCAGGAACTCCCATTGAAATTAATTGGCAACATAACAATATTAACTGTTTCTGCTCCAGAAGCCAGACATAAAGGCAGAAGAGTGTGTATACTGCGAGCTGTGACAAAAGATCACCTGGTCTAGCACCTGGGATGGAGCAGAGAGGCGTAGAGGGTTTGGCTTAAGAGCCAGTCAATTGGATCTATGCTGTACTTAAATCCTGCTGTACAATGCTAGTTATTTTTCACTACCCTAGTTTGTCTCTCTATTCATTGTAAGTATACTTGTGTTTATTGATCCAGCTAGTTTATCCAACAACTTATTTGCTTTTCCCCTAGTACAGGGATGGGCAAACTGCGGCTCTCCAGCTGTTGTAAAACTACAATTGCCACCATGCCCTGCTGTAGGCTGATAGTTGTAAGCAGTCTTTGCAAGCTGGGATTTGTAGTTTTGCAACAGGTGGAGAGCCGCAGTTTGCCCATCCCTGCCCTTGTATATGCTACTATTTGCTGACCTATCTCATTCTTTCATTAATTCACTGTTTGGCTTATCTGGTTTGACTTTGCTTGTCTCTTTTGTGATTACTAGTCACAGATTTACCTTTGACTTTTCCCCTCTGATTGTGGCCCAAACTAGTATGGCCACTCTACGTATTAATTGCACTTATTAGCAGCTACTCTGTGATTACAACCTTGGATTTTATACCACCAGCTGGGATTGCGAAGGGTAAATTAGTTTAGGTTCCTTTTGTAGGATCACACTTATTCTATTATTGTACTGTAGGCAGGGCCCTATTTAGTGCTAGGGGTGTTTCATGGTAAGTCTACCTTTATCCTACATCTTGCTAAACTGGGTGGCTAGTGTCAACTCTGTATGTGTTTATCTTAAAAGGTGATAGTACTTTGACAGTTTAATTACACTGTGTATAATAGCAACATTTATTTCCTTACAATATTATGCTAAAATAAAGGACTTGTTCATACCTAGGTCAGCTAAGAACCAGTTTACCATGCAGACATCAACAGTTATATTGTTGTAAAGGATATGTTCTTAAGGAGATGTGTTTAAGACCAGTTGCTTAAAGATCTGAAAGTGCATATTAATCCATTCCCAAATCAACGCTGTACTAGTAGAGCACTGGCCGAGTCTTTAAAAAAAAAATAATTACACATCATTGATATTGCTACATGCAAAAACGCCCATACTATAAAAATATTTTCCCCATACAGCAAATAGTGAAACGGAAAAAAAAATGTCAAAATGGCCAATTCGCCATTTTTGGTCGCTTAATTTCACTCAACAAAAATGAAATAAAAATTGAACAAGAAGTCGTACACACCTCACAATGGTATCAATGAAAAGTTCAGATCACCCCGCAAAAAAATAAACCCTCACATAGCTCAATACACATAACTACAAAAAAGTTATAGGGGTCAGAATTAGAGATTGACTAATTTCTTAAAAGTTCGATTCGGGAGGGAGCTGCGATAGCACAGCCCCCATCATTGTATCCTTCAGATGCCGCGTTCATACATGATTGCGGCATCGGAGTGTAAAATTAGCAATAAAAAAAATTAAAATCAATTAAAATCAAACTTACCGCCTCCATTTGCTTGCGATGGGCTGGCCGCCACCTTCTTGCTTGCAGATCTCGTCCGAAATCCTGTGCGGCATGAGATTACATCATCACGTCGGCTCACGTGGTGACGTATGATGTCATCACTCCGGCCGGCGTGATGATGTAATCTCGCATCGCACGGGATTTCAGCTGAGATCTTCAAGCAAGATGGAGGCTGGTGGCCCGTCGCGAGCAAATGGAGGAAGGTAAGTTTGAATTTTTTTGTTTTTTATACTATTTTAGGTTAAATAGATTTGCTGACATGAAGCACGATGAAATTCGACTTCTAGACGAATCAAATTTATCCTGAAATTCGGATCGAATTCCACTTAGTGGGATTTGATTTGCTCATCTCTAGTCAGAATATGACCATGAAAAAATAAAACAGATTTTATTTTGGACAATGAAAGTAATTGGTCAGTTTTATTGTATATCAAATTTTGTAAATTTCGTAAAAACCTAAAAGTAAAACTGTAGAGAATTGCTTTCTTTTCTAATTCGAACCCATTTGGGGTGGAAAGTATAACTTTCCTGCAAAAAATAAGCCTTCATGTCCTATGAGAACGTAAAATGAAGATGAAGGGGTTGCGATAGTTGATCGCGTAGTTGCGATAGTTCTTCTCTCTTCAAGCTTCAGCTAACAACTAAAGAACCTGTGATGACGTCACATCACATGGTCCAATCACATGGTCCATCACGATGGTAAGATGGACCATGTGATGTGACGTCATCACAGGTCCTTTAGCTGTTAGCTGAAGCTTGAAGAGAGAAGACAGATCGCAACTACGCGATCAAGTGGCTAAGGTAAGTTAAGTTTTATTATTTTTAACCCCTTCATCTTCATTTTACTAAGCATTCTTTATTTAGAATGCTATTATTTTCCCTTATAACCATGTTATAAGGGAAAATAATAAATTCTCCAGAATACTCTAACCGAAACCGGACTTCAGTGATGAAGTCCAGCTTCGGGTCTGGGTACCAATCATGGCGACTTTTCACACGCGCGTGCAAAACGCATTACAAACGTTTGGACCCGCGCGGAAAAATTGCGCATATTCCCGCAATGCACCTGCCTCTTATCCGGGCGTCATGTTTTGTTTGTGTGAAAGAGGCCTTAGACTAGTGAGGGTCATAAAAATAAAGTAGGAGTCCCACAATTTTGTTAAGAGAGGCCGATATCCTGTGTTAGATATAGACGCTGTATTATGTATAACACAGTGCATTAATTTTGACCCTTTGGCGCCGAGGCCTATTTTCATTTTGGATATTTCCTCCCCATGTTCCAATGACCATAACTTTTTTATTTTTCCATTCACATAGCTATATGAGGGCTTATTTTTCGCAGGACGAGATGTATTGTTTAAAGCGACCATTTACCATATCTTGTATTGTAAAACTGGGGAAAAAAATTGTGTGCAAAATTGAAAAAACAAAAAAAACAACAAAAAAAAAACTGAATTCCACCAAGGTTTTTAGGGTTTTGACATCACAGCATTCAATGTGTGTGAAAAACAACCTTATGTCCTTATTCTGCAGCTCAATAGAAAGGCGACAATACCAAACTTGTATAGGTTGTTTTACTACTTTAAAAAAAAATAAAAACCTTTTAAAAAAAATCTAAATTTTCCTTGCATTTCCATATTCTGACATTCATAACTTTTTTATTTTGGTTTACAGGGCTTGTTTTTTGCGTAATAACCTGTATTTTTTATTGGTATCATTTTTGTGGTATGTCCATCTTTTTGATCACTGGTATTTAATTTTTTTTGGGGGAAAAGATGACAAAAAATTACTAAATCATTATGAATTCGCCGTAAGGGATTTTTAAAAATATTTTAATAGTTTAGACATTTTCATACGCGGCATTACCTAATGTGTGTATTTTTTATTGTTAATATATTTTTATATGTAAAATTAATATATTGGTATTTTTTAAATTTGTTTTGACTTTTTTACCTTTTTTTTACTATTAGCTCCCAGGGTGCTAGTACATTGGATCGTTTGATCCCCTCTCCTATTCACCCTAATAGATCTCTATTAGGGCTCATGCACACGACTGTTGTTGTTTTGTGGTCCATTTTTCATGGATCCGTTGTTCCGGATCTGAGTTTTATTTCTCTCTGATTTAAGTCCTCTTCCATTCCGTTAATCCACAAAATATATCCATATGGTTTACATATGCGATCCGTTTTTTGCGGATTAAAAACGGAAACAGTAACTTATTAATCAACCAAAAACATGAGCAATATGGGCTGGGCACAGCATTTCTACAGTATGGATTCATAAAATACGGATGAAATACGGATTATATACGGATGTGTTCCGTGTGAGTTCCGTATTTTTTGAGGACCCATTCACTTGGACCGTGAATTGCGGACTATAATAGGACATGCACTACTTTTTTGCGGAACAGCCATATGGACAAACGGAAACGGAATGCTGTATTTTCTACAGCCCCATTGAAATTAATGGTTCCGCATACGGGCCGCACAAAAAACGGAAAAGAGGAAAGAAAATACGGTCGCCCTTAGGGTGAATACAGTTTGTACACTTTATATTCTGAGCTATGCCTTGGGCATAGCTGAGTATGGAGAACGCCATGGCAGGCCTGGATTGCCTCAGCAATGTCCAGGCTTCCATGGCAACCAATCGGAACCCCATGATTTAACTGCGGCTCTGATTGGAAGGAAGCGGGATCCGCATCCCTCTGCCTTCACTCATAGGTGCGGCGATCAATCTTGATTGCGGCACCTGTCGGGTTAAATTATGGGGGGCGCACGACCGCTGCAGAGGCCCACTGCATACACCCCCTCATGTGCAAAAGGGTTAAAGTAGCATTCCAATTTAAGATATTTATGGCATATACACAGGTTGTACCATAAATATCTAATAGCTGGATTTTCATTTATAAATGAGATGTTAACATTACATAGTTTATATTGAAGCTACAGTAGAGTTACATCTCTGGACTAGTGTTTATAGTTTTCTTGGTTGTATATTTTTATATGTACAGTTAGACAGTTTTAGCTCTCATTTACAATTAAAAATGTTATCAGTATTTTTCATAATTTATTTTGATTAACAGATTGAGCATTTCTCCAACCAGAAGATATCTTAATAAGACTTTGTATTGGTAGTATGAGTATTACAGCAAACAATTACTATCTACAGAAATGAACTCTAATTCCAGCACATTAGTGAGTCATTTATGGTCAGTGTAAATAGAAAGTAACAGAGCAGGATGTGCTTATCAACAATTATGGACCCACTTTGCCAACAAACCGCTTTGGTGTAGGTAAAACCTTAAGGGTGTTATTCTGGTGTTTCCCCGGTATTCACCCTTTAACTACTTTACATGGATCTGAATTTTGCTGTAGTTTTGCAAAAAGACTTACCTCCAGGGATAGTCCCAGTGTAGTTGACACCTGACCTACTGGGGTTAGAGACTCTGGTGCAAGCACCAAAGGCTCAGGATAACAAAAAAGCATTAAAAAATGCATCAGAACCACAGGCATAGTCTGAAGAATCAGTCATTATGAATAGAATGCTGGTTCTTTGAGATCAAGGCAGCGGCACAGTTAATGCAGGTAGCTTAACTGAACTGAAATTGAACTTATATGTGTAGGGACACACTGGCAGAATAGCACACATTTGAAACACGGCAGGAATATAGGCAGGAGTTAATGCAGGAAAAACACAAATAAATCGCAATAGCACCAGTCTATCAGAACAACTTTACTGGTCGCCAGAGAACCTAAGGCTCAGGCACCCTTCTGCCTTAAATACCCAGGGACCCTCAGCCTTATCTGGGGAAGGATTTGGGTGCATGCACGCTGTCTGTTAAAAAGGCTGGAGGTGAGCATGTGCACTCTAAGGGAGCATCAGGCAGGAGTGTGGAAGCAGCAGCATGGAGAGCACGTCAGTGACCAGGATGTCGGATGACATAGAAAGTGGTGCAGCATCCACGCCCACAGGGAACAGCAGGAGGACGGTGGGCATGTACTGCGGAACTAACCGTAAGGGGATATAATAATAATCATATTCAAACTTTCATATGTCAGTCTAAAAACCTTATTGGTGTGAATTGTACC
This sequence comes from Bufotes viridis, assembly GCA_033119425.1. NCBI lineage: Eukaryota > Metazoa > Chordata > Amphibia > Anura > Bufonidae > Bufotes > Bufotes viridis. The sequence goes on along the minus strand of CM065593.1, from coordinate 135,473,186 downwards.
AAATTTATTAAAATCCATGTGCCTCTTAATACTTTTGGTGAAAAAAATAAAATATTTTAATTACTGGTAAAATATTATGTAAAATCTATGAAGATGACATCTCAGGAAAGATATTGATGTAATTAGGATACTGTATGTCTTCAATGTCCAGTCAGCAGGAGTTTGACCACTGATATTTCTGTAGATCACAAGATCCAAGTGGTTTCATCGTATTTTATTTCTATGTCACCCAGTATTGTTCATAACTAGTAACCTACAGCAGCAATTTCATAATACTGTCACAAGGTCATAGGATCTCCATAGACATAAAAAGTATACCATTTACTCTCTCTATTCCCTCTTCCTTACCCTGCACTGAATTTAGTGCCAAGCTTATTCTATAAAAGAAAAGTTGATTCCCTAATTCCTCAGTTAATAACTAAAAGATGATGACAAAATTGCAAGCTTTCAAGACTATTCTGGTCTCTTCATCAGACGTATTATAACACAACATCTGAAGATTACCATATTTATATACAACAATACATAGGAATAATGAAGTGATGCAAAGCAGACCAATATGAATGGAGGAGTAAACAATCAGTAAAATGGTATAGGAGTTATAGATAAGGAGTGTGAAAGTTTTATTGTCACTGATACAAATCTAGTCCATAAAATTGATGAACCCAAGAAGGCAGACGGGCAGATTAATGAATAACTTTTGAAGGACATAAATTCATGCAGAAAATTAATTTCTCACTTTCAAAGGTTGTCATAGTATATTGGGCAGACTAAATGGGCCAAATGGTTCTTTTCTGCCCACACATTCTATGTTTCTATGTTTCTATGTCATGAGCTTATACTCCCAGACTCTCCTTGAAATTTGAATTTGACAAGAGCCATCTATCCAACATCATTGCCCAGTAGAGGATACAATCATTTAAAAACAATAAGGAAATCATAATTAAACCAGCAGACAAATGTGGTGCTATAGTCAAAATAAACCTATCTGACTACCGGACAGAAGCAAAAAGGCAATTGACAGTCAATTGCTACTATGCCAAATTGAAGCTAGACCAGACACAGTAGTACCATAAAGAACTTTAAAAAAGAAACACCGAAAATAGAGGCATTTTACATGGTTCCCAAGATACATAAACTTGGAGTTCTAGAGAGAATGATAATCACATATGTGGGCTCCTGTAATGAAAAAAATTCTCGATAGGTAAAAGCCATTGGTGAGAGATGTAGCCAGCTACCTTTATGACACAACTGACTTACTAAATAGGCTGTCTGCAATATGTCCCCTACCAGGTGGAAATATCCTGGAAACCATGGATGTGGAATCTTTATATTACATTATTACTAACTGGGATATTTTAGAAGACTGCCAGATTTTTATGAAAAATAAATAGTCAATGAATCTGTGATGATTCTTAAAAAAATTCGTTCTCTCACCCATAACTACTTTTCATATAGTGAGAGCACATACCAACAGAAGACTGGTACAGCACAATATGCAAATCTGTTTGTGTCCAAGCTTGAAAGTGACTTCCTATCTTCCTGCCTGAAGCCTTTGGTCTACTATCGTTACACTGACAATCTTAATCCTCTGAACTGAATCTGAACAAAAAGTAAAAATATTCCCTGAACACTTCGATTAATTTTATCCTGCAATCAATTTAATACTCAACTACTTCTTAACAGAAATAAACCTTTTGAACACCAGCAACAAGATATAAAACAATAAAATTGAGACTTTGCTTTATGAGAAACCAACTGGCCAAATTATAGATGGGACTGTTACCATCCCAAACAAAAACTCCAATCATCTACAGTCAGATATCAGATACAAACACATATTTTCAAACCCTACAGACAGGGATGAGCAACTTGGAAGCCTCAATGGAGAACCAAATTTGCAAAGACACCAGCTTACCGTGAAGAGAGCTCCTAAGATACAAAATGAAACAAGAAAACCATTGGTTACCTCTAGTAGTCGCTTACAACCCAAATCTGAAGATAACAAAAAGATAACCTTTGGAAATTAATATTTCCAGATACCCTACTCCTGTGCTACTGACAGCCCCATAATCTCATAAACATCATCAAAAGCTTATTGTCCTCTCCAACAACAATAGGACAATTTCCATGCAACCAGACAAAATATAAGACTTATCCATAATTAATGACCACTAACGAGATTCAGATTTTCAAATGTGGTATATACCGTCAGTGATTATATGTACAAAATGTCCTACTGGGGGTCTCTATGTAGGTGAAACTGGTCAAAGGCTTAGAACAATAATGATCTCTTGTTTTCACATAATAAAATAAAAATAAGGAAAGCTATACCTGTACCAAAACATTTTTGTAGCCATGACAACAACATTATCACTGACACAAAAGTCTTGTTATTAAAAGGGAATTTCAAATCTCGGGACAGTAACATATGGGAGTACAAGCTCATCACAACTTTGACACACTCAGATCAGGAATTAAGATGTCACAAACACTTCTGTTCTTGAACAACTATTAAAGAATTTGCCCCTCAGACCTCTTGGGCTCATTAAATTCATGAACTAGATCTCTATCCGGGAACAATAAAATTTTCACACTCCTTATCTATAACTGCTACAACTATTTACTTCTACAACTGTTGTTTACTCCTCCACTCATATTGATCTGTTTTACATCAATTGGCCCATCTACCTTTCTATTCCTATGTACTGTTGTGTATAAATATGGGAGTGTTCAGTTACTGTATTATAACATCCCTGATGAAGAGCCATAAATATTCACAAAATATAATATATATATATATATATATATATATAGTGGAAAGGTGGAAATCGGTTGAGACATTTTTACAACACCATTAGATTTCAATGACCAACAATGAAAATAAGCAAATAACGCCATATCAGCATGGCTTCATGAGGGATCGGTCATGCCAAACAAATTTAATCAGCTTCTATGAGGAGGTAAGTTCTAGACTTGACAGCGGCGAATCAATGGATGTCGTATATCTGGACTTCTCCAAAGCATTTGACACCGTACCTCATAAAAGGTTAGTATATAAAATGAGGATGCTCGGACTGGGAGAAAATGTCTGTATGTGGGTAAGTAACTGGCTGAGTGACAGAAAACAGAGGGTGGTTATTAACGGTAGATACTCAGATTGGGTCACTGTAACTAGTGGGGTACCTCAGGGGTCAGTATTGGGCCCTATTCTCTTCAATATATTTATTAATGATCTTGTAGAAGGCCTGCACAGTAAAATATCTATTTTTGCAGATGACACTAAACTGTGTAAAGTAATTAACACTGAAGAGGACAGTTTTCTGCTACAGAGGGATCCGGATAGATTGGAGGCTTGGGCAGAAAAATGGCAGATGAGGTTTAACACTGACAAATGTAAAGTTATGCACATGGGAAGGAATAATGCAAGTCACCCGTACATATTAAATGGTAAAACACTCGGTAACACTGACATGGAAAAGGATCTAGGAATTTTAATAAACAGTAAATTAAGCTGCAAAACCAGTGTCAGGCAGCTACTGCCAAGGCCAATAAGATAATGGGTTGCATCAAAGGGGCATAGACGCCCGTGATGAGAACATAGTCCTACCACTTTACAAATCACTGGTTAGACCACACATGGAGTACTGTGTACAGTTCTGGGCTCCTGTGAACAAGACAGACATAGCAGAGCTGGAGAGAGTTCAGAGGAGGGCAACTAAAGTAATAACTGGAATGAGGGATCTACAGTACCCTGAAAGGTTATCAAAATTAGGGTTATTCACTTTAGAAAAAAAGACGACTGAGGGGAGATCTAATAACTATGTATAAATATATCAGGGGTCAGTACAGAGATCTGTCCCATCATCTATTTATCCCCAGGACTGTGACTGTGACAAGGGGACATCCTCTGCGTCTGGAGGAAAGAAGGTTTGTACACAAACATAGAAAAGGATTCTTCACTGTAAGAGCAGTGAGACTATGGAACTCTCTGCCTGAGGAGGTGGTGAGGGTGAGTACAATAAAGGAATTCAAGAGGGGACTGGATTTATTTCTGGAGTGTAATAATATTACAGGCTATAGGTACTAGAGAGGGGTCGTTGATCCAGGGAGTTATTCTGATTGCCTGATTGGAGTCGGGAAGGAATTTTTTTTTCCCCTTAAGTGAGGAAAATTGGGTTCTGCCTCACAGGGTTTTTTGCCTTCCTCTGGATCAACTTGTAGGAAACAGGCCGAACTGGATGGACAAATGTCTTTTTTCGGTCTTATATACTATGTTACTATGTAACACTGGTAACTGGTCTTTCTTGTACAGCAATTCGTTTGTAGCACATAGAAGCTGTGTCTGTAACCAACCTACTCTCTTAATCATACAACATGCAATGTAGACATTGCAGTTTTATAAGTTGTATATCATTTTTACATCTAGGCACAGGCTAATTTGACAGACACTTTATAAAAATCCTAGGTGTTGGGGGTACCCTGTGGATTCACACATTCATAAATGTTGGTAAAAATTAAATAGCTGTACAGTATGATAATCCACACATTAACACCTACTTGTTAATGGTATTTCTTTTAAATACACATTTCTTCGAGCACTTTACACCATCTCTGTTTACTTCTCTGCCTCCTTTTCTATTCACTTTGTTATTTTATTTCCAACCCCAAGAGCCTTAACTTCTAAAACTGCTTTTATCTTTTGCTCCTTGTAAAATGCCCTTTAAAAAGCTGAACATAATAATGTCAAGTATATCTGATTGCCATCTTTCTTTATATTATTCTCTGGAAAGTCACATATATTAGGTAGACCATAGCTGCCCTTTCACAGAGCTTTCATAGCTAACTATTTTCCCTTTACAACCCAATGTACCTAGACCATTGATTATTCTAGAAATCAGATCTCTGTGTAAACAGAAAAGGATCTTGGTAAATATCAAGCAATCTAATAGTCAAAAGTGTGAAATTGTGTGCCTGATTCATGCTGTCAGTATGTATACAGTTTTTATGCTGCTATCATCTTTATTTACATGTGTCAATTAAACGCTATCATTGCATCAATACCTTTGCTTTATTTCAGCTATTAATAGTTTTACAATCTTTCATGTGGTTTTGCTCATTGTGTGGATTTCTACTCATAGGTTGCACGATATTCTTTCATATACTGTTCTAATATAATGAATTTATGTACCATATAATACTTTTATATTTAGATATTTGTACAGACAATTAGGCTTCTAAAGTAACATGACACTTTTTCATGTACAGAGTTAGCTGTAATATGCCAATTAACACAACATTTCTCAGCTATTGAAGTTATGCTTGTACTCTTGTATCCTGTGCCTTTTTCTACAGATAACTTTTGTTTAATTTTCCCTTGTGGACAGAAATGAATGTGCATTCATCCATAGCTGCTATCAGTGGCAGGTTTTACTGCAGGGTATTTTTCAAATCATGTAGGTGCACGCTACATTCATTCTTTGCTATTTACAGCTGGGTGAATTTGTGAAAGCAAGGAAACATTTTCTTGTTAAGGCTTATTGTAAACATAAACACTTGTATAATATGCTTTATTAAAATAATTCTGAATCATTTGACACACATGTTAATTATACAGATGAAACAATGTTTATTGTAGTGAATGGTGTATGTAATAGCAGATGATGAATTGTAATTAAGTCAGATATTAAAAGCTGCTTTCTATTTAATGAGTATGTTACAATGTAATAGTAACTCTCTATGACTATAAATCGTGCACTATAATCAATATTAGTGCAGTATGGAGCAAACCATAGAGAGACATGTAGGGATGGTGTGACTGCATTAATATAAGCTATTCCTTTAGCCCTAATGTACCTAGCATGAACCACTAATGAATTAATGGCAGATAGATAAGTCATCTGGACCAGCATAGGAGTAAGGAGGAAATGTGTAACTATATATACAAACTGTTGACAAAACAGAAATTTTCAGATCCAGCTTCTACCAGTTCGAGTGCTTTATTGGAGATGCGATAAAAACTCACATATGTGCAGGACAATACAGCAATGTGACGCGTTTCGGATCACCAGTAATATGGATCCTTCCTCATGACAATGCAACAAATACAAAAGTACCTTTAAAAAGGCTCTGCACACCTGGGACCTTGATTGCATAGTCACGTGACTGCAAACTTCCGTCATCCTAACAGGTGAGCAGAAACCTAAGACCATTTAATGACATCACATATTCAGAGTACAAAAGAGAAAAAAAACACCAAAGAGTGCATACAAGAAAAGTGCGACAATCAAAGCACATGATCCAAGTGTACACATAGTAAAAACAAAAAGTTTCTCAGATAAAACGTAATATTACATGATTATGCCATTTGTCAGTATTGGACTATCAAGTCCTGTTTTTTATTCAAACCTACAGGAGCACGTGTTTTTAATTGGAACATCCAAAAAGATTCAATATTTAACAGTTTCCTCCTCATGTCACCCCCTCTGATGGGTAAAAAATGTGCTTTGATTGTCGCACTTTTCTTGTATGCACTCTTTGGTGTTTTTTTTTTTTTCTCTTTGTACTCTGAATATGTGATGTTATTAAATGGTCTTAGGTTTCTGCTCACCTGTTAGGATGACGGAAGTTTGCAGTCATGTGACTATGCATTCAAGGTCCCAGGTGTGCAGAGCCTTTTTAAAGGTACTTTTGTATTTGTTGCATTGTCATGAGGAAGGATCCATATTACTGGTGATCCAAAACGCGTCACATTGCTGTATTGTCCTGCACATATGTGAGTTTTTATCGCATCTCCAATAAAGCACTCGAACTGGTAGAAGCTGGATCTGAAAATTTCTGTTTTGTCAAGTGTTTACCACCACTTACCGGAGAAGTGGAGTTCCTGGCTCCCAGAGAGTGAGTAGCAGGGTCGAGCTGCCCACAACCTTTCTTTTTGTTTGTATATATACAAACTGTATATTAAAGATGAGCAAATTTCTTGAAATTCATTTTCAGGTACAAATCGATTCTACTCAAATCAGGGCGAAAGAGAGAGATGGTGCTCAATGTTTCTCTGGAAAAAAGAGGTACAAACCAGGTATCAGTCCAAGAGGAAATGGAAACTGTTTCCTACCAGCAAATAGTTTTTTAAAAGAATTATCTTAGCTGCCTGAGAGGCCTTGAGGAGAGCATGTGAGTATATTTTTTAGCACATCTTACATGTTCTGCTGTCAAAGAGTATATTAGGTTAGCTGTCTATGTTTGCTGCTACTCTGCTCTTCCATGATACCCATGCTACTCAAGGCTCTGCTGCCTCTATGCTTCTGCCTTGTACTCAAGCCTCTATCTCCTTACCTCTGCTCACCTCCAGTCTCTTAAAGGGTCAGCGCATGCTCTTCCAAATCCTTGCCCAGCCAATGGCTGGTGGTTCTTAGGTATTGAAGGCACACTCTCCATCTGGCTTGAGCTTTAGTTTCCCTGTTGACTAGCTAAAGGTGTTGTGAAGTCTCATGCTTTTGAAAATTATCTGTGCAGATAAACTGCATTATCTCCTGTCTGTGTTCCTAGTGTACTATTAGCCTACTCCACCCTGCCTGTCTACTCCTTCACTTTCTAGTTCTTTTCTGTTTGTATTGGGTTTACTCAGTTTGTATTCCCACTTAACACTGAGTCTGCCTTACCTGTGTCTGCACTACTTCCCTGCCTGCCAGTCTATCCTGTGTCTGCGTTCATCTACACTTCCACTGTGCTACCTGGACCTCAAAACTAGCATTCAAGTCTGATTGACTGTTCAGACTATACCTAAGAGTTTTGGGGCGTTTGTGGTGTTTTAACCAAAGTGTGTCAGCTGACAACTACTCTAAGACTATCCTAGGAGGTAGCAGTCTGATTGCTAACCAGCTGTGAACTCCAGATCCCTGTACAGGGGTTAAAGAATGAATACCAGGGAAGGTTAAATCAAGCCAGTTAGTTGTAACAGTGGGTCCACACTGCAATCCACCCTGCAATCCAGCTGCAGTGGTCACACTTGCATACCATAGAAGAAAATGAGAAAAAAGGAGCGTGCTTAGGCTGGTGTCATTTCCTATAGTGTGCAAGCACAGCCATCACCGCTGGATTGCAGGTTGGTAATAACCATTGAAATAAGAAGTGCATACTGCGATGGAAAAATGAATCCAGCCAGCAAAGAAAGCAATATGGACAACCAAAATACATAACTAAGTACCTTGGATTAACTTTGCCTAAGTGATAAATGCTATTTGCTGGTGAGACAACCTCTTGGCCTATGAGAGGGAATGGCTCCCATAAGCTCTGATGCCCCACTATTAACTGCTCTCCCTCACAGGCAGGTTGGCCCCGGCCTAAGGCGAGATGTTGAGGTGAGGCCTTGCCTCTGATTATCTGGCCCAGATTGTCTCACTATTCCTTTGGATTGCCTCCAACTATTCTCATCTAGGTTAGGCCCTGGACTGTCTGATTTCCCATTTGCCTGTCATTCTGGTTATTAGACCTACACGTAGCTCTGATTTTGATACTGCCTTTGACATTCATCTCTGATTATCCAAGCTTGATCTCTAGCTTAATGGATTTCTCTGTTTTCTGTTTGATCCACCAGTCAGTGGCAACTCTGCAGACCCGACCTGCGGTCTTGCAGAAACCAAGTCCAACCCTCCTAGTGGGATGCAGTGGTGAAAGCCTAACTGCGCAAATGGTATTACTAAACAAGTGATTGGCTATGGTACCATTACAGATACCTCTAGTGACAAATACTGTATGTTAAAGAAAGAATGAATCCTGTTATAACCTAGTTTACCTCAACTGACGGATGTCAGAAGAATGTCTAGAGGACCCCACAGAAAGAAAATTGTTAATAAATTCAGGGTTCCAGGGATGCAGGTTCCATAAAAAGTAAGAAGTACATATTCCAACAATTGTTCCTTTTTAAATTTGTTTAGCTAAATACAAAAAGGTATATTCTAGGTTACACGCAAACGAACAAATATCTGTACAATATTGTCCTTTGCACTACTAGAGTACAGCGACCTTATAAAAATAAACTTGATTTTTACAGTTATCCTCTCATACTGCTGCTTGACTTAACGTCACCTGTTAAATGTGTTATCTAACATTTCTCACCAGTCAAACATCATTGTTGCTAAGGCGTCTTGTACAAACTGAATCACAAAGATGTGATTAAAAAAAAACTCAAGACTTGGTTCGGTTTGCACAGGATCCGCAGAAAATGCTGATGACATCCGTGTGCATTCCGTATTTTGCAAAACGGAACAGCTAGCCCCTAATAGAACAGTACTATCCTTGTCTGTAATGCGGACAATAATAGGACATGTTCTATTTTTTTTAGGGAACGGAAATACGGACATACAGAAACGGGATGCACATGGAGTACCTTCCGTTTTTGTTTTTTTTTGCAGACCCATTGAAATGAATGGTTCCGCATACAGTCCGCAAAAAAATGGAACGGACACGGAAAGAAAATACGTTCGCCAGCATGAGGCCTTAAGATTTCCTATATGTTTACTTTATGTTGTATCATTTTGAAAATTACATTTTATTTTTTCGGACGCTACAGGGCTTATAACTTAAGAATCGATTTTTCAAATTTTCTATAACATTTTTAAAACCGACTTTTTCAGGGAACATTTCAGTTCTGAAGTCACTTTGAGGTCTTTACATAATAAAAACCACCCATAAATGACCCCATTTTAGAAACTACACCCCTCACATTTACTGACCCCTTTGACCTCACAGGTGTTTCATAATATTTAGAAACACTCTGCTGTAAAAATGAATAATAATATTTTATATAAGAAAAAGTCTCTTATGCCCAAATTTTTCACTTTAACAAGGGATAAAAGGAGAAAATGCACACTATAATTTGTTACCCATTTTCGCCTTAATACGGCAACACCCCATAGGTGGTCGGAAACTGCTGTATAAGCAGATGGCAGAATACAAAAACAAAGGAGCGGCATCTGCATTTTCTAACATGGAATTTGCTGAAATAGATTTTAAGACCCATATTTTTTTTTTTTTTGTTGAGTGAGCTGACTGGGGGCTAATTTTTTGCGGAATGGGCTGTAGTTTTTAATTGTACCATTTTTAGGTACATATGACTTTTTGATTGCTTTTTATTTCATTTTTTATTAGGTGAAGTGGGCTAATATTGCAATTCTACCAGTGTTTTTTTTTTATTCTGTATGGGGTTCTCCATGTAGTATATTCGATAAGATAATTTTATTCTGTGGGTTGATACGGTTATGGTGATACCAAATTTATAATGTTTTATTCATGGTATACCACTTTTATATCTTAAAATAATTTTTTATTAAACACAATTTTAACTTTTTCCGTCAATGTAAGGCCTCTTGCACACAAATGTTTTTTTTTCTGATTACTTTCCGTTTTTTTGCGGTCCGTATACGGTCCTTGTACAGAACTATTAATTTCAATGGGTCCACAAAAAAAACGGATCGTACTCCATATGCATTCTGTTTCCATATTTCCGTTTTTATGTTCCGTTCAAAGATAAAACAGGTCCTATTATTGCCCGCCAATCACGTTCCGGGGCCCCATTCAAGTCAATGGGGCTGTAAAAAATACGGTATGTCTTCCGTATCTATTCTGTTTTTTGCGGTACCGTCTACTGAAAATTTTATGACCAACCCAATTTTTTAATGTAATTACTGTATACTGTATATGCCATTCTTCCGTTTCCATTTGCGATCCGCAAAAAACGGATTACATATGGAAACCATACAGAATAGAACAGAAATGTAAACACTATTGGAACGAAAAACAGAACAACGGATCCGTGAAAAACGGACTGCAAAATACTGAAAAAGCCATACGGTTGTGTGCAAGAAGCCTAACTGTATAAGAGCTTGTTTTTTTGCTAGAAAGGCTTTAATTTATACTGGTACAATTTTGGGAGCTATAAGACTTTTTGAGGGTTTTTTATTCCATTTTTTAGGAGGTGAAGTGGGCAAAATTGCTAATTTTTATTTTAATTTTTTGATGGGGTTCTCCATGTGGTATATTTGATATGTTAATTTTATCCTGTGGGTTGATACGGTTACACCAAATGTTTATTGTTTTTTCATGTTCAACCACTTTTATATAATAAAATCACTTTTTATTAAACATTTATTTAAAATTTTTTTTGCATCACTGAAATCCAAGACCCATAATTTATTTATTTTTCCATCAACATAGTTTTATGAGGGCATATTCTTTGCAGGATGGGCTGTAGTTTTTATTGGTATCATTTTTAGGCTACATAAGACTTTTTGATTGCTTTTAATTAATTTTTGGGAAGTGAGGCAAAAAAATAGCAATTTCACCATTGCTTTTTTTTATTTTTATTTTGTACAGCATTCATCATGCGAGATTAGCACCACGATCATTTTATAAATCGGGTCATTGCGGACAGGGTGATACCACTTATGTGTAGTGTATTTTATTTTTTAATCCCTTATAAATGAGCGGACATAGGAAAAGGCAATTTATTTTTAATTTACATTTTTATCTATTCATTTTTTTACATTCATTTGTTAACTTTTTATTTTCACACTTGAAGATCCAATGGGGCTGATGTCTGTATTATACTTCGCAATGCTCTTGCATTGCACAGTAAAATATTATCAGTTTAAGGCTACATGCACACAAACGTATGTGTTTTGCGGTCTGCAAATTGTGGATCCGAAAAAAAAAAAAAAGGATGACGTCCGTATGGCATCCCTTTTTTTTGCGGATCCGTTTTTTTTTTTGGCAGATCCATTGCAATAATGCCTATCATTGTCCACAAAACAGACAAGAATAGGACATGCTTTATTTTTTTTGTGGGGCTACAGAGCAGACATACGGGTGCGGATAGTACACAGTGTGCTGTCAGCATTTTTGCGGGCCCATTGATCTGAATGGGTCCGCATCTTATCTGCAAAAAAAACGGAACGGACGCGGACACAAAATACGCTTGCGTGCATGTAGCCTAACACTGATAGATGGCAACACTGGACGCCTTTTCAAAACATCCGGTTGCCATGGCAATCATCAGGCTGCTGCCATTGCAGTTACTAGCAGTGATTGTTATTTCAGCTGGGTGTCAGAATTGAGCAGGATGAAAAAGGATAAATTGTGTCCTAAAAATAATGGGATTACCTGGCATGCAGTGTTATTTTACAAGTATATTAGACCAGTATTTTTTATGAAATATTATTATTGAAGTTTATATAACAAGATTTTCACTTATGTATTATACATGGTTTTCCAGAATCAGATTCAATCTATTTAAACTAATAAAACCAAAGGACTGTGCTATGAAAAATACATCAGACACTTCTTTTATTGGGAAATTGTATATAAATATATAGACAGATATAAACACAAAACAAAAAAGGACAAAAGGATTGGGTCACCAACACTTTACATTTACAGCAGCTTTTATGGCAAACATCCCAATTTAACTCCAAAGGCATTGATCTACAGTACAGTGGGTCCCCGCTTTGCAGGTAAAAACAGCTTCCTCTTATCTGGGCAGGTTTTCTTTAAGATTTTAAAGTATGTATGTAGGATTTTTTAAACCATTTATCGGACATTCTAGTTCATCCCATAGTAATATAGTATATAAGACCGAAAAAAGACATTTGTCCATCCAGTTCGGCCTGTTTCCTACAAGTTGATCCAGAGGCAAAAAACCCCTGTGAGGAAGAAGCCAATTTTCCCCACTTAAGGGGAAAAAAAAATTCTTCCCGACTCCAATCAGTCAATCAGAATAACTCCCTGGATCAACGACCTATCTCTAGTAGCTATAGCCTGTAATATTATTACACTCCAGAAATACATCCAGGCCCCTCTTGAATTCCTTTATTGTACTCACCATCACCACCTCCTCAGGCAGAGAGTTCCATAGTCTCACTGCTCTTACAATGAAGAATCGTTTTCTATGTTTGTGTACAAACCTTCTTTACTCCAGACGCAGAGGATGTCCCCTCTTCACAGTCACAGTCCTGGGGTTAAATAGATGATGGGACAGATCTCTGTACTGACCCCTGATATATTTATACATAGTTATTAGATCTCCCCTCAGTCATCTTTTTTCTTAAGTGAATAACCCTAATTTTGACAACCTTTCAGGGTACTGTAGTTGCCCCATTCCAGTTATTACTTTAGTTGCCCTCCTCTGAACCCTCTCCAGCTCTACTATGTCTGCCTTGTTCACAGGAGCACAGAACTGTACACAGTACTCTATGTGTGGTCTGACTAGCGATTTATAAAGTGGTAGGACTATGTTCTCATCACGGGCATCTATGCCCCTTTTGATGCAACCCATTATCTTATTGGCCTTGGCAGTAGCTGCCTGACACTGGTTTTTGCAGCTTAATTTGCTGTTTACTAAAATTCCTAGATCCTTTTCCATGTCAGTGTTACCGAATGTTTTACCATTGTAAGAGGGCGCAAGGTTCCGTCGTCGACGGAAGATACGTGTCACCGAGGTTCCTGGCCTCGGTGAGATAAGAGCCAGATTTTTTGTGTGTCAGCAGCAGCTAGTGCTGTTTGACACATTGATATTTAGTATGGCTACAGAGCCGATCCGGGCCGGCTCTTATTGGGATTAGTCAAGTGCTGGGTGGGAGACTATTCCCCACGGTCCAGGCCGGACTTTTTCCGGGCCTTTAAAAAGGCAGCCACCTCAGCAGGTGAGGAGGTGATTATCCTGGAAGCTGCTGGTGTTACTGTGGAGCTCTCAGGGCTGAGAGCAAGAGTCTGCAAACAGGCGTGCAGTCTACCTGGAAGCCTCTGGTGGAAACTTTGCGTGGCCGAGCTAACTGCCAGGTGGGAACTAACACCGACCACTCAGGTGACCTTGCTGTGGGACTGATATTTTTGCCTTGTGTTTTGCCTCGTGTGAACAAGCACTAAGACTGTTTCTGTTTTGCCTCATGTGAACAAGCACTAAGACTGTTTTTGTGTTGCTGAGTGTGAATAAAACACTTCTGCTTTACCCAGAGAACTGTGTACCTTGCCTCTATACTGCGTCCGCAAGCCTGTCTACCAGAGCAATTCCCCACACCATTTAATATGTGCGGGTAACTTGCATTATTCCTTCCCATGTGCATAACTTTACATTTGTCAGTGTTAAACCTCATCTGCCATTTCTCTGCCCAAGCCTCTAATCTATCCAGATCCCTCTGTAGCAGAAAACTGTCCTCTTCAGTGTTAATTACTTTATACAGTTTAGTGTCATCTGCAAAAATAGATATTTTACTGTGCAGGCCTTCTACAAGATCATTTATAAATATATTGAAGAGAATAAGGCCCAATACTGACCCCTGAGGTACCCCACTAGTGACAGTGACCCAATCTGAGTATCTACCGTTAATAACCACCCTCTGTCCCAATGATGTTCACTGGGATTGCGGTTGATCAAGTCCCTAAAAACATTTAAATACCAACCAATAGTATAGAATACATGGAAATGGACAATTGAGGCCTAATGCTCAATTTTTCGTAATCATTCAAAGGTAAATTGCTGCCCTACCTTGTGTTTTGTAGTAATCTCATATGTACACTGTATGCAGGTTTAATAACATTTAACAATCCAAAAAAAAAATTGCATTCCAACCAAGTGGAAACTGGATATACGTGAATATACTGGATATATACGTGGATATACAAGGCTTGGCGCTCAATTTTAGCTTAACACCTACAGGTAGATTGCTAATATATCGTGGGTATTGCCGCAGTAAATTGAAAGTATGTAAATATATATTATATATATATATATATATATATATCTTAGTTATATTGAACACCGCAAAAAAGGATTTCAGTGAGAATGGGGGGATGAAACTATTTGCTTGAAGGTTTTTGAGTTGTATCTACACTTCTGATAGCAGGCAGAACCAGAGGTCCTGTATCCTCTCTCCCTGTCTGTCAGCTGCCCTGCTTCTCTCTATTAAGCACGACACACACAATTCTGTTTTAGAATCCTAGACTTTTCCTTCACTATCCCTGGCAATAAGCTTGATTGATTACTGACTGTCCCTGATTGATTTTTTCGGATGCAAAGAAGTGGACCCCTCCAGCTGAGTCTGCTTTCCTGCAACTCAAAGACTGCTTTGCCGCTTCTTCTTTTCTCTATCATCCGGATACCTCCAAACAGTTCTTCCTTGAAGTGGATGCTTCCTCTATTGGAGCAGGTGCCGTCCTGCTACAGAAGAATTCCAAAGGGAGATTTGGCTCAGGTGGTTTCTTCTCCAAACTCTTCTCTTCCGCGGAAAGAAACTATTCCATAGGCGATAGAGAGCTGCTTGCTATCAAGATGGCCTTGGAAGAATGGTGATACCTTCTGGAGGGGGCTCTGCATCCTGTGGAGATATACACAGACCACAAGAATCTTACATATATACAGTCTGCCCACCGCCTAAATCCACGTCAGGCTCGATGGGCACTTTTCTTTGCCAGATTAAATTTTTTTCTGCATTTCCGAACTACTGATAAAAATGTAAGGGCTGGTGCACTTTCCCGTTCTTTCGACCCAGCGGATCAGATTGAAGAACCTCAACATATCATAGATCCATTTTGTCTGGTTTCTGTGGCACAAGTCCGTGTGAGGAGATATTTCTCCTCCGGGCAAGATCTTCGTTCTGCAAGCCAAGAGGAGGAATATTATTTCTTGGGGACATTGTTCCAAGTATGCGGGTCACCCTAGGGTGCGTAAGACCCTTGATTTTCTATCCCGTCACTATTGGTGGGCGACCCTACCCAAAGATGTCCGGGAGTTTGTGTCTGCCTGTACCTCATGTGCCTGCAACAAGGCTTCCCGAACCAAACCCATGGGCTTGCTACTACCGTTACCCATTCCTTCAGTCCCCTGGCAGCACATCGCTATGGACTTTATCACAGATCTCCTGTTCTTCTTGCTGTTCCATAATCTGTGTAGTGGTAGACAGATTTTCTAAGATGGCACATTTTATTCCGCTTCCTGGATTGCCTTCTGCTAATTGATTGGCCTGTCTGTTTGTAGAACACAACTTTCGCCTTCATGGCCTACCTTTGCACATTGTGTCTGATCGCGGGGTACAATTCACTTCCAAATTCTGGCGAGCGCTCTGTGGGCTACTTGAGGTCAAGTTGGATTTCTCTTCCAGTTACCAGTTGAATGAATTAACCAGATCTTGGAGAACTACCTTCGTCACTTTGTCTCTGCTCAGAATGATGACTGGGTTCAGCTCCTGCCTTGGGCGGAATTTTCTTGCAACAGCCATTCCGGAGACTCTACGTGCTCTTCCCAATTCTATATAGTGTATGGACTGCATCCCCATGCTCCTTTACCCCTGTCTGCATCTTCTGAGATACCAGCTGCTAATTCTTTGTTCAGAGACTTTCTCAGCATCTGGAGACAGACTAAGGACTAATCTCTCAGGCTGTTACCCGTATGAAGAAGAATGCAGATTCCAGACGTAGACCACCTCCTCAGTTCTTTCCTGACGACAAAGTCTGGCTTTCCTCCTGAAACATCCGCATGAAGGTACCCTGTTACAAATTTGCTCCCCAGTTTCTGGACCTGTTTAAGATACTAGAGCGTGCAACAGTGTTTCCTACAAACTCCGTTGCCTCCTACCCTCCGAATTCAAAACTTCTTCCATGTATCTCTTTTGAAACCATTGGTCCTCAACTCCTTTTCCAGACCTCCCTCCACCACTACTTCAGTTCCTACTGATGGAGACCCTGAATTTGAAGTACAGAACATCCTCGATTTCAAGGTAGTTGGTGGCAAGAAGTACTTCCTTGTAGACTGGAAGAATTATGGTCCTGACAAACGCTCCTGAGTAGAGATGAGCGAACACCTGGATGTTTGGGTTTGAGAGGTTCGGCCGAACTTCCGGAAAATGTCCGGGTTCGTGATCCGAACTCAACCCGAACTTCATCCCAAACCCGAACCCCATAGAAGTCAATGGGGACCCGAACTTTTGGGCACTAAAAAGGCTGTAAAAGACTCCCGGAAAGGGCTAGAGGGCTGCAAAAGGCAGCAAAATGTAGGTAAATCCCCTGCAAACAAATGTAGATAGGAAAATGATGACTTAACATAAAATAAATAAAAATTAACCAATATTAATTGGAGTTAGGTCCCATAGCACAGAATCAGGCTTCAAATCACCCAACAATGGAGAAGGTCGCTTACTATTATTTCGACCCCAGCATCCAGACAAAGGAGAGAGGTCCCACAGCAGAGAATCTGGCATCATATCAACCACCACAGGAGAAGGCCACTTTCAGTGACTTAGGCCTTAGCACCCAGACAGAGGAGACATGGTTTAGGCACGGCTGTCTTGGAGAAGTAGTGGCGGCTGGGAACCACATACTGGGGGACAGCCATGGCCATCAGCTGTTTGAAGCTGTCTGTGTCCACCAGCCGGAATGACAGCATTTCAAAGGCCAGTAGTTTAGAAATGCTGGCATTAAGGCCAAGGGCTCGAGGGTGACTAGGTGGGAATTTGCGCTTCCTCTCAAAGGTTTGAGAGATGGAGAGCTGAACGCTGCTGTGTGAAATAGTGGAGACGCTAGGTGACGGTGGCGGTGGTGGTGGTGGTGCCGGTGGCACATCCTCTGTTTGCTGCTCGGCAGGTGGCATTATTCCTCTCGAGGCGGAAGCCGAGGCAGCAGCGGTAGAGGGAGCAGGGGGAGCCTGAGCGGGTTCCTTGTTTTTAAGGTGTGTACTCCACTGCAGTTCATGCTTTGCATGTAGATGCCTGATCATGCAGGTGGTGCTCAGGTTAAGAACGTTAATGCCTCGCCTCAGGGTCTGATGGAACAGCGTGCAAACCACTCTGGTCTTGTCGTCAGCACATTGTTTGAAGAAGTGCCATGCCAGGGAACTCCTTGAAGATGCCTTTGGGGTGCTGGGTCCCTGTTGGCGCTGGCCAATAGCAGGCGAACTCTCTGAATGGCGGCTGTTCTGCTTTTGCCCCCTGCTCCCTCTTTGGCTTCGCTGTTGTCTCGGTCTCACCACTGCCTCTTCCTCTGAACTATTTAAGTCAGCGGCACGACCTTCAGTCCATGTGGGGTCTAAGACCTCATCGTCCTCTGTTTCTGGTCTAACTAACACCAGATTGATTAAATTGGCCTTTTTTTCACCCAAATGACAACACTGGACAATGTAATGCCTTTTTCCGGTATTAATTCCTTTTTACAGGAGTAAAAACGTGAGTCCTACTGTTTCTGGTGTAACTAACACCAGATTGATTAAATTGGCCTTTTTTTCACCAAAATTACAACACTGGACAATGTAATGCCTTTTTCCGGTATTAATTCCTTTTTACAGGAGTAAAAACGTGAGGCCTACTGTTTCTGGTGTAACTAACACCAGATTGATTAAATTGGCCTTTTTTCACCAAAATTACAACACTGGACAATGTAATGCCTTTTTCCGGTATTAATTACAAGAAGACTGCTGCTAATTGGACACCAGAATTTTTAAAATGCTAGTTTGTGTACATAAATTCCCACACTGGAAGATATAATTCCTTTTTCCGGTATTAATTACAAGAAAACTGCTGCAAATTGGACACCAGAATTTTTAATATGCTAGTTTTGGTACATAGATTCCCACACGGGAGATATAATTCCTTTTACATGAGTAAAAGGTGAGGCCTACTGTTTCTGGTCTAACTAACACCAGATTGATTAAATTGGCCTTTTTTCACCAAAATTGCAACACTGGACAATGTAATGCCTTTTTCCGGTATTAATTCCTTTTACAGGAGTAAAACGTGAGGCCTACTGTTTCTGGTGTAACTAACACCAGATTGATTAAATTGGCCTTTTTTCACCAAAATTACAACACTGGACGATATAATGCCTTTTGCGGTATTAATTACAAGAAGACTGCTGGTATTTCAGAACACCGGAATTTTTAAAATGCTAGTTTTGCTAGATAAATTTTCCACACTGGGAGAAATATTGCCTAAGCCTTTTTACAGTATTAATTACAACAGGAGTGCTTCATCTGGTCTAACACCAGAATAATTTTATTATTACGGTGAAAGCTTTTTTTAATTTATATTTCTGGCACATAAAAAAAAAAATATTTCTGGCTGACAGTATTGGACTTGGCTGTAGTGGCACTGGCTAGCCTAGCTGGAACAGCACATTCATGGGATTTGCTATCCAAGTGGGTTACTTTCAGTTTCACCACTGATATATTAAATATCTTTGCAGTTAGTATGGGTGACACAAGCACAGCCAAACCCCTGATGTAGTATATCTATGAAAAAATCGACTATTACATGAGATTAATGGACGTTGTGGCAGCTTTTGCTGTAGCACCACAAGTCCCAAAATGGCCGCCGCCTATCAGCCCAGTAACATGTGCCAGAAAACGGTCTGCCCAGCCAGAAAAAAGACTTTGACTGAGCAGCTGAATCGCTGTTGTTCTGATTCACAGGTGTAGATTTTTCACTTCTTTGGAGCTTTGGTTTAGACTCTGTGGCAGCTTGTGCTGGCGCACCACAAGTCCCAAAATGGCCACCGCCGGTCAGCCCAGTTACATGTGCCAGTAAAAATCGCTCTGGCCAGTCTCAGCAAAATAGTGACTTTCAGTGAACAGCTCAGCTGAGTTGTTCTGATGCACAGGTGTAGAAAGGTAGATCATTCACTTCTTTATCCCTGCCTATCTCGCCCTCACAGAAGCTGCGTCCTCTCCCTACACTAATCAGAGCAGTGTGACGTGCGGCGCTACGTGACTCCAGCTTAAATAGAGGCTGGGTCACATGCTGCACTTGGCCAATCACAGCCATGCCATTAGTAGGCATGGCTGTGATGGGCTCTTAGGGCAAGAAGTAAAACGCTAGCTGATTGGCTGCTGTGCAGCCCTTCAGAAAGCGGGAAGTAATCGACGAACACCGGACCCGAACCCAAACTTTTTTGAAAATGTCCGGGTTCGGGTCCGTGTCACGGGCACCCCAAAATTCGGACGGACCCGAACGATTTTTAAACTGTTCGCTCAACACTACTCCTGAGAGCCGGAGGAAATGTACATGCTCCGAATCTTCTCAAAAGATTTTTTCAGCGCATCAAGACCAAGAAGAAGGGGCGTGAGAGGGGGGATACTGTAACAATGGCAGTTGGCAGCCGCCAGCGTGCAGCGCACCCTGCTATGTAGCTCAGTCGAACTGGACACAAGGCTCCTCCTCTCCGCTGCAGGCTCCGGACCCGCTTTCCTGCACTGTCGCAGGCGGCGACAGCTTCAATTGCACCTTGTAGAAGCCGCACGCGTCCTGGTACTTTAAGGGTTCTTGTACGCCCCTGATTCCTCCCTCTCTCCAATCCTGGCCTGAGCAATATTGTAGTTTTCTACAGCTTAGGTTCCAGCTTGTTCCTGTGTTGTTATCCTGCTTCGGACCTTAGCCTGTATCCTGACCTCGACTCTGTCTGGTCTTCCTGTACTTTGCTGCTCTCAAGTATATGACCCGGATTGTCGACCACGCCTCTGTTTGCTGTGCAGCTCGTCTCACCCCCTGCACCTTCATCCAGTGACAGCTTGCTCCACCTGCCTGTTTCCCCGGTGCTTGCATCAGGGCATTCTGGCCAGCCCGGCCAGCTGCCACTTAACGGGGACCACTCTTGCGGTGGCGACCTGGTGTCTACCCTGCAGCTGAGACCAGCTTCCGCATGCAGGAGCGAAATAAAGATTCCGCTCCTAAGTTTGGCCCAAAGTCAAACCGGTAAGTGGCACAGCGGGTCCACACCCGTTAAAGCATTACACAAACCCAGAAAGATTTGGGTTAGTCTGATGTCCGAAAAATAGCAACGTTTGGTTCACTCATGCTTAGTTTCAATTGATACTAAGCCGAATCTTTTGATCGCCATATTCTGACCCCTATGACTTTTTTGTAGTTATGTGTACAGAGCTTTGTGAGAACTAATTTTTTGAGGGGCGTTCTGTACCTTTTATTGATACCATTCTGGGGTGTGTGAGACTTTTTGATCACTTTTTATTTTTTGTGGGAGGTAAAGCGACCAAAAATGGCAAATTGGCCATTTGAATTTTTTTCTCTGGTTCGCCGTTTGTCATATGGGAAAAATATTTTTATATTTTAATTGCACGTAGAGATACTCATGATAAGTATTTTTATTTCTTTTTTACTTTATTTCGAGG
This sequence comes from Bufotes viridis, assembly GCA_033119425.1. NCBI lineage: Eukaryota > Metazoa > Chordata > Amphibia > Anura > Bufonidae > Bufotes > Bufotes viridis. The sequence continues at coordinate 135,452,026 of CM065593.1, read as the reverse complement.
GCCTACTGCTGAGATGACCATCTAAAACATTATGGGCGAGTTCCTGCTTCCAAGCTGACCATTTAAAACATTATGGGCGAGTGTCTGCTGCCGATTTGACCATCTAAAACATTAGGGGTGAGGACCTGCTGCTGAGCTGACCATCTAAACTATTATGGGCGAGGGTCTGCTGCTGACCCTCTAAAACATTAGGGGCGAGTTCCTGCTGCTGATCTGATCATCTAAAACATTAGGGGTAGAGATGAGTAAACACCTGGATGTTCGGGTTCGAGAGGTTCGGCCGAACTTCCGGAAAATGTCCGGGTTCGTGATCCGAACTCAACCCGAACTTCATCCCGAACCCCATAGAAGTCAATGGGGACCCGAACTTTTGGGCACTAAAAAGGCTGTAAAAGACACCCAAAGGGATAATATACCGCAATAAACGCATTGCGATTACAACTTTGAGCTAACGATCACCATGGGAACGCCTCCTCCAGTAAAATGTACTGTCGGATCTGAGAATTAAGTTGAAATCGCAATGCGATTCTTATATATTTGCTTAATCGCATTGCGATTTCAACTTAGCATTGCTAAATAATTCCATCCATATCGCTAACTTACTGAGTCAGTAAGTTAACGAATATGGATGGAATTATTTAGCAATGCTAAGTTGAAATCGCAATGCGATTAAGCAGATATATAAGAATCGCATTGCGATTTCAACTTAATTCTCACATCCGACAGTACATTCTACTGGAGGAGGCGTTCCCATGGTGATCGGTAGCTCAAAGTTGTAATCGCAATGCGATTAAGCAAATACATAAGAATCGCATTGCGATTTCAACTTTTTAGTACTCAACTTTTAAAATCGTATACCACTTTAAGTTCCAAAGTTGCAATCGTGTTCGAATAGAACTTAAAGCTGTCTCTTAGTCAGTTTTAGTATTGGTGTGTTGTAATAGAAGTTACATTCGTACGCGAATATAACTTAGAGCAATACAGTCAACTTTACACTGTTAGTTTTATTATCGCGATAATACAACTATTCAAGAATCGTGTACGTGCGTCTGTACGTGTGTGCGTTACCTCGGATCGGATCGAGAGAGACGAGAGTGGAGATTGGTGACTGTCCCAGCGATTATGGCGAAAAGTAATTTCTCTAAAGAAGAGCTGGATTTCTTAATAACTGTAAGTAATTGAACTTAGTTAGTGTGTAATGCAGTAATGTGATTTAAACTTATTAATGATTTTTATTAGCCAAGAAGCCTGCAGGCCTTCACTGATCTCATAACTGCCTTACACTGTCACATGTCCTACTGCTTGGTGACATAAACTCATCACAGGCTTTAGCAGACTGCACAACTACATGAGTGATTAGTGAAAGACACTGTTAAAGGGGTGGCAATGTTCAAGTCACTTTTAAAGGGATGACGATGTTCAAGTCACTTTTAAAGGGATGGCTATGTTCAAGTCACTTTTAAAGGGGCGGCAATATTCAAGTCACTTTTAAAGGGATCGCAATGTTCAAGTCACTTTTAAAGGGATGGCGATGTTCAAGTCACTTTTAAAGGGGCGGCAATATTCAAGTCACTTTTAAAGGGATCGCAATGTTCAAGTCACTTTTAAACGGATGGCAATGTTCAAGTCACTTTTAAAGGGGCTGCAGTGTTCAAGTCACTTTTAAAGGGGCGGCAATGTTCAAGTCACTTTTAAAGGGATGGCGATGTTCAAGTCAGTTTTAAAGGGATGGCGATGTTCAAGTCACTTTTAAAGGGGCTGCAGTGTTCAAGTCACTTTTAAAGGGGCGGCAATGTTCAAGTCACTTTTAAAGGGATGGCGATGTTCTACTCTTTGACTGTTTTGATATTAAATGTTATTTTTGATGGTTCTTATGACTATGATAACTAATAATTGTATTTTAGAACTGTGGGATTACATGATTTAATTGTTATCTTGCAGGAAATGTTGGAGAAGGGGTACGACCGCAGAAGGTCAAGGGGCGAAAAGCAGGCCATAGTGCGGAGAATTGTTTTCTAGCTGTGGCAGAAGCATGGGTGCACTCATCGGAAGGATGCGATTCTAAAAAAGTGGTAAGATCTGAAGCGCCACAGGATGGATCTGATCACTAAGATCAGAGATAAATCTTTTCCAGGTACAATACTTATTTGCATAACTGAGCAGATAGATAACAATATGTTGGTGAGAGAAATAAGTATTTTAACCCTTTACAATAAATCACTTAGTACAGTGGTGTTGAACTGATGGGAAAGGGTGCTAAAGGTGGCAATATGAGACCTCTTTCTGGGCCACATATGTTTTTTGACTTTACACAGTTGACTTTGGCCCCTGAAGCATGTCCAAACTCCTCGCACGTCTGGACGAGTGTAGACAACAAGCATCGATCAGGACAATTAGGCCACATGCCCAAATGAAGTCATAGACTCGAATCACTCTTGTTCCCTGGGGAGTGGCCCAACACCCAATAGCAGCAGTGAGTTGAAGCTGAACTTAATCAACGATGCTCAAAGGCAGAGTGCAGGGGGTACCCACAGGTTCCTGGGCCGGCAGGTCAAGGCAGACACTGATGATACTACACTTGATCTAAGCCAAAAGGAGAAAAAAGATAGGTGTAGTTAATTATTATGCCATCCAGACACTACCATAGATAAATGTGTGTACCTTTAACTGTAATTTGGCATTACTTGTTTATCTTGGCATTTTTAAAAAATTTGGTCATCATCATTACAGATGCTCCGCTTCCCAAAGTGAGAGCCAAGCTCTCTAAAAAGAAGAAGGCTGTGGAGGTGGAGGAGGAGACAGACCACTCGGACGAGGAGGAGCAGGAAGAGGCAGGGCCATCAGGCTATCGGGCCCATAGCCCACCTGCTGCAGTGGAGGAGGGTGATGACTCTGAGGAGGCAGAAGAGGAGATGGTCACTACCCCCTGACAAGAAGGTAAATGGATGATGTGGATATGGATGATGCGGGCTTGTCGAGAGGCCCAAATTAAGGAACGGTGATGAAAAAAGGCTCCTCGGATTGTCCGAGTGTGGGATCACTTGTTTGCCAAGACTCTTCATGGTGGGTGGAAGGAGTATCAGGGTGAGAATTCTGTTGACCAGACTCTTGGCTACAGAGACTGGACTTTGTGGAAGACAGGATGGAGCTTAACCGACAAGAAGCATTATCTACTGCAATCCAACCGACCACCTGGTCGCACTGGTCTGACTTCGAGAGTGGTGTCCTGCGCCACGCGGCAAACTGGGACATGAAGCTAGTTATTGTGGATGAGTGTGTTTCTTGTGCTAGGGCAGCAGGCACAGTTTCACCGAGCCCAGGGCCACGGCCTCTGCGTACACCATCAGCAGCATGGCCACTTCCCCATCCTTTACTGCTCGCCTTGCGCATATTAAATAGTCTATATGTGCTTGCAAGTATGTCACACGTACAGTGGCGCAGGTTTTGTAAGTGTATGCGCAAATAAAGTACTCAGAATGTCACAGATATTTTTAGGATACGTACACGTTAAACAGGAGATATAGCACAGATAATGTCGCTGTCACCACCACCTAATGAAAAATTACACTGAATAAATGTCACTGATATTTAGGATGCACAAATTTTATACAGGAGATACAATGCAAGTAATGTCGCTGTCACCACTGGCTAATAAAAAATTACACTGAATAAATGTCACTGATATTTAGGATGCACAAACATTATACAGGAGGTATAGCGCAAGTAATGTTGCTGTCACAACCGGCTAATAAAAAATTACACTGAAATAATGTCACTGATATTTAGGATGCAAAAACGTTATACAGGAGATGTAGCGCTGGTAATGTCGCTGTCACCACTGGCTAATAAAAAATCAGACTGAATGAGAGTCACTGTTAATTTGGATGCACAAAAGTTTTATAGGAGGTATAGCACAAGTAATGTCGCTGTCACCAACGGCTAATAAAAAATTACACTGAATTAATGTCACTGATATTTCGAATGCACAAACGTTATACAGGAGGTATAGTGCAAGTAATGTCGCTGTCACCACCGGCTAATGAAAAATTAAACTGAATGAATTTCACTGATATTTAGGATGCACAAACGTTATACAGGAGGTATAGCGCAAGTAATGTTGCTGTCACCACCGGCTAATAAAAAATTACACTGAATTAATGTCACTGATATTTAGGATGCACAAACGTTATATAGGAGATACAACGCAAGTAATGTCGCTGTCACCACTGGCTAATAAAAAATTACCCTGAATTAATGTCACTGATATTTAGGATGCACAAACGTTATACAGGAGGTATAGTGCAAGTAATGTTGCTGTCACAACCGGCTAATAAAAAATTACACTGAATTAATGTCACTGATATTTAGGATGCAAAAACGTTATACAGGAGATGTAGCGCTGGTAATGTCGCTGTCACCACTGGCTAATAAAAAATCAGACTGAATGAGAGTCACTGTTAATTTGGATGCACAAAAGTTTTATAGGAGGTATAGCACAAGTAACGTCGCTGTCACCAACGGCTAATAAAAAATTACACTGAATGTCACTGATATTTCAGATAAGCAAACGTTATACAGGAGATGTAGTGCAGGTAATGTAACTGTCCGCAGTGGACACCATCTACAGAAAAAGTACACTGGATGTCACAGATATTTTTAGGCTGCGCACACGTTACACAAGAGATGTAGCGAAGATAATGTCGTTGTCACCAGCTATGAAAAAAATTGCACTGAATGTCACTGATATTTCGGATGAGCTAAAGTTATACTGTATATGTAGTGCAGGAAATGTCACTGCCACCAGCAGCAAAAAAATTGACTGAATGTCACTGAATGCCACTGGTCCGCAGCGGACACCGTCTACGGAAAAAGTACACTGGATGTCATGTTAGACAGGAGATGTAGTGCAGATAAAGAATTGCAAACTATTTAGCACAGGTTGCGCTAAAAATATATATTGCTGCCAGATACAACTATAGTCCTTAAAAGGACTTGTGGGTCTCTAAAAATTTTTAGCAATATAGCGCAGGTTGTGCTAAAAATAAATATTGCTGCCACACACAATAGTCCTTAAAACGACTTTTGGGTCTATAAGTATAAAAACTAAAATATTCCTATTTCACTCCCTACACTATCTCTCCCTTCTACTCTCCAGCTCTCCCTGACTAAGACTGAGCCGAACACGTGTCATCGGGTGCTATATAGCACCCGATGAGGCGTTCCAGCTAGTCAATCACTGTAATGCCTGCAGCCAACAAGCGTGCAGGGAGGAGACTAGAGCATCGTGCTCGAGCACACCAAGTATTCGGCAGAACACCATGATGTGCCGAGCATCGCAATGCTTGAGCCAAACTAGTGTTCGGCCGAGCATGCTCGCCTATCACTAGTGCCTACATTTGTGTTTGCCTGCCCACGTCTTATTTTGTTCTTGCATAGCTTGCACAGGGCAATGCTACTGTCTTCCGGCAGCGTGGAGAAAAACTGCCACACAGGAGATACTCACACAGAGCTAGAGGCAGCCGAGTTCGGCATAGTTCTGGCAGATTTTGGGTTAAACTCACCTTCAGTGTCAGTGGCATCACCAGATAATTAATTTTTAGCTAATAATCATATTCATTTATTTATTGAACTAATTTAAAGTAACTACAGTTTGAGTCAAAAGTCTCAGGACACCCTTTTATTTCAGAAAGGAAAGTGGAAAATTAAATATCTGAATACCCCAGCAAGTAATGGGTGAAGGGGCCTATCTTTTAGGCTATGACTGAAACATGGCCGCTATCTTGAAATTTGCCATATTGGATCAAGGGCAAATTTTGTTATGGGAAGGGAAATTTTCTCAGAAATCGATCTGCAATCAGATTTGCAATATTCCCTGTGGTTCAAAAGTTATGAACACAGAAAGTTGCAACAACAACCGGAAACGTTCCTTGTTATGCACAGCTATTTGACGTGTTCAATGTGTTGTCCCTGGTGCTGAACATCTGTATATCATACACAGGGATATGTGTGAACCCAGCCTCTTTGGTTAATCACATGCTATAACTAAGAATCCCATGGTTGGATCCGAAACAGGCCACTTGTTTTTAATAGATATTTAATAATCATGGATTTTTATCTCACATTTATCCTGTTACACCAGGATCCAGCATGGTGTTTGTCCATGCAACTATGCTGCAGAGGGACACATATATTGGATTACACTTGTAGTGGTGAGCTGAAATTTTTTCCTCTGTTTTGCCAAGTACCAAGTGTCACGAAATCAGCTTGTGACTGACAAAGATAGGCACTAAGCAATAGGAGTTGTCACCCGTGAGTAGTTTTTTTGGAGCTCACAAATGAAGTTGCAGGTAAAGTTACAGATATTCCAAGTTCCCATATTGAAGCAAATCCAGGAGGAGAAAATGCCTCAGCTTGTTCTCACATTTCCCAACAATTGCCTACTACCACCAATCTGTACTATCACACTAGCCGGGGCCAGAGTTCACTACCCCTGCGGAAAAGAATGCTTTGAAGCATGGCCAGACCTCTGTAGAAGTGTAGAGTTTCCAAACTTAACATTTCCTGAGGATCACAGAGGTCATCAGCATACCTTTTCTCTGGTACTAGGGAGATGTGAAGACCATCGCTACAACCCCCATTATGTAATACAACACACACTGACTAATAGAAGAAGCACATTGTCCAGATATATACAAACTTATAGTAAAATGACAGTCCAATATAACACCCTGACACCCCGTCCCCCTCCCCCCCAGATCGCGGACCTCTAGACAACTCCTAAACAGGGGGAGACTGGAGGTATCTACAATTGATTAGTCTGTAGTCACTGTAACAGTAGTCCCCTGTGAAAGGTCCTAGTGATGGCACCATGTAGCCAGTTACAGGTAAGGTTGCCCAAGGATACTGACTATAGGCAGCTGTGGTGTGATAGGCGTAGACCCGTGGAGCAACATTATAGTCAATATATGGAGGTAGTCAGGTTGGAATGATCACATATGGCTTGCCCCACTGCTGCCTGTCTCCTGGTAATGCTGCAGTAGATGTCCCCAACATCATTTCCCAGCAGTGTGTCTGCTCTCCTCCAGCTAACACAATCCTTGCTGTCTGTCCTGGGATTATTTTATCCAAGTTAACCACATGAGTGATGAAGGCTCCAGAGTCCATGAAGCCTTCAACCTCCACGTCATCCTGCTGCAACTGAGAGGACTGAGCCATCCAATCTACAATCTCATCCTCTTTCTCCTCAAAAGTAATGTTGTACTTTTCATAATCCAACTTTCTGCACCTTCTGGCTGGACAGATAGTGTTGCTATTACCCACATTCTGGCTCTGGGTCTTTTGTTTGGAACCCTGCTATAACCCTGACATTTTGGGCCTCACAGATAATGTTGTGTGCTACCTTGTGTATTGGTGTAGTGATCATAATTATGCTGGTTTGGATATATTCATTCGCCCCCCCAATAAATTGGCACCTTGCGGAGATATAAATAAAAGGAAATGGATTTAGGCCAAAATTAATTATCACTCACAGATGATTTGGTGCACTACCCTGTGTGTTGGTGTAGTTATCACCTATATGCTGGTTTAATTAAATAAACAACCCGCCAAAAAATGTGTAACCGTGTAGAGAAAGAATAAACGAAAACAGATGATTAAGGCCTTATATGTTATCACTCACATATAATTTTCTGTATTGCCCTGTGTATTAGTCTACTGATCATGCATATAGTAATAATGGTTTTATTAATTAATTTAATTTAATGTTGATTATATAACTATAACTCGAATACGTTTTAGTAAACAGGTAATAAAAACAAAATTTGTGTCAGTGTCCAAATATATATGGACCCGTTTATTTATATATATATATATATATATATATATATATATATATACGGATGTAACAGGGTTAACACACATGCTATGAGACATGTTATCTAAACTAAATGCAACAAAATGCTTTAATCAATTGCTTTTTAATGGCTTTTGTTTCAAGATAACGTGATGAGTTAAGAAATTTGAGTTAAAGGGGTTTCCCCGGGAAATGTAACAATGAAAATACAGAAAATACATGTTATTACAAAAAAACTTTTAAATGCCATTAATTATTTATAATTTTAGGCTAGGGGACAATCAGTGAGGACGCTATAATGGCTACTCTTTCAAATCCGTCCTGCACGTGACCCTTCAGGATGGCCAGATACAAGAACAGAGCTCTATGTGACATCTGATTTCTCAGCTCTGTGAGACTGCATTTTTTTGTAAAGATAAAGGTGAGATAAGAGATCCGCTGTGTTCATTTGCTTGAGAAGGCAAGTCGGAGACTGAAGGTAGAGGAATGAGGAGCAGACACGCTGATGTGGGGGAGGATTAGAAATTAGAAAACACTTAAGCCAACTAGATAAGGTAAACACACTGCTTTCTGCGTGTCTGCTCCTCATTCCTCCCCCTTCAGTCTCCGACTTACCTTCTCAAGCACAGGTTCCCTCTCCCAGAGGCTAAAAAATAACACCCCACAACATAATACTACCACCACCATGCGTCATTGTAGGAATGGTATTGGGTAGTGCCTGGTTTCCTACAAACATGACCCTTAGAATTGAAGCCAAAAAGTTCAACTTTGGTTTCATCAGACCAGAGAATCTTGGTCTCCCAGTCTGAGAGGGCTTTAGGTACTTTTTGAAAACTTTAAAGAGTATTTTAATGATGAGAGGCTTATGGGAATAAAGCCCAGATTGGTGGAATATTGCAGTGATGGTTGACCTTTTGGACATTTCTTCCATCTGCACACCGGATCTTTGGAGCTCAGTCAAACTGACCATTGTGATCTGACCACCCTTTTTATCAAAGGCCCTTCTCCCCTGATTACTTGGTTTGGTAGAGGAAACTAGCTGTAGGAAGAGTACTGATTATAGGGATCACTGTGCTCTGGGGAACTTTCAGTGCCACAGAAGTGTTTTGCACTCTTCCCAACATACTCCTGTCTCTGAGTTCTACAGGCAGTTCTTTCCTCCTCATGGCTTGGTTTTTGCTATGATATGCATTGTCAGCTGTGAAACCTTATAACCTTATATAGAAAGGGGTTTATCTCTCCAAATCATGTCCAATGAACAGAATTTACCACAAGTGGACTCCAATCAAGGTGTAGAAACATAAAAAAAAAAAATAGGAGGCCCCCAGAGCTAAATTTCAAGTGTCACAGTAAAGGGTCTAAATTATGATGTCCAGGCAAAATGTTTAAAAATTTGTCTTAACATTTTCTATTGAGTGCTGATCGATGAGGAAAACTTATTTATTGATTGTTTTTAATTTTAGCACAAAGTCAAAACATAAAAATGTGAAAAAAACGAAAGGGTCTGAAGACTTTCCGAACGTATATATATATATATATATATATATATATATATATATATATACTACCAACCTAAAAAGTGCTCACCAGGAGCAAAAAAAGGACACAACCAAGATGTACAAAAAATATATTATAAATTTATTGATAAATTAATAAAGAATCAAACATAATAACATACACAAAAACTATGCAATTAAGGACAGCAAAAACAGAACCCAGATACCACCCACTGGCGCTAGAAAACAATCCCCACTCAGATGTAACAGATACTGACATAATAGTACACTAACAGTAGGGCTAGAGATCACAGTTAATCCCAATATTAATTATAGCCACATAGCAAAAGATTCATAATTAAATGGAACATGTTATACTACAAGTAACATACCGTTAGCCATAATGAAAGGGGGACCAGCGCCAGTGAGGCAAACACACCTCAACGCCCGTTTCGCACTCCGTTTCGTTGACGTGCGAAGTGCGAAGCGGAGTGCGAAACGCGCGTCGAGGTGTGTTTGCCTCACTGGCGCTGATCCTCCTTTCATTGTGGCTAACAGTATGTTACTTGTAGTATAACATGTTAATACAATGAAAACACAATACAAAATACAATGTAACAGCACTCTGCAAACCAAATAAAGCACAAAACAGTGTTCTAATGCTAATGCTATACTTATTTTGTAAAATAGAGATGCTTGCCAAATACATTTTGTACAATTTTATCTGAGCTCATCTACCACACGTCAAGGCGATATCTGTAAGACGGGAACCTAACACTAAGTTAACCTGTTACGTACCAGGACAGCTACCATGAAATTCAGGAAGTGTAAGTGAAATCTACAGCCCCCCGCCCCCCTTAACAGTGACCTCCACAGACCCCCACCCGTTAACACTAATCCCCCCACAGTGCCCCGTCTCCTTAAAATGGGACCTCCACAGCAGCCCACCCCTCTAACTTTGACCTTAACAGCAGCCTGCCACTTTTACAGTGAGTTCCACTGTGAGTGACCTCTACAGCACCCGCCTCTTAACACTGACCATATGTTACAGTCACCTTAACTGACCTCCACCATTCCCAGCCCCCTTAACAGTGACTGCCACAGTACCCCTATTTCTTAACAGTGACCTCCACTGTACCCCGCTCCCTTAACAGTGTCCTCACAGTACCCCGCTGCCTTAACAGTAAACATACAGTACCCCGCTGCCAGGGGCGTAGCTAGAATTGACTGGGCCCCATATCAAAACATTTTTATGGGTCCCCCCCTCCCGGATCTCCCATGTGTTTTTTGCGGATCCGCGGATCCGCAAAACATGGACACCGGCAATGTGTGTTCCGCATTTTGCGGACCACAGATCGCCGACACTATATTGAAAATACCTTTTCTTGTCCGCAATTGCGGACAAGAATAGGACATGTTCTATTTTTTCGGGAATGCATTTGCGGACCCGGAAGTGCAGATCCGCAATTGCAGATGCAGGCAGGACATAGTGTGTCCCCATAGAAATGAATGGGTCCACAATTCCGTTCTGCAAAATGCGGAACAGAATTGCGGACGTGTAAATGGACCCTTACCCCTACACCATGCAGTACAGAATGAATTATAAAATCCATACCCCATGCCATACAATATACAGTGTAGTTCATACACCATGCTATACACAGTATACAGTATAATCCATACACCATGCCGTACAATATACAGTATAGTTCATACACCATGGTGTACACAGTATACACTATGATCCATACACCATGTCGTACAATATACACAATAACCCCACAGTGTAGGTGTCATTCTGTATATTGTACAGCATGGTGTATGGATTATAATGTATATTGTATTACATGGTGTATAGATTATACTGTATATTGTATGGCTTGGTGTATGGAGTATATTGTACCGCATGGTGCAGGGATTATATTGTATACTGTAGTCATCTATAGTGCCAGGTGCGGACACAGACAGCAGAGGGCCCCTGTGCAAAAAATGTGCCTGGGCCCCCCACCCCATGCCAAATTCTCAACCCAATCTATTCTATTCTAACATTACATACAGCAATACAAAACATACAGTGTAAGGCTATTTTCACACCTGTGGTAGTACGATCTGGCCACCTAATCCGGCAGAAAGTGCAAGGAATCGATTGGACACAAACCACAGCATGCAGCAGTTTGCTGATTCTCTGCATTTTTTCCAGATTGTGGCCGGATCTCTGCCATGATCCATTATAGTTAATGGGGCTGGAGGGCATTCTGTTTGCATCTAGTAGTGCCGGATCCAGTGAATTCTCAGCTGGAACAGCCTGCCAGGATCACTAACGCAGATGTGAAAGTAGGATCATACAGCGCCACATACCTCTTCTATCCAGTGACAGCTCCTTTGATGTACAGTAGATGTTCTCTTTCTTCATCTTCTCCATTCAGACCAGACCACGTCGTTCAGCCATCTCACGTCTCTGCAGAGTTTGACAGACATCTTAGTTTCCTACTTTTCCATCATCCTCCAATTAACATCCCATCATCCACCCCCAATACTGAGAAGCTGTGCTCCCCAAAACTATACTGCAAATAGAACTGTGCTAAGCTGAAGCTGTGCAAGGGTGCCCCCAAAGTAATGGTGCTCCCAAAGTCCCAACAATAGTAATTATTTATTTGCCAGAGTGCATTTAGTAGTAATAGTGCTCCTACAGTGCCCCCAACAGTAATTGTGTCCCACAAGTAATAATGCTCCCATAGTCCCCCAGTTCTAATAAAGCCCACCATAATGCCCCGATAGTAACAATTCTCTTTATAATGTGTGACAGTAGAACCCCCCCCCCTTATAATGTTCACCAGTACAAAAAATGCCCCGTTGTGTGGCAGTAAAAAAAGAAATACCTTAGTGCCTACAGTGGAGCCAATGTCCCCTGAGTGCCCTCATGTGTTCCAATGACCCATACTGTGTGCCACTACAAAAAAACACTTAATGCCACCAGATGAGCTTAGGTGCCATAGTGACCTTATAATTTGCGCCAGTATAAAATACTCCTATATAGTGCCCCCAGAAGATGCCCCCATAGTGCTCCTTCCCCGTGTCCATAGTGCCCTCCATAATGTGGCACTATAAAATGCCCCTATAGACTGCCCCACATAGATGCCCCCATAATGCTCCTTTCCTCCCTTCCCCATAGTGGCACTTAAATGGGTGCCAGTATTAAATGCCCCTATATAATGCCCTCATAGTGCTCTTGTCCCCCACTTCTCCATAGTGCCCCCCTATAATGCGTGCCAGTATATAGGGCCCTCAGTAGATGCCCCCATAGTGCTCCTTCCCCTCTTCTCCATAGTGCCCCATAATGTGCCAGTATATAGGGCCCCCATAATGCTTCCCCTTTTTTCCAAAGTGCCCTCCCTATAGTGCTTCCCCTCTTCTCCATAGTGCCCCTCCCCATATTGTGCCAGTATATATGGCCCCATAGAGAATTCCCTCTTCTCCTTAGTGCCCACCACCCATATTGTGCCAGTATATAGGGCCCCATAGTGCTTCCCCTCTTCTCCATAGTGCTCCCCCCCATATTGTGCCAGTATATAGGGCCCCATAGTGCCCCCCCATATTGTGCCAGTATATAAAGTCCCATAGTGCTTCCCCTCTTCTCCATAGTAATGACCCCCATATTGAGCCAGTATATAGGGCCCCAACCCCCTACTTGCCACAGTATAATATAAATAATAAAAAGAAAAAACTCACATACTTACCTTATGCAGCTATCAGTGATGTGATGCAGGCCTCTTCCGGCCTGTGTCCCGCACTGTACGGCTCAGGCGGCACGATGACGTCATTGCGCAGCCTGCACCGGCCTATCAGAGGAACGGCAAGGGAGACGCCTCTCCCCTGCTCCATTCATCTGTATCGCTGTCCTGAGGAAGCGCTCATCTCCATCCTGCTGCCACATGAATTTAAAAAAAAACTCAGCCGGTGGCCCAGGCCCCCAGTGGCGTAGGACCCCATAGCCATTGCTATGGTGATCCCTATGCCACTGCCCGCTGCCCCTTTAATAATGGCCTCCACAGTCCCCTCCTCCCATAACAGTGACCTCCACAGCGGCCTTCCCCCTTAACAGTAACATCCACAGTGCCCTCCCCTTTAACAGTGCCCACCCCTTTATTTGTGACCTCCACAGTACCCGTCTCATTAACATTGATTTCCACAATAACCCGCCCCTTTAACAGTGATCTTCACAGAGTTCCGTTCCCCTAAAATGTGACTTCTACAACACCCCACCCCCTTAGCAGTGACCTCTACAGCACTCTGCCCCTTAACACTGACCTCCATAGCGGACCATCCCCTTAACTGTGATCTCCACCATTCCCTGCCCCCTTAACAGAGACCTCCACAGTGACCGCCCCTTTATTAGTGACAATCAACAGTACCCCATCTCCTTAAGAGTGATTTCCACAACACCCCTCCCCCTTAACAGTGGCCTCTACAGCAATCTGCCCCTTAACACTGACCTCTATAGCGGACCGTCGCCTTAACTGTGACCTCCATAGCAGCCTGTCCCTAGGGTAGCCAGAGGTCTGTTTTTAGGCCGGACAGTCTGGCTTTCAGACTCCCTTTCCTCCGTCTGGCGCAGGTCCTGTACGGACACATGGATGTCCTTTTGAAAAGCTCACTCTCAGACAGCAGCACTGTGCTGTCTGGTCATAAGTTAGAGGGAAAAGGTCAACCTCCCTCCAACCTCTGCAGCTGACAGAAGTAGATTTTTATCTTCATTTTTTCAATACCCGTCGGCTGCGGAGTGGGAGGGGTCGTGGCCTAACTGGGTTGTGGGCATGGTTTAGCGAGACCTGGGGGCGGGGTTTTTAAGTCCATCTTTTGAGGGTGGCCTAAATGGCCACCCTACCTGCCCCCTTAACTATGACCTCCACAGCACTCCGATGCCTTAACAGTGTCATCCACAGCACCCTGCCTCTTTATAGTGTTGATCACGAATATTCTAATTGCAAACTTTTATTGTGAATATAGGCACTTTGAGAATTCGCGAAAATCTAGAATATAGTGCTATATATTTGTAATCGCGAATATTCTCTCTTTTTTTTTTCTTCAGTACTACTGCTTCTTGCTTGTGGGCCAATGAGAAGGCTGCAATATTTTTGTCAGAGCCTAGCAACATCCCTAGCAACCAATAGGAAAGTTACCTACCCCTTTACTATATAGGAAACTCCGCAGCAGCCATTTTCTGCTGCTTTTTGCAATTATGAGAGAGACAGCAGTGTCATTACTATGCTCTGTGCTTTGCAGGCTGATCTGGATCCTTATTTAATTACATTAGGCTACTTTCACACTGGCGTTTTGGTTTCCGTTTGTGATGTCCGTTTAGGGATCTCACAAGCGGTCCAAAACAGATCAGTTTTGCCCTTAATGCATTCTGAATGGATAAGGATGCGCTCAGAATGCATCAGTTTGGCTCCGTTCCACCTCTATTCCGCTTTGGGGGCGGACACCAAAACACTGCTTGCAGCGTTTTTCTGTCCGTCTGACGAAACTGAGCCAAACGGATTCATCCTGACACACAATGTAAGTCAATGGGGAACTATCTGTTTTAACTGACACAATACGGCACAATAGAAAACGGATCCATCCCCCATTAACTTTCAATGGTGTTCAATACGGATCCGTTTAGGTTATGTTAAACATAATACAAACGGATCCGTTCTGAGCGGATGCAGACGATTGTATTATCTGAACGGATGCATTTGTGCAGATCCATGACGGATCTGCACCAAACGCGAGTGTGAAAGTAGCCTTAGATAGTTAGCTCATATCATATATATAATACAGATACTTAGTGCACCGATCAGTAATATCTATTCAGACCTGATAAAATGTGAAAAACGTGCATCATTAGTGCCGATTTGCCCAATTGCGAAAATAATGACTGGAGATCGCGAATACTAGAATTCGCGAATTTATTGTGAATATTAGGCGAAAAATTCGTGAAATATCGCGAAAACGAATATTGCCTATGCCACTCATCACTACCCCTTTAAAGCTGACCTACAGCAGTGAAGAAAAATGGCTGGATTGTTATGGAAACCTGGTGTAAAACTGTGTGTATGTGGAGACTAAGGACCTGTAAGCTTCTATTAGCTAGAGAGCTGAGACCCGGTCTAAAATGTTCCCGTACACCTGATGTACCTGTGTGTTAAATTTAGTGATTGTAAATGTGATGGTGCGGATTCCTTTAGCGGACATACACACATACACTCAGATTTATATATTGTGGTAAGGTGCAGGGTGCCGTCGTGGATGGTAGGTATGTGTCACCGAGGTTCATAGCCTCGGTGAGGTAAGAGCCCGTTTTTGTTGATGTCAGCAGCAGCTAGTGCTACTGACAGAGTTTAAATAGCATGGCTGCAAAGCCGATCCGGGCCCGCTCTTACCGGGAGCAGCTAAAGTGTAGGGTGGGTGGCTGCTCCCCACGACCCAGTCCTGGTTTTGGGCTGGGTTTAAAAGCTCAGCCAGCTCAGCAGCTGGAGGTGGTGATTATCCTGGAGCCTGCTAACAGGGCTGAGGAGTTCTCTGTGCTGGAGGACGGAGCTCAGCAAGGTGGTGTTTCCCTGCAACCTGAAGGAGGAATCGCCTGCGGCTGAACCGACTGCTAGGTGTGAACCCACACTTAAACCACCCAAGGTGACTGGACCCTGTGTTGGCCTGTTTTTGGTTTTGCCACATGATTTCTGTTGTGTGTGAACTGTCACCAATAGACTGTTTTCATTTCTGGTGTGCAAGTGTGAATAAAACACTGTTTGATGCACAATCTGGACTCCTTGTTTTGCCTCTAAACTGCACCCGCACCGCTGTCTACCAGAGCGACTCCCCACATTTGGTGGAGGATGCCGGCAAGCGCAGTGAGGCTGGCGTGAACGCCGAAGTTTTGTTTTTCTAAAGTGCATGGAATATATTAAGCCAGCAAAGCTGCAAGCAGGAGTTTCTGGCAACATGGAGGCTGCTGTGAAGGCTCTCATAGAGGCTAACGTGCAGCAGCGGGAGACCAACCAACTACTGCTACAACATGTGATGGCGTTACAGGCGGCAGGAGCGTCCCACCACGTCCATGATGCCCGGAGCGGTCCGTGCGGCGATCCCAAAAATGACCCCGCAGACGGCGTTGAGACGTACCTGGCGGTTTTGAGAAGGTCGCCGTGAGGAAAAGCTACCCCGTGACCAGTGGGCCGAGGTGGTTGCTCCGTTCCTGGCATCCGGACCCCAGCAAGTTTTTTTGATTTGGCAGACGACCAGGCTGCTGACTATTCCACGGTGAAGGGAGATCCTGGCCAGACTGGGAGTAAGCGTGTTGGTCGGGCTCAGCGGGTCCACCAGTGGGACTTCAAAGTGGCTGAACCCGCCAGGCCGCAGTACTATGAGTTGCTGCACAGGTTGCAAAAATGGCTGCAGCCTGAGGTTCTAAGTCCGACTGCTATGCTGGACCGGCTGCTGGCTGACATGTTTTGGAGGGCCTTGCCTTACCCCTTCAACACTGGATTGGCCAGGTATCCCCACCGATGCCCTTGAGATGGTCGACCTGGTGGAGCGATATGAGGCCACCAGAAACCTGCAGGGGTTCTTTTGGGAGGGGCCAGTCAAACCCGGAAATCTCCACCCCAGTCCCGCGGCCGGCCAAACCCGCCCGGGATGTACCTCTTGCAGATCCGTCCTCAGTGGTCTGTTGGCAGTGTCGGGAGCCTGGACACATAAGGGCCAACTGTCCACAGTGGGGGAACCCATGGAGACTAATTATGGGTACCGGGCTTCCATGTATGCCCGGAGACTGTGTGCGACCGGCATCCCGAGACAATGGACAGTCGTCATCTGTGCCAGGTGCAAGTCGGGGATAACCTGGCAGTGGCGCTGTTGGACTCAGGGAGCCTGGTAACCCTGGTAAGTGCTGCCCTGGTACAGCCCACCCAGTATACGGGCCGGAAAGTTGGGGTGGTGTGCATACACGGAGACTTAAAGGACTATCCCACTGCTGAAATGTCTCTGTCCACGGCGGCGGCACCTGGACTTGTGAAGTGGCGATCTCAGCCAAACTACCGTATGAACTAATAATTGGGAGAGACTTCCTGGTTTTCCGTCACTATGGCCTGAGGTGAAAGTGACTAATAGCCCTGAGACAGGGGTAACCCTAGCAGAGTGGCCTGGTTCCTGTGGGAGGCCAGAGCCCTGGGAGCCCGAGTCCGAAGGGCCTGCGGTAGGGTGACCACCACTTCTGTGATAGAGGGAGACACCCCCACTGAGTGTAATGGTGGGAGACATGGAGGACTTGCCACCAGGTCCTGAGTTGGCAGACCTCCACGTCTCCGGAGATAATTTTGGGACCGCCCAACACCGGGACCAAACCCTCACCAGGGCCTGGGAGAATGTGCTGGAAATTGATGGTAAACCCCAGAAACCAGGGGCTGAATTAATGTTCCCACGATTTATTGTTCTGCAGGATATGTTGTATCGGGTGAACCAAATCCGAGGTGAACCTGTTGAACAGTTGGTGGTGCCCACAGCGTATCGTAAGCTTGTCATGGAGCTTGCCCACCAACATGTTCTTGGGGACACCTGGGGTGGCAGAAAACCCAGGACCGCATACTGCAGCGGTTTTATTGGCCCGGTGTGTTCAAGGAGGTAGAAGATTGTTGTAAGTCCTGTCCAACCTGTCAGATAACTAGCCCCCAGCCACATTTCCGTAGTCCTCTGGTACCTCTGCCAATTATTGAAGTACCGTTTGAGCGAGTCGCTATGGATTTAATTGGGCCTGTACCAAAGTCTGCCAGGGGCCACCAACACATTCTGGTAGTTCTCGACTATGCCACTCGGTATCCGGAGGCGGTGCCTCTGCGACATACCTCAGCTAGGCTCATTGCCAAAGAGTTAATGGAGATGTTTTCCCGTGTGGGCCTGCCTAAAGAGGTTCTGACAGACCAAGGGACCCCTTTTATGTCCAAAGTTATGAGGGAACTGTGTAAATTGTTGCGTATAAAGCAGTTACGGACGTCCGTTTACCATCCGCAAACAGACGGTCTTGTGGAGAGGTTTAACCAAACTCTAAAAAATATGTTAAAGAGGGTGGTGTCTGGAGATGGGAAGGACTGGGATCTGCTTCTGCCCTATCTAATGTTCAACAGTGCGAGAGGTGCCCCAGGCCTCTACTGGGTTCTCGCCCTTCGAACTGCTTTATGGCAGACACCCTCGGGGCCTGTTGGATATCGCCAAGGAAGCATGGGAACAACAGCCTGTCCCCCACAAAAGTGTCATTGAGTATGTCGCCCAGATGCAGGAACGGATGGAAAGGGTGTTGCCCTTGGTCCGGGAGCATATGGAGGCAGCGCAACAAGCCCAGAGTAGGGTGTACAACCGTCAGGCTCGGGTACGGGACTTCAATCCGGGAGATCGGGTTTTGGTTCTGGTACCCACCCTTGACAGCAAATTCCTAGCTAGGTGGCAGGGCCCCTATGAGGTGATCGAGAAGGTAGGGGAAGTGAATTACAAGGTACACCAGCCAGGGCGGCGCAAGCCGGAGCAGGTGTACCACGTGAATTTACTTAAGCCGTGGAAAGATAGGGACGCGACCGACGACCACAGCCCCGGCCAGGGCTTCTAGGTGAAAAGGGTCCAGCCCCACAGTTCGAGGCCTGTGAAGCCGTAACCACGGTAAAATTGCAGACAGCCTGTCTTCCAAACAAGTTCAGGAAGTCAGGGAGTTCCTCAGTCGGAACACGGATGTGTTCTCGGACCTCCTGGCCGCACGTCTCTCATCCGACATGACATCGTCACTGAGCCTCAGGCCAAGGTCCGGTTAAAACCATACCGGGTACCCGAGGCTCGGCGGCGGGCCATCGCGGAGGAAGTGCAGTTAATGTTGAAGCTCGATGTCATTGAGGAGTCGAAAAGTGAGTGGGCCAGTCCCATAGTCCTAATACCCAAGCCGGATGGGACGTTGCGGTTCTGCAACGACTTTCGCAAGTTAAATGAAGTATCCAAGTTTGACGCGTATCCCATGCCCCGAGTAGACGAGCTTGTTGAAAATTTAGGACAAGCCCGTTATTTTCTGTGCTGGACCTCACTAAAGGGTACTGGCAGGTACCCTTAACGGAGGCGGCTAAGGAAAAAACCGCGTTTGTTACCCGCAGGGCCTGTATCACTACAAGGTGTTACCCTTTGGCCTGCATGGCGCCCGCCACTTTCCAGAGGTTAATGGACATAGTGCTGCGACCACATCGTCGGTGCGCCTCGGCCTACTTAGATGATGTAGTCATCCACAGCACCGACTGGGAAAGCCATTTACCCAAGGTGCAGGCGGTAGTGGATGCCCTGAGGAAAGCTGGACTAACCGCCAATCCAAAAAGTGTGCGATTGGGTTGGAAGAGACCAAATATCTGGGATATGTAATTGGGCGGGAGTCATCAAACCTCAGGTAACTAAGGTAGAGGCCATTCGTAGCTGGCCCCGACCGGTCACCACCAGGCAGGTAAAGTCGTTCCTGGGGATTGTAGGATACTACATGAGGTTTGTGCCCCACTTTGCCACAATAGCAGCGCCATTGACAGACCTGTTGAAGGGGCGAAAGTCTGGGAGCGTTAGCTGGAGTGAGAAGGCGGAGGAGGCTTTCTCCGCGTTGAAGTCGGCCCTGTGTGGGTCCCGGTTTTGGTGACACCCGACTTCAACAAGGAGTTTGTCGTACAGACCGACGCCTCGGAGGTAGGCCTCGGTGCAGTACTGTCGCAGGAGGTCAACGGGGACGAACATCCCGTTGTCTTCCTGAGCCGTAAGCTCAGTCCCGCCGAGTCCAGATATAGTATAGTGGAGAGGGAGTGCCTGGCTATCAAGTGGGCACTCGAATCTCTCCGCTACTACCTGTTAGGGAGGAGGTTCCGTCTGGTGACCGACCATTCCCCCTCAAATGGATGAGTCAGGCCAAGGAGAGGAATGCTCGGGTCACCAGGTGGTTCCTATCCCTTCAAAATTTCAAGTTCTCCGTGGAACATAGGGCAGGTCGCTTGCAGGGAAATGCAGATGCCCTTTCCCGCGTCCACTGCCTCACATGTGTCCACCCCCTCAGGGTTGAACAAAGGGGGTGTGTGGTAAGGTGCAGGGTGCCGTCGTGGATGGCAGGTATGTGTCACCGAGGTTCATAGCCTCGGTGAGGTAAGAACCCGTTTTGTTGATGTCAGCAGCAGCTAGTGCTACTGACAGAGTTTAAATAGCATGGCTGCAAAGCCGATCCGGGCCGGCTCTTACCGGGAGCAGCTAAAGTGTAGGGTGGGTGGCTGCTCCCACGACCCAGTCCTGGTTTTGGGCTGGGTTTAAAAGCTCAGCCAGCTCAGCAGCTGGAGGTGGTGATTATCCTGGAGCCTGCTAACAGGGCTGAGGAGTTCTCTGTGCTGGAGGACGGAGCTCAGCAAGGTGGTGTTTCCCTGCAACCTGAAGGAGGAATCGCCTGCGGCTGAACCGACTGCTAGGTGTGAACCCACACTTAAACCACCCAAGGTGACTGGACCCTGTGTTGGCCTGTTTTTGGTTTTGCCACATGATTTCTGTTGTGTGTGAACTGTCACCAAGAGACTGTTTTCATTTCTGGTGTGCAAGTGTGAATAAAACACTGTTTGATGCACAATCTGGACTCCTTGTTTTGCCTCTAAACTGCACCCGCACCGCTGTCTACCAGAGCGACTCCCCACAATATATATATATATATATATATATATAAACAAAAATGTTCCTGTGCACTGCATCATAATAATGTCCTCTACAAGCTGGAACCGCCCATTCAAGTTACAATTATTCAACACAGTTGACAATGCTTCTGTTTGCCTGGGAAAATAAGTTTATGATTTGTATGCTGAGAACCTTTCTGCGAATACATCTCCAAGACCAGAGCTCATTGAGTACAATTTAAATA
Organism: Bufotes viridis; assembly: GCA_033119425.1. NCBI lineage: Eukaryota > Metazoa > Chordata > Amphibia > Anura > Bufonidae > Bufotes > Bufotes viridis. Next base: position 135,430,743 of record CM065593.1, on the reverse strand, counting down.
AAATATCTAGATGCACTGATGCACAAGTACACCAAGGAATTCATCTTATTTGGTTCTGGTTTTCCTTGCAAAATCGCCTTGCTACATCTACTTTGAGATGTTTTCTTTAGAAACCATTAATCCATGCAAATTGATGCCGAGTTAGACATTACCCATCCATGAAACATGTCTGTGTGATCACATCAAAAATCCCCCAGGGTTTCCTATAGGACGTTTCCATGAAAACCAATTGTCAAGAGGCCAGTGAAATATCATCACACAGGTACATACTGTAATAAAACCAAGTTGACATCTCATCCAGCTATGCATGACTTTATCGGATTTATTGTAAATGTTTTCAATGTGTTCTTTTTCCAAGTGTCCCATATGAGGTAGGGATGTCATGAAGAATCTATCCATAAAATGTCACTCTAAGTTGCATCAAAAGGGTGACTGAAAGCTTTGATTTTTTATTTAGCATCTTCAATGAGAAGCGAGGTTCTGTATACTCAACACTAAAGAAGATCGTCTTTCCTTTTAATCCACATTAAAGGACAACACAATAAAACAAACTAATAATGGCAGACTGAAATGAAAGGGAATGTGTCATCAGAAAATGACCTATTGTTTAAATCACATGTTTGTGTTAATCAAGTTTTTTTAGAATTGTGGATTTTTTTTTTTTTTTACATTTTCCATGTCACTATCTATATATTTTTTTAAATTATATAATCCTGCAATTTTCACACTGGCCACTAGGTCTAATAATAGGTCAGAATTTCCTGTTCTGTGCAGATAACTTTTCAGTAGCTATTACCATTATCACCACAGGCAGAATTACAATGACAGATATCACCTTTGTGTAGTTAACACAGGATCCACCGTTCACAATAGGTGATATCACAGCTTAGGGTGGTTTCACATATGCGTTCTGGATTCCGTCATGGCTTTGCATTATATCATGGTTATAATGGAAAAAACGGGATCCATAGGACGGAAGGATGGATCCGTTATGCTGCCCATAGACTTGTATTAAGACTGAATGCAAAACGGAAGCCTTTAAAAGGCATTCCGTCTCAATAGAAGTCTATGGGAATCAGAACGGATCCGTCTGGTTTCCGTTATGTAGAACTGAGAAAAAAGTCCTGTCAACAGGACTTTGTTTTCTGTCTTGCAAAACGGGAACCAGACGGATCCATTCTGATGGATCAAAACGTAATGAAACGCTTCCGTTTTGACTTCCGTCTATGGATTCCGTTATTTTCCATTATAACCAGAGAAGTCAATGGGGTGCCTATGGACCATGTCTCAAAAGACCAGAAGCCTTAAAGGGGTTGTGTCATTTCAGCTAGTGGCATTTATTAAGTAGAGCAAGTTAATACAAGGCACTTACTAATGTATTGTCCGTATTGCTTCCTTTGCTGGCTGGATTCATTTTTCCTTCACATTATAAAATGCTGGTTTCCATGGTTACGACCACCCTGCAATCTATCAGCGGTGGCCGTGCTTGCACTCTATAGGAACAAGTGCCAGCCTCTCTGGTGGCCAAGACCATGGAATCGCAAAAAGGCTGTCACTTTTTTCTATAGTGTGCAAGCACGGCCGCCACTGATGGATTGCAGGGTGGTCGTAACCATGTAAACGAGCAGTGTATAATGTGATGGAAAACTGAATCCAGCCAGCAAAGGAAGCAATACAGAGAACACATTAGTAAGTGCCTTATATTAACTTTTTCTACATATTTGCTGAAGTGACAAAACCCCTTTAAGAGTTTAGGTCTAGTGTGAAAACTGCAAGTTTGTTATTTTTAGTGTAATTATTGACATAAGCATTTTTTTCCTAAATCACCAAATATTCTTAAAGATACATTTAACTTTAAATGTGATTTAAATGGAAGATCGTTCTCTGGTGACATATTCCTTTTAAAAGTGAGGAGATTCAGTGAAGGGCATACTTCAACTTCAAATAATCCATTTTAAAGGGGATGTCATTCTGCTGATCCATCTGATTAGGATGGGTCAGAGCGACGATCTATTAAAAATAGCGACTTGTTTTAACCAAATTGAATGTTTTAACTGGAAAATGCTATCTTCTTGCATTCATGTGTCCTTTCAATCACAATGTTTAGCAGAACACATGGCAAAGTAAGTGTTAAACGGGAACAGTGTTAAGCAATCCTTACTTCTGATTGAAGGATACTTGTTCAGATGCAAATCTTTGTGTTCCTGTCCCCTTCTTCAAAGTCTCCTATTTCTCCTTGTTTGCAGTAGCTAGTAAATGTGCTGAGGATCTTCTGAAGATGACTGCTGGGCTGTTTGCTCAAGGACTGACAGCATCTCCTAGGTTTGTTTTTCCAGCTCTTAAATACTTAAGGACATTATAGGCTGAAATTCATTTGGCACAGGGCAGCTGATACATCCTGCTGTGGTAGGTGACACCTACAGACCTTATAACTGATGGCAGGGCTGACTGCAGCATACATCAGAATGGCTCACTTCGCATTGGGAATAAGACTTAATTAAGGATTAGAGCTGCCCCACACAAATACCAAGAGGCACATTAAACGGGAGGTGCCGCTTTCTAACACTAGGTGTCGCCACTAAACCGCCAATGAGTCAGCCTTACGCAGCTTTTCCATTTAATTGGGAAGTAACAGAAGGTCCAATAGTCTTGATAAATAAGTCATTTGCCAAAACGAACAATGAAGCATTGTGCTTGAGAACAACAGCATTTCTTAAACCTTGCCAGAGCGGAAAAAGCAGGGCATCTCCCCAAGCACTGAAAGTCCCTGTCTAAAATTGCCATGACCCCTTTATTTGATCAGTAACCTTCTAATGCTAGTGGTGGGCTAAAAAAAATAGGGCTTGTGCTGCACACACACCAGTGATTAGCTTCCTCCTGGAAATTAGATCCCCCCTGGATGATAATAAGTGACCATGTCAATGTGAGGAGGATAAGATGTGCAAGGCAGCAAAAAAAAGAAAAAGCATGAACTCCTGCAATGAGGGTAAAAGAGTGGGAGAGGAAATGACAGCTATGTAAAGTAAGTCTAGGGAGGGAGAAGGAGATAGGGAGAGAGGAGGGAGACAGAGACTATTAGCGATGGGCGGGCGAGAATGAGGCGACTCCTGTTTTCCTGTGTGTTTGCCAGCACAAGCTCAGCTCCTTGTGTCTAAGCAATACAAGTTCATAGGCAAGCAAGGAGCCAGCCTGATTGCTGCTGTCACACCATGGACCTTCCAGGTAATTGTTCTCTTCATTATTACATTTGGGGGCAACCCCTAAAGTTCAAAATGTGACTTATTAAGGATGTCCTAGACCTAGGCAGCCTTCTGGAAGCTTCAGAGATAGGTTTCTTCACAGGGGATGGATGGGTGTTAGTTTGGGACGGTGATTCTTTGGACTACAGTGATTCATGTACTGTAGCCGGTCACTGGAGCAAGGATCTGGAAAGTTGATCAGCTAGGAAAAGGTTTGTCTCATTCCGTTATCTTTTATGAGACTCCTGCACATTCTGTAAGCTCATGAAAGCTGGGGTGTGCTGCTACTGACCAGGGATGTCTCATATAACAGCTGATGTTACCTGGCCAGCAATGGAAAGTATTGATGTATTAGACCAGGATAGGGAACACCTGAAATTTAAGCAAGTTTTCTGTATTGAAAAGAAATTGTACTTTTATTTCAAGGTTCAGCACAAAAAGAAAACTGAAGAAGAGAACTGAAGCAGGAGGGGCAGTAGGAGCATCAAGAACGCCTGAGACAAGAGCATCTTCTGGAGTGCCAGCTGCCAGCTCATTGCTGTGGCAGGATGGATCTATGGGGCAGTGCCGCAGGAGAGAGAAGAGCTGCGGCGAAACCTCTGAAGTGGGAGCAGGGCTTCCTGAGAGTTGCTAAAGTGATGCTGTCCATGGTGCTGATGCTGCTGGCGCCACCTACAGTCAGCGCTCAGAATGACACAGAACCCATCGTGCTGGAAGGAAAGTGCCTGGTGGTCTGTGATTCCAACCCGTCTTCAGATGGAGCAATTACTTCGTCTCTGGGTATATCAGTGCGTTCTGGAAGTGCCAAGGTGGCTTTTTCTGCTATTAGGAACACCAACCATGAGCCCTCTGAGATGAGTAACCGCACCATGACGATCTATTTTGATCAGGTATATGATATTATAATAAATATATATCTTTATAGTACTGTGAGCTTATATCTTTAGACTGTGCTATGAGTAGATCAGACGCCCGATGCTTGTCCTGAAATTTGGCCATTAATGAATGAGTGTCCCATTGATTGGACATCTTTCATGCCCTGCTCCTCTACAATCTCATGGTGCCTGGGGAACATAACAGGTTCTGTGCAGTAGACAGGACACTGGAGAGGTGCAGAAAGCCATGACAGGCTACCCAGCCCACAATTTCCATCCTGACAAGTTGATGGCTCATCTATGACTTTCACAAAGTTTACTTGTCTTCCAGCGATGTCTCCTTTGAAATCTGCACTTTACCCCGTGCTCTTTAGGCTGAGGAGGCACGGAATAGATGAGAGACGATCTGTTCTTGAGATATAATGTGCAGGGAAACCATTGCAGTGAATGACACGGGCATGTGAATTGTCAGTAAATGTCAGCACATGCGGTTTCTGTAACATTTTCTTAGCAAATTTGACATCTCCCATCTTAGAGCGTCCTTACTTTCATCTCCAAGCTTGTCTGCAGCCATATTCTCCTAAATGCATTTCTTTTATATTAACCATGCATAGGCATCCAGACAATGCTATATACAGCACGATTACTTCTCTATTAAGGGGGATAGGACATCTTATAATAATCCATCTTCATATCCTGCTGGACAGTGAAACCAGAGTATCAGAACTATTTAATCTGATGTATGTAATCTGGGTCCAAGCTAAAATATAGACCTAAACCTGCATTTCAGAAGACGCATGAGAACCCTACATCAATTGTCCTAAGATTTACCTGTAAGGTAAGAATTGCCCAAGACCTCTAATGTCTTCTTGTGTTTGGGCACATAAGAAATCGAGGGCATAATATCATTTAACTTCATATTCTCAGCATTTACTCTATGATTAAGGGCCAGGAACACGTCTCAATATAAAATAGCCGCACTTATTCCAGACCCTACAGCCGACCTCTGGTGGAGCAGAAATCTTGTAGATGTGGCTTATGCTTTTCAGCTTGTTAATTGATCTATGGGAACTACTAGCCCTGATCCTGCCATCTATCACCCCTTATATCTCTATACGCTTGTTTTAGCAACTGTTACTGTAATATACTGCCAATCTGTTGCTTCACCTTGATTTTCCACTTCATTGTAGACCAGGAGATTGATTGACTTCTACAAAAGCACCATGAAACCTTCCATGAGTAGCCTTCACACCAAGTGTGATTTATGAAGGCGCTAGCTGCTGTCACTGTGTTGTTATTTCACACCATAAGGTACTATGGTGATTTACAACTTATGTCTTCACCTTCTTCTAGGTGCTAGTAAATATTGGGAACCATTTTGACCTTGCATCCAGTGCTTTTGTAGCGCCAAGGAAAGGCATCTATAGCTTCAGTTTTCATGTGGTCAAAGTGTACAACAGACAGACTATCCAGGTGAGTGACCTCATGCTGTACTTACCAGAACCCACCTTTTTATAATGTGCTACCTAAGACATAATACCAAAGTGCTTTTATTAAGGCTACCTACCCACCTTGATGTAATACTTGTATACCAAGTAATGGGGGGTGGGCGATACAAGAATAGATATTGCAAATGTCCTCTGATAACCCTATAGTCAAATGGCTGATGATGTGCAATAGATAATTAAGTTGCTCTTATGTCCCATGACAGATTTCCATAAATGAGGCTGTTTTCTCCTTTTTTTTCCCTTCCAGGTAAGTCTAATGCAGAATAACTACCCGGTAATTTCCGCATTTGCTGGGGATCAGGATGTCACCAGAGAAGCGGCCAGTAATGGGGTGCTTCTGCACATGGAGAGATCTGATAAAGTCCACCTAAGACTGGATAGGGGCAACCTCATGGGAGGCTGGAAATATTCGACCTTCTCTGGCTTTTTAGTATTTCCATTATAAGGAGAGATCAAGAAAGATTGGACAGTTCATCTAACCATTAATGTGGTGGAACAAGACCTTATCTCCAACATCCCTCCCAGATTGTCTCTGTAGAAGAACAGAATTCTCTTCTAGGTAACATATTTACTATGATATTGACATTTCCTTGGGAAACTGCGCCTCTAATTAGTTTTAGACGACAGTGATCTTTAGGATAAATGAAATTATCGACCTGAGCAATTTGTACCTGTGATTGTAAAGTCAATATCGGAATTTATTGTTGGGGACCATTGACTTTTTTTTTTTTTTTTGTTGTTCTGAGTCAAATATTCGGACCCACAAGAGTTGATAGGAGGCATCACCAAGAGAAGATTCCAAATCCGTGTCCTTGCAATGCTTCTTTTAGTGTTTGTATAGCCTTAAGAAACGAATGGCTTGAGTCTCAGTAATGTATATTTATTTTTTTGGGATTTCTGGACATGACTGTGTCAAGAAGTGCTTTATACAAACAAGCGACATTTGCACGATTGGAATTACCTATTTCGTTTTGTGTTGTTTGTGTATTTCTTGATAGATATATATACATATTATTTTTCTTTTCAGGGTGCTGAGATGTAAATTAGGTCCAAAAGTACAAAAAAAAGTATATAGCTGTAAAGCAAAGTAAAGCTTATCGATTAAAGCTGTCTTCTTTCCAAGTCTTTGCTTGAGTGCACACTCTGAGACTTTCTGGAACAGGTGGACAGCGCTTAGGCGCTCCTTTGTCATGGGTGTCCTCCACACAGAGCTGACTAGTTCAGCACTATGGCAGTGGACCGCACACAACCAGCACCGTCCAGGGGACTGCTATTACCTCCGACTTCTGAGAATTTCAGCACCGCCAGACTGGACAGCGCACAAGCTGCCCCTCCCGATAATTCCTATTCCTTGGGGAGGGGTAAATCATTCCAAACCACTGGAAAGAACATCACTACTTCTTCCTGTCTGACCTCAACCGGTGAATATGTTCAAATTACTGTCCAAAATGACACCCCAAAGTGCTAGCTGCAGTAATTTGCGATCAAAAAAGATGAGCTAGGGTTAAATGTTAGTCCCCTGTTGGCATGACTAAGCAGACCCTCCAAAAGTGAGGATTCACACTCCCAGAAGTCTTTGCTCCTGCTAGAAGATGACAAGGCTTTGCATTATATATCCTTAAAGGAATATATGCCCTAGATACAGTGCATCTGTATGGCCATTTTATTAAATGGTTACAACTGTATTATTATTGTACTGTTCCTATTATATTGAATTATGTATGGAGCACAAAGAGCACCCTATGATGTGACTACATAACCCTTAGTAGGAGAAGAATCCTTAATATACAAAACATACATTAATGGACTTCATTTGTTATACATATTCAGAACAGTTACTGCTCTATTTCTTCTTTCTATATGACAGCTCATATTCAAATCCTATGAACCACAATGCTGAAAGCCTCTTGCATATTTAATTGTATAGATTTGGAGATCAATAAAAATGTTGTATCTATGACATTTGTTTTATACAGGATATTACTCTAAAAGCCTTTTTTTTTTTTTGGGAAGCCAGCATTGCAAGGCCTAGAACTATAGACAGGAGAGGGAATTCTCTTCTTAACATGTATTTGATGATGTGCTAAATTCATTTATCCTGTTGCAATATTTTAATAATAACTTAAAAAAATTATGTTAGCAATTAAGTGAGCTCGTTTAGAAGAACTTGAGAGATTCAGCGAGTAATAATAATAATATATGGTCACCCTAAGATTTCTAACCTCATTTATTTAAAAAATGTGTTTTTTCCATCAAATCCGTATTTAAAAAAAGATGAGATAACTGAATGAACAATTACGCAGAATGTGCATTACATTTTAAAACTGCTGCACATAAATGATCCAATAAAAGTAATATATATATATATATATATATTTATATATATACACACACACACACACGTCAGTCATAACCTCCTGAATATTTATTAGCTTTTAATGGAAGAAAGTTTTAATGTATGAAGCAATATAACAATATTAATTATGAAATAGTACGCTATTTAATGAGGGAAATAAAACATGTAATGTGTTACAAATAATATGATTCCCATTGGTTATATTACATTTTCAGAAAAGTAATCATTTTATATTCAGAGAGCATAAGTAAAAAAAAAACAAAAAACAAAAAAAAAACCTCATAAAGATGTACTGCAGCGGTTAAAGCAATAATGTTACATGTACATACCCCTTTTGCGAATGCAAACACTACAAATCACTGTTTTCTTTTTTTCTATATCTATCTATCTATCTCTCTACTATCTACCTATCTATCAATCAATTATCTATCAATCTATCTATCTATCTATCATCTAGCCATCTATTATCAATGTCTATTATCTATCTATCTATCTATCTATCTATCTATCTATCTATCTATCTAGTCATATATTCTATCTATCTATCTATCTATCTATCTATCTATCTATCTATTTATCTATCATCTATCCATCTATTATCAATGTCTATTATCTATCTATCTATCTATCTATCTATCTATCTATCTATCTTATATTCTATCTATCTATCTATCTATCTATCTATCTATCATCTATCCATCTATTATCAATGTCTATTATCTATCTATCTATCTATCTATCTATCTATCTATCTATCTTTCTTATATTCTATCTATCTATCTATCTATCTATCTATCATCTATCCATCTATTATCAATGTCTATTATCTATCTATCTATCTATCTATCCATCTGATTATCTATATACTTATCTATCTATAGGCTAATAACATTATTCGTGGACATTTTCTAGACTGCAGCTGAATGTTGGCACAATCTCGTTGCTTAAAAGTGGTAAAATATTGTTTTTCTATAGATATTCTAACGTAACAGTTATTGCAGGCAGTAATGGGATCAGTATCATCAAACCATTTATCTCAACATAAAAAAAAAATAGTGTTTCTACAGTATTTAATTGTATTTGGTACATCTCATATGATTCTTAGTTTCATTTTTATTTTCTAGGAAATCAACACATTTCATCTACTTTTTAAGTAAACATTTTAAAGCGTATGGCCATTTTGAAATGGGCCTATCATTTTGCTCTCAGCCTTGATCATTTATACAGATCTCCAGATATATAATTTTGGAGCAAAATGGTTAATACAGGTGTGAAGCTAGGCGGCATCTGGCAGGGCATTTACTCCAGCTTTACTCCAGTCTCTAGTTGCCTGGTTGGGGACACCAACAAGCCTGTCTGCCTTGGCCAGGGTCCAGTACACCAAAATTTGTCCAAAATGAAAAAAAAGTCTAGCTATGGCTCTGGTTTATATTATTGCTTCTAATATATGCTAACTGGAAAATCAATTTCAAAATGATGATGCAAATTCGATAGATATGAACTAGGCAGTGAGGTTGTTCCAAACATCTTGGAAAAATAACCACGGATGTTCTGTGGACATAGGCTTGCCTGAAAACATAGGAATTACAGTGCAGAAAAGAGGCAGCAGATGCTCTGGACTGATGTGTCAAAATTTTGAAAGATGTGGCTGTAACAGGAGGCAGTTTATTCCCCGAATGGCTGGATAGCGGTACAATAATGAGTGTCTGGAGGCAACAGTAAAGCATGGTGGAGGTTCCTTGAAAGTTTAAGACTGCATTTCAGCAAATGGACATGTGGATTTGGTCAGGATTAATGGTGTCCTCAGTGCTGAGAAATACAGGCAGATATTTATCCATAATGCAGAACTATCAGGGAAACGTCTGATTGGCTCCGAATTTATTCTGCAGCAGGACAACAACTCCAAACATATGGCCTATGGCATTGACAACTATCTTCAGAGTAAAGAAGAACAAGGAGTCCTGGAAGTGATGGTATAGACCCCACAGAGCCCTGATCTCAACATCATTGAGTCTGTCTGGGATTACATAAAGAGACAGAAGGATTTGAGCAAGCCTACATCCACAGACGATCTGTGGTTATTTCTCCAAGATCTTTAGGGACAACCTCCCTGCCACATTCCTTCAAAAACTGTGTACAAGTGTACCTAGAAGAATTAATGATGTCTTGAAGGCAAAGGGTGGTCACATCAAATACTGATTTAATTTAGTTTTCATTCAATGTGCTAATTGATAAAAATAAACTATTAACACTTCAATTTTTTTGCAGCATTTTTTTCAACACCTGCCTAAAACCTTTGCATAGTGTGTGTATGTAGATATATTTATATACGATATATATTAATACATTTATATACGATTATTATGTAAAACTGGCATAGACACTTAGTGAGTAGCTGGTAGATGTATAATTTATATAGGACTTTAGGGAGTTCTAATAAGTTAATTAAGGGTGCATTCACATGACCGTATTTTGTGGTCCGTAAAATGCGGATCCACAAAGAAGTATGGATGACGTCCACCTGACATCCGTGTTGGATCCGTTTTTTTTATGGACCCATTGTAAAAATGCCTATTCTTGTCTGTAAAACAGACAAGAGTAGAATATGTTCTTATTTTTTTTGTGGGACACAATGTGCTTTCCGCATTTTTTGCGACCCCATTGAAATCCACAAAAAATGCAGATTGGATACGGACCAAAAATATGGTTGCGTGAATCGGGTCTAACCCAGAGAGTTATCATAGTTTCATGACAAATTCAGTGGAATTACTTTGGCACATTCTGGCATGTACTATAGTAGTTATTAACATAACTATTTTTTATCACATTTAGGTGACATATGTGTATTTTTTTTATTTGAACCTTTTTATGCTCACCTCAGACATATCATCCTAACCGATTTTTTACAATACTATTCTGAATCTTAATATTCTAGAATATCAGAAAGATTTTTTTTCTTAGCTTCCCACTGCCTTGGAAGAGAATCCTGTTTTGGTTCATAAAAAATAAACTGTCAAAACACATTCTGCTAATTTTATATTATCGTTATCTTGTTACACCGTTCTATAAACTGCAATAGATTTAGGCAATTACCAATAGATTACCAAATTTACACTCACAGTTCTGCGTTGTAATGAATCCTAACCCTTTGGCCCCATGCACAGGACTGTATCCATTTTGCTGTCTACAAATTGCGGATCTGCAAAACACAGATCCCCTCCGTTTGCATGCCGCCATTTTTTTTAACCCTGTAGAAATTTCCTATCCTTTTCCGCAAAACGGGCTGGCAGAATGGACAAACGGAATGCTGTCCGCATCTTTTGCAGCCCGATTAAAATGAATGGTTCCATATTCGATCCGCAACAAAACAAGGTTGGATGTGTACTGAAAATACAGTTGTGTACATGGGCCCTTAATCAAGAGTCATGGTTTTTCATTAAACTCAAAAAAAGAAATGGTCTAAAGGCTACTCTTTACAATTATTTTTTTACCAGGTCAATATCCCCATCCATCATTCCCTTTAAACTTTGCAGTAATATTAAGTTCTAATCTTACTAATCTTCTGTAATATTTAGAAAATGAAATGTGCTAAGAGTGCTGTGCCAGAAAACTGTAGTGACTTTACCTGTTTGGTCTGTGGTAGACAACAAATGGATCTGTCTCATCAAGCAGAGTGGTACACCTGCAAGGGGGTGTCCCGGCAGCTTTTGGGAAAGAAGTGAAGCCGGCTTTTGAACAAGTGGCATTGAAAAAGTGGCAAACGTGCAGTTTGTGACGTTTTCACGCCATTGCTGTGGTGTATGGTAATGATAACTTGCGTGTAATGTACTATAGATGACAGGTTAACTTAATTTGTCAGATTTATTAGTTGTGTGAAAGAAGCTGAGAGGCTGCTATTTACTTGGCTTGTTAGTTTTGTTCTACATATATAATTGTGGTACCAATATGTACTGTGCAACTTTGCATTTCATTTAGTCAGTACGGGTGTATTAGAGCTCAGTTTGTAACCTAAATATTTTGGGCTTCCCGGTTTGTGCCTTTCTCTGACAAGGTTTGTGTGTTGCTGCATTTCTCTGACGTAAAATGTATTCCAGTAGAAAAAATGATGGGTATGTGTCAAGGTCTACAAAGTAACGGCTATAGGTTTAGCATTTGTTTTATGTATGTTATATTACACTTTTATGCACATAACCTGCATGCTTCATAAACTGTGGTACAAAGAGGAGTCTTGCTACGCTTCGTGAAGTAAGTCTATACCTAAAGGGATCACTCCAGGCAAAAGCTAAAATAAATCCATTGGCCAAAGTCATAGAGCTAAAAGTTTAATTCACCTGAATGGTGCCATTACAGAGATGTCATATTGTCCCTTACTAGGCCACAGCTGAAGCCTGTGCTGCCATAACTATAGAAAAGTGCTGTCCTGAGTCACTTCAGGGTCAGTGTAAGAAATAGATGCAGAAAGCTTCACATAATGTTACATTGATGACTACCTCTCTACAGGATACAATGAGAACTACTCTCTGCAGGATACTACTCCCCTACAAGATACTAACAGAACATGAATGATAATGGGGCTTTGATAAAGCTAAGACATAAAATTTATCTGAGGTTTATGTCTTTCGCATTTCCGCCTCTGTGGGAGGAGCTTAATTGCATGTACCTACCCACACAGATTGATATAAAGCTGACTAGCCATGAAGTCATGGAGAGGACAGCCATTTAATGCTGCAATTTGGAAGATATGTAGTAACAGGAAATAAAATTAAGCAGAATCCCTGAACAATGTAAAAGTAAAGAACACATATAAATACCGAGAGATGGCAGATTTTTTATTTTTGACCAATGTGTTCCTTTAACCTTTTCCAGGCGTCTGCCATACATGTATGGTGGATGTTGGGTCTTTAAAGATGGCTACATAGTCCACTCAGTCATATTAGTCTTGTTTAAAGGTTATTTGTGAGGTATAAATAATGCTCACTCTTTTGAAGCTTTGCTTGTATTTTTTCAGTCCTTTTATTTTTCATATAAATAAATCGGTATAATGCATAGTAATCCTGAGAGCGCTGAACTGATTGCTACCCCATGCGTGCCCAAGGGGGTAAAAAAAGGGAAAAATATAAAAAAATATATAAAAATTCAAATCACACCTTTCCCCCCAAATTAAAATAAGAATAAATAACGAAAACATATAAAAGAAAATAAACATCATAGTCATTGTGTTGAAAAATGTATCCCATATGGCAAATGGCATAACATAAAAAAAATCTAAAGAGCTGACTTAGGCCTCTTTCACACGGGCGTCACGTTTGACGCCAGGATCAGAGGCGGGTGTGTTGCGGGAAAATGCGTGATTTTCCCACGCAAGTGCAAAGCATTTTAATGCGTTTTGTACGCGCGTGGGAAAAATCGGCATGTTTGGTACCCAGACCCGAACCCGGACTTCATCACTGAAGTCCGGTTTCGGGTTGAGTATTCTGGAGATTTTATTATTTTCCCCTATAACATGGTTATAAGGGAAAATAATAGCATTCTCAATAAAGAATGCTTTGTAGAATGTGGATTAAGGGGTTAAAAATAAAAAACTTAACTCACCTTAGCCACTTGATCGCGTAGTTGCTATTATTTTCCCTTATAACCATGTTATAAGGGAAAATAATAAAGACCGGGTCCCGTCTCTTAGCAACCATGCGGGAAAATCGCACTGCATCCGCACTTGCTTGCGAGTGCTTGCGATTTTCCTGCAGCCCCATTAACTTCTATGGGGCCTGCGTTGCGTGAAAAACGCACAATATAGAACATGCTGCGATTTTCACGCAACGCAGAAGTGATGCGTGAAAATCACCGCTCATGTGCACAGCCCCATAGAAATGAATGGGTCCGGATTCAGTGCGGGTGCAATGCATCCACCTCACGCATTGCACCCGCGCGGAAATCACGCCCGTGTGAATAGGGCCTTACTGTTTTCTTGTCACTTCAAAATGTAATAAAAAGTAATCAAAAAGTCATACATACTAAATAAAAACTAGAAATTGCCCTGCAAAAAATTAGCCCCCACAAACAAGTTATGGGGGTCAGATAATGGCGATGAACAGAAAAAAAAAAAAATATATATATATTTTTTTGTATTAAACCACAAAAAAAGTTATATAAATGTGGTATCACTGGAATCATAACTGACCCATAGAATGAAGTTAACCTGTCAGTTTCAGTGCATAGGGAATATCGTAAAAATAAAATCTATAAAACTGTGGCGGAATTGCATTTTTTTTCCAATTCCACCCCATTTGGATTTTTTTTTTCAGATTTCCACTACATCCTATGCAAAAATAAATGGTGCCATTAGAAAGTACAATTTAAAATGCCAACTTAAAAAAAACAAGCCCTCATAAGGCTATGTGAATGGAAAAATAAAAAAAAATTAAGGCTCCGGGAACGCAGGGAGTAAAAATCAAAAATTTGAAAACGGTAAATTGACATGCTAGGAAAAGGTTAATGATGTCTTGACTGATCCACATATTACTCCTAGGAAAACAATCAATCCCTGTCTATCCTGTCTTTATATAATTCAATGTATGCTGTCCATATTTGCATACATTATTTAAAGGATTTCTATATATTAAACTGTTTTATACGTTTACATTCATTCTGTGCAATCTGTGGTTCGCCAGTTGTTGGAAAACTCCTAGTCTAAGCATACCATAACATTTTACCGCTATTATCGAGTTCTGGGACCTCAACAACAGCTGAAGGGTCAAAGATGTAACCATGTAAAACATATAGTATGTGCATATATCAGTGATATTGCATTGTCCTACATTTTTGGTTCGTCAAATAAGAAAATTAGAAAATTTTGAACTATATACACAGGCAGTGTTTTATAGGAAAATCGCTGTTCCACACCTTGGAGCCTGCAGAAGGCCCCAGAGTGCCACAGCAAACGAATGGATCCCCGATCTCAGCGAGGGGAAGCCATTTGGGTCCCGGGAGTGCAGCGCTTCTGAGGAAAGACCTCTCAGATACCATGGTCGCAATTAAACCTTGGTATCTGAGGGGTTAAAAGTCTGTCATTGGCATTATTGACGATTCCAGACTTTACCTCCGAGTTTTAAATAGCAGACATGTACTGTATGGCTTATGTAATTTTTTTTATATTTACTTTATCTTGAGCTTTGGATCATAGACAGGAGGTCGATTCGTTAAAAAAAGTTCATTTTTTTTTTGTTTCTGTACAGCATTTAAACGTATGTGCTAGTTGCACAAGACTTCGGTAAATGACTTCAGTATTCCTATCTGCGTATTTAGAATAATTTTAAAATAGGAAACCGAAGTTGGCTTTGGTACTGGCGAATACCTCGGTACTGAAGCCGACTTCAGATTACTATTTTAAAATGTTCTTCAATACCCAGATATGAATACCAAAGTCATTTACCAAAGTCTTGCGCAACTTCAGCACAGACAAAGTTTTCCTACACAAAGCACATACATTTTAATGCTGTACGCAAACAGCATTGCAAATGAAGTTTTTTTTAACAAATCGACTTTGGGTATATGGATCTTGAAGCTCAATTCACTCAACCCTAATTATAATATATTCATATTTCATCAGACAACATTACCATATTTACTGTATAAGCTCAAAGAGATAAGCCATCCCCTAAAAATTTGACTTGACATAATTTTCAGCTCCAGGCAGAGTGTTGTTTTATTTTTTAGGCAAATTCCCTTTATTTTGAAGGGCTCGGTGAATTAATTCGGTGTACAGTATTTCACTGACAGTGTGAATCTAGATGTAAGAAATGAAGGGCTTTAAAAACAAATCAATAAGTCTCCTATTGCCTATTGCAATTCAGCTGAATTGCCAGCGTCACTACCTGCATACAAACATAGAAGCATGCAGACATGTTAACCTTTGATCACCATTTTTATCAAAATAAGTCTAAAATTCTGTACTAATAAAGTAGCAAATGTACTAATCTTGCATAATATTTCCACAAAGTAAACTTAAACCAGGCAGTGTAAAGATGCTAAAATTTATCACAGTATCCTATACCATATCAGAGCTCGAGTCCAGTAGGAACGTGTGGGAATTGCGTTCCTGCACTTTTTTCATAGCAGGAACGCCGTTCCCTTTCAGGACCTCTGCAGGGGGGCGCTGGCTAGTGGCAAAACATTTTTTTAATGAAATCAATCACCCACCATATTTTTATTTTCACTTCTGTGGCGCGGTCTGCCACACAGCACCGCAGAGCACAGCTAGGAGTGCTGATCACCAGGGCAGGGCGCGCACGGCACACTTAGTCTCACCGTTAGGCTCCGTCTACCTTCCAGGTGGGAAAGGCAGTGCGGAGCCAGAGCAAGAAGGAGAGGGCTGCCACAGCCGCACTGCCGCGGACTAGTAGTTCAACTTACTTGAAGTGAAGACAACAGACAAGTGTTCCAGTCACAGGCAGCCAATGACAGTGAGTGACAGACAGTCAGTGTCACTCAGTCCCTCCCTGAGTGTAGGTGTCGGCAGGAGCAGAGCAGGAGGTATATATATATATATATATATATATATATAAATTTATATATAAAAATTATAAGGGAATAAAAAAATACAGTGAGTAAAGTGCCATGAGAGCCAGGCCAAGGCCGCCAAGCAGGTGCAGTCAGGATGTTGCTGGTGCTGGGGAAGGGTGAAGGATGACCAGGGACACTGAGACGCTAGTACTGCCTCTGGGATGCTATCTGCCCATCTCTGCTGTCCAGTCCATGTCCATCCATATACCACCAGGGTAGGCCTGGTATATGGACAGCAGAGATGGGCAGATGGCAGCCCAGAGGCAGTACTAGTGTCTCAGTGTTCCTGGTCATCCTTTACCAGCACCCTGACTGCCACGGTCTTGCTTGGACTGGCTCTCATCATGGCACTTCACTGTCTGCTGCTTTGCTATCAGCTTCATATTATTTTTTTTATTACTCCTATTTTTGAAATCAGGCTTTGATCTGGGTCTCTGTGAGCTTCAAGTCTACAGCCAGTCAGGTCTGCCTTCTTTAACAGTAGTATAATAATATAGTATAGCACTGGGGCTGATGGAGAGGCACTGGGGGCTGATGGAGAGGCACTGGGGGCTGGTGATAGGCATTGGAGGCTAGTGAGAGGAACTGGGGGCTGATGGAGAGGCACTGTGGGGCTGATGAGAGACACTAGGGGCTGATGGAGAGGCACTGGGGGCTAGTGGAGAGGCACTGGGGGCTGGTGAGAGGCACTAGGGGCTGATGGTGAGGCACTGGGGGCTGATAGAGAGGCACTGGGGGCTTGTGAGAGGCACTGGGGGCTGATGGAGAGACACTGGGGGCTGATGCAGAGGCACTGGGGGCTGGTGGAAAGGCACTGGGGGCTGATGGAGAGGCACTGGGGGCTGATGGAGAGGCACTGGGGGGCTGATGGAGAGGCACTGGGGGCTGATGGAGAGGCACTGCGGGCTGATACAGAGGCACTGGGGACTGATGGAGAGTTAATTGCATTTGAATTTTGCAATTGTTTGCATAAACTGGCACTTTACACTAAATATTGCACTGAATTTTCTGCGAAATATATAATAATATTTTTTTTTTTGGGGGGGGGGGGGTCGGTCAGGGTAGCAGTAGATCTTGGGTGAGTTCCTACATTTTTTTTCCCCAGGGCTTGACCCCTGTACCATATGATTTATGTGGTGCATCTTGCTAGAACTTAAACTGTTTTGTCTAACTTTACACTATCTATTAGTTGACCTAGCTCCAACCTTTTGTGAATTTCTGGTGTACACGTGCACATTTTAAGCCATACTCATCGTTGTTGTTAGCTACCTTGTCTAGTAGGGTGCAAAAAGCAAATAATAGACAATGTGCAAGACATGTATAACTGTTGTTTTGGAGCAAATTGAACCAGAATTCTACCACATTTAGGTTTGTAAATCTACTCCAATAACTGTCTAAATGTTCCCTAGTGGTGGCTGCATGCAACCAAAAATGTACTCTGTGGCTAGCCAAAGATCAGCAGCTCTGTATTAGACAAGAAAAAAACTCCAACCTCCAAAAAATATGGTCAAATGAATCAGTAATACATTTTGAACCTGAAAATTAAATGGTATTCCAAAGCTAAGATTAATTTAAGGGCTATGACACCTTTGACATGGAAAAAATATATATTTTTACATACCACACGTTATTCCTTACAACATTTTATTCTCCAATCCTTCATTCGTTCTCAGACACCTTAATATTCAGTTTGCAACATGCTCCTAGTTTCAGACTTTTCTCATGTGTGCATATGTCTCCAAGTAATACTGTACATGCTGGATGTGAGGTCTGTGTGACTAGGGTGCTGCTGTCTTCACTAGCTCCCATGTATCGGCACAGCTTCATTTTTACAATAATGTCTCTGGTTACTAAAAAAATGTCTTCTAATTTGTGCTGACAGACACTGATGTTAGAGAATGCACACCTTCTCAGATGCATACTCTGCTTTCTCTACTCATGCCAAGCCTGTATGATCGCTTCCCCCTACAAACGGTCTTGTTTCTGCTTGTTTGCTCTTCCCTATGTACCTTCAGTGTGACTTTCCCTCCTTAAAAACTTAAATGCTGTATTTTTCTTTAGAATGGCAGATATCGTGCAATAATGTCAGTATGCAAAGGTTAACAGCTAGCAAAAGGAACCCAAAAAGTGAACCAGCATGGCTAAGGCACTTTGGTGTGTGTGTGTAATGAAAGTTCAAACCAACAGAAAATCTACTGCACAGCAAATTCATAAAAAATGTTTAATAAAAGGTGTCATACAGTGCATTGCAGCTTTCTGCCTATGAGCCTGTGTTGCTGCAGCCTGGTCAGAATTTCCATGCTGACCCCTATCCACTGTCGACAATGGCCACAAAAATAATTAAACTGGACTATAGAGCACTAGAAGAAGATGTCCTAATGCTCCTGTAATTGCCCACTGGCCCCTGATATCGCCCATATGGCGCAGGTAGGTGAGTGTTAGGGCCCACGGGCTACTTGAGAGACCTTGACGCTGGTGCCCGAGGCTTAAGACACGTCCTCCTAGTAGGATATGTCGAACTAACTCTCAATTTTTAACATCAGTGTGAGGGTTTAGTGTCACGGCAGTGTGCACCTATCTCTGGTTCTGTGTTTGTTTTGAATTCTTGCCACATCCACATAAATTTCATCTTATGTAGGATGTCCATTGTGGTACTTGTAGTCCGTTGCTGGCATCATCCATTGTATGCATTTTTTGCTGGTGATTGCCATTAGCAACGGACTACAAGTGCAGGATGTGCTCCCCTACAGAAATGCACAACTGCATATGGGTATGAGCACATCCTGCTTCCTTATCACCACACTTTTTGATGGTTTATATATATATGTATGGAGGTGTATAAAACTCCAATTTAAATGTGCCTGTCTTTCATCTTCAGGTCACATTGGGTGCACCTGCTTGGCCTTTGGCTATATCAGTCAGTCTTGGGTAGGGCTCATAGACACCTCCCACCTCCCATTGCAAGCATGGCCACATGCTGGAGGTAACAGAGGAGATGTTTGTGAGTCGTCCTAATGCTCCTGTAATTGCCCACTGGCCCCTGATATCGCCCATATGGCGCAGGTAGGTGAGTGTTAGGGCCCACGGGCTACTTGAGAGACCTTGACGCTGGTGCCCGAGGCTTAAGACACGTCCTCCTAGTAGGATATGTCGAACTAACTCTCAATTTTTAACATCAGTGTGAGGGTTTAGTGTCACGGCAGTGTGCACCTATCTCTGGTTCTGTGTTTGTTTTGAATTCTTGCCACATCCACATAAATTTCATCTTATGTAGGATGTCCATTGTGGTACTTGTAGTCCGTTGCTGGCATCATCCATTGTATGCATTTTTGCTGGTGATTGCCATTAGCAACGGACTACAAGTGCAGGATGTGCTCCCTACAGAAATGCACAACTGCATATGGGTATGAGCACATCCTGCTTCCTTATCACCACACTTTTTGATGGTTTATATATATATGTATGGAGGTGTATAAAACTCCAATTTAAATGTGCCTGTCTTTCATCTTCAGGTCACATTGGGTGCACCTGCTTGGCCTTTGGCTATATCAGTCAGTCTTGGGTAGGGCTCATAGACACCTCCCACCTCCCATTGCAAGCATGGCCACATGCTGGAGGTAACAGAGGAGATGTTTGTGAGTCGTCCTAATGCTCCTGTAATTGCCCACTGGCCCCTGATATCGCCCATATGGCGCAGGTAGGTGAGTGTTAGGGCCCACGGGCTACTTGAGAGACCTTGACGCTGGTGCCCGAGGCTTAAGACACGTCCTCCTAGTAGGATATGTCGAACTAACTCTCAATTTTTAACATCAGTGTGAGGGTTTAGTGTCACGGCAGTGTGCACCTATCTCTGGTTCTGTGTTTGTTTTGAATTCTTGCCACATCCACATAAATTTCATCTTATGTAGGATGTCCATTGTGGTACTTGTAGTCCGTTGCTGGCATCATCCATTGTATGCATTTTTTGCTGGTGATTGCCATTAGCAACGGACTACAAGTGCAGGATGTGCTCCCCTACAGAAATGCACAACTGCATATGGGTATGAGCACATCCTGCTTCCTTATCACCACACTTTTTGATGGTTTATATCACTAGAAGAAGATGGCCTGGTCTGATGGTTCATGTGTTCTTTCACACCATGTGGATTTCTGGGTGCATGTACCTTGCTTACCTGGGGAAGAGAATGCATCAGGTTGACATACAGTATAGGAGACAGACACAGTGTGATGCTCTGGACAATTTTCTCCTGGGAAACCTTGGATTCTGGCATTTACTTGCATTTGATGGCTACCTGTCACCTACTGTACTTAAACATTGTTGCAGATCAAATGCATCCCTTTATGGCAGTCGTAGTCCTTAATGTCAATGGTTTCTCTCAGCAGTATAATGCACCCTGCCACACTGCAAAAAATGCTCAGAAATGGTTTGAGGAATATGAAAGAGTTCAAGGAGTGGCCTCCATCCATGACCTGGATCTCAATATAACCAACATTTGAGGGAATGCGCTGGAAAATTAGGTCTGATGCAAGGTGGACCTATTTCACAACTTATGGGTCTTTAAGGATCTGCTGCTGTTGTATTGGTGCCAGATAACATGGCACTTTTAAGTTTACCATGCAAATAGTCATTGTTTAGGGTAAGGCTGGGGATACACTGAGATTTATTGCAGCTTAATTATAACTGAAACAAGTTGCTTGGAGGTCCCACTATGCAACTGATAGGACTTAATGTATCTGGTAACATCTTGGTTCCAGATACCACAGGACACCTTAACAGGTCTTGCAGATACTTTTCCTTGATAGTTCCCAACTATTTTGCTGGCATGAGGAGTTGCAAATTATTTGGTTTTATTATAACTGATCAGTACACGCATATGAAACATGTCTCATTAATGTACCCTTCCCTTATTTCCCACCCTTTGCAGACTACATTTCTAAGACCTTCAAAACTTAAAAAATGCCAGTTCTACAAAGAAATTGCCAGTACAGAATTTATTGAGAAAAGTTAAATATATATCCATCTATTTTTTTTCTTCCACTGTTCTATGTCCCACATGTACTGTGATGTTTATTTTTAGACTTCTGCCTATGTAATAAATAATTTAGTATTAAATGTAAAGGTGGTTCTGAGACTGTACAGTCATCTCCACGACATTCATAGGGATTTTAATGACTTGTGATGTGGAAGTCTTACTTTATTACCTATTGATGTTATGACTTGCATCAAGGATGATTGGCAATCTGGACAAAAAAATAAAAATACTTAAGTAGCTATAATAGATTTCCAAGCTTTTAGAAGAGAAAGTATATTTAAGAACAAAAATAAAAATAGAAATAAGACATATAATTGTACTATGATATTTTCCATTTGCACATAATTTTTATGTATTTTTGGGTTTCTGTGTCGACACAAACATAAAATTAAAAAATGATTATGGGTAACCCCAATTGAAGACAAAAAGCAATTGTCTATAAAAAATTCACTAAAAACATTGAAAATGCAACATAGACCCAATGCATTTTTGGAAGTGGTACAATATTGTATTAATGAAGAAGAAGAAAACTGGAGTTGTTTAAATAAAGAAAGAAACACAAGAAATCCAGTTTGGAGCTTTATGATGACTAACTAGATGTCTGTAAAAGTGGGCATTGTGTCTCAATGCAGGTAGCCACTGTAGAAGGAGTAAACTAAAACCCCGAAACGTGTCTGGTTTTGAAAGATATACCTGTAAGCCCTAAGACCCACTATCACTGATGGATATCTGTATAATATTGCTTTATCATTGAATAAGAGAAGCACTTCAAGGACTACTTAATCCTCCTCCCACAATCCTCCAACACATCATAGGTTTGAGAAGCCTAGAGTTGGGGCATTGAAACACGTGGGATGCTGAGCACTAATCTACAGATTCAAGTGGGACGCCAGGTACCGTCTTCAGGGATTCCAGAGAACGCAGCTGGGAGTAGAGGTAAAAAGAGCTGAGCAGGCCGCGGGAAGGAGGTAACAGAGACAAGGGTACCGACCATCAAGTGGGACGCCACTGTTGGCGGTTGCTACTAACTGGCAGATAACACTGTTTAATGAGATACAGCACCTCCACTATTATGATTGAGAAAACTGCAGATATAAATGACACAATACTAATCAACTGACATTTGATAATAACATTTGTATACCTAATGTGGCAAACTAACTAATAGACTCACAGTTATCATAAACATCAAACTTCCTGTGGATGTAACAAATGATGTACCAAAATATATTAATGTGTGATTATATTTGAAGGAGATAGTACCTCTATACAGAACTGTGTGGGAGTGACTAATTGCATTATTAGTATTATCATATTTATAAGACCATTATACAGTTATGATACCAAAAGTGGCGGGGTTTTGACGATTGCATGGATGATAGTTACTATTAGAGATGAGCAAATCAAAGCTGATGAAGTGGAATTCATTTAGAATTTCAGGAAAAATTTGATTCGTAGCAAATGCGAATTTCCTCACGCTTCGTGGTAATGAATCACAATTTTCCTGAAATGATGGCTACATGTGTGAGGACTGAGGACATGGGGCAAGGAACTTTGGGAAGGTGGGATTACCCAGATTGACATACCTGCATGCAGACAATCAGCAGCCAGCCAGCCCTGTGATGTCACAGCCCTATAAATACAGTGGCCATCTTACAGTCAGACATTTTCCAGCATTAAGAGTGCAGGGACAAACGTGTGAAGGTGCTAGGGACAGCAAGAGGAAAAACGATTGTGGAAAAAAAAGACAGAACACACGATTTATAAGTGCAGGGAAAGGATAGGGAGGAATCATTTCACAGCATCTTAGTGCAGGGAGAGACGTCAGAAGGCGCTAAGGGCAGTGATAGAAAAGTGATTTACAAGTGCAAGGAAAGATTATTTGGGGATCCAAATAGTCATTAGACAGCTCTGTCATTCCAGATTTTTGTTATTGGGCTTCAAGTGTTATGTTGAAAAGCCTTTAGAGCCTTTTATCTTAGTATCTTATTCAGTACTACAAGAAAATTATATTCTCAGTTCACTTCTGCAGTTATTTCTGTTGAAAGCATATAGGGGCATATTTCAGTAAAAAAGATAAATATGTACGCACTACTGTTGCAGTTACTTCTGGTAAAAGCGTATAGGGGCATATTTCAGTAAAAAAAACAAAAATATATAAGCACTGTACTGTGGCAGTTATTTCTGGTGAAAGTGTATAGTGGCCTATTTCAGTCCAACAAGAAATATATATTCTCAGGTCACTTCTGCAGTTATTTCTGGTGAAAGCTTATAGTGGCCTTTTTCAGTCCAACAAGAAATATATATTCTCAAATCACTTCTGCAGTAATTTCTGGTGAAAGCATGTAGAGGCATATTTCAGTAAAAAAATGTGCCGCTCTGTGGCTTACTCATGCTGCCGTCACCTCCAGACTATGTAATTGTGCCGCTTTGTGGTCTCCTCATGCTGCCACCATCTCCAGACTATGTCATTGTGCCGCTCTGTGGTCTCCTCATGATACTGCCACCTCCAGACTTTGTCATTGTGCCGCTCTGGGGCCTTCTCATGCTGCTGCCACCTCCAGACTCTGTAATTGTGCTGCTCTGTGGTCTCCTCATGCTGATGCCATCTCCAGACTATGTCATTGTGAAACTCTGCAGTCTACTCATAATGCCGCCACCTCTAGACTCTGTCATTGTGCCGCTCGGTGGCCTCCTCATACTACTGCCAACTCCAGACCCTGTCAATGGGCCACTCTGTGGTCTCCTCATGCTGCTTTCACCTTAGCACTATGTCATAGGGCCTTCTCATGCTTTTCGCACCCTCCCCACTTCATGACTGGTCTACTATTTTGGCTTTCGGCCGGGCTAACATCATCATTTATTTGATACTTCTTCTGATCTATCAGTGGAAGGAAAAACGAGACGCACAACTGATCCTGTCTGTGTAGCAGCTGTAAGGCTGATCTATCAGATCCATCATACATGCACTTTCCTTGATATTGCCTCTGCATGTTGTATGCTTTTAATATATATTTTATTGTTATTTTTATTTCATGGTTTTAAGTGCATATGCATATATTTATTTATTAAATGTTGATTTATGGAAATTCATTCTCTAGATGGTTTCAGATGCAGAGTTCATGTCTTATATATACACTTATATATTTACTATATTGATAGGGTGAGTCAACTTCACAAGAGCATCATATCTATAGCAACAAGGGGGCGAACCCCTATATTTCTTTCTATTTTACACAAAGATTAATGCTATTGCAAACTCACACCAGATAAACCTCATAAAAATATATATCCTCTAAAGTACAAGGGTCCAGTTGCAAGTGTTTTCAAAGAAGGACTAAAATTAAGGATCAAATTGCATTACTTTACATGTACGTATGAGGCCTAACACTGATCCCTGGAATTTAAAACAAAGGCAATTGTCGATTTCTAAGAGTTTAAGTTTTATTTTAAATGAGTCATTAATTTTCTGTAGTAACACAGCTCTTTGTTAAGTTATCATCTTCTGCATAATTTTAGACCAACAAATCCTAATGGAGTTAAAGACTCTAAATGGAGTTTATAGACTGTTTCAAGTTGTATTTGTTTTATTGTTTCCTTGTGGTTTCTTCATTTTTCCATATTCCCAACTAATTGGTGCTGGAGTCACAACCGCAAGCCTGCCCATCTCACTTTGATTGACATCCCCCTGGCTGCTCCTCATCATCCCCGGTGCATCTGAAATCTTGTGCATGTGTAATGTTCCGGAGCACCATTATCACTTCTGCACCCGCTATTATCTCTAATTGTCTAATTTGATGTCATCTATGTATTTATTGCAGGTCTTTCATAATGTGCATTTCCAATGTTTGAAACTGTTATGTTAAAATGTAACATACCTGGTTCACCAGTAGTGGGCAGCAATGATGGCAGAGCTATAGTTGTGCAGAATGGAGCCTTCTTTTTTATTCTAAACCCCCCCCCTGTGGTGTGGTGGGCGTGTCCTACTTGCTGCAGGAAGGGTGGAGTTCTAGTTAGAGTCAGTGTAGTTTAGCTTACCCCCTTTTGGGTTGAGAGTTCCAGCTTACCCCTGCCAAGGGAGGTTGTAAAGGAGCACTGGACGTGTCCTGTCTAAGCCAGCTAGAGCACCTTCAGCACTGCTGAATATGGAGTCCACAGCTTTAAGCCTCAGAAAGCAGGAAGTAGAGTTCCCTGGTACTACTTAAGAGACAGATTACAGAGAGAAGTTGCAACATAAAGCAAAAGCTAAGTTATACAGCTACCCTGTTAGTACAGAAGAGCCAGAGAGCAATCAATGTAGCAAAGTTAAGTTTTTTTGCCTGCCAGAGTAAATGCTAAAGCCTGCTGGAACTAAGACAAAGCCAGAAACTGTTTGGAGAACCGTTTATTCAAAGTAAAGCTGCTATTGAACTTCACTCAAGGTCTGGACTCAATTTATTCTTTTGCACCTAACGGTGCTGGCGTTGCAAACACCAGGGACCCTGCCGCCAAGACACCTTACTCCCACACCACCAAGTGCACCTCAACCACTATCTGTCAGGAGATCCTGAACAACGGAGTGTGCCCCGAAGGAACCGGTGCTATCCTTCCTTTCACTGCATGCTGGCCCAGGGAACGCTGCTAGTTGAGTAAAACAACTACAACCCCCCATCGGCCCATTGGACCTCACGTGTTGCCCCTGCGGCCCGGTCGCTGCACATGCACTGTGTATCCTGTTTCACTATTCTTCTGAATAAAGCAGGGGTGTGCAAATCGCTCTCCTTATCCAAGATCCGAGGTCGATTTGTTCCCCAACTTTGTTTTAATGCTGTACAGAGACCTGTGTAAAGTGTACTACACTGGGGATGACATTAGGCATTTGAAGCAGAAGCTACAGCAGGATTTCCTTCTGACCTTCGGTCTTGGGACACTAGGTTTAAGAATATGAGAAAAAGCACTAGAACTGGTTTAGGGAAAGAGAAAAAAACAGGCTTTAAAATAGAACACCTGCCTTTGTCTCCAGAGCAGCCCTGGCAGTGCTCCAGAGAAACTTATGAAATACATTGTTGTCACTTACTAATTACCAGTCTGGCAGGGTTGTGATAAAAGACACAATACTAGCTGGTGCCACTTGATGTGTGCTATGTCTGTCATTGAAATCTGTAAAGTTTTTACAAAGCCACACAATTATCTGCAATGCAACATCTAAGGCAATTTATTTTGAGAGCCTTTTTTAACACTAGAAATGGTCAGTTCTTAAATGAGTCAACAAATGCATTTATAGTGATATAAAATTTTCAATTATACCAGAGAACACATTTTATTAAAATTTCATGAAATTGATTTCATTTACAATCTCCTAATGTCTAAACTTCGAGAACATATCACACACCTGAAAACACATTATTAACCAACAGAAAAGTCGATTTTTGCATTTTTTTCTGGAATAACATACCATCTGTACAACACACTTTATTGATTTTCCCATTGTGATACTAGCCAACTTCTCTGCTCATTAAATTTACCCAATATTTTAGAATTGATATTATGTTTGCTAGTTTTTTCAACACTTTCTAACATTTCACTTTTTATATTCTACTGAATTGGCACTTAGCTGTATTTTAACACCTTAAGGACCCTGATATTTTTCACCTTAAGGACCAGGCCATTTTTAGCAAATCTGACATGTGTCACTTTATGTTGCGCTATCTTTAAAATGCTTTTACTTATCCAGGCCATTCTGAGACTGTTTTCTCATAACATATTGTACTTCATAACAGTGGTAAAATTGAGTCAAAAAAACAAATTTACCAAAAGTTTTGAAAAAAAATTAGCAAATTTCCAAATCTCAATTTCTCTACTTTTTCAATAGCTATTAGTGAGTCCAAAAATAGTTACATTCCCCATAAGTCAACTTCATGTTTGGATTATTTTGTGAATACAATTTTTTTTTTTGGGGACGTTAGAAGGCTTAGAAGTTTAGAAGCAAATCTTGACATTTTTCAGAGAATTTCCAAAACCCACTTTTTAGGGACCAGTTCAGGTCTGAAGTCACTTTGTGAGTTTTACATAATAGAAACCACACAAAAATGACCCCATTTAAGAAACCTCACCCCTCAAGGTATTTAAAACTGACTTTACAAATTTTGTTAACCCTTTAGGCGTTCCACAAAAATTAATGGAAAATAGGGATGACATTCCAGAATTTCACTTTTTTAGCAGATTTTCCATTTTAATCCATTTTTTTCCAATAACAAAGCAAGGGTTAACAGCCAAACAAAACTCAATATTTATTGTCCTGATTCTGTAGTTTACAGAAACACCCCATATGTGGTCAGAAACTGCTGTACGGGCACACGGCAGGGCGCAGGAGGAAAGGAACGCCATATGGTTTTGGAGGAAAGATTTCACTGGGATAATTTTGAAGGGAATCTGTCACCTGCCTATCATCATTTTTATCTGTCACATTATCTATGTGTAATAAAGTACCTTATATCCTGATCTGTTCTTTTTTCTTTGTCACTTGTCATTTTGATAAAAAAAACGAATTTTCCTTTATGCTAATTAGGGTCCAAGGTGCCCAGAGGGGCGTTTTTTTCCCAACTCAGGAGCCCATTAACGCCTCCCTAATGTGCCCAGCCCGCCTAAATTTGAATCCCCAAGCACGCCCACAGCTGCAAAAACCGCTTCCCAGAGGCAAGGCTAATGGCTCCGCCCCCTGGCTACCTCCACTTTCAGGCCACAATAATGCCCTGATCTTCATCTCGCTGGCCGCCGGAATTCTCACGCAGGCGTGGTGCTGCCGATTGCATGCGCCTGCACGATCCTAAGCCAACTGAGGGCAACAGCGCTCTGAAAACGTCACTGGGCTCGGCACATGCCCACTGACACTATTGAGGCTGTTGCCCTTAGCACATCCCTGTATGCAGGTGCACATAGCCATGGCAAGATATACATACAAACACAGAAATGTAACAGCACTCTGCAACCAACACTCTGCCCTGCCTCTATACTAGAGGCGTTGGTGTACATTTTGATCAAAAAGTAATAAGCCACTCGCTGCGCCAAGGCCGCCTCTATGAGTGGTTCTAACGCTAAATCCTACCTGTTGTGGGCCATGACAGCTACATAAATTCAGGGAGTGCGGGCTCAGCATGCATGCTGGATCAACCCTGCTTTTTAACCTTCTTAGTGCCGTAACAGCCTCCATTAATTTAGGGATGCAGGTACTTTTTGATCAAAATGTACACCAACGCCTCTAGTATAGAGGTAGGGCAGATTACTGGTTGCAGAGTGCTGTTGCATTTCTGTGTTTGTATGTATATCTTGCCATGGCTACGTACACCTGCATAAAGGGATGTGCTGACTGACCCCCCCTTGTGTTTCTCCATATTCTGAGTGCCATAGTTTTTTTATTTTTTGGGCGATTGTCTTACCTAGGCCCCTTTCACACGGGCGACATTTCCACGCGGGGGCAATGCGTGACGTGAATGCATTGCACCCGCACTGAATCCAGACCCATTCATTTCTATGAGGCTATGCATATGAGTGGTGATTTTCACACATCACTTGTGCGTTGCGTTAAAATCGCAGCATGCTCTAGTTTCTCTGTTTTTCACGCAACGCAGGCCCCATAGAAGTGAATGGGGCTGCGGGAAAATCACAAGCATCCGCAAGCAAGTGCAGATGCGGTGCGATTTTCCGGTATGGTTGCTAGGAGATGGGGACCCAATCTTTATTATTTTCCCTTATAACATGGTTATAATGGAAAATAATAGCATTCTTTAATACAGAATGCTTAGTAAAAGGACAATTGAGGGTTAAAAAAAAAAAACTCACCTCCTCCAATTGATCGCGTAGGTGCCGGTCTCCTGTTCTCTCTTCAGCTGTGGGTAAAGGACCTGTGGTGATGTCACTGAGCTCATCACATGGTCCATCACATGTTATATCACCATGGTGATGGACCATGTGATGAGCTCAGAGACATCACCAAAGGTCCTTTCACCCACAGCTGAAGAAAGAACATGAGACCGGCACCTACCCGATCAATTGGAGGAGGTGAGTTAATTTTTTTTAACCCTCAATTGTCCTTTTACTAAGCATTCTGTATTAAAGAATGCTATTATTTTCCCTTAAAACCATGTCATAAGGGAAAATAATAAAATCGACATAACACCTTACCCAAACCCGAACTTCAGTGATGAAGTCCGGGTTCGGGTCTGGGTACCAAACATGCCGATTTTTCTCTTTTTGATCGCTTGCTATTACACTTTTTTTGATGTAAGGTGACAAAAAACACACATTTTTTTTTTACGGTGTTCACCTGGGGGGTTAGGTTGTGTGATATTTTTATAGAGCAGGTCATTCCAGAAGTGGCAATACCTAATTTGTATTTTTTATTTAAATAAGTTTTACACAATGATATCATTTTTGAAACAAAAAAAAATAATCATGTTTTAATGTCACCATAGTCTGAGAGCCATAGTTTTTTTTTTTGGGGGGGGGATTGTCTTAGGTAGGGTATAATTTTTGCAGGATTAGTTAGTGGTTTGATTGGCACTATTTAGGGGTGCATATTACTTTTTGATCACTTATTATTACATTTTTTATGATGTAAGGTGACAAAAAATGGCTTTTTTGACACCGTTTTTCTTTTCTTTTCTTACGTGCTCACCTG
The DNA here is from genome assembly GCA_033119425.1 of Bufotes viridis. Lineage (NCBI taxonomy): Eukaryota > Metazoa > Chordata > Amphibia > Anura > Bufonidae > Bufotes > Bufotes viridis. The sequence goes on along the minus strand of CM065593.1, from coordinate 135,400,517 downwards.
AGGGGTTAGGTCATGTGGTATTTTTATAGAGCAGGTTGTTACAGACACATCGTTACCTTATATGTCTATTTTTTTTACATTTAACACAATAAAATCATTTTTGAAACAAAAAAAACATGTTTTAGTGTTTCCATAGTCTGAGAGCCATAGTTTATTTTTATTTTTTGGGCAATTGTCTTACGTAGGGGCTCACTTTTTGAAGGATGAGGTGAATGTTAGATTGGTACTATTTTGGGGGTCATACGCCTTTTTGGAGTTGCACTTTTAGTGATTTAAGGTGACAAATAATGTTTTTTTTAGCACAGTTTTTATTTAATTTTTTTGACAGTGTTCATCTGAGGGGTTAGGTCATGTGATATTGCTATAGAGTTGGTTGTACAGATGCGGCGATAACTAATGTCTATATTTTTTTCCCTATTTTTTACTTTTATTTTTTACTTTATTTTGGGAAAAGGATGCTATTTTTTACTTTAAACTTTTAATTTTTTTGGTAAAACTTTATTTTTTTAACTTCTTTTTTCACTTTATTTTTTGTCCCACTATGGTACTTCAACATTTCAGGGTCTGATCCCTGTTTCAATACAGCACAATACATTTGTATTGTGCTATATTGAACAGTCAGCGTCTTACACTGTAAGACCCTACAGCCTCTTTCACACGACCGTGTCCGGATTAGGTCCGGATGCGTTCATTGAAAACTGTGCGATTTCACAGGCAAAGCCATTCAGTTTTGCCTGCAATTGCGTTCAGTTCTTCAGTTTATTCCGCGCGGATGCAATGCGTTTTGATGCGTTTTTCACGCGCGTGATAAAAAACTGAAGGTTTACAAACAACATCTCCTAGCAACCATCAGTGAAAAACGCAACGCACCCGCACTTGCTTGCGGATGCCATGCGTTTTTCATGCAGCCCCATTCACCTCTATGGGGCTAGGACTGCGTGAAAAATATAGAACATGCTGCGATTTTCACACAACGCACAAGTGATGCGTGAAAAAAAACGCTCATGTACACAGACCCATTGAAATGAATAGGTCAGGATTCAGTGCGGATGCTATGCGTTCACGTCACGCATTGCACACGCACGGAAAACTTGCTCGTGTGAAAGGGACCTAACAGTTGCTTAGGAGATTCAGCCCTGTGGCTGGATCTCCTGGGAATCCACAGCTGGCAGTCCTAATAACTGTTCAAGGCTTCAGGGCTGTCATCAACCATCGGGTCCCCGTCACCTCAGCAAGGGGACCCGATGGGAATGTACAACCTGCCACAAACCCCCGTATGCCGCGGTCAGCGTGACAGTGGCATGCAGGGGGTTAATCTGCCGGCATCAGTGTTTTCACCAATGCTGGTAGATACAGCAGGGGCCCGGCTGTCAGTATCAGCCGGGTACCTGCTGCTGGTCTGTGGAGCAGCCGGTTAAGCATAGGATGAGAATGCTCATTTTAGTGCATTAAATACCGACCAGTTAGGATGAGCATTCTCGTCCTAGGTCGGCAACATGTTAAGTAAGCGCCTAAAAACCATGAAAATGCACCTTTTTGGGTGACAATTAGAGATGGGTGCTGACACCCTCTCCACTCTGTCAGGGGGCTCTACTTGTATAAGTGTTTAATAGAACAGGTTCTGTAGACATCTATGTGGAATCAGCTGACGATGGTGTAAAAGGAGTGCGCTTCTTCTTGGCGCTAACATCGACCTGTAAGGCTGAGTTCATACTTGAGCTATTTGGTCAGTTTTGGCCCTGTGACTACCCAAATAAATGAAGTGTGCAGTGATTCTAAGAGCGACACCTGCCATCTGCATGTCATACGGACTCACAATATTATTTCACTACCAAAGCAGACTCCCTATGTGTGTTACTGCAAGGCACAGTGTTCTACACCCCTATAAAGGCTCTCTGCAGCCAGGAAATATCCTTTTTGTTAACAAAATTCTCTGCGAATAAATTCAGATTCCATCCAATTTAGGTTTTTTTTTTCAGGTAGTAAAAAACAAAAATGACAAATCCTCTGGGGTGAAAGGGCCAAGTAATCAGTGTATACAATTGTGGGCTTTAGATGCTTAGTTATATATGGTCTCAGTATACAGTCAAAACCTAAGAAGTTAAAAACAAAAAGGCAAACTGTCTTTGTATCATCATCTGTCCAAACCACAGTTCTATTTAAAGTTCTCCCAAGGGCACTGTATAATGATCCACTCCCGAGGTAACTTGGCCACTTTATCATTCTTCACTCTAATCATTTTATGTCATGGGTACAAAATGCTGGCAGAAAGCGCTTGCCAAGTATCTCCGGATAATGCACGGATTTGTTTAATTTTGCATGAATGTGTAAAGAGTTACTTCTGTTCCATTTGTTATAAATTATGTAAATGTTCTTTCAAATATCATTCACTGAATTGCATTGTATGGTTTAACTTAACTCATGCAGTGCTGTGCAGACATAATGTACTTGTAGTGATGACTTTGACTTCAGTCTGCCTTCCACAAATGTCAAATTCTTTGTCAGGTGGTGGGAGCATCTTAATCTGAAATACCACACATTTACAGCATCTTAAAGTACTCTGAAAGAACAAATTCTAATGCCAAAGGGAAACACAAGCCGAGCGTGATGAAGTGATTGCCCTCAGCCTTGGCCATTATTGATTTCACTGCAGATTTTTTAACAGCATTATATGTAATAATCAGACTAAACTTGAGATCGTTTGTATGTTTAGATATTTCTCAAACCAAAGAAGGAGGGTATGCAGATGAAAAGGATTATTCTTATTCTTCTGGTGAATAGTTTCTTAACCTTTACAAAGAATACAATAAGTTTAGATGAGATTTAGAAGTTGAAGGGAAAGTATTATTTATTTTACTGATTCTCAGGCTTTCCTTAATTTAGCCATGCCAAAGTTGAAGATATTGCTCAATATCCTTTTCATGTATCTTCTGACCCTAGAATAAGATTAACCACACAAGGAGTCAGTTTTTTTGCTATTAAGATGCTACCACCTTAATTTAAAATGTTTGGCCTACTAAGGCAATGGAAGATTTGATTATTTGAGCACTTACATAATGCTTTGTAATGCTTAGTACAGTATTTCATTTTTGTCTGTCAGTGTTAAAATGACCGGCAGACTATAAGGCCATGACTTTGGTATGACCAAAAACAAAGATCCCTTTTACAGACCTCAAGCTTTTGTCTTGCCCAGGCTGCCAGTAGCATCTTGCAATTATATCCCAGGGTGCTAATAGGCTAACAGAGGAAGCCTCCTGTAACTGAATGGTGTGGCACTGTGGCTTGCATGGAAAACATCTGTAGTAAGCATTTTAGGGGTTCCTGTGGGTGGCATGGAGCATGGGTGGCTTATGGTAACTAGAGACGAGGGAATCTTCCAAGAATCAGTTGGTTTCTGATTCGACAAATTATTCAAAAAGTACGGTTCAGGTCCGAATCTATTCGTTCCAAACCAAAGTTGCTCCAATTGTCCTGAAAATTCATATATAATCACATATAGTCCTCTAAAACACAGATTTTTTTTATTTTTTTATTTTGAAAAGCTCCTATCTTGTTTTGTTAACTTTTGCCATTTTTTTTCAATTTCCCTCACCTGTCCCCTCGTTCTGATACAGTGTCAGGTGGACCTGTATCTACAATAACTGCGGTTATTGCTTGGCCGCAACTAACTATGGGCTGGGTACCATTTTACAAGATTTGTGTTCGATTCAGTGCCTAAAAAAATCTGAGATTTGGAATGAATCTCTGAATAAATTCACTCATCTCTAATGGTGACGTTGCTGTGCCTAGCATAGAAAAATGTGTGGCTAATAGTGGGGCTCTGTGACAAGCATAGGGACGTGTTGGACTGTATGAGGGTACATTTGCGTGCACTATGCTATGATGGCTCAGGAATTGCGACATTTGAAGTTAGCACTCTGCGGTCGCTTGTTAACTTTAATGGCTCACGCTTTTCAACATTGGCAGAGATTTATTATTATTGTCAGACCAGGAGAGCCAAAGATGTGCCAAATTTCTCATAGAGGCTCACACTGTAGGATCTTATTGGACATGTTAGACACTTTTCTATCACTTATATCAACTTTTTGAAGGCTTATTTAGACCAATATTTTCTGCATTTTGCAATTTAGTGCATTTAAGCCACACTCCCTTTTCCTAGACACTTTAAAACTGTCCAATGAGGTGCAAAAACTTCTAAAACATAAATCTGGCACAAGACATGTATGCTAGTTTGTCTGGTCTAAATAGAGGCATAATTATGGCACAGACATAAGTTTATTTTGATTTTGTGGAGTAGACATTTTTATTAATGTTAATTTAACTTAAAGGGAATGTGTCCCATTAAAAATGCAGTTTTAGAGCATGTCATAGAGCAGGTGCTGCTGAGTGAATGTCCAGAATTCAGAGTCTGGATGGCTGTGTGCATAATATGCTACTTTCTGCAGAAACAAGTGCCTTAGCCTTGGTGTATATATGTAGCCCATCTTCTTCAAACAGCCAAGTGGGCATAATACCCTTAATCTGGGTTAAAGCCTATGTACACCTTTAAATTATTGAACTGTACTCAATTTTGAGCCACCTCCCATCATTGAAGCCCTCAGATGCCGTGTTTATCACTGATCATGGCATTTGATGCTACAATTGTGGGCTTTTAGGGGTAAAAAAAAAAACAAACTTCATCCATTTGCTCACGGAGAGGCCATTGCAGCCATCTTGATTGAAGACACCATGCAAAATCTCATGAGATTTTGCACAGTATCTTCAAACAAGATGGCCACAACAGCCTCTCTGCAAGTAAATCGATGAGCTGAGGATGTTTTTTATTATTTTGCCACCATTTCAGGAAAAATAGATTTGTTATCATGAAGCACGAGGAAATTTGGCTTTGATTCACTCAACACTAGTGATGGTCATAACCACTGGAAATTAACAGTGTATAATGCAATAAAAAAATGAATCAAGCCAGCAAAGAAGGTAATATGGACAATCACAATACATTTATAAGTGCCTTGTATTAAAGGGGTTATCCGGGAATTTATATTGATGACATATCCTCTGGATCCTCCCGAGTGTCGGATCCCTTTTTATGTAAGAAATAAAAACACAGTAAAAAAAAGTCTATTGCAGCGCTCACCTATCTAAAATTTTCAGAGGCACGGATGTTGCCTGGACTCGGCTACGAATGAAATTCCCACAGAAGAGAAAATCCAGCTTCTAAAAATCGGACCCTTTATGCCAAAAATCAAAGACGTTTTCCAAACACAGGATAAAAGTACACGGTCTACATGTTTCGGACACTCAGATTACGGTCCTTACTCATGACAAGTGCACATAGTGGAGATCTCTGCATATGAACCTACACTCCTCCCACTCAAAAGTAGGGGAAGGAAATGTGGCTCACCTGGAGTGAAAACTTAGACAGTCACCAACAGTTAACCCTTAACATAGCAAACATCCAAAAATTGAAATACCTATTCAATCCCTTGGGAACGCAGGTACTGAGTTCATACATCCAAAAAACTTCTCTATTCAAAAGTTTTTTCTTATGGTCTCCTCCCCTAATTGGTGCAGTTTCCCTTTCAATTCCCTGTACACAAAGACCTGATATACTGCCCTGATGCGTTACCGCAAAGTGTGTACTAAACTGCTGAAACATTCCTTGTCTTGTAGTGCGGTATATCGGAAATGTGTTTGCGCACTCTTGTTTTTATAGCATTGGATGTACATCCCACAAATTGTACATTGCATATGGTGCAAGTAATAAGGTAAATAGCAAACTTAGTGTTGCAGTTTAAATATGATCTCACCACACAGGAACAACTAGACATAAAGGTCACCATGCTCTCTCTTGAAAAACTATTATGTAAAGAGATGCGCACCTGGTGGAATTCGACAGCCCTAAAGAAATATGTAGAAAGGAATATGATTCCAAGGGGACTGAGAATCCGTAAAAAATAGACGGTGATTTACTCTGAAATTTTTCTGACAGAATGGCAGGATATTCTTTCAGCATGTTCCCTCAAATTAAGGAAATTGATTAATAAATATGAGCAACAAGCGCTCAATGAAACAAGAGAGGAAATTACAACTGTTCAGAACTCACTTCGTCCATACACAGAGAAATCCAGCTTCTGTGAACTTGATGATAAACTGAAAGAAAACTTTAACAAACTGGAAACTCATCTAATGGAGTTCAAACAGAACAAATTTAATCTGGACATGATTGATTATAAAACAAACACAGTATACTCCTGGCCTGAAGCAAAATTAAAAATTCCACGATCCATTATGAAAAAGAGATCCAAGTCAAGGAGAAGGGATTCCTCAAGGGTTTCATTTAGCAGCATTGAACAAGAATCTTCGGATTCAGCCACCGATACAGGTGGAAAAATAGTTCAATCAAAAGCTGCGGAAGAAAATACTATTGCATCAACTTTCTCACTATATAAAAGATCCTCTTCAAAAAACGGCGGGCGGGGAGGAAGCACAGAAGGAAATCGCTGGTACCCGTCCCGCTACAAGAAGGAGTAGAAGATATACAAGTCATTAATCTAACTGCCTCTATTTTGTCACAGGATGAATTAAATGTATTAAAAAGAGGACTATCGTTTTGTCCCACCCAGCACTTTGATTTATACCAAACATTATTAGATGCACGTAATCTCAATGTTAAAATACACTTTCAAGGGATAACAGATGAAAACAGTAAAGATCAACCATTAGAAATTAAACGAAACCAGGATGAGATCTGAGGGATGCGTTAATTCATCAGCTCACTTCAGAGTAACCAATAAAGGTTTTTGCCCTGCGCAATCCAGGTCTCTGGCACTGGACAAATTCCAGGATATAATTGAAAAAGATCTCACTGCACTAAAAAAGAAAAATACTCATAATCCTTCAAAATATGCACTAATATGAGTGCTAATGAAATTCATGCATTGAATGAATTCAAACAAAGATCTGATTTGGTAGTCAGAAGGGCCGATAAAGGGGGCTGTCGTGATATTAGATCGCCAGGTGTATAAAACGCAAGTGTTTTTGATGTTGGAGGATATTACCACCTATCATCCACTGACCCATGACCCCCTACCCATATATCAGAAACTCCTATTACAAATACTACAGAAAGGGTTTTCTCTTGGTATTTCGTCTCAGAAAGATATATGTTATATGTACGTTAAATATCCCATTACTGCCATTTTCCATGCTTTACCTAAAGTACATAAGAAGGGATAACCCCCACCCATTAGACCTATTGTTGCTGGCATAGGTGCTTATTCTGAGCGCTTTGGTGAGTGGGTGGACTCCCTTCTTTAACCTTTGATTTCATCCATTTCTGGTTTTATCAAAGATACTAAGATAGTTCTACAGTCATTTATGGATTTTCAGTGGAGAAAGGGGTATACTTGGATCACTAAAGATGTAGTATCTTTATATACACATATCCCACATGATCAGGCAATTGTGGCTCTGCAGTGTTTTTTTCAAGTATACAGTGACTACACATTGACACTCCAGGAGTTTATCTGCACATCAGTGGGTTTTCTTATGAAACACAACTATTTCATGTTTAACAACCAGCTTTATCTACAGATCTTCGAAGTGTCGATGGGGGCAAAATTTTCTCCATCTATCGCGAACATTTATATGGCATGGTGGGAAAAACAATTTTTGTATACTTATCTTAACTCCTTTTTCCATGCCATAAAATGGTTTGGGAGATACATAGATGATTTGTTATTTGTTTGGTCAGATGATGTTCAATATATCTCTAGTTTTAAGGACTACCTCAACAGTTGCTGCTGTTCCCTTTCATTCAGCTTACATTTTGATGCAAATACTATTTCCTTTCTTAATCTTACACTAACAGGTGATGAAGTAAATGCGAAGGTCAACACTGAGACTTTCAGAAAGGAGACAGCAGGGAACACCATTCTCCTTGCGACACCCTGTCATCCGCCACATATTAGAAAAAACTTACCCAAAGGTGAACTAATTAGAGCTAGACGAAAATTGCTCATGTATTCACACCTTTGTATCGGAGGCAAAATGTTTAAAGGAACGACTGTGTCGTAGAAAATATTCCGCACAATCTGTACAGGGGGCAATTGACCAGACACTTATTTTGGACAGGCACTCTCTGGTTTTTCCTGGTGAATCACCAAAACAAAGGCAGAACACACATCCTACTACACACAATCAAGTTACATTTGTCACACAGTTTAGCAAAGAATACACAGAAATTTGTAAGATTATAAAATGGCATTTACCATTGCTCAACTTTGACAAAGATTGGAATGGAACAGTATCTGATGGTATCAGATGTGTCGCGCGTAGGTCAAATATTCAGCCCAAGTCTTTTTTATGACGTCCCACTACAAAACCCAGTTGGCTAAAATCTATTGGTAGTTACAAATGTGGACACAACAAGTGCATTTGCTGCAATCACATGCAGGTGAGCACCACATATAATTCCACAACCAACGGGACTATCTACAAAATAAGGTCATATTTAAACTGCAACACTCAATTTGCTATTTACCTTATTACTTGCAACATTTGCAATGTACAATATGTGGGATGTACATCCAATGCTATTAAAACAAGAGTGCGCAAACACATTTCCGATATACCGCACTACAAGACAAGGAATGTTTCAGCAGTCAGTACACACTTTGCGGTAACGCATCAGGGCAGTATATCAGGTCTTTGTGTACAGGGAATTGAAAGGGTAACTGCACAAATTAGAGGAGGAGACCATAAGAAAAAACTTTTGAATAGAGACGTTTTTTGGATGTATGAACTCAGTACCTGTTTTCCCAAGGGATTGAATAGGAGACAAGATTTAATCCTACAATATTGATGTCACCTACCACCCCTGCCATTGATGTCAGTATATATATATATATATATATATATATATATATTTTTATGCCACATGTTTATGGTATCTATTTTAGGGTATTACAATTTTTGGATGTTTGCTATGTTAAGGGTTAACTGTTGGTGACTAAGTTTTCACTCCAGGTGAGCCACATTACCTGCCCCTCCTTGTGGGAGTGGGAGGAGTGTAGGTTCATATGGAGGGATCTCCACTATGTGCACTTGTCATGAGTAAGGACCGTAATCTGGGTGTCCGAAACATGTAGACCGTGTATTATCCTGTGTTTGGAAAACGTCTTTGATTTTTGGAATAAAGGAACTGATTTTAGAAGCTGGATTTTTTATTCTTTGGGGGGAAAAAATCAATATAGCTGTTTTTCTCATTGCTTCACTTCAAGCTAATTTTTTTTAAAATAAAAAGTGGTAAAAAATTAGCCCTCACACAGATCCATAGATGTAAATATAAATAAGTTATATGGATCAGAATATGGTAATGCAAGAAAAAAACAATCTTGCTAAAGTTTTTCTTTTTCTTCAGAAAAAATTACATAAATATGGTATTTGTAATTGTACTGACAAGTAGAATTAAAGGAAAAAGGTTCATTTTGCTGCTTATAGAACATTGTAAAAACAAAACCCATAAGACTGCATCAGAATTGTGTTTTATTTTCCAATTCCACCCCATTTGGAATTGTTTCCAGCTTCCCACTATGCAAGATTAAATTGTGCCATTAAAAAGTAAAATTTGTCATACAAAAAGCAATGTAGCTATACTGTATGAGTGGCAAAATCAAAAAGTTATGGCTCTGGGAAGGCAGGGAGTGAAAAACAAAAATGCAAAAAAAGAATATTGTCTGGTCAGGAAAGGTTTACCATAATTTAATTGAAATTATTTACATTTTTTTATGTTTGATTATTCCTTATTTTCCTTTGCTATCCAGTTTTAAGTTTGTGGATATGTTTCCCTGGTGCTAAAATTTTATTCCAAGCAAGATACAGTATAAGGGTCCATTAACACGTCCGCAAAATGGGTCCGCATCCGTTTCGCAATTTTGCGGAACGGGTTTGTACCCATTCATTTTTAATGGGGCCGGAATGGATGCAGACAGCACACTATGTGCTGTCCGCATCTGTATTTCCGGATCCGCACTTCCGCATCCGCACTTCCGTTTCTGCAAAAAATTTGAACATGTCCTATTCTTGTCCGCAATAGCGGACAAGAATAGGCATTTTCTATTATAGTGCAGGCCATGTGTACATGGCCGGTGTCTGTGTTTTGCGGATCCGCAATTTGCGGACGTGTGAATGGAGCATAAAATGCTTTTGACATGGGAAAAAACCCAAAACAAAACAATTTTTAACTTATTAGTGGTAACCATGGATAAAAACAATTGGCATGTAGTTTCAGGCTCTTCTTTTCTCGATGATTTGCATCCCCTTTTATATTCAGTTTACAGCTGGCTCCTAGATTCCTACTTATTCTTATGCCAGATGGGCTGATGCAAGGATGGGCTGCTCTGGGCCCTAAATACCACTGTATCTCCATCCTCAGGTGCCAATGATAATAACTAGTGTTGAACGAATTCTGTGCAGGGTGACGTATAATGTCACTACGCGTGAAATCCCTTGGGCGATGACGTATGATTTCATCATGGGTAAGTATTATTTTATTTATATTTTTTTATTTTACACTTTAATATTCATGTCAGATGCTGCAATGTAGTGCTGTATTCTCCTGTATGTTTAGTAGTGGCAAAGGTAATGTCTATGCAAATATACTCTTAAAGGGATTTTTCATTTTTGGGCATATTAAAATCCTTATTGTCCCACTATTCCATATATAGGGCTCTTACCCTGTTCTGTGCCTTCGTTTCTTTAAAAATCGTGCTTTTATAATATGCTAATTACTTCACTACCAGCAAGTAGGGCATTTACTTGCTGGTAGCCGCCGCAGCCTCCTTTAAAAAAAACGCCCCCTCCTCCAGTTGATTCACAGGGCCAGTGAGCGCTCTCCTCCTCCGGCTGGCCCTGTCTGCATTTGAAATCCCGTGCCTGCGCCTTACGTGTCTTCGTTCAGACACCAAGTAGAGCCGCTATACAATGTACTGTACAGCGTTGTGCTTGGTGAGCAGAGATAATATACTACAGGGTATTACAGAAGTATTGCTCATATAGTTTTACTGTGCATACTGTTAAACCAAACTCTTATTGCTCATAAACAGTACCAGGGTTTATCTAATCCAGCCTAGGGTCAGTAAAATACAAGGTGTGACATAATGCACAGTACTACAGTACTTTCCATAGATAAGGGGAGCACTGGCATGTGTATGAAGTAGCCATTGGGGGAGGTTTATCGAAACTTGTGTAAAGTAGAACTGGCTTAGAAACCAATTAGATTCCACCTTTCATTTTTCACAGCTCCTCTGGAAAATGATAGGTGGAATCTGATTGGTCGCTATGGGTAACTAAACCAGTTCTACTTTACACAAGTTTATTTTTAAAAATACCCCAGTGTCTCTTATCAGCTGCCGCTCATCCCAGATACCAACAAGTGAATAAGCCTCTACTCCCCTGCCTCCTTTGGTGTTACTGGAAGGACACAATCTGGAATCCTGAGTAATAGCTTCAGTGTCTACACCCCCTCCTCCCTTGACCACAGCAGTTGCAGGCTGTGCAGAGTATTGCACCTTACACTATCCCATGTCCTGCAGACCAGCCGGCTGCTACATTGTGCCTGTTCTGGGTATTACACAAACACAGGCTTGCTGGTGCCGACCTAGTGTAAATCTAGTGAGTAATCACCAGTGTCTGGATGGTGCACTCACCAGTTCACTGTGAGATCTAGCTGCTGGGCTGCATGCTTCAACAGGAGACAGATCACAAGAACTTCTGCCGGCAGGTGAAGACAGGGGGTAGAGCCAGTGCTCTAGGGACAGCAGACTCCATATGACCAGTCCAGGCCTGGTATGGGGTAACTGGAAGCAGTGGCGATATTGACAAGGAGGTAGTGACGGGGAGCCTAGACCTGACACCAGCCGGAAGAGAGCACACAAGGCTTCCTCCCTATCCTTTCCCTTCACTTATAAATAGTTTTTTTTGTCTTTTTTCCCACAATCATTTTTCCACTTGATGTCCCTAGCACCTTCACACGTCTGTCCCTGCACTGAACGCTGGAAAATGCCTAACTGTAAGATGGCCACCGTATTTATTGGGCTGTGACATCACAGGGCTTGCTGGCTGCTGATTGGCTGCATGCAGGCATGTCAATCTGGGTGATCCCGCCTTTCCAGAGTTCCTTGCCCCATGTCCTCAGACATCACACTGCAGCCGCCATTTTAGGAAAATTGCTATTCGTTGACACGAAGCGAGAGGAAATTCGCATTCGTTGCGAATCAAATTTTTCCTGAAATTCGAAACGAATTCCACTTTATCAGCTTCGATTCGCTCATCTGTACTAGGAATAATGGAGAGGAAGAGAGTTTCTCAACAGGTTACGTTTCCGTAAAGAGACCCTATCCTCACCCTCAGCCCGGAGACAGCCCCTAATGGTGGAGCGTCTCCGTGCTCATGCTGCAGCATCACGCACCCTGGAGACGTGGCTAAACTGCAGGGACCCTTACATGTGAAGCAATCCCATCGCTATGACTTGGAAGCACATGTGACATGTTTGGGCTCCAGTGCGGTATATTAACATACTGTAAGCCAATCTCTTTCTTTCTTTTTTGTTTATGTGTCATTATTTATCTTTTTGGACTATTGTAACTTTGGCCCTGTTATCTCCCTTGAATATTTCACCGTATGCACAAACTCCAGATACACTCTCTTTTGCAAACCGTTGGTTATTCCTCTGTCAAACACCAACTGGGAATCACAACCTCCAGTAATCAGGTTGTGATTCCCAGTTGGTGTTTGACAGAGGAATAACCAGCAGTTTGCAAAAGAGAGTGTATCTGAAGTTTGTGCATATGGTGAAATATTCAGCGCGGACCTGATACCCCTTTTTGACTTTGTGATTATAAGGAGGGGGACCTACTCCTTTTCTCAGGACTGCTGCCACCTGCCAATTGCACACTTCCCTACTAACTTTTTTAACTGTTATCTCCCTTATAGGGAGCCCTTGAAGAACCCAAGTTGTGGGAAACGCGTCAGCGTAATAGGGAGTAGATTCCATGATTAGGGCCTACTAGGGTCAAACTAGGTTAGGCATGAGGACAGAGAGGCTTCATCATTATGACTGTCCTATTTATGACCTATTTGGTCCATTTTTAGAACGGTTTGAATAAAGATTGTTTTTAAGGGTCTTTTTTTGTAATGATCGAGTAACCCGGCTCGGGTGCTCTGAACGAGCACATCATGATGCTCTGAAGAGGGGAGGGTGCCTGGTTCATAGGAAAAGGACAGAAATTGATTGAAACACCACCGAAATGGGTCGGGGACAGCATGGGAAGGATGTCTGGATGCATCTTGGACTACAATGTCGCTGCTGGGAACGATGTTGCCCGAGTTGTACGTCACTTTTACAGACTGACCATAAAACTCACAAAACCGAAGATAAAAGCGATTTTAGATGAAAAATTGTTAGGAAACATTCTTTCCTGTATATTTACTTTTATATAAATAGCAAGTTCAGACAAAAATTTTCATGATTTTCGGAACTGGGGCCATGACTAAGAGGGATGGCCGGTGGCTTTGATTGTGTTGACCGGACTATCATCTGATGATAATGAACTTGGAAGAGGAACGGACGTTGAGCTGACCGTGTAAAAAATTGTAGGTGAGGGCCTGCTGCCGCTTTGTTAACTCTGGATAACTTCGAAGCTGATCGCACGTCCCCGTGATTTTGCCAATCTATCGTTGTCTGCTCTTTCATCTTTCGATGTTCTTTTATGCGCCTACCATTGTGACCACGAGTAATGGGGAATCAAAGTTTGCTTCCGAAGAGGGAGCCTGAGGGATGGCCACAGCTACCACTTCCAAGAAAGCCAGACAGGGGCGCTCCAATTTCCAAGTACCGCCTCAGTGAGGTAGGGATGATAAATAACAATACAGAACTCTTAAGAGAGCCTGTCATTGGAACGAGTACAAAAAAATTACAGGGAATGTCATGGGTATTTAGGATGAGGAAACATTATACAGGAGGAGAGGTAAAGTATGATTGATGGTCTGCTGGTGACCCACTAAAACATTAGGGGTGAAGGTCTTCAGCTGAGCTGACCATCTAAAACATTATATGTGAGGGTCTGTGGATGAGCTGACCATCCGAAAAATTATATGAGAAGGCATATAAGCGACGGCATTATATGCAACAATTAAGCATGTAGATATGATGGACGAGGAGGAGGAGGATGAGAAAAGGAGGATTCAACCATATACCCTTTTTTTGTGGCGGAAGGGGTGCATGGGAATACAGAGTATTCAGTACATTCTAAACAACACATTTAAAGTGCCTTGATGTTCAGTCGTGGATTTCCTCAAGTGGAGTGGAGAAGTCAGGGGCAATTCAGGCCTTTTTAATCTTTCTCAGAGTCAACCTGTCAGCATTTTCAGTTGACAGCCGGATACGCTTATCTGTTATAATGCCACCAGCAGCACTAAATTCCCGCTCAGACAAAACGCTGGCAGGAGGGAAGGCCAGCACCTCCAAGGTGTAGAGCGCCAGTTCGGGCCACGTGTCCAACTTGGACACCCAGTAGTTGTAAGGCACTGAGGGATCACTGAGGACGCTGACACGTTCTAGAAATAAGTGTAGATTTGCGTCTCACTTCTCACAGCAAACAGAGTTTGTGGAATACAGAAAAAGACTGTTTGTCACTGTTATTTGAATTAAATATAGGCCGCATACAGTCTAGATATAAGTGTAGATTTGCGTCTCACTGCTCACAGCAAGCAGAGTTTGTGGAATACAAAAAATGACTGTCTGTCACTGTTATTTGAATTAAATATAGGCCGCACACAGTCTAGATATAAGTGTAGATTTGCGTCTTACTGCTCACAGCAAGCAGAGTTTGTGGAATACAGAAAATGACTGTCACTGGGATTTTTGAATTAAATATAGGTCACACACAGTCTAGATATAAGTGTAGATTTGCGTCTCACTGCTCACCGCAAGCAGAGTTTGTGGAATACAGAAAATGTCACTAACGGTCGCCCTGACCAAAAAAAAAAAAAATTCCCCCAAAACAATTTTAGCTTCTTGCAACCTCTAACAATAGTCCTTAAAAGGACTTAGTTCTTTGAAACGTCTTCTCAATGATAATTTTTAGATGAAATTCGCCCTACACTGACTGTCCCTTCCTAACAGCAGCTCTCCCTGACTCGCAATGAGCCGAACCGACATGACTGGGTGCTATATAGCACCCGATGACGCGTTCCGGACAGCCAATCACTGTAATGCCAGTAGAAAACATGTCTAATGGCATTACAGTGATACAAATACTTACCTGAACGTTTAATGGCTGCTTAGAAAGCACCAAACATGCGGGAAGGAGACTCAAGTACCGAACCGATACTCAGCCGAGAATGCTCGCTCAACACTAGTTTTTTCATCTGTTTTGGGGTTATGGTATGAAACTATAGGAAGCCCTATTTTTTCAATGTGCTGTGGTGCCTTTTCTGTGGGTATGGTTGTCTACTAAAAATGTTCATCTTAAAGACGTTTTGCCACTAATAAAACTTATCACCTATTCACAAGGTAAGGGATGTGTTCAATTGCTGGGGGTCCCACAGTGATCACAAGAACAAGGGTTTGCAAGTGCCACCAAACTGCCCCATGAGAATGGAGCAGTGGTGCATGTATGCATACTCCAATCCATTTACTTCTATGAGATTGCTGAGTACAGTGCTTGCAGCAGTCCCATAGAAATGAATAGAGTGGAGGGCGAACATGTACACTGCTGCTCCATTCTCATGGGTCAGTTCATCATAACTTGCAGATCCCCCTTATCGTGATTGCTGTGGGTCCCAGAGGTTGGACTCTCAGCAATAAAACACCTATCCTCTATTCCGTGGGTAGGGTTCTGTGGAGTACTTACCTGGCCATAATCCAGCAGTGTCTGTCTCTCTCTCCAGTAGTTTGCTGCCTGAGGTTCTGTACGGTGACCTCTATAGTTCAGGTTACATCCTCCCTGTCTACTGCCTCTCTCTCTCTCTCTCTCTCTCTCTCTCTCTCTATATATATATATATATATATATATATATAGTACACCCTTCATATTTTTGTAAATATTTTATTATGTCTTAATGGGACAATACTGAAGATATGACACTATGATACAATGTAAAGTGTCTAAACTGCTGGCATCAAAAGTGAGAACACACCTAAGTGAAAATGGCCAAATTGTGACCAAAGTGTCAATATTTTGTTTGGCCACTAGGGATGAGCGATCCCAGACTGCCATGTTCGGGACCATACTGGACATTTGGGTGTCTGTGTACTGAACCCGAACCCGGATTGTGGCGCCAAAGTCCTTGTCCGGGTTCGTTGATCGTACTTTAAATAAAGCTTTCACAGCCAATCAAGAAGCAATTAAGCTGTGGACACGTTGAAGCCTTTACAGTCATGCCTACGATTGGTTTGACTGTGATTGGCCGGCGCACCATGTGACCATGCATGGATAAATGCTGGATCACATGGTGCGCCACCATTTTGCTCTGACTAGTGTGGGGTCAGGACACTGCTGCAGGCAGGAAGAGTGTTAGGCCTTTATTTGTTTTTTTTTATAAGTCTGAGGGTGACCTGTAGGCATTATTGAGGGGTGCAATACAGCTCCTTTGCACCAGTGAGACAGAAATACCATACTTAATTGTGCTGTTCATTCTGAGGGTGACGTGTTGGCATTTTTATCGGTGAAATCCTATTCCTTTGCCCCAGTGACAGGGAGATATAATAGTTAATCAGTCTGTTAAATGTGTGGGTGAGACATGTCAAAGGGATATAAAATAGTTATTCAGCCGGTTAATTTGGATGGTGTGTCCTACCTTTTTTTGGTTTAAAATATACTGCACTTGCCACCGTCAAAGGGAATATATAATAGTTATTCAGCCAGTTAATTGGGTCAGTATAACCTACCTATATTGTTTTGTTTTAAAATACACTGTACTTGCCACCATCAAAGGGAATATATAACAGTTATTCAGCCTGTTAATTGGGTCGGTGTGACCGACCTTTTTTTTTTGTTTAAAATACACTGTACTTGTCACCGTCAAAGGGATATACAGTATAACAGTTATTCAGCTAGTTAATTGGATCACTGTGATCTTCCTATATTTTGGGTTTAAAATACAGTGTACTTTTCACCGTCAAAATGAATATATAATAGTTATTCAGCTGGTAAATGGGGTTGTTGTGACCTACCTATATTTTGGGTTGAAAAAACACTGTATTTGCCACAAATTTGCCCATCAAATGGATATATAACGGTTATTCATCTGGTTAATTGGGTTGGTGTATCCTACCTACAGTTTTTTTCCAAACACCTCTTTTGCATCCGTGACATGGATACACAAGTGTTTGTCTGTCAGTCAATTTTGTGGGTGACTGTAACAAAATGAGGAGAGCATTAACTAGGGCATGTGGCCGTGGTGTTGCTGGTGTTTGTGGTGGTGGAGGTCCTGCTGCTGGGAAAGGACGTCACGTTGTCGATCTGTGCCAGCTACGTGCCCAAATAAAACACCTTCCTCTGGTGCACGCAGGTGACAGGACATTTTGTAGGCCCGAATACCGCTCTAAGAATGGTAAGGCCAAAACAAGTAGAGGCGGTAGTAGATTGGATGGCTGACAGTACCTCTAGTTCCTTCACATTGTCTTCCACCCGGTCCACTGCTGAAAGTGCAGAGTTGGATCCTGCGGCCCACGGGCATTCGTCTTCCACCTCAACCCCTTGCACATCAGCCAAGCAGTCTGGGCCCCAAGTCATGCAGCCGTCACTTATGCTTTTTGATGACTCTGCTGGCGGGGTTTTCGTGGGCCATCCACCTAGCCCTGCCCCAGAAGTGACAGAGATTGAGTGCACTGATGCACAATGACTTATGTTTGAGGATAAGGACTTGGGAGAACCACCGCGGCACTTCTCTGATGACGAAACACAGCTGTCAACTGCTGGGACTTTCTGCAGTGTGCAGACCGGCCAGGAGGGCAGGGGTGAGAAGTGGATGGAAGATGATGTGGAGGATGATGAGGTCCTAGACCTCACATGGCATCCAGGTCATGTCAGTGATGCGTGCAGTTCAGAGGAAGAGGAGGGGGTCATTAAGCCCCAGCTGCACAGCAAAAGAGGCGGCAGGGTGCAAAAGCAGCCAGTATGCCTTCTACTGCCCAATGCGCCAAGAGACAAAGCACACCATATCTGGCGTAAAGCAACTGTGGCAGTTCTTCAGGCAGTGTGCTGACAGCAGGACACGGATGGTTTGTAAGCTGTGCAGTAAGAGCCTGAAGCGAGGCATAAATGTTCTCAACCTGAGCACCACCTGCATGATCCAGCATCTAACCGCAAAGCACGAGCTGCAGTGGAGTAGACACCTCAAGAACCACAAACGATTAGACGTTTCTCCTGCTCCCTCTTCTGCTGCGGTCTCGGCCTCTTCCTTCCTCTCTGGAGCGACAGGGGCACCTGCCACCCTGCAAACAGATGATGTTGCAGCGAAACCACCACCGTCACCCAGCATGTTCACACTGTCCCATAGAAGTGTTTAGCTGTCCATCCCCCAAACACTGGAGAGAAAGAGGAAGTACCCCCCTATCCACCCACGAGCCCTGGCCCTTAATGCCAGCATTTCAAAACTGCTGGCCTTTGAAATGCTGCCATTCCGTCTGGTGGAGACGGACAGTTTTAAAAATGCAATGACAGCAGCTGTCCCTACTTTTCAAGGCGGGCTATTCCTGCCCTGTACGAACAAGTGGCGGAAAAAATCACGTGTGCACTGCACACTGCCATCAGTGAAAAGGTCCAAATAACCACCAACAAGTGGACCAGTAAGTATGGGCCAGCTGTGATGACGCAGTTATCATCCTTACTATTGCACTTTTGTGTCTCCTTGAAATAATGCTTTAGACACTGATGGATGAGGATGTGGCACAGGAGGAAGAGGAGGAGGGACAAGGATCATTCCAATGGTTATCAGGCCAGTGGTCCACAGGTGGTTCTGAGGGTGGGTTCCTGAACCAACAGTGGTTAGATACCCAACTGTCTAGACAGGGCACAGTTTTGTTAGATGGGGAGGATGAGGAGGAGGATCCCTGTTCACAGCAGAGTGGCACCCAAATCAACTCACGGCATAAATGGAATGTGGCTGGAGGTCATTGACAACTGGTATCCTGGCACACATGAGCGACTACATGCTGCAGTGCCTGTGCAATGACAGCCAAGTTTCCCACATTCTAACCAGTGCTGATTACTGAGTGGCCACCCTGCTGGATCCGCGCTACAAGGACAGTACAGCGTGCCGTCCTTACTTCCGTCACTAGAGCATGAACGGAAGAAGTGCAAGTACAAGCGAATGCTGGCGCTACTGATGGCATTCCCATCTGACAGAGGGGACTCAGTGGAAGCACGAGGCAGAGACAGCGGAGGAGGAGGAAGTCACCAACGCAGCAAGAGCATCATTAGCACCTCAGAAGGGAGGGTTAGCATGGCCAAAATGTGGAAAAGATTTGTCTGCTCGCCACAATATAGAGCACCACCATCTCATACAGACCGTCTTAGCAACAGGCAGCATTTTAGCAACATGGTGGAACAGTACGTGTCCACATGTCTGCACGTACTGAATGTTGGGTCTTCCCCGCTAAATACCTCGGTCTCCAAATTGGGCACATCACCTAAGCTTGCCCTTTACGCCTTGGAGGTGCTGGTCTGCCCTGCAGCAAGTGTATTGTCCGAACCTGTGTTTAGCACGGCAGGGGTGGTGATCACGGACAGGCGCATCTGCCTGTCCACAGCCAACATGGACAAGCTCATGTTCATTAAAATAAACCAGGCATAGATCCTACAGGACTTGTCCATACCTTTGCCAGAGTAGAGAGGTATATCAGGCGCACCTAGCCATTGTTTGTGCATTCTCTTTGTCATCACCCAATGTTTGGTGGTCGACAGTTACCACCCCTCCCCCAATAATAAAAATTAAAAATTCAAATAAGATGACCCATTTTGAATCCATCCAAATGGGAGAGTAAATTATTTTGTGTAAGTGAAAGTCATTAATTTTTTTTAAAAATTCAGGAACAACCCCTTCATCTGTCCTAACTGTTGTTGGAGAGGAAATTCTACTGTGGAATGTGACTGTGACACTGGCAAATTTAGGAAATTTAAAACACCTCTTTGGCATTTGTCTTACTGTAGTAGGAGAAAGCTTATTTTAATATGTAGTCCCCAGATAGGGGACAGGTGAGATCTATAACTGAGACAACATTTTTTACCCAGTTTTAACCCAGGACATACAAGAACCAAACTGTCATGCCATGGCCCTTAGCAACCTGACACAGAATTGATGGACACATGGAAAAAAACAAACAGAAAGTATGTTAGCTTCCTCTCCCACCTCCACCGCCACTTTCCACCTACACCGCCATGTACACAACATCCTCAACTTCCTACTCCTTTTGGACCTCCACCTCTTGGTTAAAGATTGTAATTTTTTTATTTTTAGATATTTTATGTCATTTTAAGTCACTTCCCTATCAATGTTTGTTTTCAGTACAATTGTACCGCTTTTAGGCACACTTTGGAGCCTTTTGCAGCTCTCTAGCCCTTTTTATTACTTTTTTAGAGCAATTTTAGTGCCCCAAAGTTCGAGTCCCCATTGACTTCAATGGGGTCCAGTGTTCTTGGTCAAGTTCGGGTCAAGTTCCGAACCCGAATCGAACTTTGAAATGAAGTTCAGCCAAACACCTCGAACCCAGACATCCAGCGGTCCACTCATCCCTAGTGGCCACCATTATTTTCCAGCACTGTCTTAAAGGGGTTGTCCAACGACGCCTTTTCATACTTACCTGCGACGTTCACTTCCTGGATTCTGGCTGGAGGCGGGCTCCATCTTGATTGACGTCTTCTCCCGGCCGGGCCGCGCGCCGGACTGAACGTGCACGTCGCCGCGCATGCACCCTGGTGACTTCTTCCTGGCAAGTATACTATACTGGCCAGGAAGAAGTCACCATAGCGCATGTGTGGCGTCGGTGTGCACTTTGGTATATGCAAAAGAAAAATATGCAAAGGTGCATTGTGTTTTTAAACATGCTGTTTGCTAACACTGTCATCTACTGTATGCATTTACCCATAGCTATGTATTCCAGAGGCACTCTGACATTATTTGCTATAGCTGTCTTTGTGTTCAAGATTTGGGTTGAGCGAACCCAAACTGCAAAGTTCGGGTTCGTACTGAACTTTGTGAGTTTGGGTACCTGTGCCCGAACCCAGACTTTTTCACTTAAGTTCGGGTTCGGTGTTCGGGTGATTTGATTATTTTCCATTATAGCATGGTTATAACGGAAAATAAAATGAGTATTGAGGGGTTAAAATAAAGATACAAATGTAACTCACCTAATCCATTTGATCGTGCAGCCAGGCCCGTCTTCTTTCTTCTTCTTCTTGCAGGACTTGGCTGGAAAAGGACCTTTAGTGACGTCATCGTGCTCACCACATGGTGAGTGTGGTAACGTCATTGCAGGTCCTGCTAAATGAAGATAGAAGGTCCTATTCCAGCCAGGTCCTGCAAGAAGAAGAAAAAGAAAGAAGACAAGCCTGTTTCCAAAGGGAGGGGATCATGCTCTGCTTCAGTATGTCACAGTACATGTTGGCACTCCCACCCCCATGCTTCACTGTAGGCAAGATACACTTGTCTTTGTACTCTTTACCTAGTTGTCACCATACACACTTGACACCATCTGAGCAAAATAAGCATATTTTGGTCTCATCAAACCACAGGACGTGATTTCAGTAATCCACGTCCTTAGGCTGGTTTTCTTCAGCAAACAGTTTGTGGGCTTTATTGTGCATCATCCTTAGAAGATGCTTCCTTCAGGGACGACAGCCATGCAGACCAATTTGATGCAGTGTGCGTCGTATGGTCTGAGGACTGACAGGCTGACCCCCCACACTTTTAACCTCTGCCAGCAATGCTAGCAGCACTCATACATCTACGTATTTTGAAAAGACAACCTCTAGATATGACGCTGAGCATGTGCACTCAACTTCTTTCGCCGACCACGGCGAGGCCTGTTCTGAATGGAACCTGTCTTCATAAAGCACTGTATGGTCTTGACCACCGCGCAGCAGTTCAGTTTCAGGGAGTTGGCAATATTCTTCTAGCCTAGGCCATCTTTATGTAGAGAAACAGCTTTTTTTTAGATCCTCAGAGTTCTTTGTCGTAAGGTGCCATGTTGAACTTCCAGTGAGCAGTATGAGAGCGTGTGGGAGTGAAAACACCAAATTTAACACACCTGCACACCTTCACGCCTGAGACCTTCTAACACTAATGAGTCACATGACACTGGCGAGAGAAAATGGCTAATTGTTGCCAGCGGTTTAGACATTAATGGCTGTGTGTTGAGTTATTTTGAGGGCACACCAAATTAACACAGTTATACAAGCTGTACACTGACTACTTTACAGTCTATCAAAGTTTCATATCTTTTATGAAAAGACATAATAAAATATTTACAAAAGTGTGAGGGGTGTACTCTTTTTTGTGAGATTACACACACACACACACACATATATATTGTGGGGATTCGCTCTGGTAGACAGGACCAGCGGGTGCAGTACAGAGGCAACGTTCAAGCTTGTAAATTAAATGTCCGTGTTTTATTCACACAACAAAAAGAGCATCACAAAAAACAGGTGGCTTGGTGTTTGTTCACACACACAAAAGTCCATAAACGGAAGAGTCACCTTAGCTCCTTGGTGTTAGCAAGTCCATAGACAGGCTTTTTCAGGCAGCCTGTTCGTTTTCACAGGGGTTTGAGCCCTCCAGCTTGGCTCCAGCCGCAGGTCCCAAAAACACAGCCCTCAGCTCCCAGCACTATTAGCAGCTCCAGGACAATCACTCCCCAGCTGCTGGTGCTGGCTGAGTTTTAAACCCAGCCCAAAACCCGGACTGGACCGTGGGGAGCAACCACCCACCCTACTCTTTAGCTGCTCCCGGTAAGAGCCGGCCCGGATCGGCTTTGCAGCCATGCTATCTATCAATGTCAAGCAGCACTAGCTGCTGCTGACACAAAAACCCGGCTCTCACCTCACCGAGGCCAGGAACCTCGGTGACACGTATCTTCCGTCCATGACGGCACCTTGCGCCCTCTTACATACCTCCCCCTTTGTTCAACCCCGACAGGGTGAACACACGCCAAACACTGTACTCGAGACAGTGCATCCGCATTTCCTTGCAAGCGGCCTGCCCTGTGTTCCACTGTGAACTTGAAGTTCTGCAGAGACAAGAACCATCTGGTGACCCGAGCATTCCTGTCTTTCGCCTGGCACATCCACTTTAGAGGGGAATGGTCGGTCACCAGACGGAACTTTCTCCCTAGCAGATAATAGCGGAGAGACTCTAGTGCCCACTCTGATGGCCAGGCACTCTCTCTCCACTATACTGTACCTGGTCTCGGCTGGGGTGAGTTTGCGACTCAGGAAAACCACGGGATGCTCCTCCCCATTGATTTCCTGAGAGAGTACAGCCCCGAGGCCCACTTCAGAGGCATCGGTCTGTACCACAAACTCTCTCTTGAAGTCGGGCGTCACCAAAACCGGGGACCCACACAGGGCCGACTTCAGAGCAGAGAAAGCCTTATCCGCCTGCTCATTCCACTGGATCGACACTGACCTGCGTCCCTTTAAAGGCTTGTCAATGGAGCAGCAATTGTAGCAAAGTTGGGAATAAACCTCATGTAGTATCCCACCATGCCCAGGAATGATTTTACTTGCCGCGTAGTGACAGGTCGGGGCCAATTCTTAATTGCCTCAATTTTGTTTACCTGAGGTTTGACCACCCCCGCCCAATGACATACCCTAGGTATTTGGTCTCTTCTAACCCTATCACACACTTTTTGGGTTAGCAGTTAAGCCAGCTTTCCTAAGGGAGTCCACTACGGCCTGTACCTTCGGTAGGTGACTCTCCCAGTCGGTGCTATGGACAATGATATCATCCAGATACGCTGAGGCGTACCGTCGATGTGGACGAAGCACAATATCCATAAGCCTTTGAAACGTGGCGGGGCGCCATGTAGACCAAAGGGTAATACCTTGTACTGATACAACCCCTCCGGTGTGATAAAAGCAGTTTTTCCTTGGCAGCCTCCGTTAAGGGTACCTGCCAGTACCCTTTGGTGAGGTCCAAGACAGAAAAATACCTGGCTTGGCCCAATTTTTCAATGAGCTCATCCACCCGCGGCATGGGATACGCATCAAACTTGGACACCTCATTCAGCTTGCGGAAATCGTTACAGAACCTCAATGTCCCGTCCGGCTTGGGTATTAAGACTATCGGACTGGCCCAATCACTTTTTGACTCCTCGATGACACCTAACTGGAGCATCAGCTGCACTTCCTTCACAATGGCTTGTCGCCGAGCCTCGGGTACCCGATACGGCTTTAACCGGACTTTGGCCTGAGGCTCAGTGATAATGTCATGCTGGATTAGGGATGTGCGCCCAGGGAGGTCCGAGAACACATCCGTGTTCCGACTAATGAACTCCTTAACTTCCTGGACCTGTTTGGAGGACAGGCTATCTGAAATTTTTACGGTGGCGGCTGCTTCCCGGACTTCGAGGTGAGGGGCTGGATCCTTCTCACCTAGAAGCCCTGGCCGGGGCTGTCATCGCTGGACGAGTTCCTATCCTTCCATGGCTTCAGCAAATTCACATGATACACCTGCTCCGGCTTCCGCCGCCTGGCTGGTGCACCTTGTAATTTACTTCCCCACTTTCTCGAGCACTTCATAGGGCCCCTGCCACCTAGCTAGAAATTTGCTGTCAAGGGTGGGTACCAGAACTAAAACTCGGTCTCCGGGATTAAAGTCTCGTACTCGAGCCTGACGATTATAGACTCTACTTTGGGCCTGTTGTGCTGCCTCCATATGCTCCCGGACCAGCGGTAACACCCTCTCCATACGTTCCTGCATCTGGGTAACATATTCAATTACGCTTTTGTGGGGACGGGCTGTTGCTCCCACGCTTCCTTAGCGATGTCCAACAGGCCCCGTGGGCGTCTGCCATAAAGCAGTTCGAAGGGTGAGAACCCAGTAGAGGCCTGGGGCACCTCTCGCACTGCGAACATGAGATAGGGCAGAAGCAGATCCCAGTCCTTCCCATCTCGGGACACCACCCTTTTAGCATATTTTTAAAGTTTGGTTAAATCTTTCCACAAGGCCGTCCGTTTGCGGATGGTAAACGGACGTCCGTAACTGCTTTATATGCAACAGTTTACACAATTCCCTCATAATCTTAGACATAAAGGGGTCCCTTGGTCCGTCAGAACCTCCTTAGGTAGGCCCACCCGGGTAAACATCTCCATTAACTCCTTTGCAATGAGCTTAGCCGATGTGTGTCGAAGAGGCACCGCCTCTGGATACCGAGTGGCATAGTCCAGAATCACCAGGATATGTTGGTGACCCCTAGCAGACTTCGGTACGGGTCCGACCAGATCCATGGCAATACGCTCGAATGGGACCTCAATTATTGGGAGAGGGACCAGGGGACTTCTGTAATGCGGATGGGGGCTATTTACCTGACAGGTCGGACAGGACTTACAGAACTCCTCTACTTCCTTAAACAAACCGGGCCAGTAAAATCGCTGTAGCACGCGGTCCTGCGTTTTCTGCCACCCCATGTGTCCCCAAGAACATGTTGGTGGGCAAGCTCCATAACAAGCTTACGATATGCGGTGGGCACCACCAACTGTTCAACTGGCTCACCTCGGATTTGGTTCACCCGATACAACATATCCTGAAGAATAATAAACCGTGGAAACATTAATTCAGCCCCAGGTTTCTGGGGTTTACCATCAATTATTACAACACTTTCCCAGGCCCTGGTTAGGGTTTGGTCCCGTGTTAGGCGGTCCCAAAATTTTCCCCGGAGACATTGAGGTCTGCCAACTCAGGTCCCGGTGGCAAGTCCTCCGTGTCTCCCACCATTACACTCAGTGGGGTTGTCTCCCCTCTACCGCTGGAGCAGTGGTCACCCCTACCGCTGGCCCTTCAGATTCGGGCTCCCAGGGTTCTGGCCTTCCAGTGGTATCGGGCCACTCTACTAGGGTTATCCCTGTCTCGGGCCCATCAGACACTTTTATAGCCGGCCACAGCGCCGGAAAACCTGGGAAGTCCCTCCCAAGAATCAGTTCATGTGGGAGTTTGGTAGCGACAGCCACCTCGTGGGTCCACTTACCAGCAGCTGTGGACAAAGTCACTAGTGCAGTGGGGTAGTCTTTTAAGTCTCCGTGGATGCACAGGACCCCGACTTTACGGCCGGTATACTCCGCAGGCCGTACTAGGGCAGCTCTTACCAGGAGACTAAACTCCCGGAGTCCAGCAGGGCCACCGCCAGAGAATCTCCCACCTCTACCTGACACAGGTGGGTATTGTCCTGCCCCCTCACGGGTGCCAGTTGCACACAGCTTCCGTGCATACAGGGAGTGGCGATACCCGTAGTTCACATCCATCGGCTCACCCTGATGCGGACAGTCGGCCCTGATGTGGCCTGGCTCCTGACACCTCCAGCATACCACGGGAGGCGGATCCGCAGGGGATACATTCCGTGCAGGTCTCTCTGTCGCCGGTCGTCGGAACTGGGGTGGAGGCCTCCGGGGTTTGACTGGCCCCTTCCCAGCAAGACTCCCCTGCAGGTTTCTGGTGGCCTCGTAACGCTCTACCAGGTCGACCATCTCCAGGGCACTTACCGGAGACGCCTGGCCGACCCAGTGCTGGAGGGGATAAGGCAGGGCCCTCCAAAGATGTCCGCCAACAGTCGATCCAGCATGGCAGTGGGACTTAGTAGATCAGGCTGCAGCCACTTTTGCAGCCTGTGCAGCAGATCGTAGTACTGCGGCCTAGCAGGTTCAGTCGTTTTAAAGTCCCACTGGTGGACTCTTTGGCCGCGGACCAGCACGTTCACCCCCAGTCTGGCTAGGATCTCTCCTTTCACAGTGTCATAATCGGCCGCTTGGTCGTCCGACAAGTCGAAAAACACCTGCTGGGGTCCGGAAGCCAGGAACGGAGCGACCACCTCAGCCCACTGGTCACGAGGCAGCTTCTCCCTCACGGCCACGTTTCGAAGACTGCCAGGTAGGTCTCGCATCATCCTCGGGGTCATCTTGGGAATTGCTGCACGGACCGCTTTCCGGGCATCATGGGCACAGTGAGAGCTCCAGTCGACTGCAAAGCCATTACATGTTGCAACAGCAGCTGGTTTGTCTCCTGCTGCTGCTTGTTGGCCTCCCGCTGCTGTAAATTGGCCTCCACGAGGCCTTTACAACCGCCTCCATCTTGTCAGAGTTCACGTGTTGCAACCTTGCCGGCTTGACATATGACATTCACTTTGGAAAAACTTCGGCGTTACGCCAGCCTCACTATGCATGCCCGCATCCGACACCAAATGTGAGATTCGCTCTGGTAGACAGGACCAGCGGGTGCAGTACAGAGGCAACGCTCAAGCTTGTAAATTAAATGTCCGTGTTTTATTCACACAACAACAAAAGAGCATCACAAAAACAGGTGGCTTGGTGTTTGTTCACACACACAAAAGTCCATAAACGGAAGAAGTCACCTTAGCTCTTAGTGTTAGCAGAGTCCATAGACCCAGGCTTTTTCAGGCAGCCTGTTCGTTTTCACAGGGGTTTGAGCCCTTCCAGCTTGGCTCCAGCCGCAGGTCCCAAAAACACAGCCCTCAGCTCCCAGCACTATTAGCAGCTCCAGGACAATCCACTCCCCAGCTGCTGGTGCTGGCTGAGTTTAAACCCAGCCCAAAGCCCGGACTGGACCGTGGGGAGCAACCACCACCCTACTCTTTAGCTGCTCCGGTAAGAGCCGGCCCGGATCGGCTTTGCAGCCATGCTATCTATCAATGTCAAGCAGCACTAGCTGCTGCTGACCACAAAACCCAGCTCTCACCTCACCGAGGCCAGGAACCTCGGTGACACGTATCTTCCGTCCATGGCGGCACCTTGCGCCCTCTTACAATATATATATATATATATATATATATATATATCACACACACTGGGTTCATTTCAGGTTCACAGAATTTTTCAAAAAGTTTAAATTGATTTTACCCGAAGCAAAGTTGCTCCAATTGCCCTGCAAATTGGCATATAACACCCTCTAGTCTCCTAGGAAACCTTTTAGGAAAATATGTTATCGCATTTTATTCATTTTTAATGAATTTTTGCTTTTTCTCTACCCCTTCCTAAGATCTTGAATAGTTTTGAGCGAACCCGGTGAAGTTTGGGTTCGCTGGGTTCGGCCAAACTTCAAGTCAAAGTTAGGGTTCGGGACCCGAACTTGATATGAATTTGACCCCAAACCCCATTAAAATCAACAAGGTCCCGAACTTCACCTTATAATTTTCCGTTATAACGGAAAATAATAACATTCTTAAGACAAAATGCTAAATAAAATGGGCGTTGTGGGGTTAAAAAAATAAAATCAAATTAACTCACCTCATCTACTTGATCACACAGCCAGGCTTGTCTTCTTTCTTCTTCTTCTTCTTCTTGCAGGACCTGGCTGGAATAGGACCTTCTATCTTTATTCAGCAGGACCTGCGATGACGTCACCGCACTCACCATGTGGTGAGCGCGATGACGTCACTAAAGGTCCTTTTTCAGCCTGGTCCTGCAAGAAGAAGAAGAAAGAAGACGGGCCCGGCTGCACGATCAAATGGATTAGGTGAGTTACATTTTTATCACTTCAGTGAAAAAGTCTGGGTTCAGGCACGGGTACCCAAACTCGCAAAGTTCAGTACGAACCCGAACTTTGCAGTTTGGGTTCGCTCAACCCAAATCTTGAACACAAGGACAGCAATAGCAAATAATGTCAGAGTGCCTCTTGCATACATATCTATGGGTAAATGCATACAGTAGATGACAATGTTAACAAACACATGTTTAAAAACATGTTTAAAAACACACTGCACCTTTGCATATTTTTCTTTTGCATATTCCAAAGCCTTCAAAAATTGTTCATTATGAGGGGCAGATGGCGTTTAAACACACATGGTGTTCTAGGAAAAAAAACTATGGCTTGTTGGAGAACCAAGCATCCAAAAGTTATGCCTTAATGGGGGCAGAATATCTGCTCATATGACACGCACAAGTGTTACTTTTCTGAAAAAAAAGTAGCTTGTTGGGACCGAGCCTCCAAACATTATGCCTTGACAGGGTTAGAATGCCTGCCATTTTAGTAGCAGCTGCCCCATGGTAGCAGCCATATGGTACATGTTGGCAGACAGAAAGCAGCAGTGGCATGATAATGGCAGTAGCATGATGGCAGAAGCAGCAACTATACCAAACATGATAGTAGGTAGGAAACATTATGGTAGAAAGGCAGGCAGACTGCAACAGTGGAAAAATGGGGCACCATTAGCAAGGCGGGATCTAGTCATAGACCTCAGCCGGAGGAGTGAGAAAATCTCCCAGATCTATGCCTGGTTCATTTTGACAAAAGTGATGTTTTGGACATTGGCAGATGATTTTTTTTTTTTTCCATTTGGCTATCACCACACCCCCTGCTGCACTGAAAACCCTCTTCAAGATGACACTGGAGGCTGCGAAAGAAAGAACAGAGTTATGGCAACTGTTGCAGTCTGCCTGGCTGACCAGAAGTCCATGGGGTCAGGGAACAGAGTATGTGCTGGGGAAAGGCCTCAGTCTGGTGCAGCATGTGGAAAAACTGTTCCATCATGTTGAGGAGATTGAACTGGCTGCAGCTGATTGTGGCAGTGGAATGGAGTGATCTACATTGGACTGAGAGGGGCCTCCCATTCAGACACTCTGACAGCAGACATCTGCTCACTGAAAGCTGCAAGCACACAGGGCTCATTCTTGTACTGATATACACTACATTTGTGGCATATGCAAGATTTTATGGCAAGCCATTTAGCAACTAAATATGCAACTTTTCCGCATTAACGCCACTTTCCCGACAGTTATAAAAAATGGGACATAGATTGGGAAGGGAAGAGGCAGGTCCATTTCATTCAGCATTTTTGGATGCCAAAATGCTGTGTTGCTACTGCTGTGTTGCTACTGCTGGGGTTAAGGCATAGTTTTTGGATGCTTGGTCCCAAGAAGCCACTATTTTTCCAATAACACCTTGTGTGTTTAAACACCATCTGCCCCAAATAAGGGGCAATTTTTAGAAGGTTTCTAATGTTAAAAAGCATAACAAATGTGACAGGGTGGTGTGTTTTTAGATATGTTGTTTGTTAACACCGTGTTTACCTATAGGTATATATTTAATTGTCACTCTGACATTTCTTACTATTGTTGTCATTGCGTTAAAGAGCTAAAAGGGGTGGCGAAAGAGCAAAATTCATGAAAAATGTAAGACCTCAGCGTTTTTCATACCGATTTTCATGTCAATTGGAGCATATTTGATTCATGTTTGATTCATGTTTATTTTTTTTAAATTTCACTACTTGAACATGAAATTCTGCAACTGAGAAATCCCCATTAGATGCAACAAATTTATCACATGTGAACATACCCTTATAAGGAATTATTTAGTCGCTACTATAAATAAGAATTTCTAAATAAATAAATTTAAGAAGTTACTTTTCGATCCTTAACATTTTTGTAAAGGATATATTATAAACTTCTTTAAACAATGAAAATAAGTTTTATAGAAAAGTGCATTTCGTAATTTATTTGAAATATGTGTTCATGAAAAGTACAATATACAGTGCTTCTTAAATAATGGCAAATAAGGCCCAGCCACCACAATGTATAGTGTATCAATGGGGAGAGACAGACTGGATCGCACATCCACAACGCTTACCTTGATATGTGCTATTTAGCTACATTTCTATAGTACTAGTCCCCCATATCGCATGCAAATATTGGAGACATTAGTGTACATTTTGATCAAAACGTAATAAGACCACTCACCCCGTCACGGTTGTCTCCTAGAGTGGGTCCCTACTCTGTCCATAATCTGATAAAGGCGCCGTGCTGCATGGCGACACGTGGCACCGTCCCAGCAGGCTGCAGTTACGCCAGCCAGCCAAAAAAGCACCACAACAACAAAGGCCACCATGCAGCACAGCACCGTCTGAACAGGAGCCTAATGCAACCTGCTCAGTACTAACAGAAACCACGACTAACAGCTAGTGGGTCCATTATACTCTTATGCAGCCTCCTGCTAATTAATTAAAACCACCTGTGGCAAGTGGGAGGAGTGCTGATACCAGGAATGAAAAAGAAGAAAGATCCACAAATATGTATCAATGGGGAGAGACAGACTGGATCGCACATCCACAATGCTCAACCCTTGATATGTGCTATTCAGCTACATTTCTATAGTACTGGTCCCCCGGCGCCTTTATCAGATTATGGACAGAGTAGGGACCCACTCTAGGAGACAACCGTGACGGGGTGAGTGAGCTTATTACCTTTTGATCAAAATGTACACTAATGTCTCCAATATTTGCATGCAATATGGGGGACTAGTACTATAGTAATATAGCAGAATAGCACATATCAAGGGTTAAGCGTTGTGGATGTGCGATCCAGTTCTGTCTCTCCCCATTGAACCACAATGTATAGTGCTGTACACAAAGAAAAGAACTTCTAAAAGTTTTAGAAATTAGATTCATTTGCTAATGGTAATGATTTGATTCATCATTTAAGCTGTTGAATAAGAAAATAGCACATCGTACAATTTCCTTGTCTAATGAGAAGGATGCTGGCAGTCTTGTGTCTTTTACTTCTGGTAGTGTTTTAACGAACAAAGGTGTTCGTAACTGAGTCAATTTGCATTTTGCCAAAACAGAGAAGAATATAAATTAGTCATGTATCCGGTACCATTCCCTGGATATGTAAAGTGATTTGTTGCTTTTTATCGCTTTCATTTATGCCATTTAGCATATAAACAAGGAATCAATATGTTCACATTTTACCTATTTCCATCTCTGTATTTATCAATGTAAAAAGTTTCAAGTAAACAAAAATTCAAGGTCTTAACTGAAGCTTTATAAAGAAAGATATGTAGGAACTTGTGAAAAGTATTAGTAGAGTTGTAAAGTTTTTAATGACTCAGTCTGCATCATGCTGTGTCTACGAATGTATTATTTTCTGGTTTGATTTGTTATGTTAGTTGCTTTTTTTAATTATTGTTTGCATGAAATCTGCTTCCACACAAAAGAAAAAAAACTATAAAATCAAATTATGAAATTTCAAAATAATATGCTATAAATTGTAACAAAATTGCTGACAAGCAAATTAAGACTAGCACATCCAAAGTCACAGGTGCACATCCATAAAGTTAGCATGCAGACAGCAAACAAAAAGACCCATGGCAGCACATCATTACACATACAAACAATAGAATTAGGGATTACTCTGGATTAAAGTGGTACTATACCTACTATACATGAAAAAAGAGAAGCTCAGTGTGCACATTTTTGATCAAACATGTGTCGGGCCCATCTACCGGCGTCAAGATGGCTTCTGCCGATGGGTATCTAACACTAACAGAACTGCTTCTCCTGGGCCTAACCTAAGTCTACAATGTTCAGGGCAGTGTAGAAACCAGCTATATTTATACTCTGCTCAGAAGCCCTGGGCAGACGGGTGGGGAGTGCTCAATTTAAAGGAGGGAGCTACCCTCCAAACATACTACAAGGAAATTTAGACTAGCACATCCAAAGTCACAGGTGAACATCTATAAAGCTAGCATGCAGACGGCAAACAAAAAACATATGGCAGCACACCATTACACATGGAAACAATAGAACTAGGAATTAGGGATTATTCTGAATTAAAGTGGTACTATACCTACTATACATGAAAAATGGAAGCTCTTTGGGCACATTTTTGATCAAACGTGTGTCAGGCCCATCTACTGGCACGAAGGTGGCTTCTGAAGATGGGTACCCAACACTAGCAAAACAGCCTTTCCTGGGCCTAACCTAAACCTACAATGTTCAGGGAGGTTTTTCTGTTTTCATACATGTTCACACAGTGTGGAGTCTGACATTCAGCATAAACCATTACTGTCTTCCAAATAAGAGGACTGTTCTTTGTAGTCTAAATTGTTTATGGTTAAAACAGGATTGTTGATTGGCAAAACAGGATTGTTTGGTAAAACTACAAGCATGCAAATAGCAAGTATAAGTATAAAGTATAGATAGCATGTACTATATCATTTGCATTACAACTAGCTGAACAGCTCTGCATAAAACAATATCCCTGAAACAAAGGTAGATCTCTCACCAGATATGATTTTACAAGGATGGTGAAGTTTAAGAAGGAGATATGCAAAAGGACAGCTCTGCTAATGTGTACTAGAGACTGGAGGCTTCTCTTTCCCAGGATGCTTTTCACTCCCACAATGCAGTGCACCATTCACAATGCAGTAGTCTTTGTAACAGGAAAAACAAAGTGTAATACAACTTAACACCGCTAGATGGTGCTATAACCACATTAAGCGTCTGGCTCACTGGTAATGTCGATTTGTAAGACTGAGCTATATGAACTTGACAGGCTATAGCATGAACTAGCGACATCCAAGTGGAGAACCTGTCGAAACGATGAGATTTGAGTTGGTGGTCTGAAGTCACCGTACATAGAAAAGATACTTCAGGTCAGATTTCTTCATTGGCATCTGGGTCTACCAATTCAAACGTGTCGGATGCGATGCTGCAAGACGTTGAACGGTACAGGAATGCAGAACCCGTCAATCATGTTGAGTCCTTAGGGTGGCTTGGTGTGATGGATCTAGTGGCGTGGTCTGCAGAATTATGCTGTGTAGGCATGTAGTGCCTCTGCTTGGGACAAGTGGATCTCCTAATCCTTAGCACCCGATTGTTTTGCAGATATATCCTAGGACTACCTTGCTATCCATATAAAACTCAACTTCTTCAATTTCCAGGTTAATTCTTGATGTTATAAGTTCAGCCAACTCCACTGCAAGCACAGCAGCCAGCGCATAGCTCTAGTCCAGGAATCATGTGTTTGCGGAGTGGCGCCAGTTTGGTCCGGCTCATGACAAATCCTATATGGCATCGTTCTTTGACATCAATGGTCTTCAGTAGAGATGAGGGAATCTAAGCTGATGAAGTGGAATTCAATCCAAATTTCATGAATTAACGAATCGCATTTTTTCCTAAAATGGCTGCTGCACGTGTGAGGACATGGAGAAAGGAACTCTGGGAAGGTGGGTTAACCTATAATGCCATGCATGCATGCCATGCAGGGTCCTCCTGCTATTAGATATCTAAGTATCCCCCCCCCCCCCCAGTCTCACCAGAGCTTAGTGACAGGCCAGCATAAGGATGTTCTGTGTGGGCAGAGAAAACATAGCCCTGCCCCCCAGCCTTTGCCTGCACTTGCTCTAGGCTGCAATGCCCAAACATCCGACTGGGTGACTGGGTCTTCTGCTGTATCTTACCCACAGGCTCTGACCTCAGCTGCTGGACTGCAGGAGCTCCCAGGACCCTCCAAGCACCTGGTAAGTCCATCTAGTAAGAAGCATGCAGCAGTGTCTGTGGAGGAGGGGATGCAGGGCTGCTGGGGTCACACTCTCATTGTAGCAGCCCTGCAGTGCCCTTAAGTACTGATGGTCACTGACCTGTGAGTTCCCACTGTCAACTCTGTGTTTTCCCTGTGCCCTCTGAGCCTCTGTGTGAGCTCCTTGTGTCCTGTGGGCTCCCTGTGACTACAGGGCACAACCAAACAGCATGCTCGTGTGGTGCTTGTGATGTGGCCGTGCTGTGTTCAATTGCCACATGGCCAACTGGGCCCTAGAGGGCTCGAGTTAAACTAATAAAGACAACATTGTTTAGGTGGTGTGCATTACTAATGAAGGGGATGGGGGCATTGGAGTATAGATTAAGAACCTGAGTCCAAATTAGCAGTGTCTTTTATTTTTTTTATTTTTTTCAGTACTTGGGTGGAGCTAACCAGGACTACTAATAAAGGAATCTGTAAAGCTATGTCACACATTGTGGCCGTATCACAGCCAGATACCCCTTATCAGTGTCCTCCACAGATCCCCCATAACAGTGTGTCATTCACAGATCCCCCATAACAGTGTGTCACCCACACGTTCCCCCTGGCAGTGTGACATCCACAGATCCCATATAACAGTGTGCCATCCACACGTTCCCCATAACAGTGTCCTCCATAGAGCCCCCATAACAATGTTTCCTCCACAGATCCTCCATAACATTGTCATCCACAGGTCCCCCATAACAGTGTGTCATCCTCAGGTCCCACATAACAGTGTCCTCCACAGATCCCTCATAACATTGTGATATCCGCAAGTCCCCCATAACAGTGTGACATCCACAGGTCCCATATAACAGTGTGACATCCACAAGTCCCCCATAACAGTGTGTCACCCACACATTCCCCATAACAGTGTGCATGAGCAGCATTATTTCCATTCACTGCATAGAATTTCTAAAAATAGCAGAGCCAGTGATCAGCTATTATCAGAACACTCATAGCATAATGGAGGATGACTGTGCATGCACATTGTGCTCTCCCTTTACTTCAGGGTCCCGGATGGGACAGCTCCTTTTTTCAGGTTGTGGTTTTATAAACTACACCATGGAAAAAACAGAAGTGTCCAGGCTATTCATAACGCGTGGTCCATGTCCACAATTCCCATTGAAAATGGGAATGAATAAAAATCCTCGCCAAAACTGCATCAAAAAGTGTTTTATAAAATTAGTCAGAAAAAAAAAACACATAAAAAAAGAAACCTGATGGGATTTTGCATTAGATTTTTTTAAGCACAGAAAATAGTCTGTGTGAACATACCCAAATAGGCTGCAGGATCAGCAGCTTACATTTGAAAGGCTAAAGAGATATAATATGGCATTCTGCACTCAGCTGCTGTGGTTGCAACCGCTGTCCATGCCTAAAAAGTTCTGTCAAACTGCTAGTCCAATATTTCAGGATTTGGGGCCCTACTTTCAATTTTGCCAAGGTTCACACCTTTCACAGCATTTATGTAGAACAGGGTTCGGTAGGGGAGGTTACAGCCTGGGTAATAGGAACAATCCTATTACACCTTGCTACACTGACTGGGGAGCCAAATAGCCATTATACAGCTCTGTAATTCCAGCAAACCGGTCTTGTTATTGGACTGCAAGTGCTGTTTGATATAGGCATTAACAGGGTTTATTACAAGGAAATATTTCCACAGTATGTCTTATTTGCCCTTGTGCGGTGCAGTTTTATGTTGTAAAGTCCTTTTTGCCGTGTATTAGTGGCAAAAGAAAAATATTTTTGCCGTTCAGCAGTGTAGTTATATGCTGAAAAAGCCTTTTGTGGAGTGTATAAGTGGAAAAAAATAAGGGCCTATTGGCCATTCAGTGGTGCAGTTATATGTTATAATGCCCTTTTTGCTTATTAGCTTATTAACCGTTGTGTGGTGAAGTGAGACAATTGCAGACTTTTCTGGGGTGTTTTAATTTTATTTATTTATTTATTTACTTGATCTAACACTCTGTGGGTCACTCTGTGGTCTCCTAATGTTGCTGCCACCTCCACACTATGTCACCTTGCCACTCTGTGGTCTCCTCATACTGTTGCTGCCACCTCCACTCTGTCATTGTGCAACTCTGTGGACTCCTGATACTGCCGCCACCTCCACACTCTGTCATTGTGTCGCTCTGTGGCCTTCTGATATAGCCGCTACCTCCAGACTCTGTCATTGCACCACTCTGTGGTCTCCTCATGCTGCTGCCACATCCACACTATGTCATTGTGCCACTCTGTGGACTTCTCATGCTGTTCCCACCCTCCCTACTTCATGACTGTGCCACTATTTTGCCTTTCGGCCTGGCTGACATCATCATTTATTTGACTTTTCTTCTGACCTGTCAGAAGGAAGGAAAAATGAGACGCACAACAGATTCTGTCTGTGTAGCAGCTGTAAGGCCTGAACGGTCTCATCAGAATTGGCTTCTGATTTAGTAACCAAAAGCAGGAGTGGATACAAAACACAGAAGACATGCAAATATTCCATTCACGTGTCATCTCTGTTTTAGATTTTTATTTTTTTTACATTAGCAAGGTGTATGCTCCACAGACAGGATCCGTTTTCTGGGGGTTATTGTTCTGATGGATCAAAGGAAGGGCAAATTAATCAGTGACGTCAACACAAACTTACTGCTGACACCCTCTCCACTCTGTCGGAGGGGCTCTACTTGTTTAAGCATTTAATAGAACAGGTTCTGTAGACATCTATGTGGAATCAGCTGCTGACAGTGTAAAAGGAGTGCGCTTATTCTTTACACTAAAATTGACCTATAAGGCTGAGTTCATACTTGAGTTATTTGAGTAGTTTTGGCCTTGTGACTGCCCACATAAGTTAAGTGAGCAGTGATTCTAACAACGACACCTGCCAACCGCATGTCATACTGACTCACAGTATTATTTAAATTACCAAAGCACACTCCCTATGCGTGTTACTGCAAGGCACAGTGTTCCACATCATTATAAAGGCTCTCAGCAGCCAGGAAATAGCCGTTTTCGAACTCGATTCGCTGCAAATAAATTAGGATCAAAGTGAATATTTTCGTATAATTTGGTGAACCGGCCGAATCTAATTTTTTAGAAATTCGCTCATCTCTAGTCTTTAGGTATGCTACGGCAGCAATCGTCTTGACTGAAGCATCGCAGAAGATATACAGTCTTTGCATCTTGACTTCAGTTGATGGCATGTAAGTATAGGGTCGTGCCATGTGAAGGCTGGACAAAACTTCGAGTGACTTCTTCCGACCTGTCCACATTTCTTTTTCTCTGCGGGAATCGGGTCATCCCAATCTTTGTGGTGAATAGTGTTGAGGGAACAGTTCGAGCATAGTTCGGGTCCGTACCGAATTTTGGGGTGTTCGTGACACGGACCCGAACCCGAACTTTTTCGTAAAAGTTCGGGTTCGGATTCGTCGTTCGGCATGTATTTTGGCGCATTTTGAAAGGCTGCAAAGCAGCCAATCAACATGCATCATACTACTTGCCCTAAGATGCCATCGCAGCCATGCCTACTATTGGCAAGGCTGTGATTGGCCAAGTGCAGCATGTGACTCAGCCTCTTTATAAGCTTGTGCGCACGTCGGGACGTGCTCACTCCCGATGTGAATAGAACAGGGATAGACGCAGCTGATGCTAGGGCGAGAATAGGCAGGGATAATTGAATAACTGGAAGCAAATTTCTCTCCTCCACCTGTGATTCATCTGAACAACTGCAGCTGAGCTGCTTTTTTGATAGGGATTGGCTATTTTTAGAGTGGCCAGAGTGATTTTTCCATCCACATGTACCTGAGCTGACCGCCGGCCGCCATTTTGCGACTTGTAGTGCTGCAGCAGAAGCTGCCACAGTGTGCATTCCAAAGCTCCAAACAAGTCAGACATCTACACCTGGGATTCAGACCAATAGCGATTTAGCAGCACAGTCCAAGGCTATTTTTTTAAAGGTTGTGCAGACCATTTTGTGGCACATGTTACTGGGCTGATAGGCGGCGGCCATCTTGGGACTAGTGCTGCAGCACAATCTCTCCCAACGTCCATTAATCACTTGTAATAGTGGTCTGTGCCATAGAAATCCTACATCAGGGACTTGGGTGTGCTTGTGTCACCCCTACTAATACCAGTCCACCTGTAATCCATACAGTGAAAAGCCATAAAGTATTCCAGTGAGGGAATTTTTTTTTATTTAAAAAGGCCAAGTTAGTTTATCTGGCGCTCAATATACTAGATACAGTTAGGCCTCATGCTTCATACATCTGGAATTAGCAAACTAATGTGCTGGGGTTGGGAAAACATATATGTACCCATACTAGAATCTGTCAAAGAAAGCGGTACTCACATATAACAGTCATTCCATCTGTAATCCATACAGTCAAAAGACTGAAAGTATTCCAGTGAGGGAATTTTTTTATTTAAAAAGGCCAAGTTAGTTTATCTGGCGCTCAATATACTAGATACAGTTAGGCTCATGCTTCATACATCTGGAATTAGCAAACTAATGTGCTGGGGTTGGGAAAACATATATGTACCCATACTAGAATCTGTCAAAGAAAGCGGTACTCACATATAACAGTCATTCCATCTGTAATCCATACAGTCAAAAGACTGAAAGTATTCCAGTGAGGGAATTTTTTTTATTTAAAAAGGCCAAGTTAGTTTATCTGACGCTCAATATACTAGATACAGTTAGGCTCATGCGTTTCATACATCTGGAATTAGCAAACTAATGTGCTGGGGTTGGGAAAACATATATGTACCCATACTAGAATCTGTCAAAGAAAGCGGTACTCACATATAACAGTCATTCCATCTGTAATCCATACAGTCAAAAGACTGAAAGTATTCCAGTGAGGGAATTTTTTTATTTAAAAAGGCCAAGTTAGTTTATCTGGCGCTCAATATACTAGATACAGTTAGGCTCATGCGTTTCATACATCTGGAATTAGCAAACTAATGTGCTGGGGTTGGGAAAACATATATGTACCCATACTAGAATCTGTCAAAGAAAGCGGTACTCACATATAACAGTCATTCCATCTGTAATCCATACAGTCAAAAGACTGAAAGTATTCCAGTGAGGGAATTTTTTTATTTAAAAAGGCCAAGTTAGTTTATCTGGCGCTCAATATACTAGATACAGTTAGGCCTGCGTTTCATACATCTGGAATTAGCAAACTAATGTGCTGGGGTTGGGAAAACATATATGTACCCATACTAGAATCTGTCAAAGAAAGCGGTACTCACATATAACAGTCATTCCATCTGTAATCCATACAGTCAAAAGACTGAAAGTATTCCAGTGAGGGAATTTTTTTATTTAAAAAGGCCAAGTTAGTTTATCTGGCGCTCAATATACTAGATACAGTTAGGCTCATGCTTTCATACATCTGGAATTAGCAAACTAATGTGCTGGGGTTGGGAAAACATATATGTACCCATACTAGAATCTGTCAAAGAAAGCGGTACTCACATATAACAGTCATTCCATCTGTAATCCATACAGTCAAAAGACTGAAAGTATTCCAGTGAGGGAATTTTTTTATTTAAAAAGGCCAAGTTAGTTTATCTGATGCTCAATATACTAGATACAGTTAGGCCTATGCTTTCATACATCTGGAATTAGCAAACTAATGTGCTGGGGTTGGGAAAACATATATGTACCCATACTAGAATCTGTCAAAGAAAGCGGTACTCACATATAACAGTCATTCCATCTGTAATCCATACAGTCAAAAGACTGAAAGTATTCCAGTGAGGGAATTTTTTTTATTTAAAAAGGCCAAGTTAGTTTATCTGGCGCTCAATATACTAGATACAGTTAGGCCTCATGCTTCATACATCTGGAATTAGCAAACTAATGTGCTGGGGTTGGGAAAACATATATGTACCCATACTAGAATCTGTCAAAGAAAGCGGTACTCACATATAACAGTCATTCCATCTGTAATCCATACAGTCAAAAGACTGAAAGTATTCCAGTGAGGGAATTTTTTTTATTTAAAAAAGGCCAAGTTAGTTTATCTGACGCTCAATATACTAGATACAGTTAGGCTCATGCTTTCATACATCTGGAATTAGCAAACTAATGTGCTGGGGTTGGGAAAACATATATGTACCCATACTAGAATCTGTCAAAGAAAGCGGTACTCACATATAACAAGTCATTCCATCTGTAATCCATACAGTCAAAAGACTGAAAGTATTCCAGTGAGGGAATTTTTTTATTTAAAAAGGCCAAGTTAGTTTATCTGGCGCTCAATATACTAGATACAGTTAGGCTCATGCGTTTCATACATCTGGAATTAGCAAACTAATGTGCTGGGGTTGGGAAAACATATATGTACCCATACTAGAATCTGTCAAAGAAAGCGGTACTCACATATAACAGTCATTCCATCTGTAATCCATACAGTCAAAAGACTGAAAGTATTCCAGTGAGGGAATTTTTTTATTTAAAAAGGCCAAGTTAGTTTATCTGGCGCTCAATATACTAGATACAGTTAGGCTCATGCGTTTCATACATCTGGAATTAGCAAACTAATGTGCTGGGGTTGGGAAAACATATATGTACCCATACTAGAATCTGTCAAAGAAAGCGGTACTCACATATAACAGTCATTCCATCTGTAATCCATACAGTCAAAAGACTGAAAGTATTCCAGTGAGGGAATTTTTTTATTTAAAAAGGCCAAGTTAGTTTATCTGGCGCTCAATATACTAGATACAGTTAGGCCTCATGCTTCATACATCTGGAATTAGCAAACTAATGTGCTGGGGTTGGGAAAACATATATGTACCCATACTAGAATCTGTCAAAGAAAGCGGTACTCACATATAACAGTCATTCCATCTGTAATCCATACAGTCAAAAGACTGAAAGTATTCCAGTGAGGGAATTTTTTTATTTAAAAAGGCCAAGTTAGTTTATCTGGCGCTCAATATACTAGATACAGTTAGGCCTCATGCTTTCATACATCTGGAATTAGCAAACTAATGTGCTGGGGTTGGGAAAACATATATGTACCCATACTAGAATCTGTCAAAGAAAGCGGTACTCACATATAACAGTCATTCCATCTGTAATCCATACAGTCAAAAGACTGAAAGTATTCCAGTGAGGGAATTTTTTTATTTAAAAAGGCCAAGTTAGTTTATCTGGCGCTCAATATACTAGATACAGTTAGGCCTCATGCTTTCATACATCTGGAATTAGCAAACTAATGTGCTGGGGTTGGGAAAACATATATGTACCCATACTAGAATCTGTCAAAGAAAGCGGTACTCACATATAACAGTCATTCCATCTGTAATCCATACAGTCAAAAGACTGAAAGTATTCCAGTGAGGGAATTTTTTTTTATTTAAAAAGGCCAAGTTAGTTTATCTGGCGCTCAATATACTAGATACAGTTAGGCTCATGCGTTTCATACATCTGGAATTAGCAAACTAATGTGCTGGGGTTGGGAAAACATATATGTACCCATACTAGAATCTGTCAAAGAAAGCGGTACTCACATATAACAAGTCATTCCATCTGTAATCCATACAGTCAAAAGACTGAAAGTATTCCAGTGAGGGAATTTTTTTTTATTTAAAAAGGCCAAGTTAGTTTATCTGGCGCTCAATATACTAGATACAGTTAGGCCTCATGCTTTCATACATCTGGAATTAGCAAACTAATGTGCTGGGGTTGGGAAAACATATATGTACCCATACTAGAATCTGTCAAAGAAAGCGGTACTCACATATAACAGTCATTCCATCTGTAATCCATACAGTCAAAAGACTGAAAGTATTCCAGTGAGGGAATTTTTTTTTATTTAAAAAGGCCAAGTTAGTTTATCTGGCGCTCAATATACTAGATACAGTTAGGCCTGCGTTTCATACATCTGGAATTAGCAAACTAATGTGCTGGGGTTGGGAAAACATATATGTACCCATACTAGAATCTGTCAAAGAAAGCGGTACTCACATATAACAGTCATTCCATCTGTAATCCATACAGTCAAAAGACTGAAAGTATTCCAGTGAGGGAATTTTTTTTATTTAAAAAGGCCAAGTTAGTTTATCTGGCGCTCAATATACTAGATACAGTTAGGCTCATGCTTTCATACATCTGGAATTAGCAAACTAATGTGCTGGGGTTGGGAAAACATATATGTACCCATACTAGAATCTGTCAAAGAAAGCGGTACTCACATATAACAGTCATTCCATCTGTAATCCATACAGTCAAAAGACTGAAAGTATTCCAGTGAGGGAATTTTTTTATTTAAAAAGGCCAAGTTAGTTTATCTGACGCTCAATATACTAGATACAGTTAGGCTCATGCGTTTCATACATCTGGAATTAGCAAACTAATGTGCTGGGGTTGGGAAAACATATATGTACCCATACTAGAATCTGTCAAAGAAAGCGGTACTCACATATAACAGTCATTCCATCTGTAATCCATACAGTCAAAAGACTGAAAGTATTCCAGTGAGGGAATTTTTTTTATTTAAAAAGGCCAAGTTAGTTTATCTGGCGCTCAATATACTAGATACAGTTAGGCTCATGCGTTTCATACATCTGGAATTAGCAAACTAATGTGCTGGGGTTGGGAAAACATATATGTACCCATACTAGAATCTGTCAAAGAAAGCGGTACTCACATATAACAGTCATTCCATCTGTAATCCATACAGTCAAAAGACTGAAAGTATTCCAGTGAGGGAATTTTTTTATTTAAAAAGGCCAAGTTAGTTTATCTGGCGCTCAATATACTAGATACAGTTAGGCCTCATGCTTTCATACATCTGGAATTAGCAAACTAATGTGCTGGGGTTGGGAAAACATATATGTACCCATACTAGAATCTGTCAAAGAAAGCGGTACTCACATATAACAAGTCATTCCATCTGTAATCCATACAGTCAAAAGACTGAAAGTATTCCAGTGAGGGAATTTTTTTATTTAAAAAGGCCAAGTTAGTTTATCTGGCGTTCAATATACTAGATACAGTTAGGCCTGCGTTTCATACATCTGGAATTAGCAAACTAATGTGCTGGGGTTGGGAAAACATATATGTACCCATACTAGAATCTGTCAAAGAAAGCGGTACTCACATATAACAGTCATTCCATCTGTAATCCATACAGTCAAAAGACTGAAAGTATTCCAGTGAGGGAATTTTTTTATTTAAAAAGGCCAAGTTAGTTTATCTGGCGCTCAATATACTAGATACAGTTAGGCCTGCGTTTCATACATCTGGAATTAGCAAACTAATGTGCTGGGGTTGGGAAAACATATATGTACCCATACTAGAATCTGTCAAAGAAAGCGGTACTCACATATAACAGTCATTCCATCTGTAATCCATACAGTCAAAAGACTGAAAGTATTCCAGTGAGGGAATTTTTTTATTTAAAAAGGCCAAGTTAGTTTATCTGGCGCTCAATATACTAGATACAGTTAGGCCTATGCTTTCATACATCTGGAATTAGCAAACTAATGTGCTGGGGTTGGGAAAACATATATGTACCCATACTAGAATCTGTCAAAGAAAGCGGTACTCACATATAACAAGTCATTCCATCTGTAATCCATACAGTCAAAAGACTGAAAGTATTCCAGTGAGGGAATTTTTTTTATTTAAAAAGGCCAAGTTAGTTTATCTGGCGCTCAATATACTAGATACAGTTAGGCTCATGCGTTTCATACATCTGGAATTAGCAAACTAATGTGCTGGGGTTGGGAAAACATATATGTACCCATACTAGAATCTGTCAAAGAAAGCGGTACTCACATATAACAGTCATTCCATCTGTAATCCATACAGTCAAAAGACTGAAAGTATTCCAGTGAGGGAATTTTTTTTATTTAAAAAGGCCAAGTTAGTTTATCTGGCGCTCAATATACTAGATACAGTTAGGCTCATGCTTTCATACATCTGGAATTAGCAAACTAATGTGCTGGGGTTGGGAAAACATATATGTACCCATACTAGAATCTGTCAAAGAA
The DNA here is from genome assembly GCA_033119425.1 of Bufotes viridis. Lineage (NCBI taxonomy): Eukaryota > Metazoa > Chordata > Amphibia > Anura > Bufonidae > Bufotes > Bufotes viridis. The sequence continues at coordinate 135,355,953 of CM065593.1, read as the reverse complement.
AGCGGTACTCACATATAACAGTCATTCCATCTGTAATCCATACAGTCAAAAGACTGAAAGTATTCCAGTGAGGGAATTTTTTTATTTAAAAAGGCCAAGTTAGTTTATCTGATGCTCAATATACTAGATACAGTTAGGCCTGCGTTTCATACATCTGGAATTAGCAAACTAATGTGCTGGGGTTGGGAAAACATATATGTACCCATACTAGAATCTGTCAAAGAAAGCGGTACTCACATATAACAAGTCATTCCATCTGTAATCCATACAGTCAAAAGACTGAAAGTATTCCAGTGAGGGAATTTTTTTTATTTAAAAAAGGCCAAGTTAGTTTATCTGGCGTTCAATATACTAGATACAGTTAGGCCTCATGCTTTCATACATCTGGAATTAGCAAACTAATGTGCTGGGGTTGGGAAACATATATGTACCCATACTAGAATCTGTCAAAGAAAGCGGTACTCACATATAACAGTCATTCCATCTGTAATCCATACAGTCAAAAGACTGAAAGTATTCCAGTGAGGGAATTTTTTTATTTAAAAAGGCCAAGTTAGTTTATCTGGCGCTCAATATACTAGATACAGTTAGGCCTGCATGCTTCATACATCTGGAATTAGCAAACTAATGTGCTGGGGTTGGGAAAACATATATGTACCCATACTAGAATCTGTCAAAGAAAGCGGTACTCACATATAACAGTCATTCCATCTGTAATCCATACAGTCAAAAGACTGAAAGTATTCCAGTGAGGGAATTTTTTTTATTTAAAAAGGCCAAGTTAGTTTATCTGGCGCTCAATATACTAGATACAGTTAGGCCCATGCTTTCATACATCTGGAATTAGCAAACTAATGTGCTGGGGTTGGGAAAACATATATGTACCCATACTAGAATCTGTCAAAGAAAGCGGTACTCACATATAACAGTCATTCCATCTGTAATCCATACAGTCAAAAGACTGAAAGTATTCCAGTGAGGGAATTTTTTTTATTTAAAAAGGCCAAGTTAGTTTATCTGGCGCTCAATATACTAGATACAGTTAGGCCTGCGTTTCATACATCTGGAATTAGCAAACTAATGTGCTGGGGTTGGGAAAACATATATGTACCCATACTAGAATCTGTCAAAGAAAGCGGTACTCACATATAACAGTCATTCCATCTGTAATCCATACAGTCAAAAGACTGAAAGTATTCCAGTGAGGGGATTTTGCTTATAAAAATAATATATTTCATTGTGGTGCGAGTTGAATCGCAACAATGAAGAAAAATACTATTAAGGGACGAGGACGCGGTCGTGGTGGTGTCCGTGGAGCCTCTGTTGCTGGTAGAGGACGTGGCCGCTCGGCCCCAGGCGCACACAGTAGGGAACGAACTCCTCAACTAGCCGGCAGAATGTACCGCAATATCTCGTGGGGCCCAATGCCGCTCTTAGGGATGGTAAGGCCTGAGCAGGTACAGGCATTAATCGATTGGGTGGCCGACAGTGCTTCCAGCACGTTCACCACATGGTCTTCCACCCAGTCTTCTGCGGAAAGCGCACAGGTGGCACCTGAAAACCAAGCCCATCAGTCTGTCACATCACCCCCAAGCATATCAGGGAAACGGTCTGAGCCACAAGTTATGCAGCAGTCTCTTCTTCTGTTTGAAGACTCTGCTTCCAGGGTTTCCCAGGGCGTCCACCTAGCCCTTCCCCAGTGGAGGAAGACATACCATGCACTGACGCACAACCACTTATGTCTCCAGATGAAGAGGACATGGGAATACCACCACAGCAGAGTCACCGACTCTCTGATGATGACGAAACACAGGTGCCCACTGCCGCGTCTTTTGCAGTGTGCAGACTGAACAGGAGGAGGTCAGGAGGGAGACTGGGTGGAAGACGATGCAGAGGACGATGAGGTCTTAGACCCCACATGGACTGAAGGTCGTGGCGATGACTTTCACAGTTCAGAGGAAGAGGTAGTGGTGAGACCGAGACAACAGCGAAGCCAAAGAGGGAGCAGGGGGCCAAAGCAGACGAGCCGCCGCCCCAGAGTTCGCCTGCTACTGGACATCGCCAACAGGGACCCAGCCCCACAAAGGCAGCTTCAAAGAGTTCCCTGGCATGGCACTTCTTTAAACAATGTCCTACCGACAAGACCCGAGTGACTTGCACGCTCTGCCATCAGAGCCTGAGGCGAGGCATTAACGTTCTGAACCTCAGCACAACCTGCATGACCAGGCATCTACATGCAAAGCATGAACTGCAGTGGGGTACACACCTTAAAAACCAGGCACTCGCTGAGGCTCCCCTGCTCCCTCTACCGCTGCTGCCTCGGCTTCCGCCTCGAGAGGAATGTTGCCACCTGCCGAGCAGCAAACAGAGGATGTGCCACCGACACCACCACCACCGCCACCGTCAACTAGCGTCTCCACTATATCACACAGCAGCGTTCAGCTCTCAATATCTCAAACCTTAGAGAGGAAGCGCAAATTCCCCGAGTCACCCTCGAGCCCTTGGCCTGAACGCCAGCATTTCTAAACTGCTGGCCTTTGAAATGCTGTCATTCCGGCTGGTGGACACAGACAGCTTCAAACAGCTGATGGCCATGGCTGTCCCGCAGTATGTGGTTCCCAGCCGCCACTACTTCTCCAAGACAGCCGTGCCTTCCCTGCACATGCAAGTGTCCGATAAAATCAAGTGTGCACTGCGCAACGCCATTTGTGGCAAGGTCCACCTAACCACAGATACGTGGACCAGTAAGCACGGCCAGGGACGCTATATCTCACTAACTGCACACTGGATGAATGTAGTGGCGGCTGGGCCCCGGCGGACAGTTCCTTGGCGCACGTCCTTCCGCCCCTAGGATCGCAGGGCATCATTCTCTGCCTCCTGTAGCCTCCTCCTCCTACTCGGCTTCCTCCTCCACTGCTTCCACCAGCTCATCCGGTCAGCCACACACCTTCACCACCAACTTCAGCACAGCCCGGGTAAACGTCAGCAGGCCATTCTGAAACTCATATGTTTGGGGGACAGGCCCCACAGCGCAAAGGAGTTGTGGCGGGGTATTGAACAACAGACCGACGAGTGGTTTCTGCCGGTGGGCCTCAAGCCAGGCCTGGTGGTATGCGATAATGGGCGAAATCTCGTGGCAGCTCTGGGACTAGCCGGTTTGACGCACATCCCTTGCCTGGCGCATGTGCTGAACTTGGTGGTGCAGAGGTTCATTCACCACTACCCCAACATGTCAGAGCTGCTGCATAAAGTGCGGGCCGCCTGTGCGCGCTCCGCCGCTCACATCCTGCCGCTGCTCGCCTGTCTGCGCTACAGCGGAACTTCGGCCTTCCCGCCACCGCCTCATATGCGACGTGCCCACCCGGTGGAACTCCACCTTGCACATGCTGGAGAGACTGTGCGAGCAGCAGCAGGCCATAGTGGAGTTTCAGCTGCAGCACGCTCGCGTCAGTCGTACTCGCCGAACAGCACCACTTCACCACCAATGATTGGGCCTCCATGCGAGACCTGTGTGCCCTGCTGCGCTGTTTCGAGTACTCCACCAACATGGCCAGTGGCGATGACACTGTTATCAGCGTTACAATACCACTTCTATGTCTCCTTGAGAAAACACTTAGGGCAATGATGTTAGAGGAGGTGGCCCAGGTGGAGGAGGAGGAGGAGGATGAGGGCTCGTTTCTAACACTTTCGGGCCAGTCTGTTCGAAGTGGCTCAGAGGGAGGTTTGTTTAAGCAGCAGAGGACAGGTTCACAAGTCGCCAGCCAAGGCACTGTACTGGAGGACGAGGAGGATGAGGAGGAGGAGGTGGAGGGGGACGAGGATGACGCAAGTTCACAGCGGGGTGGCAGCCCAGGCCCATCACTGGTGCGTGGCTGGGGGATACGGTGGACGATGACGATACGCCTCCCACAGAGGACAGCTTGTCCTTACCCATGGGTAGCCTGGCCCACATGAGCGAATATATGCTCCAATGCCTGCGCAACGACAGCAGAGTTGCCCACGTTTTAACGTGTGCAGACTACTGGGTGGCCACCCTGCTGGATCCCCGGTATAAAGACAATGTGCCCACTTTAATTCCTGAACTGGAGCGCGACCGTAAGATGCGCGAGTACAAGCGCACGCTGATAGAGGCGCTCTTGAGAGCATTCCCACATGTCACAGGGGAACAGGTGGAAGGTGAAGGCAGAGGAGTGGCAAGAGGTCGCCAACGCAGCTGTGTCACGGCCAGCTCATCTGAGGGCAGGGTTAGCATGGCAGAAATGTGGAAAGGTTTTGTCTCCACGCCACAGCTATCTGCACCGACACCTGATACGGAACGTGTTAGCAGGAGGCAGCATTTCACTAACATGGTTGAACAGTATGTCTGCACACTCCTCCACATCCTGACGGATGGTTCGGCCCCATTCAACTACTGGGTTTCGAAATTGTCCACGTGGCCAGAGTTAGCATGTTATGCCTTGAGGTGCTTTCCTGCCCGGCGGCCAGCGCTTTATCTGAACGCGTATTCAGCACGGCAGGGGGCGCCATTACTGACAAGCGCAGCCGCCTGTCCACAGCCAACGTGGACAAGCTGACCTTCATAAAGATGAACCAGGCATGGATCCCACAGGACCTGTCCCTCCCTTGTGCAGAGTAGTCCTTATTAACTGCCTAAAACATGTCTTGTTGTGCTACGGGCCACTTCTTTATTTGATACAAATTTTATGAAACCCACAGTTGAATGAAACTCTTCTCTGTCTGGGCGCCGGGCCTAACCAGATGAAAGTGGCCGGTTAAACTAACGGGTGACATGAAGCCATAACCTCTGCCATGCTACCTCTGTCTTCTGTCTGGGTGCTGAGGCCTAAGTCAAATAAAGCGGTCTTCTGCTGTGCTGGGGGATATGAAGCTAATCTCTGACCTCTCTCCTCTGTCTGGGTCCAAAGGCCTAAATCACTGAAAGAGGCCTTCTCCTGTGGTGTGTGATATGATGCCAGAATATGTGCTGTGGGGCCTCTCTCCTCTTCCTGGGTGCAGGGGTCAAATAAACTAAATTGTGGCCTACTCCTGTGGTGGTTGATATGATGCCTGATTCTCTGATGTGGAACCTCTCTCCTCTGTTTGGGTGAAGGGGTCAAAGTAACTAAATGGTGGCTTCTCCTGTGGTGGCTGATATGATGCCAGAATATGTGCTGTGGGGCCTCTCTCTCTTCCTGGGTGCAGGGGTCAAAGTAACTCAATGGTGGCTTCTCCTGTGGTGGCTGATATGATGCCAGAATATGTGCTGTGGTGCCTCTCTCCTCTTCCTGGGTGCAGGGGTCAAAGTAACTAAATGGTGGCTTCTCCTGTGGTGGTTGATATGATGCCTGATTCTCTGCTGTGAAACCTCTCTCCTCCATCTGGGTGTAGGGGTCAAAGTCTTTCAAAGTCGCCTTCTCCTGTGCTGATTGATATAAAGCTGATGGTTGTGCCATCTGACATGGTTGCCAGGGTCTGATTCAATGGGGGCCTACTCCTGTGGTGGGTGATCTAAATGCCTGATTCTCTGCTGTGAAACCTCTCTCCTCCGTCTGGGTGTAGGGGTCAAAGTCTTTCAAAGTCGCCTTCTCCTGTGCTGATTGATATGAAGCTGATGGTTGTGCCATCTGACATGGTTGCCGGGGTCCCATTAAATTGTGGCCTACTCCTGTGGTGGTTGATATGATGCCTGATTCTCTGATGTGGAACCTCTCTCTCTGTTTGGGTGAAGGGGTCAAAGTAACTAAATGGTGGCTTCTCCTGTGGTGGCTGATATGATGCCAGAATATGTGCTGTGGGGCCTCTCTCCTCTTCCTGGGTGCAGGGTCAAAGTAACTCAATGGTGGCTTCTCCTGTGGTGGCTGATATGATGCCAGAATATGTGCTGTGGTGCCTCTCTCCTCTTCCTGGGTGCGGGGTCAAAAGTAACTCAATGGTGGCTTCTCCTGTGGTGGCTGATATGATGCCAGAATATGTGCTGTGGTGCCTCTCTCCTCTTCCTGGAGTGCGGGGGTCAAAGTAACTCAATGGTGGCTTCTCCTGTGGTGGCTGATATGATGCCAGAATATGTGCTGTGGGGCCTCTCTCCTCTTCCTGGGTGCAGGGGTCAAAGTAACTCAATGGTGGCTTCTCCTGTGGTGGTTAGTATGATGCCAGAATATGTGCTGTGGGGCCTCTCTCCTCTTCCTGGGTGCAGGGGTCAAAGTAACTCAATGGTGGCTTCTCCTGTGGTGGCTGATATGATGCCAGAATATGTGCTGTGGTGCCTCTCTCCTCTTCCTGGGTGCGGGGTCAAAGTAACTCAATGGTGGCTTCTCCTGTGGTGGCTGATATGATGCCAGAATATGTGCTGTGGGGCCTCTCTCCTCTTCCTGGGTGCAGGGGTCAAAGTAACTCAATGGTGGCTTCTCCTGTGGTGGTTAGTATGATGCCAGAATATGTGCTGTGGGCCTCTCTCCTCTTCCTGGGTGCAGGGGTCAAAGTAACTCAATGGTGGCTTCTCCTGTGGTGGCTGATATGATGCCAGAATATGTGCAGTGGTGCCTCTCTCCTCTTCCTGGGTGCAGGGGTCAAAGTAACTAAATGGTGGCTTCTCCTGTGGTGGTTGATATGATGCCTGATTCTCTGCTGTGAAACCTCTCTCCTCCATCTGGGTGTAGGGGTCAAAGTCTTTCAAAGTAGCCTTCTCCTGTGCTGATTGATATAAAGCTGATGGTTGTGCCATCTGACATGGTTGCCAGGGTCTGATTCAATGGGGGCCTACTCCTGTGGTGGGTGATCTAAATGCCTGATTCTCTGCTGTGAAACCTCTCTCCTCCGTCTGGGTGTAGGGGTCAAAGTCTTTCAAAGTCGCCTTCTCCTGTGCTGATTGATATGAAGCTGATGGTTGTGCCATCTGACATGGTTGCCGGGGTCCCATTAAATTGGGGCCTACTCCTGTGGTGGGTGATCTAAATGCCTGATTCTCTGCTTTGAAACCTCTCTCCTCCGTCCGGGTGTAGGGGTCAAAGTCTGTCAAAGTCGCCTTCTCCTGTGCTGATTGATATAAAGCTTATGCTTGTGCCATCTGACATGGTTGCCGGGGTCTGATTCAATGGTGGCCTACTCCTGTGGTAGGTGATCTAAATGCCTGATTCTCTGCTGTGTAACCTCTCTCCTCCGTCTGGGTGTAGGGGTCAAAGTAACTAAATGGTGGCCTACTCCTGTGGTGGGTGATATGATGCCTGGTTCTCTGCTGTGGGACCTCTCTCCTTTGTCTGGGTGCTGTGGTCAAAATAATAGTAAGTGACCTTCTCCATTGGTGGGTGACTTGAAGCCTGATTCTGTGCTATGGGACCTCACTCCAATTAATATTGTTTAATTTTTATTTATTTTATGTTAACTCATCATTTCCCTATCTACATTTGTTTGCAGGGGATTTAACTACATTTTGCTGCCTTTTGCAGCCCTCTAGCCCTTTCCGGGTGTGTTTTACAGCCTTTTTAGTGCCCAAAAGTTCGGGTCCCCATTGACTTCTATGGGGTTCGGGTTCGGGATGAAGTTCGGGTCGAGTTCGGATCCCGAACCCGAACATTTTTCGAAAGTTCGGCCGAACTCGTCGAACCCGAACATCCAGGTGTTCGCTCAACTCTAGTGGTGAAGTCTCTTAACATCATTTTGCCTTGGATAGTGACAGGAGGCAAGAATCGCAGAGGATCATACAAGCTGTTTATGGTGGACAGAACTCTTATGCGTGTGAAGGACTTTTCTTACTTGCTGATTTGGAAGGTGAATTTGTATGACTTTAAATCCCAGAGAAAACCGAGGCTCCGCTGCATGGGAAGAGAGTTGGTGCTAAGATCCAAGTCCTTTAGATCGCTTGAATGGTCTTGGGTAGAGTTGAGCGGACACCTGGATGTTCGGGTTCGAGAAGTTCGGCCGAACTTCACAATAATGTTCGGGTTTGGGATCTGAACTTGACCCGAACTTCACCCTGAACCCGAACCCCATTGAAGTCAATGGAGACCCAAACTTTTGGGCACTAAAATGGCTGTAAAATAGCCCTTAAACATACAAAAGGCAATATAAGGGACTTGAGCAGCCAGGAAAAAAATTTTTTTTTTCCTTCACTGAGCTACAAAATAGGATAAGGCTGATCTCCCTGGCTGGCTGGCACACATGCAGTACACTGCAGTGGCTAATATGGCCGCCGAGCACCACCTCAGTAACAAATGGATTGCAAAAAAAGATTTCCCTTGCAGTGGCTGGGTACAGAAATGTTGGATTGCTGAAGCTCCCTCCCTCTCTATTTGCTGTATCTTGTGGATTAAAGTAGCACAGGTTCTTCTGATTTCTGACCTATTCTGTCCCTGATCACGGCACCAGCATCCTCTCCAAAAGCTTAAATTAGCAGAGTGACATGCGGCAGTACGTGACTCCAGCTTATAAAGAGGCTTGGTCACATGCTGCACTCAGCCAATCACAGCCTTGCCATAAGTAGGCATGGCTGTGATGGCTTCTTAGGGCAAGAAGTAAAACGCTTGCTGATTGGCTGCTGTGCAGCCCTTCAGAAAGCGGGAATAAATCGGCGAACAACGGACCCAAACTTTTTTGAAAACAGTTCGGGTTCGCTCAACTCTAGTCTTGGGGTAAGAAAGCCTCCATTAACTCATGGCTGTGGGAGGCGATTTTGTGCAACCTTAAATTAGATAGAGCGAGCATTTCTTGGGCCCTTTTTACGAGACTGATTGTGGTCTCGTTCGTGGGTGTGGATTTTAAGCAGTCGTCCACATGGAAATCATTTTTCACAAAGGATATGACATCTAATCCATACTTTGTTTCACCCTTTCGGGCTGAATGTTTGAGACCGTAGATAGTGACTGCAGGGGAAGGACTGTTTCCGAAGATGTGCACTCTCATTCAGTACTCTACAATGTCTTCATCGGGGTCGGTGTTGCAGTACCAGAAGAACCTAAAGTAGTTTCTATGTTCTTCTTTGATGAGGAAGCAGTGGAACATCTGTTGTATGTCGGCCATAAATGCTACGGAACCTCTGCGGAAGCAAAGAAGTACCTCTAGAAGTTAGTTGTTGAGGTCTGGACCAGACAGTAAGACATCATTTAGCGAGACGCCTTCGCACCTGGCATTCGAGTCCAATACTACTCATTTCTGCCCTGGTTTTTAGGATAATACACGCCAAATATGGGTAAGTACCAACACTCCACGGAGTCTTGGAGCTTGGGTGCCATTTCTGCATGGTTGTTCTGGAATATTCTCTCCATGAAGGTAAAGAAATGTTCTTTCGTCTCTGGTGTCCTCTGAAGTTTGTACTTGAGGGAGATAAATCAAACTGAGAAGTTCTTTGTTGTTAGGTAAGCGTTGTCTCCGGGGTTTAAATGGTGAAGGTACGACCCAGCTTTTTGACTTGTCTTTTACTATTCCTTGATCCATGATATCCAAGAACAGCCTGTCTTCTATGGACTTTGCAACCCTGTTGTCTTCTCTTGTCCTGTGGAAGATTGTGCACCCTAAGTGATTTTGCTCACCATCACAGGCGTGGTCTTCACAGGAGGGATCTGTGAAAGAACAACGCACAGGAGCTCTGTGTGGCAATTCTTTTATCAGGAAACTACTGTGTCATGGCTGAAATACGGAAGGACGTCCATTTTCTAGTGTATTGGTGAGCATACTGTTGATGCTTGTGTGCTCCTCCTAGACAGACGTCTAGACTGTCCTCTAGCATTGTGAACTCACAGTATGTCTCCCCCCGTTCGGCTGGTTCAGAGCACCGTTGTTTTGGTGAGCGAGTTGTAATCTCGCAACGGGACAGAGATGCCATTTTTTTGCTGTGGGCGTCTCCTTTTCCTTTTCAGGAAACTTCTACCAGCTTAAAAAATCTAGCCAAAGTGACCCATGCCTGTATTTTGCGTTATGAATTCGCATTATGTGATTTTTACACTGCCAATTTTTCGCAATCAAGAGAATTATCTCGAATACAAATATTCGCGAATATATGACGAATATTCTACTGAATATTTATGAAAAATCGCAAATTAGAATATTGTCCCTGCCGCTCATCACTATCCAGTATAATGGGCAGGGACAAGCAGGTCTGACCATCTATGGACTCCACCTTGTACCCCGTTGCTTTCCTCCCCGCCATCTCAACGGTACCTGCACATGTCCTTAAGGAGTAGAGAGAACAGGGCCCTACGATGTTGAAGGTGTTGAAGAAGGTGGATTTAACTAAAGACCTGTTGCTTTGAACATCTAAGATTGCGTATACCTTGATCGCCTTATCTCGGTGACCGCCCGGATAAACTCTGACAAGGCAGATTTTTGAGTAGGACTTTACTCCTGTGAGTCCTTCACAGTTCTCAGTAAAGTGAGAAATGACTACTGTGGTGTCTATGTCAGTGTCTATCTGCTTCCCATCATGCCTACGTCCAGGGTGTAAAGCCATGTTGTGTTCTGTGCTACTGAAATCTGCGCATGACACACTGACCTTACAGTTCGTGGCGAAGTGCAATGTTGTAGTGCAGCACCTCAAGCAGATGTTGTTTTCTTTGAGGAATTCTTTGCAATTCTCTAAAGACTTCTGCCTGAAGGCTCTGCATTTTAGTGGAGAATGTGGTTTCTTATGCAGGGGGCATTCTTTGGTAAGATCTTTGTGTTTGTTCTCTTCTTGAGAAGACTTAAACGACCTGTAAGGAGAATTTGTGGAGGCAATGTTAGTTTTGTGGACTGCCTCTGGTGTTTTATGAGGTTTGACACTAAGGGTAGTGGGACATGGCAATGTAAAGTCAAAACTGGGATCACTTCTGATCCTTGCCTGTTGAGTAACGAAGTCTACAAATACCATAAAGGGGGTATACTTACAAAATGGTACATTATGAACCTGCTTATAAAGAAAATCCACTTCTCCTGTAGGTTATAAGGGAGTTTTTGGACAATCCGGTTGACACCTCTGGTGGTGTCCAGGAATACTAGCCAGATCTTCTTCTCCTTGAGCAACCTGTAACTCTATTAACAAGTCGCTGAGTTCCCTGATCTTCTGGTGACCCCTACCCACTATTCTGGGAAAATTATCAATTCTCTTATATAAAGCATTTTCTATAGCTTCTATTGAGCCATTACACTCCTCAAGTCTTTCCTACACCATCTGTAGGCATTTGCCCGGATAGTTTATGGTAATGTCTCTGATTCTTTTGGCGTGTTCAGCAGACTCGCTTCCGAGCCACTTTACCAAGGGATCTAACTCCTCACTATAGCAAAGATCTAGGTCTCTTATGGCATTCTGGAAGGAGGCTCACCATGCCTGTAGTTCTCGGGGCGATCGGTGAACTCTATAAGTCCTTTCGTAACCAGTTCCCGTTTAGCAAAGAACTTAGCAAAGGCCATGGCGGCCTGGTTGGCACCTATACTACCTGGTGTGTTGTTGTTATGCTGCATTTGCAGTGTATCACCATACCTTTTAGGGGTTTCTGACTGTGGGCAGTCTGTATAATACCAATTTGATGTGAAGGGTGTCTATTTAAGTCGAAGCAAAGGTTGTAGCTTTTGTTCTGTAGGGCGGTAGCTGAGGTCAGCACTGCCTTGTCGTATACCATCCTGCTTGAGGTAGTGTGGTTTAATGTAGGATCTTTGGCACTCTGTATAAGCTGGCTGATATATTGAATCATAGTCGTCATCTGTCTTTGGATGCTGATGGACGTATTCTGAGACACGCTGTGTTGGATCTTGTTCATCTAGGTCTGGCCCAAGTACTTGGCTGTGGTTCTCGGATTCAGGGAACTCCAAGGCTTCTATGTACTTTGCTTTGGCTATTGTGGTGCCACTTCTTTCTCTGCGGCTAGTCTTTCCAGTGACACTTGCAGGAGTACTCTCTCCTTTTCTATTGATGCTTGATGGCGTACTCTGTCTTCTTCCAATGAAGCTTGCAGGCGTACTCTCTCCTTTTCCATTGTCGCTTGCACGCATGCTCTTTCTGTTACTTGATCTGCTTGCCTTAGCATTAGTTGCATCTCTTGTGCAGCAAAGGAAGACCTTACTTTTGCAGCCTCAGCTCACTTTTGCTGGCTGCTTAATGTCTCTGTGCAGACTCGGTAGTCTAGGTAGAAATGGACTTTAGCATGGTCTGGAATGTGCTGCACTTGCTGAGGGCTGCTCTTTAACTTCTTGTGACTATATGGCAGTCACTGCAATCTTATACGCAGGACTGTGTGTGTGACAGCGGCTCCGTGTAGCCAGATCCACGATCGCTGGTGACTAGCATCTGCTTTACTGTTCTGTCTTTATACACATTAATACAGTGTGCAGTCTGACATTCAGTATAAACCATTCCTGTCTTCCAAATAAGAGGACTGTTTTCTGTAGTCTAACTTGTTTATTGGTCAACAGGATTGGGAATTGGTAAAACTATAAGAATACAAATAACATGTATAAGTATAAAGCATATAAAATGGCATGTACAGCAGAAAATCATAGAACAACATGTACTACAACATTACATTAACTCTGAGCACATGTCCAAAATGGCTGTCGATACATAGAACCGCATATCTAGTTATCTAACAGTCATAACATGTACCCTGAGACAATTATAACTAACTAAACAGCTCTGCATAACACAGTGTCCCTAAAACAAAGATAGATCTCACTAACCAGATATACTTGCACAAAGATGGTGGGGTTAAAGAAGGAGAAATGCAGGAGACAGCTATGCTGATGTCCTGTAACATAGAGACTGAAAACTGGGCTTCTCTTTCCCAGAATGCATAACACTCTCACAATGATTTGCACCTCCCATAAATACAATAATCTTTATTAACAAGAAACACAAGTGTAATACGTTTTTATCACTGCTAGATGGTGCTGTTACCTAACTAATAACTACAGAATACAGCAGATGGGATCTGTAATGATACTGAAATAAATCTCCCTGTGCTGGGACAGAACACTTTGTGACAGGAAAAACAAAATGTAATACAACTTACACTGCTATATATTGCTATAACCACATTAAACACTTCAGAATTATCCTGATTCTGGCAGAATGAAATATAATAATTTTCTAACCCTGCTGGGCAGAACAGAGATGTAGGAACAAGCTATATTTATACTCTGCTCAGAAGCCCTGGGCAGATGGGTGGGAAGTGCTCGATCTAAAGGAGGGAAAAATAAGGTGAGATTGTGAATTGGATGGCTTACTCCTATCAGTCACAGCAGGATGACTTGTAGGTGACTTTTGAGACTGACACCATGCAGTGGAGCAAGGGGTCACAGCATTCCTTCTGCTCCCCCTCTTTGCAGCCCCAGAGAAGCCTTTCAGTTTCATACTCCCTGTCTTCATGGCCCCCTCCTTGTGGGGTGCCTTTTTTTTTTAAAGAAGAGGCAACAAAACCCCACCATGTCCTATGGCAGATAGTCAATAGAGTCTTCCTGTTTATGATGTGTGTGAGAGTAGTCATTGTTTGGACTGCTCTGAGGAGGAGGTTCAGGGGTTGGTGAGGAACCTCATGCATACTGTAGTTTGTATTGGTGGTGGCATTAGTAATAGTAGTATATATAGCCACAGTATTGATGGTGGGGGCATAGCCAGTGGTATTTGTGGAAAATAGAGAGAAGAGAGTAGGGAGAGGACCAAGGAGCCCCCCATGACTAATCACAGTTTAATAAAAGTGTCGGGGAGGGTGAGGATGTGTGTTGGACAGGATCTGGGAGCTGGATACTGAGGAGGAGGTAACAAACTGATGAGGAGGCCGGTGGCAGTGCCAGCAATAAAAAGCAGAAGCAATGTAGAGCCACACCCTCTCAAAGAACTGCCAGATCTGCTTCGGGAACTTGTGATGCCACTGATACTGTGGGTGCAACAGGGCCAAAACCTGCCACAGCTAAGCCAAGCTCTGCTGCTGTGAAGTCCCATCTAAATGTTTTTCTTCACACTTGCAGAAGACTACAGTATTGCACTGTGCAAGATCTGCAAGTGTGAAATATGCATAGGCACCACAGCTCATTTTAACCACATGAAGCATTCATCACTAGTGTTGAGCGAACAGTTCGAGAATCGTTCGGGTCCGTACCGAATTTTGGGGTGTCCGTGACACGGACCCGAACCCGGACATTTTAAAAAAAGTTCGGGTTCGGGTCCGGTGTTCGTCGATTACTTCCCGCTTTCTGAAGGGCTGCACAGCAGCCAATCAGCTAGCGTTTTACTTCTTGCCCTAAGAGCCCATCACAGCCATGCCTACTAATGGCATGGCTGTGATTGGCCAAGTGCAGCATGTGACCCAGCCTCAATTTAAGCTGGAGTCACGTAGCGCCGCACGTCACACTGCTCTGACTAGTGTAGGGAGAGGATGCAGCTTCTGTGAGGGCGAGATAGGCAGGGATAAAGAAGTGATCTACCTTTCTACACCTGTGCATCAGAACAACTCAGCTGAGCTGTTCACTGAAAGTCACTATTTTGTTGAAACTGGCCAGAGCGATTTTTACTGGCACATGTAACTGGGCTGACCGGTGGTGGCCATTTTGGGACTTGTGGTGCGCCAGCACTTGCTGCCACAGAGTGTAAACCAAAGCTCCAAAGAAGTTAAAAATCTACACCTGTGAATCAGAACAACAGCGATTCAGCTGCTCAGTCAAAGTCAATTTTTTTTCTGGCTGGGCAGACTGTTTTCTGGCACATGTTACTTGGCTGATAGGCGGCGGCCATTTTGGGACTTGTGGTGCTACAGCAAAAGCTGCCACAACGTCCATTAATCTAATGTAATAGTCGATTTTTTCATAGATATAATACATCAGGGGTTTGTGTCACCCATACTAACTGCAAAGATATTTAATATATCAGTGGTGAAACTGAAAGTAACCCACTTGGATAGCAAATCCCATGAATGTGCTGTTCCAGCTAGGCTAGCCAGTGCCACTACTTTGTCCAATACTGTCAGCCAGAAATATTTTTTTTTTTTATGTGCCAGAAATATAAATTAGAAAAAGCTTTCACCGTAATAATAAAATTATTCTGGTGTTAGACCAGAAGAAGCACTCCTGTTGTAATTAATACTGTAAAAAGGCTTAGGCAATATTTCTCCCAGTGTGGGAAATTTATCTAGCAAAACTAGCATTTTAACAATTCTGGTGTTCTGAAATACCAGCAGTCCTCTTGTAATTAATACCGCCAAAAGGCATTATTGTCCAGTGTTGTAATTTTGCTGAAAAAAAGGCCAATTTAATCAATCTGGTGTTTGTTAGACCAGAAAAACTCGGCCTCACGTTTTCACTCCTCTAAAAAGGAATTATATTTCCCCGTGTGGGGATCTATGTACCAAAACTAGCATTATAAAAAATCTGGTGTCCAATTAGCAGCAGTGTTCTTGTAATTAATACCGCCAAAAGGCATTATTGTCCAGTGTTGTAATTTTGGTGAAAAAAAGGCCAATTTAATCAATCTGGTGTTTGTTAGACCAGAAAAACTAGGCCTCACGTTTTCACTCCTCTAAAAGCAATTATATTTCCCCGTGTGGGGATCTATGTACCAAAACTAGCATTATAAAAAATCTGGTGTCCAATTAGCAGCAGTGTTCTTGTAATTAATACCGCCAAAAGGCATTATTGTTCAGTGTTGTAATTTTGCTGAAAAAAAGGCCAATTTAATCAATCTGGTGTTTGTTAGACCAGAAAAACTAGGCCTCACGTTTTCACTCCTCTTAAAAGCAATTATATTTCCCCGTGTGGGGATCTATGTACCAAAACTAGCATTATAAAAAATCTGGTGTCCAATTAGCAGCAGTGTTCTTGTAATTAATACCGCCAAAAGGCATTATTGTCCAGTGTTGTAATTTTGCTGAAAAAAAGGCCAATTTAATCAATCTGGTGTTTGTTAGACCAGAAAAACTCGGCCTCACGTTTTCACTCCTCTAAAAAGGAATTATATTTCCACGTGTGGGGATCTATGTACCAAAACTAGCATTATAAAAAATCTGGTGTCCAATTAGCAGCAGTGTATTTGTAATTAATACCGCCAAAAGGCATTATTGTCCAGTGTTGTAATTTTGCTGAAAAAAAGGCCAATTTAATCAATCTGGTGTTTGTTAGACCAGAAAAACTAGGCCTCACGTTTTCACTCCTCTAAAAAGCAACTATATTTCCCCATGTGGGGATCTATGTACCAAAACTAGCATTATAAAAAATCTGGTGTCCAATTAGCAGCAGTGTTCTTGTAATTAATACCGCCAAAAGGCATTATTGTCCAGTGTTGTAATTTTGCAGAAAAAAGGCCAATTTAATCAATCTGGTGTTTGTTAGACCAGAAAAACTCGGCCTCACGTTTCACTCCTCTAAAAGCAATTATATTTCCCCGTGTGGGGATCTATGTACCAAAACTAGCATTATAAAAATCTGGTGTCCAATTAGCAGCAGTGTTCTTGTAATTAATACCGCCAAAAGGCATTATTGTCCAGTGTTGTAATTTTGCTGAAAAAAGGCCAATTTAATCAATCTGGTGTTTGTTAGACCAGAAAAACTAGGCCTCACGTTTTCACTCCTCTATAAAGCAATTATATTTCCCCGTGTGGGGATCTATGTACCAAAACTAGCATTATAAAAAATCTGGTGTCCAATTAGCAGTAGTGTTCTTGTAATTAATACCGCCAAAAGGCATTATTGTCCAGTGTTGTAATTTTGGTGAACAAAAGGCCAATTTAATCAATCTGGTGTTTGTTAGACCAGAAAAACTAGGCCTCACGTTTTCACTCCTCTAAAAAGCAATTATATTTCCCCGTGTGGGGATCTATGTACCAAAACTAGCATTATAAAAAATCTGGTGTCCAATTAGCAGCAGTGTTCTTGTAATTAATACCGCCAAAAGGCATTATTGTCCAGTGTTGTAATTTTGGTGAACAAAAGGCCAATTTAATCAATCTGGTGTTTGTTAGACCAGAAAAACTAGGCCTCACGTTTTCACTCCTTTAAAAAGCAATTATATTTCCCCGTGTGGGGATCTATGTACCAAAACTAGCATTATAAAAAATCTGGTGTCCAATTAGCAGCAGTGTTCTTGTAATTAATACCGCCAAAAGGCATTATTGTCCAGTGTTGTAATTTTGCAGAAACAAAAGCCAATTTAATCAATCTGGTGCTTGTTAGACCAGAAAAACTCGGCCTCACGTCTTCACTCCTCTAAAAAGGAATTATATTTCCCCGTGTGGGGATCTATGTACCAAAACTAGCATTATAAAAAATCTGGTGTCCAATTAGCAGCAGTGTTCTTGTAATTAATACCGCCAAAAGGCATTATTGTCCAGTGTTGTAATTTTGCTGAAAAAAAGGCCAATTTAATCAATCTGGTGTTTGTTAGACCAGAAAAACTAGGCCTCACGTTTTCACTCCTCTAAAAAGCAATTATATTTCCCCGTGTGGGGATCTATGTACTGTGAGACAGTGACAGGAAAAGTGATTGATGGCAGGTATTTTTCCCCCAGAATCCTGTCATATGCTGCTTAGCTCCAGGGATTGCCCAGTATGTAGTGGAAAGCTCATGCTTTCCTGAGGTGGCTTTGTGGAAAAGCCAGTATAGGGCCTGGAGTTTTGGATTGGGGAAGAGTGGGCGGGTTCCCCAATCCACAGTCCACTTCTGACAAGTGTGGGCTGCCTGATTAGCTGCACCTGTAGCACTTGCATAAAGATGCAGGATCAGAGTGAGCAAGGGAGATCTGGAACTGACATGCTGCTGCATGGGAGTGTGCATCTGTGGTGAACTACAGAGCTGACCAAACCGTACCTAGGACAGTGAGTACGATACTGTTAGTCAGCGCTCAGACGAGCAGGTTTTGTTTTGTATTTTACCTGAGATGTAAAGGCCGTATTTTCTTTTTGCTGCTGATACCACAATAAAGTGGAACTTTGTTGGACTTAACCCTGTGTGTCACTGTCTCTGACTGTCCGCCAGCAGGGCAATCCTGCCTCTATCAAAAGCTAATTCCCACAGTACCAAAACTAGCATTATAAAAAATCTGGTGTCCAATTAGCAGCAGTGTTCTTGTAATTAATACCGCCAAAAGGCATTATTGTCCAGTGTTGTAATTTTGCTGAAAAAAAGGCCAATTTAATCAATCTGGTGTTTGTTAGACCAGAAAAACTCGGCCTCACGTTTTCACTCCTCTAAAAAGGAATTATATTTCCCCGTGTGGGGATCTATGTACCAAAACAAGCATTATAAAAAATCTGGTGTCCAATTAGCAGCAGTGTTCTTGTAATTAATACCGCCAAAAGGCATTATTGTCCAGTGTTGTAATTTTGCTGAAAAATAGGCCAATTTAATCAATCTGGTGTTTGTTAGACCAGAAAAACTAGGCCTCACGTTTTCACTCCTCTAAAAGCAATTATATTTCCCGTGTGGGGATCTATGTACCAAAACTAGCATTATAAAAAATCTGGTGTCCAATTAGCAGCAGTGTTCTTGTAATTAATACCGCCAAAAGGCATTATTGTCCAGTGTTGTAATTTTGCTGAAAAAAGGCCAATTTAATCAATCTGGTGTTTGGTAGACCAGAAAAACTAGGCCTCACGTTTTTACTCCTGTAAAAGGAATTATATCTCCCGTGTGGAATCTATGTACCAAAACTAGCATTATAAAAATCTGGTGTCCAATTAGCAGCAGTGTTCTTGTAATTAATACCAGAAAAAGGAATTATATCTTCCAGTGTGGGAATTTTGGGGCTAAAAATAATATATTTTATTGTGGTGCGAGTTGAATCGCAACAATGAGGAAACATTCTATTAAGGGACGAGGACGCGGTCGTGGTGGTGTCCGTGGAGCCTCTGTTGCTGGCAGAGGACGTGGCCGTTCTGCCTCAGGCGCACAAAGTAGTGAAACAACTCCCTCAAGTAGCCGGCAGAATTTACAGCGATATTTGGTGGGGCCCAATGCCGTTATGAGGATGGTAAGGCCTGAGCAGGTACAGGCATTAGTCGATTGGGTGGCCGACAGTGCTTCCAGCACGTTCACCACATTGTCTTCCGCCCAGTCTTCTGCGGAAAGCGCACAGGTGGCACCTGAAAACCAAGCCCATCAGTCTGTCACATCACCCCCATGCATATCAGGGAAACTGGCTGAGCCTCAAGTTATGCAGCAGTCTCTTCTTCTGTTTGAAGACTCTGCTCCCACGGTTTTTCAGGGGCGTCCACCTATCCCTTCCCCAGCGGTGGAAGACATTTCATGCACTGACGCACAACCACTTATGTATCCAGATGATGAGGACATGGGAATACCACCACAGCAGAGTGACCGAGTGTCTGATGATGACGAAACAAAGGTGTGCACTGCCGCGTCTTATTGCAGTGTGCAGACTGAACAGGAGGAGGTCATGGAGGAAGACTGGGTGGAAGACGATGCAGAGGACGATGAGGTCTTAGACCCCACATGGACTGAAGGTCGTGCCGCTGACTTAAATAGTTCAGAGGAAGAGGCAGTGGTGAGACCGAGACAACAGCGAAGCCAAAGAGGGAGCAGGGGGCAAAAGCAGAACAGCCGCCGTCCAGAGAGTTCGCCTGCTATTGACCAGCGCCAACAGGGACCCAGCACCCCAAAGGCATCTTCAAGGAGTTCCCTGGCATGGCACTTCTTCAAACAATGTGCTGAGGACAAGACCAGAGTGGTTTGCACGCTGTGCCATCAGACCCTGAGGCGAGGCATTAACGTTCTTAACCTGAGCACCACCTGCATGATCAGGCATCTACATGCAAAGCATGAACTGCAGTGGAGTACACACCTTAAAAACAAGGAACCCGCTCTGGCTCCCCCTGCTCCCTTTAGCGCTGCTGCCTCGGCTTCCGCCTCGAGAGGAATGTTGCCACCTGCCGAGCAGCAAACAGAGGATGTGCCACCGACACCACCACCACCACCGCCACCTAGCGTCTCCACTATTTCACACAGCAGCGTTCAGCTCTCCATCTCTCAAACCTTTGAGAGGAAGCACAAATTCCCACCTAGTCACCCTCGAGCCCTTGGCCTGAATGCCAGCATTTCTAAACTACTGGCCTTTGAAATGCTGTCATTCCGGCTGGTGGACACAGACAGCTTTAAACAGCTGATGGCCATGGCTATCCCCCAGTATGTGGTTCCCAGCCGCCACTACTTCTCCAAGACAGCCGTGCCTTCCCTGCACATGCAAGTGTCCGATAAAATCAAGTGTGCACTGCGCAACGCCATTTGTGGCAAGGTCCACCTAACCACAGATACGTGGACCAGTAAGCACGGCCAGGGACGCTATATCTCCCTAACTGCCCACTGGGTAAATGTAGTGGCGGCTGGGCCCCAGACGGAGAGTTCCTTGGCGCACGTCCTTCCGCCGCCAAGGATCACAGGGCATCATTCTTTGCCTCCTGTAGCCTCCTCCTCCTACTCGGCTTCCTCCTCCTCCTCCTCTGCTTCCACCAGCTCATCCAGTCAGCCACACACCTTCACCACCAACTTCAGCACAGCCCAGGGTAAACGTCAGCAGGCCATTCTGAAACTCATATGTTTGGGGGACAGGCCCCACACTGCGCAGGAGTTGTGGCGGGGTATTGAACAACAGACCGACCAGTGGTTGCTGCCGGTGGGCCTCAAGCCCGGCCTGGTGGTGTGCGATAATGGGCGAAATCTCGTGGCAGCTCTGGGACTAGCCGGTTTGACGCACATCCCTTGCCTGGCGCATGTGCTGAATTTGGTGGTGCAAAAGTTCATTCACAACTTCCCAGACATGTCAGAGCTGCTGCATAAAGTGCGGGCCGTCTGCGCGCGCTTCCGGCGTTCACATCCTGCCGCTGCTCGCCTGTCAGCGCTACAGCGGAACTTCGGCCTTCCCGCTCACCGCCTAATATGCGACGTGCCCACCCGGTGGAACTCCACCTTGCACATGCTGGAGAGACTGTGCGAGCAGCAGCAGGCCATAGTGGAGTTTCAGCTGCAGCACGCACGTGGTCAGTCGCACTGCGGAACAGCACCACTTCACCACCAATGATTGGGCCTCCATGCGAGACCTGTGTGCCCTGTTGCGCTGTTTAGAGTACGCCACCAACATGGCCAGTGGCGATGCCACTGATATCAGCGTGACGATACCAATTCTATGTCTCCTAGAGAAAACGCTTAGGGCGATGATGGAAGAGGAGGTGGGCCAGGGCCAGGAGGAGGAGGAGGAGGATGACGGGTCGTTTTTAGCACTTTCAGGCCAGTCTGTTAGAAGTGGCTCAGAGGGAGGTTTTTTGCAACAGCAGAGGGCAGGTACAAATGTGGCCAGCCAGGGACCACTACTGGAGGACGAGGAGGATGAGGAGGAGGTGGAGGAGGATGAGGATGAAGCAGGTTCACAGCGGGGTGGCACCCAGCACAGCGCAGGCACATCCCTGGTGCGTGGCTGGGGGGATACAGAGGATGATGACGATACGCCTCCCACAGAGGACATCTTGTCCTTACCTCTGGGGAGCCTGGCACACATGAGCGATTACATGCTGCAGTGCCTGCGCAACGACAGCAGAGTTGCCCACAGTTTAACGTGTGCTGACTACTGGGTGGCCACGATGCTGGATCCACGGTACAAATACAATGTGCCCACTTTACTTCCTGCACTGGAGCGTGATAGGAAGATGCGCGAGTACAAGCGCACACTGGTAGACGCGCTCCTGAGAGCATTCCCAACTGTCACAGGGGAACAGGTGGAAGGCCAAGGCCAAGGCAGAGGAGGAGCTAGAGGTCGCCCACGCAGCAGTGTCACGGCCAGCTCATCTGAGGGCAGGGTTAGCATGGCAGAAATGTGGAAAAGTTTTGTCTCCACGCCACAGCTAACTGCCCCACCACCTGATACGGAACGTGTTAGCAGGAGGCAACATTTCACTAACATGGTTGAACAGTACATCTGCACACAACTCCACGTACTGACGGATGGTTCGGCCCCATTCAACTTCTGGGTTTCCAAATTGTCCACGTGCCCAGAATTAGCATGTTATGCCTTGGAGGTGCTGGCCTGCCCGGCGGCCAGCGTTTTATCTGAACGTGTATTCAGCACGGCAGGGGGCGTCATTACTGACAAACGCAGCCGCCTGTCCGCAGCCAACATGGACAAGCTGACGTTTATAAAAATGAACCAGGCATGGATCCCACAAGACCTGACCCTCCCTTGTGCAGAGTAGTCCTTAATAACTGCCTTAAACCATGTTGTCTTGTGCTCCTGGCCACTTCTTCATTGAAAAATCAATTTTTGAAATTAAGTAGGATCTTGGGGTGCAACCCAGAGTTGAATGAACCTTCCCTCTGTCTGGGTGCCGGGGCCAAAGTACATGAAAGTGTACTTCTCCTGTGCTGGGTGATATGAATGTTATACTTGTGCTGTCTGACATGTCTCCTTTGTGTGGGTGCAGGGGGCCAAAGTCACTGAAAGCGGCCTTCTCCTGTGGTGGCTGATATAAATGCCTGATTCACTGCTGTGGGACCTCTCTCCTCTTTCTGGGTGCAGGGGTCAAAGAAACAAAAGGTGGCCTACTCCTGTGGTGGTTGACATGATGCCTGATTCTCTGCTGTGGGACCTCTCTCCTCTTTCTGGGTGCAGGGGTCAAAGTCTCTAAAAGTGCCCTTCTCCTGTGGTGGTTGATGTGAAACTGATGCTTGTGCTATCTGACCTGTCTCCTCTGTGTCGGTGCTAAGGCCTAAGTCACTGAAAGCGGCCTTCTCCTGTTCTGGCTGATATAAATTCCTGATTCTCTGCTGTGGGACCTCTCTCCTCCGTGTGGCTGCAGGGGTCAAAGTCTCTGATAGTGCCATTCTCCTGTGGTGGTTGATGTGAAACTGATGCTTGTGCTATCTGACCTGTCTCCTCTGTGTCGGTGCTAAGGCCTAAGTCACTGAAAGCGGCCTTCTCCTGTTCTGGCTGATATAAATGCCTGATTCTCTGCTGTGGGACCTCTCTCCTCCGTGTGGCTGCAGGGGTCAAAGTATCTGATAGTGCCATTCTCCTGTGGTGGTTGATGTGAAACTGATGCTTGTGCTATCTGACCTGTCTCCTCTGTGTCGGTGCTAAGGCCTAAGTCACTGAAAGCGACCTTCTCCTGTTCTGGCTGATATAAATGCCTGATTCTCTGCTGGGTGGTCGATGCGAAACTGATGCTGCTATCTGACCTGTTCCTGTGTGTCTGTAGGGCCAAAGTCTCTGAAAGTGCCATTCTCCTGTTGCTGGCTGATGTGAAATGCCTGATGCTTGTGCTATCGGACCTGTCTCCTCCGTGTGGTGCAGGGTCAAAGTCTCTGAAAGTGCCATTCTCCTGTGGTGGTTGATGTGAAACTGATGCTTGTGCTATCTGACCTGTCTCCTCTGTGTCGGTGCTAAGGCCTAAGTCACTGAAAGCGGCCTTCTCCTGTGCTGGCTGATATAAATGCCTGAATCTCTGCTGTGGGACCTCTCTCCTCTTTCTGGGTGCAGGGGTCAAAGTCTCTAAAAGTGCCCTTCTCCTGTGGTGGTTGATGTGAAACTGATGCTTGTGCTATCTGACATGTCTCCTCTGTGTCAGTGCTAAGGCCTAAGTCACTGAAAACGGCCTTCTCCTGTGCTGGCTGATATAAATGCCTGAATCTCTGCTGTGGGACCTCTCTCCTCTTTCTGGGTGCAGGGGTCAAAGTCTCTAAAAGTGCCCTTCTCCTGTGGTGGTTGATGTGAAACTGATGCTTGTGCTATCTGACCTGTCTCCTCTGTGTCGGTGCTAAGGCCTAATTCACTGAAAGCGGCCTTCTCCTGTGCTGGCTGATATAAATGCCTGAATCTCTGCTGTGGGACCTCTCTCCTCCGTCTGGGTGCAGGGGTAAAAGTCTCTCAAAGTGGCCTTCTCTTGTGCTGGGTGATGTGAAGCTGATGTTTGTGCCATCGGACATGGTTGCCGGGGTCCCATTAAATGGTGGCCTACTCCTGTGGTGGGTGATCTAAATGCATGATTCTCTGTTGTGAAAACCTCTCTCCTCCGTCTGGGTGCAGGGGTCAAAGTCTCTCAAAGTGACCTTCTCTTGTGCTGGGTGATGTGAAGCTGATGTTTGTGCCATCTGACATGGTTGCCGGGGTCCCATTAAATGGTGGCCTACTCCTGTGGTGGGTGATCTAAATGCATGATTCTCTGCTGTGAAAACCTCTCTCCTCCGTCTGGGTGCAGGGGTCAAAGTCTCTCAAAGTGGCCTTCGCTTGTGCTGGGTGATGTGAAGCTGATGTTTGTGCCATCTGACATGGTTGCCGGGGTCCCATTAAATGGTGGCCTACTCCTGTGGTGGGTGATCTAAATGCATGATTCTCTGCTGTGAAAACCTCTCTCCTCCATCTGTGTGCAGGGGTCAAAGTCTCTCAAAGTGGCCTTCTCTTGTGCTGGGTGATGTGAAGCTGATGTTTGTGCCATCTGACATGGTTGCCGGGGTCCCATTAAATGGTGGCCTACTCCTGTGGTGGGTGATCTAAATGCATGATTCTCTGCTGTGAAAACCTCTCTCCTCCGTCTGGGTGCAGGGGTCAAAGTCTCTCAAAGTGGCCTTCTCTTGTGCTGGGTGATGTGAAGCTGATGTTTGTGCCATCTGACATGGTTGCCGGGGTCCCATTAAATGGTTGCCTACTCCTGTGGTGGGTGATCTAAATGCATGATTCTCTGCTGTGAAAACCTCTCTCCTCCGTCTGGATGCAGGGGTCAAAGTCTCTCAAAGTGGCCTTCTCTTGTGCTGGGTGATGTGAAGCTGATGTTTGTGCCATCTGACATGGTTGCCGGGGTCCCATTAAATGGTGGCCTACACCTGTGGTGGGTCATCTAAATGCATGATTCTCTGCTGTGAAAACCTCTCTCCTCTGTCTGGGTGCTGGTCCAAAATACATGAGAGTGGCCTTCTCCGATGGTGGTTGATATGACGCATGATTCCTTGCTGTGGGACCTGTATCCTCTGTCTGGGAGCTGGTCCAAAATAAATGAGAGTGGCCTTCTCCGGTGGGGGTTGATATGACGCATGATTCCTTGATGTGGGACCTCTCTCCTCTGTCTGGGTGCTGGTCCAAAATACATGAGAGTGGCCTTCTCCGGTGGTGGTTGATATGACGCATGATTCCTTGCTGTGGGACCTGTATCCTCTGTCTGGGTGCTGGGCCGAAATAAATGAGAGTGGCCTTCTCCGTTGGTGGTTGATATGAGGCATGATTCCTTGCTGTGGGACCTATCTCCTCTGTCTGGGTGCTGGTCCAAAATAAATGAGAGTGGCCTTCTCCGGTGGGGGTTGATATGATGCCTTATTCCTTGATGTGGGACCTCTCTCCTCTGTCTGGGTGCTGGTCCAAAATACATGAGAGTGGCCTTCTCCGGTGGTGGTTGATATGACGCATGATTCCTTGCTGTGGGACCTGTATCCTCTGTCTGGGTGCTCTGCCGAAATAAATGAGAGTGGCCTTCTCCGGTGGAGGTTGATATGACGCCTTATTCCTTGATGTGGGACCTCTCTCCTCTGTCTGGGTGCTGGTCCAAAATACATGAGAGTGGCCTTCTCCGGTGGTGGTTGATATGAGGCATGATTCCTTGCAGTGGCACCTGTATCCTCTGTCTGGGTGCTGGGCCGAAATAAATGAGAGTGGCCTTCTCCGTTGGTGGTTGATATGACGCATGATTCCTTGATGTGGGACCTGTATCCTCTGTCTGGGTGCTGGTCCAAAATACATGAGAGTGGCCTTCTCCGGTGGTGGTTGATATGACGCCTTATTCCTTGCTGTGGGACCTGTATCCTCTGTCTGGGTGCTGGTCCAAAATACATGAGAGTGGCCTTCTCCGGTGGTGGTTGATATGAAGCATGATTCCTTGCTGTGGGACCTCTCTCCAATTGATATTGGTTAATTTTTATTTATTTTATTTTATTTTAATTCATTTCCCTATCTACATTTGTTTGCAGGGTATTTACCTACATTTTGCTGCCTTTTGCAGCCCTCTAGCCCTTTCCGGGAGTCTTTTACAGGCTTTTTAGTGCCCAAAAGTTCGGGTCCCCATTGACTTCTATAAGGTTCGGGTTCGGGATGAAGTTCGGGTTGAGTTCGGATCACGAACCCGGACATTTTCCGGAAGTTCGGCCGAACCTCTCGAACCCGAACATCCAGGTGTTCGCTCATCTCTATTCATCACCTTTCTCAGTGGGAAAACAGTCTGCTTTGAGGCAAAAAGGCTGCATCCATGGGCTTTACTCTACTGTCTTTCTCATTATCATCATCACTTACTGTGTCTTCTGCCCAGACTCCTCCTCTGCATCGTCGCCAGCAATTAATAACAGACAGTGTGGCCAGGAAACAACTCTACATACCCAGCAATCCGATGGAGTGCAAGCTTGAAGGGCCTCAGTCAGCATGATCAATCCTATCAAACCTTGCACAGTGGCTGATGATTAATATGATACCATTCTCTTGTCTAAAGAAGGGGAAATCCAGCTTCTAAAAATCTGATCCTTTAATCCAGAAATCAAAAACGTTTTCCAAACACAGGATAAAAGTACACGGTCTACATGTTTCGGACACTCAGATTACGGTCCTTACTCATGACACGTGCACATGATAGAGATCACTCCATATAAACCTATACTCTTCCCACTTAAAAGGAGGGGGCAGGTGGTTTGGCTCACCTGGAGTGAAAATTGAGACAGCCACCAACAATTAACCCTTAACATGACAAACACACGAGAATGAAATACCCTAAATAAGATACCATAGGCATATGGCATAAGAAATATATAAATACTGACATTAATGGCAGGAGCAATAGGTGACATCAATATTGTAAGATTAAATCTTGTCTCCTATTCAATCCTTTAGGAACACAGGTACTGAGCTCATACATCCAAAAAACTTCTTTTATATATTTTGCCTCTGATACAAAGGCGTCAGTGCTTGAGCAATTGCGTCTAATAGCTCAAATAGTTCACCTTTGGGTATATTCTTTCTGATATGTGGAGGATGACATTGCTTCATCACCTACTAGTGTAAGATGAAGAAAGGAAATAGTATTTGCGTCTAAATATAGGCTGAATAAAAGGGAACTGCAGCAACTGTTGAGGTAGTCCTTGAAACTGGAGATATATTGAACATCATCTGACCAAATAAATAACAAGTCATTGATATATCTTCCAAACCATTTTATGGCATGGAAAAAGGGGTTAAGATCAGTATACAGAAATTGCTTTACCCACCAGGCCATGTAAATGTTCGCAATGGATGGAGAGAGTTTCGCCCCCATTGACACTCCGGAGATCTGCAAATAAAGCTGGTTATTAAACATGAAGTAATTGTGCTTCATAAAAAATATCCACTGCTGTGCAGATAAGCTCCTGGAAAGTCAATGTGTAGTCACTGTATACTTGAAGAAACCACTGCAGTGCCACAGTTGCTTTATCATGCGCTATATGTGTATATAGAGAGACTACATCTGCAGTGATCCGGGTGTAGCCCTTTTTCCACTGAAAATCCATAAATGACTGTAAGACTCTCTTAGTATCTTTAATGTAAACAAGGATGGATGAAATCAAAGGTTGCAGAAGGGAATCCACCCACTCACCAAAACACTCAGAATAAGCACCTATGCCAGCAACAATAGGTCTCATGGGTGGGGGGGAAACCCTTCTTATGTACTTTAGGAAAAGCATGAAAAATGGCAGTAAAGGGATATTTAACATGCATATAATCTATCTCTTTCTGAGACAAAATACCAAGAGAAAACCCTTTTTGTAATATTTGTAGTAGGAGTTTCTGATATATAGGAAGGGGGTCCTGAGCCAGTGGATGATAGGTGGTAATATCCTCCAACATTGAGAACACTTGCATTTTATAAACCTGGCGGTCTAATAACACGACAGCCCCCCTCCCCCTTATATGCTCTTCTCACTACTAAATCAGATCTTTTTTTTTTAGTTCATTAAGTGCACTAAATTTATTAGCGTTCATATTGTTAGTGCATATTTTATCTTCCCTTTTAGAAGAATTATAGGTATTTTTCTTTTTTAGTGCAGTGAGATAGTTTTTAATCTTTATTGGTTACTCTGAAGTGAGCTAATGAATTAACGCATCCCTCAGACCTCTGTTCACACTGCAAGTGTTGGAGATAGGAGATATGAGTGAGGTCATTAAAGTCCATGGGGTGGTGTATCTCATCCTGGTTTCGTTTGCTTTCCTGTGGTTGTTCTTTGATATTTTCATCTGTTATTCCTTGAAAGTGTTTTTTAGCAGTAAGATTACGTGCAAGGCGGTTTACATCAAGTAATGTTTGGTATAGATCAAAATGCTGAGTGGGACAGAAGGATAGTCCGCTTTTTAATACACTCAATTCATCCTGCGACAAAATGGAGGCAGTTAGGTTAATGACTTGAATGTATTCTACTCCTTCTTGTTGCGGGATGGGTATCGGCGATTTCCTTCTGTGCTTCCTCCCTGCCCGCTGTTTTTTGAGGAGGATCTTTTATATTGTCAAAAGGTTGATGCAATGGTGTTATCTTCTGCAGCTTTTGATTGAGATATTTTTACACCTGTATCAGTGGTTGAATCCGAAGATTCTTGTTCAGTGTTCCTGAATGAGACCCTTGAGGAATATCTCCTCCTTGACTTAGATCTTTTTTTCAGGATAGATCGCGGAGTGTTTGATTTTGCTTCAGGCCAGGAGAGTATACTGTGTTAGTTTTATAATCAACTATGTTGTTCTGTTTCAACTCCATTAAATGGGTTTTCAATTTATTTAACTTTTCTTTCAGCTTATCATTGAGTTCACAGAAGCTGGATTTCTCTGTATGGACGGAGTGAGTTCTGAACAGTCATGATTTTCTCTCTTGTTTCATTGAGCGCTTGTTGCTCATATTTGATAATCAATTCCTTTTGTTTGAGGGAACATTCTGAAAGGATATCCTGCCATTCTGTCAGAAATATTTCAGAGTAAATCACTGTAGTTTTTTTACGAATTCTCAGTCCCCTTGGAATCATATTCCTTTCTACATATTTTTTTAGGGCCGTCGAATCCCACCAAGTTCGCATCTCTTTGCATAGTAGTTTTTCAAGAGAGAGCATGGTGACCTTTATGTCTAGTCGTTCCTGTGTGGTGGGGTCAGATTTGTTAAAAAGGGCATCCATTTTATCCATGCGGTCTTGTAATTCCTCAAATGACCGGAGTGCTGTATGTGCCATAATCAGACCCAACAATGGAAAACTTAATCAGGACAAATGATAGTAGGAGAAGATAGGGAGGGCACACAGTCCAAGTGAATAATCACAGTAAAAAGGAAAAGTCTTTTGCAGCACTCACCTATCTCTAGTTTTCAGATGCACGGATATTGCCTGGACTCGGCTACCAATGAAATTCCAAAGAAGGGGAAATCCAGCTTCTAAAAATCAGATCCTTTATTCCAGAAATCAAAAACGTTTTCCAAACACAGTATAAAAGTACACGGTCTACATGTTTCAGACACTCAGCTTACCGTCCTTACTCATGACACATACTCAGTGCACATACTGAGCCCTAGTCTCTTTTATGATCGCCTCACTACAAAACCTAGCTGGCTTAAATCCACTGGAAGTTACAAATGTGGACACAACAAATGTATTTTTTGCAATCATATGCAGGTGAGCACCACATACAATTCCACAACCAATGGTACTACTTACAAAAAAGGGTCATATTTAACCCCTTAAGGACGCATGACGTACTGGTATGTCATGGTTCCCGAGTCCTTAAGGACCCATGATGTACCAGTAAGTTATATCTTTAAAACGAGAGTGTGGCGCAGCAGGGGTTAATAGGAACAGGATGTCACAGGATGCGGTCATGTGATTAAAAAGTCTGATTAGTAAAAGTAAAAAAAAAGTTAAAAAAATACAGTACAGTACACTATATGGTGTACTGTAGTACTGTACTGTATTAAAAAAATTATTAGTAAAAAAATAAAAAAACATATCACTGAATAAAAATTAAAAAAATAAAATACACTACACATATTAGGTATCACCGAGTCCATAAAAACCTGCTCTATAAAAATATATGACCTAACCCCTCAGTTAAATACCGTAAACCCAAAAAATTGTGTAAAAAAAGCCATTTTTGTCACCTTACATCACAAAAAGTGTAATACCAAGCGATCAAAAAGGCACCTGCCTCTCAAAATAGTAGCAATCAAACCGCCATCTCATCTCGCAAAAAATGAGCCCCTACATAGAACAATGGGCAAAAAAAATTTAAAAATATGGTTCTCAGACTATAGAGACACTAAAAAATTATATATTTTTTCTCAAATGCTGTTATTGTGTTAAAGTAAAATAAATTAAAAAAAAGTATACATATTAGGTATCTCCACGTCCATATTAACCTGCTCTCTAAAAATATCACATGACCTTACCCCTCAGGTGAACACCGTACAAAAAAAAAATGGTGTAAAAAAAGCCATTTTTTGTAATCTTACTGCTGACGTTTACCCCGGGCTGTGCTGAAGTTGGTGGTGAAGGTGTGTGGCTGACTGGATGAGCAGGTGGAAGCAGAGGAGGAGGAAGCCGAGTAGGAGGAGGAGGCTACAGGAGGAAAAGAATGATGCCCTGCGATTCTTGGCGGCTGAAGGACGTGCGCCAAAGAACTCTCCGCCTGGGGCCCAGCCGCCACTACATTTACCCCTTGTGCAGTTAGGGAGATATAGCGTCCCTGGCCGTGCTTGTCCACGTATCTGTGGTTAGGTGGACCACGTGGCTGTGGCAGAATAGCCATGTCCTCTCCCAGCACCAGAGGGTCCACTAACACCACCACGTCCCTTACTAGATGTTTTCCTCATTGTTACCGTTCACCAAGCACCACAATAAGAAAAAAAATATTTGGCCCAATGTATTGATTTTAAATTCAGGCCTTTTTTTATCTTCCTATTTATTTATGTACCGTATTACACTAATCCAAGCACAGCAGTAACCACTGATTTAGGGGAATATCAATTGTAGGCCTAGTATTTTGGCCCTGGATGAAAGGTATCCTTTTATGGACAGATTTACACTTGGAAGAGCACAGTAGCTTGTGAAAAAATATGTAGGATTATGCCTTCAGCAATTGTATTTTAACACTTTGTGTAATATACCCTTTAACGGACAGAAATACAATGGGAGATGCACAGTAGCGTGTGAAGTTATTGAGGATGACCCTCTCAGCACTTGTATATACACCTTGAGTGTAATATACCTTTTTACGGAGAGATTAACACTTGGCCTGCAACAGCTGGAACACCAGATTCAGGGTATTGCTATATTGGCAAGTGAATTTCACCCCAGAACAAAATCTATCCTTTGACGGATACTATTAAACTTGTCTAGTCACAGCTGGAACACCAGATTTACTTTATTTCTATTTTGGCAACTGAATTTCACCCCAGAAAAAATAAACCCTTTTACAGAAAGATTTAAACTAACCCTGCAACAGCTAGAACAACAGTTTCACTGTATTTCTATTTTGGCAATTGAATTTCACCCCAGAAAATTATCTATCCTTTGCCGTACACAATTAAACTTGTCCAGCCACGGCTAGGACACCAGATTTACGGTATTGCTATTTTGGCAATTGAATATCACCCCATAAAAAATATATATCCTTTGCCGTACACTATTAAACTTGGCCAGCCACTGCTGGGACACCAGATTTACGGTATTGCTATTTTGGCAATTAAATTTCACCCCAGAAAAAAATATATCCTTTGCCGTACACTATTAAAATTGGCCAGCCACAGCTGAAACCACTGATTTATGGTATTGCTATTTTGGCAATTGAATTTCACCCCAGAAAAAAATATATCCTTTGCCGTACACTATTAAACTTGTCCAGTCACAGCTGGAACACCAGATTTACAGTATTTCTATTTTTGCAACTGAATTTCCCCCCAGAAAATAATATATCATATATCCTTTGACTGACACTATAAAAAACTTGTCCAGTCACAGCTGGAACACCAGATTTACAGTATTTCTATTTTTGCAACTGAATTTCACCCCAGAAAATAATATATCCTTTGATGGACACTATGAAACTTGTCCAGTCACAGCTGAAACCACTGATTTATGGTATTGTTATTTTGGCAATTTAATTTCACCCCAGAAAAAAATATATCCTTTGCCGTACACTATTAAACTTAGCCAGCCACAGCTGAAACCACTGATTTATGGTATTGCTATTTTGGCAACTGAATTTCACCCCAGAAAAAAATAAGTCCTTTGCCGTACACTATTAAACTTGGCCAGCCACAGCTGAAACCACTGATTTACGGTATTGCTATTTTGGCTATTGAATTTCACCCCAGAACAAAATATATCCTTTGCCGGACACTGCTGGGACACCAGATTTAGGGGATTGCTATTTTGGCAATTAAATTTCACCACAGAAAAAAATCTATCCTTTGCCAGACAGCAGACAGTATTACACTTGGCTAGCCACAGCTGGAACACCAGATTTAGGGGATTGCTATTTTAGCAATTGAATTTAACCCCTTAATAAAATATAGAAATTTCTATCCTGAGTTTCTAGAGGTGACAATAAGCTTAGCCAAGCCCATGATGTAGGATACTTGGTGCTTGGTGGCATCTTGTGCTGATGCACCACAAGACACAAAATGGCCGCCGATCAAAGTGACAGAAAAACGCTCTGTGCAGCCTAAAAACCAGTGAGCAATTAACTAGCAGAAGTTGAATGATTCACAGCTGTAGATCGATCACTTCATTATGTGTTTTTGCTGACTTTTCCCTGTCTAATCTCTCCCTCACAGAAGCTGCATCCTCTCCCTACACTAATCAGAGCAGTGTGACATGCGGCGCTACGTGACTCCAGCTTAAATAGAGGCTGGGTCACATGCTGCACTTGGCCAATCACAGCCATGCCATTAGTAAGCATGGCTGTGATGGCTTCTTAGGGCAAGAAGTAAAACGCTAGCTGATCGGCTGCTGTGCAGCCCTTCAGAAAGCGGGAAGAAATCGCCGAACAACGGACCCGAACCTGAACTTTTTTTAAATTGTTTGGGTCCGGGTCCGTGTCCCGAACACCCCAAAATTCGGTACTAATCCGAACTATGCTTGAACTGTTCTCTCAACCCTAATTACTATTTATTATAGAAATAAAGGGATTGAAACTTGGAAAATTGCAAATTTTTCCAAATTGTCGTTAAATTTTGTATTTTTATGAACAAAAATGAATTTTTTTGACTCCATGTTACCAGTGTCATGAAGTACAATATGTGACGAAAAAACAATCTCAGAATGGCCTGGATAAGTAAAAGCATTTAAAAGTTATCACCACATAAAGTGACACTGTTCAGATTTGCAAAAAATGGCCGGGTCCTTAAGGTGAAATACGGCTGAGTCCTTAAGGGGTTATACTGTAACACTCAGTTTGCTATTTACCTTTTTACATGCACCATATGTAACCTCCAATATGTGGGATGCACATCTAATGCTATAAAAACAAGAGTGCATAAACACATTTCTGATATACCGCACTGCAAGACATGGAATGTCTCAGCAGTCAGTGCACACTTTGTGGTAACGCACCAAAGCAGCATATCAGGTCTCTACGTACAGGGAATTGAAAGGGTAACTGCACCAATAAGGGGAGGAGATGACAAGAAAAAACTTTTAAACAGAGAAGTTTTTTGGATGTATGAGTTCAGTACCTGTGTTCCTAAGGGATTGAATAGGAGACAAGATTTAATCTTACAATATTGATGTCACCTATTCCTCCTGCCATTAATGTCAGTATTTATATGTTTTATGCCATATGCCTATGGTATCTTTTTTAGGGTATTTCATTCTTGTATGTTTGTCATGTTAAGGGTAAATTGTTGGTGACTGTCAAAATTTTTACTCCAGGTGAGCCACATCACCTGCCCCTCATTTTGAGTGGGAGAAGTGTAGGTTTATATGGAGTGATCTCTATCATGTGCACTTGTCTTGAGTAAGGACTGTAATCTGAGTGTCTAAAACATGTAGACCGTGTACTTTTATCCTGTGTTTGATAAACGGTTTTGATTTCTGGAATAAAGGATCAGATTTTTAGAAGCTGGATTTCCCATTCTTTGGAATTTCATTCGTAGCCGAGTCCAGGCAATATCTTCGCATCTAAAAACTGGAGATAGTTGAGTGCTGCTAAAGACGTTTCCTTTCTTTTGTCTGTATGTTAACCAGTTGCAGAGATTAGAGATACATTTTTATTCATATGCAAATGAGCACATTGGAGCACCAGGGGGGGTAGCTAAATCCGTGGAGCACAGCTTTTATAACACATCTGTGCTCTGCATACTTCCCCCTCCCCTTGATTGTCAGGGCTAGACATTAGCATGCTGAGTGAAGAGTGTGTCCTAGAGCTGTGCCATGGCATGTACATATCATATACACTTCTTACTATAGCCTTGCCATGTTGAGGATAGAGGTTGCCTATGCTTAGAAAGCTAATACATATTACTGATTTATTCACAATATATGATTATAAAGAATGGCATACAGAAGAAATATATTTTAGAGAAGAATTCAAATTTAAGAAAGTCGTAGAAATGGGCTATATTTTCCACAACTAAGTGGTACAGCAACAACTGCACTGACAGTAACTTGGCCAGGTGGGAGTTCAACTTGCACACAAACTAATTGCTAGTAGTGAACACTTTTCCCATGGCCACACATTCCGTTATGGATGTATCACAATGTTTGAGAGGACAAGTAGTAAGAGCAGAAATAGAACCAGCTGATGATTACGGGAAGAAGGACAGACTTGTTCTGATTCAGAATGCTGGCCAGTTTTATTTTCCCACAGGATCTGGTGATGCTACCTCATGTGCTGCAACAGAGCTCTGGTACCTATGTTTGAATGCTCATGGGTATTTTAATCCTAAAGATCATGTTTGAATTCCCATAGGTTATTTTAATCCTGCAGATCGTGCATTTGGCTGTGGTTTTGTGTGCCATCCGTATAGAGAAAAAACACAATAAGGAGGTCTGGCACATTTTGACCCTTAGTCCACAGTATCAGCAGCCTCACCAGTTCCCAAGCTGACCACAACAAGGGGGAAAAAAAGGTTCCCCACTAGGAGGAGGCAGTGAAGACAGAGAGGATCCAACTGAAACTGAGATGCTTCTCTGAGGTTGCAAGGAGGAGGGGGAGCAGGAGGAATGCTGTGACCTCTGACTTCAAAGCATGGTGTCACACTCAGAAGTGACATCTACATCATCCTGCTGTGACTGAGACAAAGCCAGGGAGAACTGCCGCCAGTGGGGCCAAGGCCGCACGCCGGGGGTCTGCTGTTTTATAGAGCATACAACTGGCACTAGTGTCCGCTACTGGCATTATTGCTGGTTGTGGTCTTTTAATCCTTCGGATGCCGTGGTCATGCAGTGAGGATCAGAAAAGCCCAACTGTGTATGTAGCAGCCCCTGTCCTCCTATGTGATGGCACCAGAGATGGTACACAGCATTGAGGTGAGAAAACCGTCCACAAAGAAATAAAATTGAGGGATCCACAACAGGGATGACCAAATTAGGGTCCCAACATTGTCCCTAGGGCATGAATGCTTGCCCTGTCTCCCCCTGTGCTCAGCTCACAGGACAAGGACGGAGACCACACGGGATGAGGCTTTTATAGGACTGTGACATCACAGGGAATGGCTGTCTGCGGAGTTCCTGGTTGCACGGCATTATGGGTGATCTTGCATTCCCGGCCTTCTTACTTTCACATTGTAACATTTACAGCCGCCATTTTAGGAAAACCTGATTAGTTACCACAAAGCACAAGGAAATTCGGTTTTGTTGCAAATTGAAGTTTTCCTAAACTTCGGACTGAATTCCGCTTTGAATGTTTTGCTTCGCTTAACACTAGTGTTCCCTAACATGGGTATAATGCACTTAAATGCTGTGACGAAAGCACCTTTGTCACTGGGAGTTGGAGAGGCTTTCTTGCCAGCCTCTTGTCCTGTGACTATGGTCCCTGGGACACTATTTGGGCATATTGGATTTTAAAGGCACTGTTTCTGCCCCTTGGACTCTTAACTGGAACAATTTTGGACATGGGACCAAGTGCGCGGTGGGGCAAATATAAGACTTTAAGGAAATTCCTGAACCCCTGAACCGATCTGGGTGATTTTTGGATAGATTGTTCACCCAGATCGAGGCTATCAGGGGATGTGACTTTTATGAGGATATGTGGTGGTTTGGGGTGTTTTTTGTGTTTTGGGGGAAATTGTGTGTTTGCTGCCTGTGAGTGATTTAGTTAGTCCATTGTGTGTGTGTTAAATATATCACAGACAATGCCATTGTGTTGTTGATTGTGTCACAGGCAGGGGTGGGGGTTGTGTATAATTGGATAAGACAAAATAAGCGGCTCACCCGATACCCCGCAATGGAAAGGTGCACTCCCTTGGTATCACCCAGGACCAAAAAGAAGATAGACAGAAAATGTAAATGTAAGGGGGCACTAAATTATCTGGGTAATGTGGACAGCAGAAACAGTAAAAAGGTAAAAAAAGGTAAAAAATATTATTTAATGCTCAAAAACCAAACAACTAAAAGTGCCTTCACTTTAAAGTTCTCGCTAGTGGTAACACCGTGGCTGGTAGTTAGTCCATATGGAACTTAGTCCAAAACTACAGAATATAAGGAAAGGACTGGGTACATTACTGCTCTCCTTCGTTCAGGGTTTCCCCGCCGATCCACCAAACACGGCGTCCCGTGTGGTGCGGTCTGAACGTAGCGTCCCACGTGACCGGTGGCGGCTCACGTGACTTAGGTAAGTCACGTGATCAGCGTGATGATCCGTCTGAAAACAAATGATGCAGCGTAGAATCACCAGAGGTAAGAAGTATTAGCAGGGAGCTATTGGTTTCATTCAGAGTCCCAAAGTCCTTCGTCCCAGCTTATCACACACACCGCTCAGACGTGTTTCGGGGACTACACCCCTTCTTCAGTGGCCGTGTGTGCAAGCTGGAGGTACCTGTATTTATACCCATGATTCCACTACATGAGTTGCTGGGATTGTGGGCAGCCAAAAGATGAGGAACGGATCGGAACAATACTCAATCCAGATCCGATTAGATCCCACAGTCACCAAGCGTAATTACTGCATTACTGAGGCCATAATGTTATACTGACTGTGCATTATTAATGATACGATACCATACCCTAAATAAACAACACTAATCCCAACTTTACCTGATTAATGCATTCCCACCCGTCCATATTATGGACAATTTAAAATGTGGCAAGCATATATATTTGTATAAAGAATTTTTTTAATATTGTTTTTTAACCATGTTGATTCTATTATGTGTCTACTGTGGTGAAATATAGTGTGGTCCGTAATGGCTCCATGCAACTACAATGTACAGATATCGCATTAATAACGCACCAATAACGCATGGGTACATGTATATATGGCCCTGCTATATTAACATAAAAGTATTTTTATATAGGCAATTTTTTTTATATTTTTTGTATTTTTTTATGACTATATCAACGATTTTTATACTTTTTGGTACTACTGTTATTAACCACAATAATGATTACTATGACTACAGTGAAGGGATGCATGATTGGGCTACAGGGAGAGAGGTGAGACAAGACCTGCCATCTTTAGTGACACTGAAGTGGGAGCTGGAACAGGATTGCCAATACTTCCTCAACTCAATTCGGCCCCAATATACACTGCAGGAGAGCTGGGTGGCAGTCCCAAACCTACAACCCCACAGCTGGGAAGACCCGACTGAAGTATCCCCTGCTTTACTACCAGCTGCGGAGGTAGGGGACCTCATAGACTGGTCCTGGGAGGACCCCCAGTCGGCAGGTGGAGAAGGGACCGAGGTCTCTCTACCGGCCCTACAGGGATGCTGGACGGTTGGCCCAGATCTCCAACAGCAGCCGGAGGTTAGGGAAGTAGGGACAGTTGGTTC
The DNA here is from genome assembly GCA_033119425.1 of Bufotes viridis. NCBI lineage: Eukaryota > Metazoa > Chordata > Amphibia > Anura > Bufonidae > Bufotes > Bufotes viridis. The sequence goes on along the minus strand of CM065593.1, from coordinate 135,318,047 downwards.
TGCTCCCCAGCGGCAGTATGTTTTGCAGTGAGAGGAGAACATCGTCTCCCTTCCCCAGCGGCAGTGTATCTTGAAGGGAGAGGAGACAACCGGTCTCTCTCCCCAATCACAGGGGTCAGCACCCCTAACTCCGATGGTGCAGATGGGACCACGTTCTCTGCATCAGACCTACAGGGATGCTGGCAGCCAGCCTAGATCCCCAACTACAGCCAGCGTTACACGGAGTCCAGACAGTCTGTCTGACTCCCCAGCGTGAACTAACTATACAGGGAGAAGAGACAACCGGTCTCTCTCCCCTGCGGCAGACAGGATTTCAAGGAGAGGAGTTTGTCAGTCCCTCGTCCCAGCAGCAACTGCTCAACACAGTCCTGGGGGTAGTGGAGGAGACGTTAATACTCACTAATCCCCTTCCAGCAGAAGAGGTGGCATCCGGCAGAGCACTGCTAGCCTCTGCCCTACCCGTTCCCTTGATCCAGAGCCTGCTTGCAGGTTATCCCAGCAGAAGCACCGCCACCAGGGCAGAGTGCAGTTGGCCTCTTCCCACCATGTACCTATAGCTCCATGCCTGGGAACACAGGGGAGATCAGGGGCAGCAGACGTACCCTCTGCAGCCTAGGACAGACCCAACAAAGCTGGGCACCCGAGAACTACAGATGAAGTACTTGGCTGTGGGCGGGCTTCTCGATTAACTCAGGTACTGACCGACAGAAGGACTGACCCGAACTTGACCCGAACTCGAACCCGAACCCCATTGAAGTCAATGGGGACCCGAACTTTGGTGCACTAAAATGGCTGTAAAATAGTCATAGTTAGGTGCTAGAGTGCTACAAAAGGAAGAACAATGGGGATTAGAGCAGGACAATTGCCCTGCAAACAAATGAGGATAGGGAAATGAAGTAAAATAACATAGAATAGATTTTTTTTTTTAAATAATAATCTTGAACTAGGAGGCGGAGGTCAAAGTGGAGTAGCAGGTTGAGGAGGCGGTAGACGAGGTGGAAGTGGCTGTGGAGGAGGAGCAGATAGTCAAGAATTTTTTCTTTTTTCTTTATTTATTTATTTATTATAAATTTGGGAAGGTCCAAAAACATTTGATAAAGGAAAAGAAAAAGCAAAGAGAAAGTGCCCTGGAGTAATGGCTGGGTGCGACCAGTATACTTGTCTATTCAGCACAAGGTACGTACAAGTCTGGTTCATTTGAATGAACGTGAACCCAACCACATTGTCTGTGGACAGGCGGCTGCTCTTGTCTGTGATCACCCCCCCCCCGCTATGCTAAACACACGTTCGGACAATACACTGACCGCAGGGCAGGCCAGCACCTCCAAGGCATAAAGGGCAAGCTAAGGCCATGTGCCCAATATGGAGACCCAGAAGTTGAATGGGGCAAACCCATCAGTCAGTACATGTAGGCGTGTTCATATGTACTGTTCCACCATGTTTCTGAAATGCCGCCTCCTGCTAAGGCGTTCCGTATCAGCTGGTGGTGCTGGTTGTTGTGGCATGCTGACAAAACTTTTTCACATTTCGGCCATGCTAACCCTCACTCCCGAGGTGCTGGCGGTGCCCCAGCTGTGTTGGCCACTTCTTCTTCCTCCTCGTCTGCCTTAGCCTTGTGCTTCTGCTGAGCCCCTGCTGTCAGGTAGGAATGCAATCAGCAGCGCGTCTACCATCGTGCACTTGTACTCACGCATCTTTCGATCACGCTCGAGTGATGGAATTAAGGATGTCACGTTGTCCTTGTAGCGGGGATCTAGCAAGGTGGCCATCCAGTAATCAGCACTGGTTAGAATGTGGACAACTCGGCGGTGCAGGCACTGCAACATGTAGTTGCTCATATATGCCAGGCTGCCCAGAGGCAACTACAAGCTGTACTCTGCGAAAGGTGTATCGTGTGTCCTCTGTATACCCGCATTCACGCTCCAGTGATGCCCATGAGCTGCTTTGGGTGCCACTCTGCTGTGGACATGGTTCCTCCTCCTCATCATTCTCCTCCTCCTCATCCTACAGAACTATGTACTTGTTGGACAGTTGTGTACCTGGCCTCTGTTGGTGCAGGAACCCACCCTCCGAGCCACTTGTGAATGACGGGCCTGATCACCATAGAAATGATCCCTCTTCCTCCTCCTCTTCCTCCTGTGCCACATCCTCTTCCATCATCGCCCGAAGCGTTTTTTCAAGGAGACATAGAAGTGGGATAGTAATGCTGAGGACGGCATCATCAGCACTGGCCACTGGTCACTGGCCACTGGTGGAGTACACGAATGGAGGCCCACTCATTGGTGGTGAAGTGGTGCTGTTCCGCAGGGCAACTCACCCATACTTGCTGCAACTGCAACTCCACTATCACCTGCTGCTGCTCGCACTGTCTCTCCAACATGTGCACGGTCGAGTTCCACCTTGTTGGTACGTCGCATATGAGGTCATGAGCGGGAAGGCTGAAGTTATGCTGCAGCACAGACAGGCGAGCATCAGCAGGGTGAGAACGCTGAAAGCGTGCACAGACGGGCCCCACTTTCTGCAGCAGCTCTGACATATTGGGGTAATTTTTCAGGAAACTCTGCACCACCAATTTCAGCACACGCACCAGGCAAGGGATGTGAGTCAAACCGGCAAGGCCCAGAGCTGTTACGAGATTTCACGAGTTATCGCACACCACCGGGCAGGCTTGAGGCTCAGGGGCACCAACAACTCATCTGTCTGTTGTCCCATGCCCGTCCACAGCTCCTGCGAGGTATGGTTTTTTTTCCCACAAACAGATGAGTTTCAAAACAGCCTGCTGTCATTTCCCCCTGGCTGTGCTGAAGTTGGTGGTGAAAATGTTTCGCTGACAGGACAAGGAGGCTATAGAGGAGAAAGCAGAGTAGGAGGAGGAGGCAACAGGGGGCAATGAGAAACGTCCTGCAATCCTCAGTGGCGGAAATTCATGCGCCAAACTGCTATCCGCCTCAGGCCCAGCCACCACTGCCTTTATCCAGTTTGCAGTTAGGGAGATATAACTTCCTTGCCCGTGCTTACTGGTCCACGTATTGGTAGTTATGAGAACCTTGCCACAGATGGCGTTGCGCAGTGCACACCTAATTTTGACTGCCACTTGGTTGTGCAGGGCGGGATGGCTCGCCTGGAAAAGGCCAGGAATTTTGAAATCTTGTCTTTCAAGGTCAGGGATCGTGGGTGGGTAGAGGGGTGCTTCTTTCTCTCAGGTGTTTGGGGGATGGACAGCTGAATGCCTTCATGGGACAATGTGGAGATGCTTGGTGACGGTGACAGTGGTGGTGGTGTTGCTGCCACGTCCTCTGTTTTCCGGGTGGCAGGTGCCACTGTCACTCCAGAGGGGGAGGAAGAGGCTGAGACTGCAGTAGAAGAGGGAGCAGGAGGAGCCTGAGATCTTTTGTGGTTTTTGAGGTGTGTACACCACTGCAGCTCGTGCTTTGCATTTAGATGCCTGGTCGTGCAGGTGGTGCTCAGGTTTAGAACATTTATGCCTCCCTTCAGGCTCAAATTGCACAGCGTGCAAACCACTAGTGTCTTGTCGTCAGCACATTGTCTGAAGAACTGCCACGCCAGGGAACTACTTGGAGCTGGCTTTGGATTGCTCAGTCCCTGGGTGCGGTGGGCAGTAGCAGCTGTACTGGCTAGGGGGCAGCCACTCTGTTCTTGCACCCTGCTCCCTCTTTTGGTGTGCGGCTGGCACTGTGTGACCACCACCTCTTCCTCCGAACTGCACACGTCACTCGCATGACCTTGATTCCATGTGGGGTCTAGGACCTCATCATCCTCCACATCATCTTCCACCCACTTTTCACCCCTGCTCTCCTTGCCGGCCTTTGCACTGCAGAAAGCCACAGCAGTTGGCACCTGTGTTTCGTCATCATCATACACATGCTGCGGTGGTTCTACCATGTCCACATCCTGAAATATAAGTGGTCGGGTATCAGTGCACTCAATCTCTTCCACCTCTGGGGCAGGGCTAGGTGGATGGCCCATGGCAGCAGAGTAATAAAAAAGCATGAGAGACTGCTTCATGACTTGGGGCTCAGACTGCTTGCCTGATTTGCAAAGGGGTGAGGTGAAAAACAGATGTCCATGGGCCAACTCTGCACTTTCAGCAGGGGACTGGGTGGAAGACAATGTGAAGGAACTGGAGACACTGTCAGCCACCCAATCTACTACCGCTAGAGATGAGCGCATTTTTCAAAAATTTTATTCACCGGTTGAATTTTTTCCGATCCAAATTTATTCGTGGCGAATCGCATAAAAAAACCGCTATTTCCTGGCTTCAGAGAGCCTTTATAGTGGTGTGAACCCTCTGCCTTGCAGTAACACACATAGAGAGTCTGCTGTGGTAGTGAAATAATACTGTGAGTCAGTATGACATGCAGATGACAGGCGTTGCTCATAGAATCACTGCACACTTCACTTATTTGGGCAGTCACAGGGCCAAAACTGACCAAATAACTCAAGTATGAACTCAGCCTTACAGGTTGATGCTAGCGCCAAGAAGCACCCTCATTTTATACCTTCGTCAGCTGATTCCACATAGATGTATACAGAACCTGATCTATTAAACGACAGAGTGGAGAGGGTGTCAGCAGTAAGATTGTGTTGACGTCACTGATTATTTTTCCTTTCCTCTGATCCATCAAAACAATAACCCCCAAAAAACAGACCCTGTCTGTTGAGCATCTGCCTTCACTCGGTCAGTATTTGGTCAGTAATCCATCAGTATTGCTAATGCCCAAAAAAAACAGGAGTGGATCCAAAACAGAGATGACTAATGAATGAAGAGACCACAAAGTGGCCCAATGACAAAGCCTGGAGGTGGTGCCAGCGAAAGGAGGAGGCCACAGAGTGGCACAATGAGAGTGTGGAGGTGGCGGCAGCATCATGAGGCCACAGAGTGGCACAACGACAGAGTGTGGAGGTGGAGGCAGCATCGGGAGGCCAGAGAGTGGCACAATCACAGAGTATGGAGGTGGCGACAGCATTAGGAGGCCATAGAGTGGCACAATGACAGAGCGTGGAGGTGGCGACAGCAGCATCAGGAGGAGGCCACAGGGTGGCACAATGACAGTGTGGAGGTGGCAGCAGCAGCATCAGGAGACCACAGAGGGGCAAGGTGGGTAGCAATTCCAGTATCATCTGAAGATGGTGGGTGAAAGAAAGAACACTTGGCATCAGATGTGTGGGATCAGGCGAGTGGCAGCATCAGAATAGTAGCTGAGGCAGGTAGCCAGAGGAAACCAGTCTCTTTTGTCAAAGTGTTCTTGTGGCATCATGAATTATCTAGTCTGATGCATCAGGATTTTGGTGGGTGGAAATCCTGGCTGATCCAAGCCTGATTCATCTTGACAAAAGTCAGTCTCTACACATTTTAAGTGGACAGGCGAGTTCTTCTTTGGGAAACTATGGCCTCTGCCGCACTAAACACCCGCTCTGATGCCACACTAATGCCTGGGCAGGACAGCTTTTCGAGGGCAAACTCTGCTAGTTGCTAATAAACTAATACATACCAAACAGGGATGTAATTTTCTTACTTCAACACACAACGGCTAAAAAGCTCTTTTCCCCCACTAATACACGCCAAAAAGGGCTTTAGAACATATCCGCTGAACGGCAAATATATATATTTTTTTGCCACTAATATACGCCAAAAAGGGCTTTAGAACATATAACTGCACCACTGAATGGCAAGTAGTCCCTTTTTTTGTCCACTTACACAAAACAACACAAAAGACTTTAGAATTCATATAACTGCACCTCTAAACGGCAAATATATTTTTCTTTTTTCCACTTATACACGACACAAAAGGCTTTAAAATTAGTGTTGACCGAGCACCCAAGTGCTCGGGTGCTTGGTTGCTCGGGCCGAACACATCGGAATGCTCGGATGCTCTGTAGAGTAAAATGGAAGTCAATGGGAGAACCCTAGCATTAAAACAGACTCCCCCTTCTCTAAAGAGGAGAGGGTGCTTGGATCAGTGGTAAATGTCAGAAAATTGATGGAAACACCAACTAAATGGTTCGGGAACAGCATGGGGAGGATGTCTGGATGCATCTTGGACTCCAAGGTCGCTGCTTGGTACAATTTTGTGCGAGTAGTACGCCACTTTTACAGACTGACAATAAAACGCACAAAACCAAAGATAAAATCGATTTTAGAAGAAAAATTGATAACTTGTATTTACTTGTATATAAAGTGCAAGTGCTGCCAAAAATTACAAGCAAGAGGCACTCCAATACAAACCGTATATCACATAAAGGAGGCCTCATTCATATTGTGGTACAATTGTTCATGAATTGGGACTCCCACACTCATAAAGCCTATGCACTAAGTGAAAGGACTGCCAAAAATTACAAGGAACCGGCACTCCAATACATCCTTTGTTACATATAAAGAAGGGCATCATACACACTCTTGAAAAATTATGATTGATGGCCTGCTGGTGACACTCAAAAACATTTGGAGCATGGGCCTGCTGAGCTGACCATTTAAAAACTATGGGAGAGTGCCTGCTGGTTTGGTGACCATCGAAAAAAAATATGGTTGAAGGCCTGCTGCTGAGCTGACCCTCTAAAAATTATGGTTGAGGGCCTGCTGCTGAGCTGACCATCGAAAAAATTATGGTTGCGGGCCTGCTGCTGAGCTGACCATCGAAAAAATTATGGGTGAGGGTCTGCTGCTGAGCTGACCATCGAAAAAATTATGGGTGAGGGTCTGCTGCTGATCTGAACGTGGAAAGAATTATGGGTGAGGGCCTGCTGCTGAGCTGACCATTGAAAAAATTATGGGCAAGTGCCTGCTTCTTAGATGACCATTGGAAAAATTATGGGCGAGTGCCTGCTGGTGATCTGGCCATCTAAAACATAATGGTCGAAGACCTGCTGCCGCTTTGGTGACGCCAGATAACCTCGAGTCGATCACACGTCGCCATGATGATAACGATCCATTCGGATGTCTGCCCTATCAACTTTCGATTCGACTTTCTGCGCCTACCATGGTGACCACGGTTAACGGGGAATCAGGGTTCGATTCCAGAGAGGGAGCCTGAGAAACGGCTACCACATCCAAGGAAGGCAGCATGCGAGCAAATTACCCACTCCCTATTTGGGGAGGTAGGGACGAAAAATAACAATACAGGACTCTTTCTAGGCCTTGTAATTGGAATGAGTAAACTTTAAATACTTTAAAGAGGATCTATTGAAGGGCAAGTCTGGTGCCAGCAGCCGACTCTCTCCCGACCTCCACAACATTCATCCAGTGTGCCGTCAGGATGAGGATTGTGTTGACTAGACTCTTGAATAGTGAGACTGGACTTGTAGGTGAGAGCCTACTGATGAGCTGACCCTGTAAAAGATTGTAAGTGAGGGCCTACAGGTGAGCTGACCCTCTAGAAGGTTGTAGGTGAGGTCCTGCAGGTGAGCTGACCCTGTAAAAGATTGTATGTGAGGGCCATCTGGTGAGCTGACCCTCTATATGGTTGAAGGTGAGGGCCTGCAGGTAAGCTGACCCTGTAAAACATTATATGCAAGGGCCTGCATGTGAGCTGACTCCTTAAAACATTATATGCGAGGGCCTGCTGGTGAGCTGATCTTGTAAAATATTGTAGCTGAGGGTCTGCTGGTGGGCTGACCCTCTAAAAGGTTGTAGCTAAGGGTGTGCAGGTGAGCTGACCCTGTAAAACATTATATGCGAGGGCCTACAGGTGATCTGACTGTGCAAAAGATTGTAGGTGAGGGCCTGCTGGTGAGCTGACCCTCTAAAAGGTTGTAGGCGAGGGCCTGAAGGTGAGCTGACCCTGTAAAAGATTTAGGTGAGGGCCTGCTGGTGAGCTGACCTTCTAAAAGGTTGACGGTGAGGGTCTGCAGGTGAGCTGACCCTGTAAAACATTATATGTGAGGGCCTGCAGGTGAGCTGACCCTGTAAAAGATTGTAGGTGAGGGCCATGCAGGTGAGCTGACCCTCTAAAAGGTTGTAGGTGAGGGCCTGCTGGTGGGCTGACCCTCTAAAAGGTTGTTGCTAAGGGTCTGCAGGTTAGCTGACCCTGTAAAACATTATATGCGAGGGCCTACAGGTGATCTGACCATGCAAAAGATTGTAGGTGAGGGCCTGCTGGTGAGCTGACCATGTAAAACATTATATGTGAGGGCCTACAGGTGATCTGACCATGCAAAAGATTGTAGGTGAGGGCCTGCTGGTTAGCTGACCCTGTAAAACATTATATGCGAGGGCCTACAGGTGATCTGACCCTGTAAAAGATTGTAGGTGAGGGTCTGCTGGTGGGCTGACCCTCTAAAAGGTTGTTGCTAAGGGTCTGCAGGTGAGCTTACCCTGTAAAACATTATGTGCGAGGGCTTCAAGGTCATCTGACCATGCAAAAGATTGTAGGTGAGGGCCTGCTGGTGAGCTGACCCTCTAAAAGGTTGTAGGTGAGGACCTGAAGGTGAGCTGACCCTGTAAAACATTACATGCGAGGGCCTACAGGTGATCTGACCTTGTAAAAGATTTAGGTGAGGGCCTGCTGGTGAGCTGACCTTCTAAAAGGTTGTCGGTGAGGGCCTGCAGGTGAGCTGACTCTGTAAAACATCATCTGTGAGGGCCTGCAGGTGAGCTGACCCTGTAAAAGATTGTAGGTGAGGGCCTGCTGTTTAGCTGACCCTCTAAAAGGTTGTAGGTCAGGGTATGCAGGTGAGCATTCAGGCCCTGGGCTCGAGGGTGGTTAGGTGGGAATTTACGCTTTCTCTCCAAGGTTTGTGAGATGGAGAGCTGAACGCTGCCGTGTGACATGGTGGAGATGCATGTTGACGCAGGTGGTGGTGTCGGTGGCACATCCTCTGTTTGGTGGGCGGTAGGTGCCAACATTCCTCCTGAGGCGGAGGAAGAGGCCGAGGCAGCAGCAGAAGAGGGAGCAGGGGGAGCCTGAGTGAGTTCCTTGCTCCTTGTGTTTACTCCACTGCAGTTCATGCTTTGCATGTAGATGCCTGGTCATGCAGGTTGTGCTAAGGTTCAGAACGTTAATGCCTCGCTTCAGGCTCTGATGGCACAGCGTGCAAACCACTCGGGTCTGGTCGTCAGCACTTTGTTTAAAGAAGTGCCATGCCAGGGAACTCCTTGAAGCTGCCTTTGGGGTGCTTGGTCCCTGGTGGCGGTGGCCAGTAGCAGGCGAACTCTCTTGGTGGCGGCTGTTCTGCTTTTGCCCCCTGCTCCCTCTTTTTTGCTACGCTGTTGGCTCCGTCTCACCACTGCCTCTTCCTCTGAACTATGAAAGTCAGTGGCACGACCTTCATTCCATGTGGGGTCTAGGACCTCATCGTCCCCTGCATCGTCTTCCACACAGTCTTCCTCCCTGACCTCCTGTTCGGTCTGCACACTGCAAAAAGACGCAGCAGTTGGCACCTGTGTTTCGTCATCATCAGAGACGTGCGGACTCCGATGAAGTGTTATTACCATGTCCTCATCATTAGGAAACATAAGTGGTTGTGCATCAGTGCATTCTATGTCTTCCACCACTGGGCAAGGGCTAGGTGGATTCCCTTGGGAAACCCTGCCATCAGAGTCTTCAAACAGCATAAGAGACTGCTGCATAACTTAAGGCTTAGACAGTTTCCCTGATATGCATGGGGGTGATGTGACAGACTGATGGGCTTGGTTTTTAGGCGCCACCTGTGCGCTTTCTGCAGAAGACTGGGTGTGATATAATGTTGTGAACGTGCTGGATCCACTGTCGGCCACCCAATTGACTAGCGCTTGTACCTGCTCAGGCCTTACCATCCTTAGAACGGCATTAGGCCCCACCAAATATCGCTGTAAATTCTGGCGGGTACTGGAACCTGACGTAATTGGTTCACTAGGACATGTGGCTGTGGCAGAATGGCCACGTCCTCTCCCAGCACCAGAGGGTTAACTAACAACACCACGACCATGTCCGCGTCCGCGTCCCTTACTAGATATTTTCCTCCTTCTTACCGTTCACCACAATAAGAAAAAAATAATTTGGCCCAATGTATTGAATTCAAATTCAGGCCTTTTTTTTACAGGCACCTAACACTATCTGGCTATCTATTTATGTACTGTATTACACTAATCCAGGCACAGCAGTAACCACAGATGTAGGGGAATATCAATTGTAGGCCTAGTATTTAGGCCCTGGATGAAAGGTATCCTTTTATGGACAGATTTACACTTTGAGATGCACAGTAGCGTGTGAAAAAATATATAGGATTATGCTTTCAGCACTTGATTTATACACTTTGTGTAATATACCCTTTAATGGAAAGAAATACACTTAGAGATGCAAAACAGTGTGTGCAAATGTAGAGGATTATGCCGTATTTTAACACTTACTGTAATATACCCTTTAACGGAAAGAAATACACTTGGAGATGCACGCTGAGTGTAATATACCCTTTAACGGACATATTTACACTTGGCCTGCAACAGCTGGAACACAAGATTTTGGGTATTGCTATTTTGGCAATTGAATTTCACCCTAGAAAATAATATATAAACAAACAAGCTAATGCCTAAACTAGGCTATGTAACCTATCTTGACCCGGGTGAAAAAATTTAAAACTTCACTTTTATTATATTATATATAAAAAGGTTTCATGTGTGTCTTATTTGGAACCAAACAAAAGGGAGGTGATTAAAAATACAGTCACCACTCCGCCAGTATCTGCCGATATCTATTGTGATAGGTGAAGGAGGTGTACACACTCTCCCTCCTATTCGCTTTTATCCCAGGGCTCAGTAGTGGTAGCTATTATATAAGCCAAGAGACTGATATTTGATCAATAACCAGTTACAGCATTTGCTTATTGCTGAAACTGTGGCCAGGGGGGCGCTATTGTTAGTGCGCTCACCCAGGCTATCACCATAGTAATGGGTCTTCCCTTTCTTGGTGCTAGAGTGTAGCAGAAACAAAGTACTGCATACACCTAGGACGCCAGCACCTCTGAGCCCTGAGAATAATTTGCTTGCTACCTAGCTTGAGCTATTGTATAGATAGTTGGCAGAGTGGTGTTCTGATCTAAAATCTAAATCTGCCCCCCAACATGTTTCACCAACATTATGGCTTCTTCAGGGGAATGGGCAGCATTGAATGTCACCGCTACATTAGGGGTTTAAATAGTGAGCGTTAGATTGACATGGCCAATATCCAATAGTTTCCTCACTTCATATAACGGTGACCTATCAGATAGTTTACCCAGGGTGCTATGTGTGTCACTTGTATCCAATCCTAGACGCTCTGCAGCTCGTCATCATGACGCTCTGCGCAGTAAGAGGATGCGCGTACTCTTGGGTAAAGTCACAGCGAGTCCGTCCGTCCGCGCATGCGCTGCTCACTATGTAGGTGCGCGCGATGTTAGTCATCTGAGGTGTGTGCGCTGTGAATATAAAGGTAGGAGATGGACAGAGGCTGCACTTAGGCCATTAGTGATTCATCCTATTGGTGCTTCACATGATGAATGGATGTATATGTCATTAGGTGCATACATATATACATCGACATATGCAATATGAATATTTAGTATACATTGTCCAGCATATCCACATCCCCAAAGTGTCCAGTTATATCTGGGTAATACGCAATAATAGTGAACTAGTGAGAAATATGTCAAAAAAGTGTGTGCCAACTTAGTTGAAATAGTAAGTGTACTTCTATGGTGAATTTGAAAATATGTTAGAGGGGGGACAGATAAGTAAACAGAGGGGGAGGGGGGGAGGGGGGGAGAGGGGAAACAAGAGTGTTAAATATGTGTAAGACGGTGGGTGTGAGTATTAGATATATGTGAGACAGTATGAATTATTAGTTGTTATTATTAACCAGATGAAGAGCAACCTACTGAACCCAATAAGCTGAGGGGGAAATAAAGAGGGGAAAAGGATAGGGGGGGGGGGGGAGGAAAGGGAGAAAGGGGGGGGGAGAGGGGGGGGAGGAGGGTGGAGACAGATATTATATGCTGGTTATCAATATATAATATTAATTAGTGATATTAAATGCACCAAAAAGATTGAGTTAGATAAAGAATATGTTCCAACAGGTGGCCTAAGGGAGTGAATGCCTAATACATGAGGCTCATTAAGTGACAGCTCCACAGCGCATTAGGTGACGTCTCCCTAGACTGCAAACTGTGTATGAGATCTTTATATTGAGAAGCAGATTGGTGGACAAACTGCATTCCGAAGGAACCATCAGATATATCTTACCTGCATATTGGTAGTGATATCACTTATTGTACACTGTCCAAATAATTGGTAATGCGGTGTGTCATATCTAACTATACAGACGTCACTAACTGTATGCGGTGCATTGCTCATGTTGGTTCCATAATATATGTAGTGTTCAAGTGCTGATTGGGTACTTGTTTAAAATCCAGAGACATTGGATTAGATAATAAGTGACATCAGCTTAGCTTTCTCCTATTTACAAGAAAGCCGTGAAAGCAAAGCCCTCGTTGAGGCCTTTCGGGTTCAAACTATTGAGGCGGTAGATCCACCTAGTTTCCTCTCGTAATAGGATGGCATCCAGGTCACCCTTTCTGGCTCCCAGGGTCTTCTTGCATATACCCCAGAAGCTCAGCACCTTGTGATCTCCATTGTGATGTGTTCTCACATGTCTGGAGATGGAAGTATCCGCTTTGGTGTTGATGTTACTGATATGTTGGCAGATCCTTTTCCTAAATTCTTGTGACATTTTTCCATCATAGAGCTTGGTACAGGGGCATTGGATCACATAGATAATGCCTCTAGTTTTACAGTTGATGAACTGCCTTATTACATATTCCCTTTCATCCACAGGGTTGATGAAGGATTTACATTTTTTCATCAGGGGACAGTAGACGCAGTCGCCACAGGGATAAGTACCCACCACTCCCGATCTTAGCCAAGTTGTCTTTGGTGGCTCTGTCCGATAGAAACTATGGACCAGAAGATCCTCCAAATTTCTGCCTCGGCGGTAAGTGATACTAGGGTTCTGAGTTATAACTAACCTAAGGTCATTGTCCGCCCATAGGACATGCCAATGTTTTTTCAAAATCTGAAAGATGAAAGATGCGATTATTTTGTGCATCAAAGGTGCCAATACATCTAACAACCTGTCCCAAGCTCTATGTTGGAAAAACGTCACAAGAATTTAGGAAAAGGATCTGCCAACATATCAGTAACATCAACACTAAAGCGGATACTTCCATCTCCAGACATGTGAGAACACATCACAATGGAGATCACAAGGTGCTGAGCTTCTGGGGTATATGCAAGAAGACCCTGGGAGCCAGAAAGGGTGACCTGGATGCCATCCTATTACGAGAGGAAACTACGTGGATCTACCGCCTCAATAGTTTGAACCCGAAAGGCCTCAACGAGGGCTTTGCTTTCACGGCTTTCTTGTAAATAGGAGAAAGCTAAGCTGATGTCACTTATTATCTAATCCAATGTCTCTGGATTTTAAACAAGTACCCAATCAGCACTTGAACACTACATATATTATGGAACCAAATTGAGCAATGCACCGCATACAGTTAGTGACGTCTGTATAGTTAGATATGACACACCGCATTACCAATTATTTGGACAGTGTACAATAAGTGATATCACTACCAATATGCAGGTAAGATATATCTGATGGTTCCTTCGGAATGCAGTTTGTCCACCAATCTGCTTCTCAATATAAAGATCTCATACACAGTTTGCAGTCTAGGGAGACGTCACCTAATGCGCTGTGGAGCTGTCACTTAATGAGCCTCATGTATTAGGCATTCACTCCCTTAGGCCACCTGTTGGAACATAATCTTTATCTAACTCAATCTTTTTGGTGCATTTAATATCACTAATTAATATTATATATTGATAACCAGCATATAATATCTGTCTCCACCCTCCTCCCCCCCCTCTCCCCCCCTTTCTCCCTCCCCCCCCCTATCCTTTTCCCCTCTTTATTTTCCCCTCAGCTTATTGGGTTCAGTAGGTTGCTCTTCATCTGGTTAATAATAACAACTAATAATTCATACTGTCTTACATATATCTAATACTCACACCCACCGTCTTACACATATTTAACACTCTTGTTTCCCCTCTCCTACCCTCCCCCCCCTCCCCCCCTCCCCCTCTGTTTCCTTATCTGTCCCCCCTCTAACATATTTTCAAATTCACCATAGAAGTACACTTACTATTTCAACTAAGATGAAGTGAGGAAACTATTGGATATTGGCCATGTCAATCTAACGCTCACTATTTAAACCCCTAATGTAGCGGTGACATTCAATGCTGCCCATTCCCCTGAAGAAGCCATAATGTTGGTCAAACATGTTGGGGGGCAGATTTAGATTTTAGATCAGAACACCACTCTGCCAACTCTCTATACAATAGCTCAAGCTAGGTAGCATGCAAATTATTCTCAGGGCTCAGAGGTGCTGGCGTCCTAGGTGTATGCAGTACTTTGTTTCTGCTACACTCTAGCACCAAGAAAGGGAAGACCCTTTACTATGGTGATAGCCTGGGTGAGCGCACTAACAATAGCGCCCCCCATGCCACAGTTTCAGCAATAAGCAAATGCTGTAACTGGTTATTGATCAAATATCAGTCTCTTGGCTTATATAATAGCTACCACTACTGAGCCCTGGGATAAAAGCGAATAGGAGCGAGAGTGTGTACACCTCTTTCACCTATCACAATAGATATCGGCAGATACTGGCGGAGTGGTGACTGTATTTTTAATCACCTCCCTTTTGTTTGGTTCCAAATAAGACACACATGAAACCTTTTTATATATAATATAATAAAAGTGAAGTTTTAAATTTTTACACCCGGGTCAAGATAGGTTGCATAGCCTAGTTTAGGCATTAGCTTGTTTGTTTAGTAAATACAACCTTACCCGGGTTAGGTCTTTGGGAAATTAGGTCATTAATATTAGGCTCAAAAGCCTTATTTAGTTAGACCTTTTGTGCGTCAGCATATGCTTTCTCCTATTAATTATACACTTTAAATGATTTATGGCAGAGTTCCTTTCTAATGTACTATCCTCTAATTATAACACCACTGAGGCAGCACAGGTTTTTTCTACTGGCAGTCTCCCCATTAACAGTACTGACATACAGGTGTCATTTAGAGAGGTGTATAACACCTACAAACAATATGTAAGGGCACAATGGGAGGTGGCGAGTTTTTTAAACCTACCTACAACAGGGGCTGGTGTTTAGGGGTATGCGTATTAATATCGTCCCACACTCACATCAAGATGACTCTACCTTCATTAAATGGTGGCAACAACTGTTAACAGACAATTCATTGCGAATGCAACAGTATCTGCTTGACTATGAAAGGCAAGCACTGACTAGAACAGCGAAACAGTTGGAACAATAGATCTCTCAGATACAAAACTTTAGGCCTAACCCTGAATTTGCCACACAAGAATTGAGGCTACAGAAACATATAGAGTCGTTTCAAACGGAAATTAAAGACAGAAAACACAACAAATATATTAGAGATAAGCGGGATTTTGACACAGGCCAGGTCAATTCACTTTGGCCTAATAGAGCAACCAACCGTATAAATAGGCCTTTTACCAACAGGCCAAACGTATCTCAATCTGATCATTCAGAGTCAGATTGGTCTGGATCTGAAAATAGATCGACCAATACTGTTGTGGGAACAAAACGCAAATATAGACCCTGAGGATCTACCAACCAAAGGAAAGCACCAGCCCCCCTGACGGATATAGGACGACGGCTGGGTCAAACATGGCAAGGCACCCAGGCAACCACCCCCATACCCAACAATATGCCCACAGGAGTGGGCTTCAATCCCCAAATCAACCCCATGCAATCCATATCGAATTTTGGAGGACAATTATTGCCCTCTGTGTCTCTCACCTCTTCCTGTGCACCACCTATGAGTACGGTGCCCATGGGCACTATGACAGTTTTACCGTCTTTTTTGGGCCAAGGCCTACCCCAGAGAGACAGGGACAAATGGATGCTGAATCCAAAAACATAGATGACCCACTTAGGATCATAAATTTGTCCAGTTTCAATCTTGAGACACGACACATAAGGGTACTGAGTAGAGGTCTCTCCTTTACACCCACTCCCCACTTTGATTGTTTTAGTTGGGTAAAGGATGTGAATCTGTTTGCACGCAAATTGGCTTTGCACAAATCCTTTAATCAACAGTCTAAAGAAGCACAACGCTTACAGTTGAAAGAGAAGCAAGCTCTTGCCATTCTGGAATCACTAGACACTAATGATGATACCATTCCGGACAAAATTGAGGCACCCCTATCCACATTTAGACCGCAATCAAAATATACACCTCTGTTTTCACAATATGGTAACATTGATACATTTGTTCAACTAGTAACAAGAGATCTTAAAACTTTAAATACCAAAATACCGGCTATACAGTTGGATCTGGAAGCTGAAGAACAACAAGCACTAGTTGTACTTAGTGAAAACGATGAGCTAGTAATCAAACCTTACGATAAAGGAGGAAATGTTGTTTTAATGGATAGGAATTATTACAAGAAAATGGTGGACGAGCTTGTCACACAAAGTGACACATATCAAAAATTGCATCACAATCCAACTGAAACATATCTAGTGGAATTGAGAAAAATACTAATGAAGGCGAAAGATGACGGCCTTATATCTATAGATGAGTACAAATTCCTCTATAAGCCGCACCCCACAATTGCTACTATATATGCTGTCCCAAAAATACATAAACGGAGAAGACCTGTACCGGGCAGACCGATTGTGTCGGGGAATAACAGCCTCACTGAGAATGTCAGTCAATATGTGGACAATTTTTTGGCACCTTTTGTCTCCTGTTTGCCATCTTACATCAGGGACACTAAGGATGTGGTCACCAGGCTCCAGGACATTCAGGTCACAGCTCACACAAAACTGGCTAGTCTTGATGTTGAGGCCTTATACACCAACATAAGACACGATTTAGGGATTAAGGCGGTATCCACATATCTCTCCACAAAAAGTACTGTATTTCGAGCACATAATGAGTTTCTTCTCACTCTTCTTAATTTTTTACTTACTCACAACTACTTTCTTTTTGATGGTCAATTTTATTTACAGTTAGTTGGTACCGCGATGGGTAGTAAGTGTGCATCGAACTATGCAAATCTTTTCTTAGGGTGGTGGGAAGACACTATAGTTTTTAGATCTGATTTGGTTAATTTTACCCAACACGTTCTTTTCTGGGGTCGTTACATCAATGATGTACTACTACTTTGGGATGGCACCACCGATCACTTCCAAGAGTTTGTCCGTGTCCTCAACACCAACTCTATAGGTATGACCTTTACTTCTGAAATACATGACAAAACCATCACATTCTTGGACCTTACACTTGTCCTGGACCCTGATGGCCACATCCAGACGGATGTCCATCGAAAACCCACCTCAACTAATAATTTGTTGCAGTGGGATAGTTACCACCCGAAACCACTAAAAAACGGAATACCGGTTGGACAATACATTAGAGCCCATAGGAACTGTTCAGACGATGAGAGCTTCATTAAAGAAAGTAAAATTCTATATGAACGATTCCGTGCTAGAGGATACCCAAAAAAAGTATTGCATCATGCCTATGCGAGGGCATGCAATACCAACCGTACTGCGTTACTTAACACCAGTCGAGTAGACACAAAGGCACGGGTTGTTAGATGTATTGGCACCTTTGACGCACAAAATAATCGCATCTTTCAGATTTTGAAAAAACATTGGCATGTCCTATGGGCGGACCCTCAGAACCCTAGTATCACTTACCGCCGAGGCAGAAATTTGAAGGATCTTCTGGTCCATAGTTTTTATCGGACAGAGCCACCAAAGACAACTTGGCTAAGATCGGGAGTGATGGGTACTTATCCCTGTGGCAACTGCGTCTACTGTCCCCTGGTGAAGAAATGTAAATCCTTCATCAACCCTGTGCATGAAAGGGAATATGTAATAAGGCAGTTCATCAACTGTAAAACTAGAGGCATTATCTATGTGATCCAATGCCCCTGTCCCAAGCTCTATGTTGGAAAAACGTCACAAGAATTTAGGAAAAGGATCTGCCAACATATCAGTAACATCAACACCAAAGCGGATACTTCCATCTCCAGACATGTGAGAACACATCACAATGGAGATCACAAGGTGCTGAGCTTCTGGGGTATATGCAAGAAGACCCTGGGAGCCAGAAAGGGTGACCTGGATGCCATCCTATTACGAGAGGAAACTAGGTGGATCTACCGCCTCAATAGTTTGAACCCGAAAGGCCTCAACGAGGGCTTTGCTTTCACGGCTTTCTTGTAAATAGGAGAAAGCTAAGCTGATGTCACTTATTATCTAATCCAATGTCTCTGGATTTTAAACAAGTACCCAATCAGCACTTTAACACTACATATATTATGGAACCAACATGAGCAATGCACCGCATACAGTTAGTGACGTCTGCATAGTTAGATATGACACACCGCATTACCAATTATTTGGACAGTGTACAATAAGTGATATCACTACCAATATGCAGGTAAGATATATCTGATGGTTCCTTCGGAATGCAGTTTGTCCACCAATCTGCTTCTCAATATAAAGATCTCATACACAGTTTGCAGTCTAGGGAGACGTCACCTAATGCGCTGTGGAGCTGTCACTTAATGAGCCTCATGTATTAGGCATTCACTCCCTTAGGCCACCTGTTGGAACATAATCTTTATCTAACTCAATCTTTTTGGTGCATTTAATATCACTAATTAATATTATATATTGATAAACAGCATATAATATCTGTCTCCACCCTCCTTCCCCCCCTCCCCCCCCCTTTCTCCCTTTCCCCCCTATCCTTTTCCCCTCTTTATTTTCCCCTCAGCTTATTGGGTTCAGTAGGTTGCTCTTCATCTGGTTAATAATAACAACTAATAATTCATACTGTCTCACATATATCTAATACTCACACCCACCATCTTACACATATTTAACACTCTTGTTTCCCCTCTCCCCCCCCTCTCCCCCTCTGTTTCCTTATCTGTCCCCCCTCTAACATATTTTCAAATTCACCATAGAAGTACACTTACTATTTCAACTAAGTTGGCACACACTTTTTTGACATATTTCTCACTAGTTCACTATTATTGCGTATTACCCAGATATAACTGGGCACTTTGGGGATGTGGATATGCTGGACAATGTATACTAAATATTCATATTGTATATGTCGATGTATATATGTATGCACCTAATGACATATACATCCATTCATCATGTGAAGCACCAATAGGATGAGTCACTAATGGCGTAAGCGCAGCCTCTGTCCATCTCCTACCTTTATATTCACTGCGCACACACCTCAGATGACTAACATCGCGCGCACCTACATAGTGTGCAGCGCATGCGCGGACGGATGGACTCGCTGTGACTTTACCCAAGAGTACGCGCATCCTCTTACTGCGCAGAGCGTCATGATGACGAGCTGCAGAGCGTCTAGGATTGGATACAAGTGACACACATAGCACCCTGGGTAAACTATCTGATAGGTCACCGTTATATGAAGTGAGGAAACTATTGGATATTGACCATGTAAATCTAACGCTCACTATTTAAACCCCTAATGTAGCGGTGACATTCAATGCTGCCCATTCCCCTGAAGAAGCCATAATGTTGGTGAAACATGTTGGGGGGCAGATTTAGATTTTAGATCAGTACACCACTCTGCCAACTCTCTATACAATAGCTCAAGCTAGGTAGCAAGCAAATTATTCTCAGGGCTCACAGGTGCTGGCGTCCTAGGTGTATGCAGTACTTTGTTTCTGCTACACTCTAGCACCAAGAAAGGGAAGACCCTTTACTATGGTGATAGCCTGGGTGAGCGCACTAACAATAGCGCCCCCCTGGCCACAGTTTCAGCAATAAGCAAATGCTGTAACTGGTTATTGATCAAATATCAGTCTCTTGGCTTATATAATAGCTACCACTACTGAGCCCTGGGATAAAAGCGAATAGGAGGGAGAGTGTGTACACCTCCTTCACCTATCACAATAGATATCGTCAGATACTGGCGGAGTGGTGACTGTATTTTTAATCACCCCCCTTTTGTTTGGTTCCAAATAAGATACACATGAAACCTTTTTATATATAATATAATAAAAGTGAAGTTTTAAATTTTTACACCTGGGTCAAGATAGGTTGCATAGCCTAGTTTAGGCATTAGCTTGTTTGTTTAGTAAATACAACCTTACCCGGGTTAGGTCTTTAGGAAATTAGAAAATAATATATCCTTTGACGGACACTATTAAACTTGGCCAGCCACAGCTGAAACCACTGATTTATGGTATTGCTATTTTGGCAATTGAAATTCACCCCAGAAAAAAATATATCCCTTGCCGGACACTATTAAACTTGTCCAGCCACAGCTGGAACACCTGATTTACGATATTGCTGTTTTGGCAATTGAATTTCACCCTTTCCTTTTTGCAACCCTACTGCCTCTTCCAGACTGTTGCGGTGCTGCGGATGCCTCCCCCTCTCTACTGCTGTCCTCGCTTGGCTTTCCACCTTCCCAGGTTGGGTCAGTGACTTCATCTTCCACCACCTCCTATTCCACTTCCTCACTCTCATCCTTCCTCATCCTCCTGACTTGTTACCAACCACAACCTCAATGATTGAAAACTGTGTCTCATCCTCTTCATCCAACCTCTTGAGACAGTAATTGCTGTTGACTTATTGGCAACTGTGTCTCATCATCATCCACTTCATTAAACAGCAATTCCCATTCCCCACCGTCATCTTCTTGCGACTGTGGATGCTCAAGAGGTTGGGAATAAGGGCACAAGATTTTTCCCTTCTAAAGAGTGCTTGGCGAGAGGGCCAAATGAAGGAATGGCGATGAAAAGAGATCATCAGAATATCCGAGTGTGGGATCACTTGTTTTCCCAGACTCTCCATGGTGGGATGATCAGAGTGAGGATTGTGTTAACTAGTGTTAAGCGAACAGTTCGAGCATAGTTCGGGTTCGTACCGAATTTTGGGGTGTTCGGGACCCGGACCCGAACATTTTCAAAAAAGTTCGGGTTCGGGTCCGTTGTTCGGCGATTTCTTCACGCATTCTGAAGGGCTGCACAGCAGCCAATCAGCTAACGTTTTACTTCTTGCCCTAAGAAGCTATCACAGCCATGACTACTAATGGCATGGCTGTGATTGGCCAAGTGCAGCATGTGAACCAGCCTCTATTTAAGCTGGAGTCACGTAGCGCCGCACGTCAAACTGCTCTGATTAGTGTAGGGAGAGGATGCAGCTTCTGCGAGGGCGAGATTAGGCAGGGAAAAGTCAGCAAAAGCACCTAATGAAGTGATCGATCTACAGCTATGAATCATTCAACTTTTACTAGTTAATTGCTCACTGGTTTTTAGGCTGCACAGAGCGTTTTTCTGTCACTTTTTTCTGGGGTAATTGGCGGCCATTTTGTGACTTGTGGTGCACCAGCACAAGCTGCCACCAAGTCCATCAATCCATCAATACTAGTTTTTTTTTTTTTGCTATATCCTACATCAGGGGCTTGGCTGTGCTTATTGTCACCCCTAGAAACTCAGGATAGCAATTTCTATATTTTATATGGGGTTAAATTCAATTGCCAAAATACTGTGGCTAGCCAAGTATAATACTGTCTGCTGTCTGGCAAAGGATAGATATTTTTCTGTGGTGAAATCCAATTGCCAAAACAGCAATCCCCTAAATTTGGTGTCCCAGCAGTGGCTGGCCAAGTTTAATAGTGTCCAGCAAAGGATATATTTTGTTCTGGGGTGAAATTCAATTGCCAAAATAGCAATACCATAAATCAGTGGTTTCAGCTGTGGCTGGCCAAGTTTAATAGTGTCCTGCAAAGAATATATTTTGTTCTGGGGTGAAATTCAATTGCCAATATAGCAATACCATAAATCAGTGGTTTCAGCTGTGGCTGGCCAAGTTTAATAGTGTACGGCAAAGGATATATTTTGTTCTGGGGTGAAATTCAATTGCCAAAATAGCAATACCTTGAATCTGGTGTTCCAGCTGTTACAGGTTTCATTTAAATCTGTCCGTAAAAGGGTATATTTTTTTCTGGGGTGAAATTCAATTGCCAAAATAGCAATACCCTGAATCTGGTGTTCCAGCTGTTGCAGGCCTAGTTTTAATCTGTCCGTAACAGTGTATATTTTTTTCTGTTGTGAAATTCAATTGCCAAAATAGCAATACCATAAATCTGGTGTCCCAGCAGTGGCTGGCCAAGTTTAATAGTGTACGGCAAAGGATATATTTTTTATGGGGTGACATTCAATTGCCAAAATAGCAATACCATAAATCTGTTGTCCCAGCAGTGGCTGGACAAGTTTCATAGTGTCCGTCATAGGATATATTATTTTCTGCGGTGAAATTCATTTGCAAAAATAGAAATACAGTAAAATTGTTGTTCCAGCTGTTGCAGGCTTCATTTAAATCTGTCCGTAAAAGAGTATATTGTTTTCTGGGCTGAAATTCAATTGCCAAAATAGCAATACCCTGAATCTGGTGTTCCAGCTTTTGCAGGCCTAGTTTAAATCCGTCCATAAAAGGGTATATTTTTTTCTGGAGTAAAATTCAATTGCCAAAATAGCAATACCATAAATCTGTGGTTTCAGCTGTGGCTGGCCAAGTTTAATAGTGTCCGTCACAGGAAAGATTTTGTTCTGGGGTGAAATTCAATTGCCAAAATAGCAATACCATAAATTAGTGGTTTCAGCTGTGGCTGGCCAAGTTTAATAGTGTCCGGCAAAGGATAAATTTTGTCCTGGGGTGAAATTCAATTGCCAATATAACAATACCATAAATAAGTGATTTCAGCTGTAGCTGGCCAAGTTTAATAGTGTCCGACAAAGGATATATTTTGTTCTGGTGTGAAATTCAATTGCCAAAATAGCAATACCTTGAATCTAGTGTTCCAGCTATTGCAAGCCTAGTTTAAATCTGTCCGTAACAGGGTATATTTTTTTCTGGGGTGAAATTCAATTGCCAAAATAGCAATACCCTGAATCTGGTGTTCAAGCTGTTGCAGGCCTAGTTTAAATCTGTCCGTAACAGGGTATATTTTTTTCTGTGGTGAAATTCAATTGCCAAAATAGCAATACCCTGAATCTTTTGTTCCAGCTGTTGCAGGCCTAGTTTAAATCTGTCCGTAACAGGGTATATTTTTTTCTGTGGTGAAATTTAATTGCCAAAATAGCAATACCATAAATCTGATGTCCCAGCAGTGGCTGGACAAGTTTCATAGTGTCCGTCATAGGATATATTATTTTCTGCGGTGAAATTCAGTTGCAAAAATAGAAATACAGTAAAACTGTTGTTCCAGCTGTTGCAGGCTTCATTTAAATCTGTCCGTAAAAGGCTATATTGTTTTCTGGGGTGAAATTTAATTGCCAAAATAGCAATACCCTGAATCTGGTGTTCCAGTTTTTGCAGGCCTACTTTAAATCCGTCCGTAAAAGGGTATATTTTTTTCTGGTGTAAAATTCAATTGCCAAAAAAGCAATACCATAAATCTGTGGTTTCAGCAGTGGCTGGCCAAGTTTAATAGTGTCTGTCACAGGAAAGATTTTGTTCTGGGGTGAAATTTAATTGTCAAAATAGCAATACCATAAATCAGTGGTTTCAGCTGTGGCTGGCCAAGTTTAATAGTGTCCGGCAAAGGATAGATTTTGTTCTGGGTTGAAATTCACTTGCCAAAATAGCAATACCCTGAATCTGGTGTTCCAGCTGTGACTGGATAAGTTTAATAGTATCCGTCAAAGGATAGATTTTGTTCTGGGGTAAAATTTAATTGGCAAAATAGCAATACCATAAATCAGTGGTTTCAGCTGTGGCTGGCCAAGTTTAATAGTGTCCGGCAAATTATTTATTTTGTTCTGGGTTGAGATGAGCGAACTTCTATTTTTAGTTCGGCGTCCAAAGTTCGGGTTCGGGTTATCGTAGCATCCCGTTATGGATTCCGCTACCGCGGACCATAACGGCATTTGGAATCCATAAGGGGATGCTTCATTGAACCCGAACCTTGGACAACCCTAAGGACCTGGGGTGACGTCACCGTCATGTGATCAGTGCAGGGGGCGTGGCTCAGCACTGGATTGGATAAGAGGTGATCCAGTGCAGAGCGACGCCCCCTGCACTGATCACATGACGGAGACGTCACCCCAGATCCTTAGGGTTGTTCACGGTTCGGGTTCAATGAAGCATCCCCTTATGGATTCCAAATGCCGTTATGGTCCGTGGTAGCGGAATCCATAACGGGATGCTACGATAACCCGAGCCCGAACTTTGGACGGTGAACTGAAAATAGAAGTTCGCTCATCTCTAGTTCTGGGGTGAAATTCAATTGCCAAAATAGCAATACCCTGAATCTGGTGTTCCAGCTGTTTCAGGCCTAGTTAAAATCTGTCCGTAACAGGGTATATTTTGTTCTGGGGTGAAATTTACTTGCCAATATAGCAATACCTTGAATCTCGTGTTCCAGCTGTTGCAGGTCTAGTTTAAATCTGTCCGTAAAAGGGTATATTTTTTTCTGGTGTGAAATTCAATTGCCAAAACAGCAATACCATAAATCAGTGGTTTCGGCAGTGGCTGGCCAAGTTTAATAGTGTCCGTCACAGGAAAGATTTTGTTCTGGGTTGAAATTCACTTGCCAATATAGCAATACCCTGAATCTGGTGTTCCAGCTGTTGCAGGCCAAGTGTTAATCTGTCGGTGAAAGGATATATTACACTTAAGTTGAATATACAAGTGCTAAGAGGGTCATCCTCAATAACTTCACACGCTACCGTGCATCTCCCATTGGATTTCTATCCGTTAAAGGGTATATTACACAGAGTATTAAAATACAATTGCTGAAGGCATAATCCTACATATTTTTTCACACGCTACTGTGCATCTCCAAGTGTAAATCTGTCCATAAAAGGTTACCTTTATCCAGGGCCTAAATACTAGCCCTACAATTGATATTCCCCTAAATCAGTGGTTACTGCTGTGCCTGGATTAGTGTAATATGGTACATAAATTAATAGGCAGATAGTGTTAGGGGCCTGTAAAAAAAAAGGCCTAAATTTGAAATCAATACATTGGGCCAAATATTTTTTTTCTTATTGTGGTACAATGTGCCCACCTTACTTCCTGCACTGGAGCGTGATAGGAAGATGCGCGAGTACAAGCGCACACTGGTAGACGCGCTCCTGAGATCATTCCCAAATGTCACAGGGGAACAGGTGGAAGCCCAAGGCGAAGGCAGAGGAGGAGCAAGAGGTCGCCAATGCAGCTGTGTCACGGCCAGCTCCTCTTTGGGCAGGGTTAGCATGGCAGAAATGTTGAAAAGTTTTGTCTCCACGCCACAGCTAACTGCACCACCACCTGATACGGAATGTGTTAGCAGGAGGCAGCATTTCACTAACATGGTTGAACAGTACGTCTGCACACACCTCCACGTACTGACTGATGGTTCGGCCCCATTCAATTTCTGGGTCTCCAAATTTGTCTGAACGTGTATTCAGCACGGCAGGGGGCGTCATTACAGACAAACGCAGCCGCCTGTCCACAGCCAACGTAGACAAGCTGACGTTCATAAAAATGAACCAGGCATGGATCCCACAGGACCTGTCCCTCCCTTGTGCAGAATAGACATTTATAACTGTCTCCCCCTCAACCATGTATTCTTGTACTCCGGGGCACTTCTTTATTGAATCCTCATTTTTTTAACTTTACCATGATCTTGCGGTGCAACCCAAAGTTGAATGAACCTCTCCTCAATCTGGGCGCCGGGGCCTAAATAACTGAAAGTGGCCTGTTACAATGGTGGGTGACATGAAGCCTGAACCTCTGCCATTCGACCTCTCTCCTCTGTCTGGGTGCCGTGGGCTAAATATCTGGAAGTGGCCTTCTCCAGTGGTGGGTGATATGAAGCTTGATTCTGTGCTATGGGACCTCCCTCTTTTGTCTGGGTGCTGGGGCCTAAATAACTAAAAGTGGCTTTCTCCAGTGGTGGGTGATATGACGCATGATTCTCTGCCATGCGACCTCTCTCCTCTGTCTGGGTGCCGTGGGCTAAATATCTGGAAGTGGCCTTCTCCAGTGGTGGGTGTTATAAAGGTTGATTCTGTGCTATGGGACCTCTCTCCTTTGTCTGGGTGCTGGGGCCTAAATAACTGAAAGTGGCCTTCTCCAGTGGTGGGTGATATAACGCCTTATTCCTTGCTGTGGGACCTCTCTCCTCTGTCTGGGTGCTGGGGCCTAAATAACTGAAAGTGGCCTTCTCCAGTGGTGGGTAATATGACACCTTATTCCTTGCTGTGGGACCTCTCTCCTCTGTCTGGGTGCTGGGGCCTAAATAACTGAAAGTGGCCTTCTCCAGTGGTGGGTGATATGACGCCTTATTCCTTGCTGTGGGACCTCTCTCCTCTGTCTGGGTGCTGGGGCCTAAATAACTCAAAGTGGCCTTCTCCAGTGGTGGGTGATATGATGCATGATTCTCTGCTTTGGGACCTCTCTCCAATTGATATTTGGTTAATTAATTTATTTATTTTTTAAATTCATTTCCCTATCCACATTTGTTTGCAGGGCATTTACCTACATTTTGCTGCCTTTTGCAGCCCTCTAGCCGTTTCCTGGACTATTTTACAGCCTTTTTAGTGCCCAAAAGTTTGGGTCCCCATTGACTTCAATGGGGTTCGGGTTCGGGATGAAGTTCGGGTCAAGTTCGGATCCCGAATGCAAACATTTTCGGGAAGTTCGGCTGAACTTCTCGAACCTAAACATCCAGGTGTTCACTTAACTCTAGTGTTGACCAGACTCCTGGCTACTGAGACTGGACTAGGTGGAAGACAGGGTGGTGCTTAACCGACTGGAAGCATTATCTGCTGAAATCCAACCGACCACATGGTTGAACTGGTCTGACTTCAAGAGTGGTGTCCTGCGCGGCCCTGCAAACTGGGACATCAAGCTTGGTATTGTGGTTGATTGTTTTTCTTGTGCTCTAGAAGCAGGCACAGTTTCAATGCACTCAGGGCCATGGCCACGGCCTCTGCGTGCACCTGGCGAGCATCCTTACTGCTCGCCTTCTTTATTTTAAATGTTATATATGCTTGAAAGTATGTCACACGTACAGTAGTGTACGATTTGGAATTGTATGCGCAAAAATTTTTTAAAAGGTATTTGGGATGTGGAAACATCACACAGGAGATATCCAGCAGATAATGTCAATGCTGTCACCAGCTGCTAATAAAAAATTACAAGGAATGTCACAGGTATTTGGTATGAGTAAACATTATACAGGAGAGGTACTGTCACTGTCCCCTGCGTCTATGTAAAAAGTACACTGTATGCCACAGATAAAAATTTTATGCGCACACGTTACACTGCAGATGTGGCACTGGTAATGTCTCTGTCGGAAGCGGACACCGTCTATTTACAAAGTACACCGTATGTCACAGAAATTTTTTTTCAGCGCACACAGTACACTGGAGATGTTGCACTGGTAATGTCACTGTCAGAAGCTGACGCCATCTATTGAAAAAGTACACTGATGTCACAGATACATTTTTTAAACTCACACGTTACACTTTAGATAATGCACTGGTAATGTCACTATCAGAAGCGGATACCGTTTATTAAAAAAAGGACACTGTATGTCACAGAAATTTTTTTTTTGCGCACACGGTACACTGGAGATGTTGTCCTGGTAATGTCACTGTCAGAAATGGACTCCGTCTATTGAAAAAGTACACTGTATGTCACTGATAATTTTTTTAGTGCACACGTAACACTGCAGATGTTGAGTTTCTAATGTCATTGTCCGCAGCGGACACCGTCCACGGAAAAAGTTCAGTGGATGTCACAGATATCTTTGCGATGCGCACACTTTACACAGGAGATGTGGCGCAACTAATTTAACTGTCTGCAGTGTACACCATCTACAGAAAAAGTACACTGGATGTCACAGATATTCTTGGGATGCGCTCACTTTACACAGGAGATGTAGCGCAGATAATTAACTGCTTGCAGTGGACACCGTTTATGGAAAAAGTACACTGGATGTCACAGATATTTTTGGGGATGCGCACACTTTACACAGGAGATGTGGAGCAGATAATTTAACTATTAGACACTACTCCAATATCACCCCCTACACTGTCTGTACTTTCCTATGCACAGTTCTCCCTGACTAAGACTGAGCCGAACACAAGCCATCAGGTGCTATATAGCACCTGATGACGTGTTCCTGTCAGCCAATCACTGTAATGCCAGTAACCAACATGGCTAGAGCATTACAGTGAGGGTATAGCATTGCGCTCGAGCACACGCGGTATTCGGCCGAATACCGCCATGTGTCGAGAATAGAGATGCTCGAGCCGAACTGGTGTTTGGCCGACCATGCTCGCTCAACACTATTTAGAATATATAACTTTTGTTATTTCCACTTCTACATGACACAAAAGGCTTTAGAATATATAACTGCACTGCTGATCGGCAAATATATTTTTATTTTTTCCACTTACATGTATACACAACACAAAAGGCTTTAGAATATATCACTGCACCGCTGATCGGCAAATATATTTTTCTTTTTTCCACTTATACACGACACAAAAGGCTTTAGAATATATACCTTCACCGCTGATCGGCAAATATATTTTTCTTTTTTCCACTTATACACGACACAAAAGGCTTTAGAATATATAACTTCACTGCTGATCTGCAAATATATTTTTCTTTTTTCCACTTATACACGACACAAAAGGCTTTAGAATATATAACTTCACTGCTGATCGGTAAATATATTTTTCTTTTTTACACTTATACACGACACAAAAGACTTTAGAATATATAACAGAACTGCTGAATTGCAAATATATTTTTCTTTTTTCCACTTATACATACACTTATACATACACTTATACACTTTTTTCCACGAAAGACTTTAGAACATATAACTGCACCGCTGAACAGCAAATATAGATTTTCGCACTTCAGCACACAACGGCTAAAAAGGCGTTTTTTCCCACTAATACAAGCCAGAAAATGCTTTAGAACATATAACTGCATCGCACAAGGGCAAATAAGACATTGACATATTTCCTTGTAATAAACCCTTTTCATGGCTGTATCAAACAGCACTTGTACCCCAATAACAAGAACGATTTGCTGGAATACAGAGCTACATAATGGCAATTTGGGTCCCCAGTCAGTGCAGCAAGGAGTAATAAGATTTTTCCTATTAACCAGCCTGTTCAACCCCTGTAAATGCTGTGGAATGATTCTGCCCTATCCTTTCCCTACACCTTGAATAATCTTTCCCGGCACTTGTAAATCGTTTTTTTAGTACAATTACATTTTTTATAACACTGTCCCTAGTGCCTGCTGATGTCTCTCTCTGCACTAAGTACACTGGTAAATGGCAGAATCTAAGCTGGCTGAGGCTATTTATAGGGCTGTGACCTTACAGGGCTGGCAGGCTGCTGATTTGCTGCATACATGGCATTATGGGTGATCCCGCCTTCCCAGAGTTCCTTGCTTCATGTCCTCACACATGCAGCAGCCATTTTAGGAAAAAATGTGATCCGTTACCATGAATCGCAAGGAAATTCGGATTTGGTGCGAATCGATTTTTTTCTTAAAATTCGGATCGAATTCCACTTCCTTAGCTTCAATTTGCTTATCTCTAACTACCACCTCTACTTTTTCTGGTCTCACCATTCATACATCAGTATTCGGGCCTACAAAATAATGCTAAATGTTCAGTCGCCTATGTGCACCTGAGAAGGGTGTTTTATTTGGGCGTGTAGCTGGCACAGATCGACCATGTCCTCTCCCTACAACAGGAGCTCTACCAACACCAGCAGAACCACCACTAGGGCCACGTCCCTTATTAGATGCTCTCCTCATTCTTTGAGGTCACCCCCTAAACTAACAGACAGATTAACCATCTTAATTTCCTTGTCACATATGCAGTGCAGGTGTACCTCACACTAAAAATGGGTATATGTCACCCACCGATCTAACAGATAGAATAACTATATTAATTTCCCTGTCACGGATACAGTGTAGGTGTACCTCACACCAAAAATTGCTATATGTCACCCACCGAACTAACAGACGGATTAACGATATTCATTTCCCTGTTACGGATGCAGTGCAGGTGTACCTCACACAAATATGTCACCCACCAAACTAATTGATTAACTACTATATTTCTGTGTCAGGGGTACAAAGATGGTTCATTGCGCCTACAAAAAAATTCTTATAGCTTACCCACAGAATTAACTGCAGAATTAATTATTACATTTCTGTGTCATGGGGTGCAAATATAGTGCATTGCACCCACAAAAAAATCACTATATTTCACCCACAGAATCAATAGCCATATGAGATTCCTAACACTGTCCCCTGCTTCAGCTGCCTGCTTCCTGTCCTTGAACTACTTAGAGCTGATTGACGGTGCTACACATGATCCAGCTTTTATAGAGGCTGGGTGACATGATGCATCGGCCAATGACAGCCATGCCATTACTAGGTATAGCTAGCTGTGATGGCTTCTAAGTGCCCACAGCATAAAAGCTTGTTGATTGGCTGCCCTGCAGCCTTTCAACAAGCTTTATTAAATGCCCGAAAACTGAACTCAAAGTTAAGGTTCGGGTCCGGGTACCCGAACTCGCAAAGTTCGGTACGGACCCAGACTTTGCAGTTTGGGTTCGCTGAGCACTAAGTAAAATCAAAAACTGATATTTTACTGTGCTGCCCCTCTATCTTGAAGAGAATAGGACCCAATGATGACCGTTGTGGTACCCCACTAGTGACTGTGACCTAATCTAAGTATTTACCATTAATAGCTATCCTGTTTTCTATCACTAAGTCAGTAACTTACTCACATATACAGATTTTCCCCCAGTCCAAGAATTCTAATTTTATTCCTCATAAACTTGTGCTGATACAGCTTTATGCATTTATTTTTATTGAGCTACTCCAGGATAGCATATCTTACAAAACTTTCAAACAATTTACTCACAACAGATGTTAACTTTCCCCGCCTATAGTTTCCAGGTTCAGTTTTTGACCACTTTTTGAAAATTGGCTCCACATTTGCTATGTGTCAGTCCTGTGAACCATACCCTGTCATTATAGCATCCATAAATATTAGAAATAAGGGTCTGTCTATAACATTACTTAATTTTCTTAGGATGTATGCCACCTGGATCCGGCTATTTGTCCATTTCCCATTAAAAATTTCTTTATTAAGAAGCATCATTTCTTAGAACCCCAAGTTGAACAGTTTCTTTGTCATTTTTGGTGGAAATGTATGAATAAACTTTCAACAGGATTTCACAATTTCCTACAGTTTAACACTGCCAAATCAGTGCTGACCGTGTCATAATGTGTAGGGGCATACAGCACCGGTTTGAAAAATGAAGTTGTCAGTTTATTCTCTCACTAA
Source organism: Bufotes viridis (assembly GCA_033119425.1). Lineage (NCBI taxonomy): Eukaryota > Metazoa > Chordata > Amphibia > Anura > Bufonidae > Bufotes > Bufotes viridis. The sequence continues at coordinate 135,286,573 of CM065593.1, read as the reverse complement.
GAATAAAGCAGTGATGGTGTAACCCATGGTTTTAAGAAAAAGTATTCCAGAAATGGAAAATACAAGGATTTATTAAAATAGATTCCTGGACAGCTGACAGGTCCTCAGATACACACAATTTAATGGTCAGAAATAAGAACCATGCTGATTCTTTGCATGCATCTATACCAAGTATGTGTGCCCTAATCGGTTAAGATCACTTGTCACTTTACCTCCATTATATCTTTATGATAACGAAAAAAATCTTCAGTGACTAAAACTTAGCAAACTTTCAGATTTAGTCTATTATAGAAAACTGTGGGAAAAAAATAAATTTTGCGCTATTGCAGTTTTGACACATCAGATGCATAATACGTGTGATTTAACTTACTCACCACTAATCAGTTAAACAGTATATGTTGTACTGTATGTGATTACTTTGCACATTACAGTTGCAATTCCCTGTGCTATTTACTGCAAACTATTTAAGAGAACACTTAGGAAAAGTAATTTTAACACAATAGTGAATATCTTGAAGAAAATAAAACCAGAAACAAATATCCTATTGGAAATGGGGGGAAATAATCTGTGATTCGTATGTAAATAACTTAAGCTATAATGTGGTATTTGTGTTTATTTTATGTCTGTAACTTCCCCATATTTTGTTTAATTTTATGCTGAGAACATATAAGTCTACATCCTGCTCATAAATATTTTTAAGATGATGGAAGGATTCAAATTACCTGGCATGACTTTCATTGTTATAAATATGTAATGCTTGATATTGAAATGTAGCAAGTAAATGCGAAAATTGGGCTGCAGAATAAGAATCAGAATTTAGCAGGTTTATACGATTGTTTGGCCGAAGGCAAAAGTAATAAAATTCTACATTTAAGCACCATTGGGGCTTATAGAATGAAGACATCTGCATTATTATATTAAAATGTTCCATGGTGTAATAAATACAGCTGACAGTAGTGCATGACTTCCTTTATGAAAAATATGTTGATCGCTGTTCAGTCTTAAATACTGAAGAAAGATTATAATTAAAATTTTATGTGTCTAGTTTGTAGCTAAATGCTCAACAGATGTCCATGTTATTGTTCACTGTTGTGCACTGGAAATACATCTTTTACGTATACACCAATGATAAACTTCATGCAGATATTTTATGATGTACCACCCTAAAGGAGAACTGTACTTTTACAATAACATTGAAAGCATAACCAAGAAATGTTCTTGCTCTTATTGGCAAAAACATGGCCCCTGCTTGAGATTTAGAGGTGTATAGGATTTTACTTCCTTGATTTACATATAACTCATTCACTTAGGGAAGAAATACATAAATTGACACATTAAACAATTTTATACACAATTTTTTTTAAAATGGAAAACAGTACTCATATTGATGAGCCAGTCAGAGTAAGATATACTTACAAATCATATTGGGGTGGCCCCTATAGATGCCTTTAAAAAAAGTTTGCTTCTTTTAACAACCCACCTTTATATATACAGTTTATCTCAAAGCAATTCTATAGTTTGATAAGTGTCCAATTTAAAACTGAAACTTCACAAATTAATCTATATAGCTTACAAATAACAACAACAAAAAAAAAATGAATAACCAACATATGAACTAGTGCTGGATTATTTTTTTTATTTATTATAAGAAGTATGATTCTATCTGAGCAACATTTATAAACAGAGTGCTCTAGTTTAGTTGATATTTCTTTAAAGCACTGTACCTCTCCTGCATGATTTAAATCAGCAGTTTTGGCAATAGTCATAAAAGCTGTACAAATATATTTGCAAATTAGCAGAAAAAAAAAAATTATTTTCCCAAAAACTTAAATGTTTCAGTGCTTCAGTCTTAGGTCCCTTTCACACGGGTTATTTTCCCTTGGTGGTGAAAATACGCTGACGTCACCACGCTCACCACGTGGTGAGCACGATGACATCATCAAAGGTCTTTTTGCAGGTCCTCAAAGAAGAAGAAAGAAGACGATGCCTGGCTGCGCGATCAATTTGATGGGGTGAGTTAAATTTTTTTATTCTTTAACCACTTAAGTCACATTTAAGTAAGCATTCTGTATTAAGAATGCTATAATTTCCTTTATAACCATGTTATAAGAGAAAATAATAACATCTACATAACACCGAAACCCAAACCCGAACTTCATTGAAGAAGTTTGGGTCTGGGTACCACATTCAGTGTTATTTCACACGCGTGCAAAATGCATTGCACTCACGTGGAAAAAACTGAACAACACAATGCAATCGCAGTCAAAACTGACTGAAATTGTGTGCGCACTGGCGCGGGTTACCTGCAATGTACCTGGGACGCATCCGGAGCTAATCCGGAACGCCTGTGTGAAAGAAGCCTTAGAGTGGCTGTCCAGGACTAGATTTTTTATTTTTTTCCCAGCAACTGCACAACATCTTTTGATGGGCTGTGTCTGCCTTCTTTTACTTGAACGTGATGATCTGCAGCACCTGACTAGGGTTGATCGACCTTGTATTTTAAGTTTGGCGTCCAAAGTGCGGGTTGGGGTTATCGAAGAATCCCGTTATGGATTCCGCTACCGCGGACCATAATGGAATTTTGAATCCATAAGGGGATTCTTCGATGAACCCGAACCTTGGACAACACTAAGGACCTGGGGTGATGTTACCGTCATGTGATCAATGCAGGGGGCGTGGCTCAGTACTGGATTGGATAAGAGGTGGTAAAGGGCCTGGTATAATGATCATGTGACATGAGGGCCGGAGCTTCCGTGTTCTGTGTGGAAGAGAGGAAGGAAGTAGAGCAGTGAAGAACGGTTGCGCGAACTTGGATTCCAAATTCCGTTATGGTCCGTGGTAGCAAATCATAACGGGATTCTAAGATAACCCGAAGCTGAACTTAAAATACAAGTTAGCTCAACCCTACACCTCACCCAACTCATCGACTGACTCTTTAGGGAACTAGTGGTTATACGTTTTTAACAGTATGGGCAGCTTACCTAACTGATAAATGTTATTAACTAGAGATGATCTAAATGATTATACATAAATTAAATTCATTACAAATTTCCCAAAAGTTTCAGTTTTCAGAGAACCCAAAATCACTTAACCACTACAGGACCGCCTAACGCACGGATGCGTCCGGCAGGCGGTCCTGTAGTTCTGATATGACGCATCGGCGCGTCATCTCGCGAGACGCGAGATTTCCTGTGAATTTCCGCGTTCACAGTGCCGCTCGTCTCAGTAGTTTAACTACAGCCTGCCAGCGATGATCAATCGCTGGCAGGCTGTAGATGCTAAATAAAAACATCAAAGAGGTATATCAGACGCTGTTTTGTGAACAGCGTCTGATATACCTGCTACCTGGTCCTCTGGTGGTCCCATTTACTGGGATCGACCACCAGAGGACCAGGTATCTATGTAAAGTTGCACCAAACACTACACTAACCCCTCCCCCACCCCCCTCACTTATTAACCCCCCTTGTTCACCCCATCTAGACCCCCTGATCACCCCCCTGTCACTGATCACCCCCCTTGTAAGGCTCCATTCAGAAGTCCATATGTGTTTTGCGGATCCGTGAATTCACGGGTCCGCGAATCTGATCCACGGATCCACAGATCCTCAAAACACGGACACCGGCAATGTGCTTTCCGCATTTTGCAGATCCGCACATTGCCAGAACTATATAGAAAATGCTTTTTCTTGTCCGCAATTGCGGACAAGAATAGGACATGTTCTATATTTTTTGGCGGAACGGAAGGGCAGACCCGGAAGCGCGGATCCGTAATTCCGGATCCGAGCTGGACAAAGTCTGTCCCCATAGAAATGAATGGGTCCGCAATTCTGTTCCGTAAACAGAATTGCGGACGTGTGAATGGGGCATAAGGGTCCCTTATCACCGCCAGTTAGTTAGCTACTTGTTAGGTAGCTAGCGCCCAGCCCACCGCACTGCAGTCACTGATTTTGGCACAGATATTTTCATCCACGATGATCGATGCGAATGAAAAAATCTGTGCCGTTCATTTTTAATTTTTTTTTCAGCCCAGAGGCTGAACGAAAAAAAAAAATCTCATTACCCGTATGCTCAATATAAGGAGAATCGCAAAAACTCCTAATGCTGGCCATACGTTTAATGATTGCGGAGACCCTCAAATGCCAGAGCAGTACAAAAACCTCACATGTGACCCCATTTTAGAAAGAAGACGCCCCAAGGTATTCCGTGAGGGGTATGGTGAGTTCATGTAAAATTTTATTTTTTGTCACAAGTTAGTGGAATATGAGACTTTGTAAAAAAAAAAATATATATCAATTTCCGCTAACTTGTGGCAATAAGTAGGGCAATGTGTTTTGGGGTGTATTTGTACATATACCCATGCTGGGTGAGAGAAATATCTTTGTAAATTGACAACTTTGAATAAAAGAATGTAAAAAGTTGTCGTTTACAGCGATATTTTTCACACAAAGTATGGGTATATATAAAAATACACCCCAAAACACATTGCCCTACTTCTCCTGAGTACGGCGATACCACATGTGTGCCACTTTTCTGCAGCCAAGATGCGCAAGGGGGCCCAAATTCCCATGAGTACCTTTAGGATTTCACAGAGCATTTTTACGCATTTGGATTCTCACGCTTTAGGACCCCTAAAATGCCAGGGCAGTATAAATACCCCACATGTGACACCATTTTGGAAAGAAGATACCCCAAGGTATTCTGTGAGGGGCATGGCGAGTTCACAGAATTTTTATTTTTTGGCACAAGTTAGCGGAAATTGATATATATTTTTTTTTTATTTTGTTTTTTACAAAGTCTCATATTCCACTAACTTGTGACAAAAAATAAAATTTTAAAATGAACTCACCATACCCCTCACGGAATACCTTGGGGTGTCTTCTTTCCAAAATGGGGTCACATGTGGGGTATTTATACTGTCCTGGCATTTTAGGGGCCCCTAAAGCGTGAGAAGAAGTCTGGAATCCAAATGCGTAAAAATGCCCTGTGAAATCCTAAAGGTACTCATTGGAATTAGGGCCTTTGCGCACCCAGGCTGCAAAAAATTGTCACACATGTGGTATCCCCGTGCTCGGGAGAAGTAGGGCAATGTGTTTTGGGGTGTATTTTTATATATACCCATGTTGGGTGAGAGAAATATCTCTGTAAACGAGAACTTTTTAAGAATTTTTATACAAACTTATCAGTTTACAGAGATATTTCTCTCACCCAACATGGGTATATGTAAAAATACACCCCAAAACACATTGCCCTACTTCTCCTGAGTACGGAGATACCACATCTGTGACACTTTTTTGCAGCCTGGGTGCGCAAAGGGGCCCAAATTCCAACGAGTACCTTTAGCTTTTATAGGGCTGCTCACAATTTAGCCCCGCCCAAAATGACAAAACAGTAAACACACCCCACAACTGACCCCATTTCGGAAAGTAGACACCCCAAGGTATTCACTGAGGGGCATAGTGAGTCCATCTGATATTATTTTTTTTTTTGCCAGAAGTTAGCAGAAATGGAAACTTTATTATATATTTTTTTTCCTCAGAAAGTGCAATTTTCTGCTAACTTGTGAAAAAAAATGAAATGATACATGAACTCACCATGCCCCTCCGCGAATACTTTGGGGTGTCTTCTTTCTAAAATGGTGTCATTTGGGGGGTATTTATACTATCCTGGCATTCTAGCACCTGTAGAAACATGACAGGTGCTCAGAAAGTCAGAGCTGCTTCAAAATGCGGAAATTCACTTTTTTGCACCATAGTTTGTAAACGCTATAACTTTTACCCAAACCAATAAATATACACTTATTGGATTTTTTTTTTATCAAAGACATGTAGAACAATAAATTTAGAGAAAAATTTATATAGAAATGTAGTTTTTTAAAAAAAAATTTACAACAGAAAGTGAAAAATGTCATTTTTTTTGCAAAAATGTCGTTAAATTTTTATTAATGGCAAAAAAAGTAAAAATGTCAGCAACAATGAAATACCACCAAATGAAAGCTCTATTAGTGAGAAGAAAAGGAGGTAAAATTCATTTGGGTGGTAAGTTGCATGACGGAGCAATAAACGGTGAAAATAGCGTAGTGCAGAATTGTAAAAAGTGGCCTGGTCATTAAGGGTGTTTAAGCTAGGGGGGCTGAAGTGGTTAAAATGGTCCCTGCCGTTTCACAGATCAGAAGATAGTGAAGATGAAGGAGGATCAGATGAACTCAAATGGTGGCCCAGCAGGATTGCCTACAGTACCTTGCTGGCAGCTTCAGTCAATCATTAGTGTTGGGTGAGCATGCTCGGCTGAACACTAGCTCGGCTCGAACATCACGATGATCGGCACATCGAAGTGTTTGGCCGAATACTGAGTGTGCCCGAGCACAATGCTCGAGTCTCCTCCCCGCACGTTTGTTGGCTGCTACGGAGCAAATAAACGTGCAGGTAAGTACTGCCATTCACTGTAATTCCGTAGACATGTTGGCTGCTGGCATTACAGTGATTGGCTGGCTGAAACGTGTCATAGGGTGCTATAGAGCAGCCGATGACAAGTGTTAGGTTCAGTCTTAGTCAGGGAGAACTGGAGAGTAGAAGGGAGAGATAGTGTAGAGAGTGAAATGGTAATATTTTAGATTTTATACTTGTTATAGACCCAAAAGTCCTTTTAAGGACTTTTGTGTGTGGCAGCAATAAATATTTTTAGCGAAACTTGCTGTAAATTGCTAAAACTTGTTGAGACCCAAAAGTCCTTTTAAGGACTGGCAGCAATCTATATTTTTAGCGCAACCTGTGCTAAATAGCTTGCAATTGTTTGGCCGCTGCAGACAGCGTCATTATCTGCGCTACATCTCTTATCTAACGTGTGCGCAGCCTAAAAATATCTGTGACATCCAGTGTAATTTTTCTGTAGACGGTGTCCGCTGCGGACAGTTACATTATCTGCGCTACATCTCCTGTATAACGCTTGTGCATCCGAAATATCAGTGACATTCAGTCTATTTTTTTTTCTGCTGGTGACAGCGACATTACCTGCGCTACATCTCCAGTATAACATTAGCGCATTTGAAATATCAGTGACATTCAGTGAAATTTATTTCGCCGCTGCGGACAGTTACATTACTTGTGCTGCATATCCTTTATAACGTTTGCGTATTCGAAATATCAGTGACATTCATTCAGTGTAATTTTTTATTAGCCAGTGGTGACAGCAACATTACTTGCTCTATACCTCCTGTATAACGTTTGTGCATCCTAAATATCAGTGATAATAAATTCAGTGTAATTTTTTATTAGGCGGTGGTGACAATGACATTACTTGTGCTATACCTCGTGTATAACGTTTGTGCATCCTAAGTATCAGTGACATTAATAGAGATGTCGCGAACATAAAATTTTCCATTTGCGAACGGCGAACGCAAACTTCCGCAAATGTTCGCAACCGGGCGAATCGCCTTAGACTTCAATTGGCAGGCGAATTTTAAAACCCACAGGGACTCTTTCTGGCCACAATAGTGATGGAAAAGTTGTTTCAAGGGGGCTAACACCTGGACTGTGGCATGCCGGAGGGGGATCCATGGCAAAACTCCCATGGAAAATTACGTAGTTGACGCAGAGTCGGGTTTTAATCCGTAAAAGGCTTAAATCACCTAACATTCCTAAATTGTTTGGAATAACGTGCTTTAAAACATCCAGTTTGAGTATACGATCAGGTATGATGTTGTATCGATCAGGTAGTGTAAGGGTTACGCCCGCTTCACAGTGACAGACCAAACTCTAACAGACCAAACTCCCCGTTTAACGCACCGCAAACAACCACAAACAGTCCATTTGCACAAGGTTGGATACCAAGTTAGCCATGTCCTGTTCCTTGTCTTCACTGACGTGATTGAAGGTCTCTTCCTCCACCCAGCCACGTACAACAACAAGGGACCCCTAAAGGTGACAACAAGCCCCCTGAGATGCCTGCTGTGGTTGGTCTTCCACCTCCTCAAAGCCACCTTCCTCCTCTGACTCCTCTTCTTCAGACTCCTCTCTCTGCATTGCCGGAGGTCCAGCAATCGACAACAAGGCTGGTTCTGGTGGTGATGGTGACCAAAACTCTTCCACTTCATGATCATCTACGGCCTGATCCAGCACTTGTCATGACCGGTTGTTCGGTCATGACTCCGTGTTGCATGCAGTTGCCAGCGGCGTGGTTTGCCGCATGTGAGTGCTATTCTGTTGTAGCCTTACGTGCGTTTGCCGCTGGCAACAGGATTGGTTCGCATGCGTGATTGTTTTCTTGTTCGTGTGCACTTTTCCTGGGTGCGGTGTGCACAGGGTTAATGGTGTGCTGGGTTTGGTGTGTGTGACCTCAGGTCTCTTTATATGTTGGTGTTTTGGAGCCTGAGGTCAGTTTGTTTGTCTCCAGACATGGAGGTCCATCTCTGCTGCGGCAGGTAACCTTGGGTATGTTGGGTTAGTTGTATTTCCCTGTTCACTTACATGTCGTACAGGTTGCACACTGTCTGGCCACTGTCCTCCACTGGGCCTCTGGAGACACCGCTTATCCATGGTCTAGGATGAGCGTGTGGTCTCTGCCCTGTCTCTGTCTTCTAGGGCTATGCAGGGATTCTTAGGGCTCCAGGTTTGTGGGCATGAGACTCCTTACCATCTGAGGTGGCTCATGCATCAGGAGTCTAAGGGCAGTCATAGGGACTCATCAGGAGGTAACCGGCTCCCTTGTTACCTGCATTCCTGCCCAGTAGTTGCGGACATTGCACAGTGGAGGGGTTTCCCCTAACTCCCCACCGTGACAGCACTCTTCGCAGGGCACACTCCAGAAAAAATGCATATGGGATGAGGTCGATGATGTTGCCTTGGGTTTGACTGACCAGGTTTGTCACCTCCGCAAAAGGACACATGAGGCCACATGCCATTGTGCATGAGCGTTCAGTAACGCGGCCAAAAAATACCCAGCTCCGTAGAGGCTGTCCTCTTTTTTTTAAATTAAAAAAAATATGTTCTTAACAGTTTAATCTCTGTTTTGTCCCCTATCAGGGGCCGGTGTATGGAATAGATTTTGGGAAGCGGGAGATGGAAAAAGATGGTTGGTCTGTCCTCTTCCTTCCAATTTGGGGCACTGCGCGTGTGCCATGCAATGCACTGTGCCACCCTATAAGAGTGGTGTGTTAAGAAGTACTATTCCTATCAGTTTAATCCCTGTTATGTCCCCTAATACTTTGGTGCTCGATCATCACTAAAAGACACTCTAAATGTGTGTTTTTATGGTGTATTGAATACACTGTATTCCCATGCACCCCTTCCACCCCTTCCACCCCTTTATGTGGTTCAATCTCCCTTTTCTCTTCCTCCTCCTCCATCATATCAACATGCTTATTAGGCTCCCCCCACTCCAAATCTTTTAGAGGGTCAGCTCAGCAGCGGGCTCTCACCCATAATGTTTTTGAGGGTCACGAGCAGGCCCTCAACCATAATGTTTTTGAGGGACTCCAGCAGGCCCTCAACCATAATGTTTTTGTAGGTCACCAGCAGGCCCTCGCCCATAATGTTTTAGAGGGTCACCAGCAGACCCTCGCCCCTAATGTTTTAGATGGTCACATCAGCAGCAGGCAATTGTCCCTAATCTTTTAGTGGGTCAGCTTAGCAGCAGACCATCACCTCTAATTTTTTAGATGGTCAGCTCTGCAGCAGGAACTCGCCCATAATGTTTTAGATGGTCAAACATTATTTAGATGTTTTTAAATATTTTATCTCGTACATGTGTGCAGGGGAACTAAACTGATTATAGTGAATGCTTTCTGTTAGCTGTTGAGTTACATAGTGTCAGTGTGAAGCTAATGTTAAATACTTCACACTGTAAATGTGTGCAGTGGAGCAAAATGTATTATAGAGAATGCCTTCTATTAGCTGTTGCGTTACATAGCATCAGTATAAGGCCATGGTTAATTATCTTCCTCTGTACTTGTGTGCAGTGGAGCAAAATTGATTATAGTGAATGCCTTCTGTTAGCTGTTGCATTACAAAGTGTCAGTATTAGGCCACAGTTAATTATTTTGTCCTGTAAATGTGTGTAGTGTAGCAAAATCGATTATAACGAATGCTTTTTGTTAGCTGTTGCTTTACCTAGTGTCACTATTAGGCCACGGTTAAACATTTCACATTGTACATGTTGGAAGTGGAGCAAAATTGATTATAGGGAATGCCTCCTTTTAGCTTTTACATTACATAGCAACAGACAATTGCTTGGGATCTCCAAAAGAACAGGCAGAAGCAAGCACGAGTAGCAACAGAAGAAGGAGATGTGCCACTGTCATCTAGTGATCGTGCTTTGACCAACAATCCAGCTGAACTGGATGAGGTGACTCGCTCTTCACAGTTATCTTAAGTTACAACAAATACACACAGCCAGCATTCGGTGGGTGGTTCATCTGACACAGATGATTACAAAAAGACAACAGTATTCATGCCCTCATCCAACTGTGCAGAAGTTGAACGTGCACCTGGCTAAGTTGTTTAGTACTACAGTTATTCCTTTTCCATGTAGTTGACTATGGAACTAGTATGTAGTAGAATATGAAAATTCTTTTTTTTTTTTTTACGCAGCTCTTAAGGGTTTCAGGTTTTAATTATGACCATCCTCATGTTTTGCTGGCTGTACTTTTTTCCAAATCATCCTTTGTAGTCTCCATGTTAGAGAAAAGTCAGCAAGATGCAGAGAAAGGAGGAACTGGATATCTCTGATTACATATTCTCATCAGTATTAGATGAAGTGGGAAAGGAGGAAAAGCAGATGACAGAAGAAGGGTCTTCCACTTGTAGGACAGAAGAGAGGTTGGGGTTGGAGAAGTGGGTTTGCAACTAGGAGGTTGGGGGAGGTGGGGTTTTTCTTCTTCTGTCATTCCGGGAATGCGCCATGACTGTTTTTATTTCCTCTTTTATCAGTTTGTTGGATCCAACTGTCACCTTATGTGCCACGAGGTACTTTTCATATGTAGTTTCAGGATGTAAGGGTTAAAGGAAAGTATAAGTTTAATTATTAGTTAAAATGTATATAGTAATCAACTACTAGCTCCCTGTGGACCTTTATGTAATTCTCATACAAAAGGGGCATTTTCATTAATATTTTGCATATTGTGCCATATACCTAACTAGCCAAACCCCATACCAGCAACACACCCTATTTGACTAACCTATGATATGGCAACTACTAGTTTTAAAGCTTCTGTGCTGCAGTACTGTGCTGGAAAGCATGGACCATTTCTTACTTCACTGTCCTTTTAATATAGAGGTCTACAAAAGGGTGGGAGCTTCTATCAGCTGGCCTAGGCTGGCTGCCCTGTCCTACGCAGAGTGGGCCTATGGTGCATTCAAAGATCTGGGTGGACGGGACCGTTGCACTTCATTCCTAGTTAGCGCAGTGGTCAGGTACCACACCTTGATAAGGTATTCTCTCTTGAGAACGAAAGGTTGGGTGCCCCCAAGGTCTCTCATCTGTGGAGGGGCTTTTGTTTTAGGGTAGCCTAACTTAGTAGTTCTCAGACCCTGTGGTGGGCTAATTTAACACTTATAGATTTTTGTTGTTTTGAGATGAAATAGGATGGTTCGGTTTACAGGCACTGAACCATAGCTGAAAAGTTGGTTTGGTGTTATGTATTGTCTATGTTTGGTTATTCTCTATGTTTTGGCTATGATTAGAAAGAAGATAATTGTATATTTTTTTTATGTTTATGTTTATTTTGTGTGAATTTGTAAATATGTAAATAGTGTATGGATGAGTATGAATGAATATTATAAGTGTAGAGGGAGGGGGGAGGGTGACTGGTCGGGCTAAGTTCCTCATTTGGAAATGTTTCTGTATAATTTTTGTATGATCTCAGTTAAGATTTGTAATAAAAAGTCCTGCCCCTATGGCAACAAGATCCATCCACTATGTTCAGCCCATGTGGTTTTAACCCTAATACATTTTTAAAATGAAATACCATCCAATTGATAATATGTATTTGTGTAGTTTTCAATTTTACACATGTAATGTGGTAATCATTCTTTTTTAAAGGGATTAATGTCATTTCTGTTCTTTCAGTAGTTTTCCATTTGGCAGAACAAAGCCATTTTGGGGTTTTGACATCACGGTGTTCACTGTGCGGTAAAAATGACATAACATCCTTATTCTGTGGCTCGTTATGAATATGGCAATACCAAACTTGTCCTTTTTTTTTTCTTTTACTACTTTGAAAAAAAATCTACATTTTCTTTGCCTCACCATTTTTTTACAGCCATACCTTTTTCTATTTTGGTCTAGAGAACTATATGAGGGCATATTTTTTTGCTACTTACGACTTGTTAATCACTTCTTTTCAACTTTTTGGGGGGTAAAGGTGACAAAAAAAGTTAAATCATGTGCTTTTTATTTATTTTTTCCATGCAGGTTTAGTTTGAAAGAAAAAAGGGGTACAGATCACCTAGCAATCTAAACGCCGCCGAATTTATAGAATATATTTCCCAGTCAGGTATGCAGTGCAGGGGTAGTTTGAAAGAAAAAAAGGGTACAGATCACCCAACAATCTAAATGCCGCCGAATTTATAGAATATATTTCCCAGTCAGGTATGCAGTCCAGGGGTAGTTTGAAAGAAAAAAGGGTTACAGATTACCCAGCCAGCAATCTAAATGCTGCCGAATTTACTGAATATATTTCCCAGTCAGGTATGCAGTGCAGGGGTAGTTTGAAAGAAAAAAGGGGTACAGATCACCCAGCAATATACACGCTGCCGAATTAAAAGAATGTATTTCCCAGTCAGTTAAGCAGTTCAGGGGTAGTTTGAAAGAAAAAAAGGGGAACAGATCACCCAACAATCTAAACGCCGCCGAATTTACAGAATATATTTCCCAGACAGGTATGCAGTGCAGGGGTGGTTTGAAAGAAAAAAAGAGTACAGATCACTCAACAATCTAAACGCTGCCAAATTTACAGAATATATTTCCCAGTCAGGTATGAAGTGCAGAAGGAACACAACCTCCATGCCACTTGTGAATGACTGGCCTGATAACCGTGAAATTGATTTCCCATTGCTCAGGCCGCAGGGGTACTTGATCGCCAAAAAAGTGAATTTGTCCCCTCAGAATCTAACAGATGGATTTATGGAATTGATTACCCTGTCATATATGCAGTGCCGGTGTCATAAAGAGAAAAAATTACTTTAGGTCATACAAATATGTGAAAGACGAATTTAATAGAATTATTTTTACTGTTAGGTATGCAGTGCAGCAGGAACACACCCTCCAAGCCACTTGTGAATGACAGCCTGATAACCGTGGAAATGTCCCCCCAGAATATAACAGATTGATGTACTGAATTGATTTCCCTATCAGATACACCACGCAGGCCGTAGGGGTATTTGACCGCCAAAAATAGTGTATTTGCCCCCCCAGAATCTAACAGATGGATTTACTGAATTAATTTTACTGTCAGATATGCAGCACAGGGGTACAGAAAAAAATGTGAATATTTCACCCCCTGGGGCCCTAAACTCACAGACGGATTACCTATATTATTTTCCCTTCCCCTGGCATATATGCAGTGCAAATGTACTTAAAAAATGGGTATATGTCGCCCACTGAACTACAAGAACAGGATTAAATTATTGTCCCTGGCACATATGCAGATGCAAGTGCACAACTGCACTTGCACAAAATGGCCGCCGACACCCACCTAACTAACAGACGGATTAAAACTTATTTTTCTGTGTCACTGGGATCAGGGCAGCACCAAGCTCTGAGATCAGATTCTTTTCTAAACTCTCCCTCACAGCAGCAGCATCCTATCCCTACACTAGTAAGAGTTGACGTGACGTGCGGTGCTACGTGACTCCAGCTTATATAGAGGCTGGGTCACATGCTGCACTGGCCAATCACAGCCATTCCATTAGTAGGCATGGCTGTGATGACTTCTAAGGGCACACATATTAAACGCTTGTTGATTGGCTGCCCTGCAGCTCACTTCATTTGAAGTGCCCTCTGCTCGGATCTACTCTCCCTCCAACCTCCAAGTATCTGTCATTTACCACCCCCCCCCAGGCCCAGCCACCATCTTTATGACAACTTTAACACCTGGCTCTTACACTTTCTTTCTGCCGACCTCCCCACTATCATCATGGGTAACTTCAATATCCCTATTGACACCTTCCACTCAGCCACCTCTAAACTCCTATCAGTCTCTTTCTCCTTTGGCCTCTCACAGTGGTCTTCTGCTCTCACCCACAGAGATGGTCACACTCTGGATCTTATCTTTACCCTCCTTTGCTCCCTATCTAACCTTTTTAATTCACCTCTCCCCTTATCCGACCACAACCTACTCACCTTCTCATCACTGGTCTCTTCTGCTGCTGCCCTGGTCCACACATTAGCACCCCCCCCCCACAGGAACCTTAAACATCTTGACTTTTGCTTGCTTTCTGAATCTCTTCTGCCACTCTCTACCATTTGTTCCCGCCAAGACCCAGATACTGCCACCACCCTATATTACACACCAGTAATTACAGCTCGGGACATTGTTGCCCCCCTCACACACAACAAAACCCGAAAAATCAACAGACAACCCTGGCACACCAACCTGACCATAAAACTCAGACAAGCTTCTAGGGCTGCTGAGAGGCGATAGAAGAAATCCCATTCTAAGGATCACTTCACCGCATACAAGCAATCTCTCCTCATTTTCAAATCCTCACTCGCTGATGCAAAACAGTCCTACTTCTCATCTCCCTACTTTAACTCCCTTCTCTGTCCCCCAGCGCCCCCACCCTATCCTCTTATCTCAGCTGAGGACTTTGCCACATACTTCAAACAAAAGATAGTCAACATCAGAGAAATCTTCAGTGCACAGTCCCCACAGACCCTCTACACAGCTGCTTAGTCCTCTTCTCCCAAAACCCGCTTCTCCACCATTACAGCAGAACAACTCTCCACTCTACCCTCCAGATCATATCTCACCACCTGTGCACTTGACCCAATCCTCAACCCTAACCTCACCACAGTGTTTATCCCAGCCCGAACTCATCTCTTCAATCTATTACTAACCTCTCATGTCTTCCCCTCTGGTTTTAAGCATGCAACCATTTCACCCATCCTCAAAGAGCCTTCACTTGACCCATCTTCTTTGCCCAGTTATCGCCCCATATCACTTCTTCCATATGCCTCAAAGCTATTTGAGCAACATGTCCATTCTAAACTGTCCTCTCATCTCTCCTCCTGCTCCCATCTGGCTTATAACCCCACAACTCAACTGAGACTGCCCTCACCAAAGTTACCAGTTACCAATGACCTACTAACAGCCAAAACCAAAAAATATTACTCTGTCCTTCTTCTCCTTGACCTGTCCTCTGCCTTTGACACTGTCCACCACTCCCTTATTTTACAAACTCTCTAATCTCTTTGCATCACTGACCTGGCCCTCTCCTGGATTACATCATAGTTCACAGAGTGGACATTTAGTGTCTCCTACTCTCACACCACCTCCTTGTCTCATTCCCTCTCTGTTGGTGTCCCGAAAGGCTCTGTCCTAGGTCCCCTGCTCTTCTCTATCTACACTTTTGGACTCGGACAGCTCTTAGAGTCCCATGGCTTTCAGTATCACCTATAACCACTTTGACTGGTCCAGGCAGTAAAGACATAATCAGCAATGTGGGCACATAGCAAGATGGGTCCAACACCATTAAATTCTCAGGTCAGCTTATGGAGATATATTTGGTGACAGATTCCCTTTAAAATGGGTTGTCCCAAAAAAAATATTCTACAGTTTTCAAACCTGTAATTGGATCTGAATACTTTTGTAACTGCATGTAATTAAAGATTTTGTATAGTCACTCAGTTATTCAAAAAATGTATAGCACCACCTGCTCTTTGTTCTTTTACTTATTTCTCTGTCCAGCTCACTGAGAAGGCTGCACATGCTGAGCTTTATCCTTCCACTGCCTCCTGAGCTGTGATAGGGTAACAGCACCAGCAGAAAAGACACATCTCATAAGCTGCATCAGAAAAGATACTCCCCTTGAGCAGTCAGCCTGATAGAAATCTAGCAGAGCAATGAATGGGAAGGTCTCTGAATCCATGTGAGGTACCGGGCTGGTTCTGGCTTTGTTAGAAAGAGATTGGCATGTACCATACAATGTCTGATTTTCATTTTTTACATTAATCATGGGATAATCCCTTTAACTAAATTTAAGCAAAGGTAAGCGTGGACACATTTTTACCTATTAATATAGATATGAATCTAACAAATACAACAAAGTTACAAGACAGTATTCATGGCTTTTATTTTGAAAGAAAATTGACAGTTTGACTTAATGGAGCAAAAACAAAGCCTATGTGTCCCGAAATTCTTACTCAATATTTTGTCACATAATTACTCTTAAACAATTACAAAGTTAATGTCCCAATGTACTGCACTTACATATGCTATCATAATACTGATCGGTAATGCGCATTTTTATTTCAGTAAGGTGGATTATTTTTAACTGTGTATTGCAGTATTTTCCATATGCTCACACATTGCTGAAAAAAATCATATGTTTTGGAAAGAACCTGAAATGCATGAGTTATACCAAATGATCCTCCTTTAATTCACAGTTATTCTGTAGCTGCTGTTGGCACAGCTTGCTTGCCATTTTATGCCATCTGGATTTAATTCTTAATCTTAGAACAATCTAACAAGTTATACAATGACATCCTATATACTTGTGTAGTTTCAATGAATGGGTATGTTTTGGCTTCTCTTATTAGCTACTGTATGTTTTTTTTCCACTATAAGCAGGGCCGTCTTTAATATTGTTTGGACCCTGGGCAAGAATTTACTTGGGCCCCCTGGATGCCGACTTCCCACACCCTAACATGCAATCACGCCCTCCACCACAACACACACAAAAAAAATCTGGGTAGCTGGGCTAAGGGATGGAAGTGGGCACCGCTCTGCGGTTCAGGAAGGAGACCGGCGCTCGGCTCACCCTAGCGTTGCAGTGCCTCGGTGTGACGTCACTGCGAATGGCGTACGCAAAGAGCAGGGGAGGTTGGGAGGAGGAGCAAGCAAGTACCCGTATTTTTCACTATATAAGACACACCAGCCCATAAGACGCACCTAGGTTTTTGAGGAGGACAATAAGAAAAAATATTTTCCATTACACCTCAGGTCAGACCAGCAGTCAGACCCCTAATGTTAATCAGACCTCAGCTGACAGCCCCAATCAGACCCCCAATGTTAATAAGACCCTCATATCAGCCCCCAATGCTATATATCAGCCCCCCAATGCCATTTATCAGCCCCTCAACCTCATATATTAGCCCCCAGCCTCATATATCAGCCTTAGCCTCATGTCAGCCCCCAGCTTCATATATCAACCCCAGCCTCATATGTTAGCCCCCAGTCTCATATATGAACTCCCCAGCCTCATATATTAGCCCTCTAGTCTCATATATCAGCCCCCAGCCTCATATATCATTCCGCCAGCCTCATATATACGCCCCCCAGCCTCATATATCAGCCCCCCTGCCTCATATATCAGCCCCCCAGCCATCAGCGCAAATAAAATAAAAAAAACACTTACTTCTCCTGGACGCCGCCCCTCCTCACCACAAGCACTCTCTCTCTTCTTCCTGGTCCTCTGCTGTCAGCTGTGAAGGCTACGCAGCCAAGGACCAGGAAGTGGTGAGTACAGAGCTTTCACCGCTTCCCGGTCCTCCGGTACTAATCAGCGCTTCCATAATGCAAGCGCTGATTAGTATTCACCCCATAAGATAGAGATGCATTGTCCCCCACTTTGGGGGGGAAAATGCGTCCAATGGGGCGAAAAATACAGGTCTCAAGAGGAAGCTGCCTTGGGCCCCCCCGGAAGCAACTGGGCCCGTGGCGCTGCACCTTTTGCCCCGCGTTAAAGACGGCCCTGACTATAAGTAATTAAATATACAAAATTAATCTTTCAGTAAAATGTATGGAAAATTACATTTGAGTATCACGTTTGTGTACAGTTTTGTACACGAATTTGCTTCCATTTTTGCACCTGCATGTAAGCTAAATATGTACAGATACGGCTCTGCTGTTGCTTTTTTTATTTATGTCCCATTATCTTGGGACACAAGTGCCTACTACTTGTTTTACTCTATCATCCATGTTTAATGCATTGTAGGATAGCAGGGTGACCTTGGCCTCTGACAGACCTCCACTCGATAGTTTCCAAATGTAGCTGTATTTGCAGATAGGTTAGCTTTTCCACGTTTTCATGGAGTCAATAGCATTTGATTTTTACACCCTTAATAAACATATGAGAGGAATTTATGATGCCCTGCACTCCTGAATTCTGGCTTGGCTACTTTTAGGGCTTACGTGTACAGAAATGTGTATCTTGCATTTTTACATGACTCAGTGGGTGGAAAATTGGGTGGGTGGGTGCCAGATATAACACTTCAGCTTTTTTTTAAAAGGTGAAAAAAAAGTCACAATGTTTGATAAATGTTTGATGTTAGATAAATTTGGCTTAAAGCACGCCGACACAGACTTTAGAGAAACTGATGTTAAATATTACCCTCCTGATGAATTCCCTCTTTTTAAGTCTTTTACCTAATGCACAATCACCTTCTCTTTTTTTACAGTCTAAAAGTTTAGGGGGATACCCTTTTATTGAACACTGTAGATGACTGCAACTGTCAGTATGGTTAAAAAAGGATATACCAAAATATTCCAGCCATTCTTTGCACTTAGTCTGGACCGAATTGTTTATGCTGTGTTGTACTGGTAGCAGATGTGAAGCTTGGTATAGTATACAGTCGTGGCCAAAAGTTTTGAGAATGACACAACTTTTAGTTTTCACAAAGTTTGCTGCAAAACTGCTTTCAGATCTTTATTTCAGTTGTTTCTGTGATGTACTGAAATATAATTACACGCACTTCATGCGTTTCAAAGGCTTTTATCGACAGTTACATGACATTTATGCAAAGAGTCAGTATTTGCAGTGTTGGCCCTTCTTTTTGAGGACCTCTGCAATTCGACTGGGCATGCTCTCAATCAACTTCTGGGCCAATTCCTGACTGATAGCAACCCATTCTTTCATAATCACTTCTTGTAGTTTGTCAGAATTAGTGTTTTTTTGTTTGTCCACCCACCTCTTGAGGATTGACCACAAGTTCTCAATGGGATTAAGATCTGGGGAGTTTTCAAGCCAAGGACCCAAAATGTCAACGTTTTGGTCCCCTAGCCACTTAGTTATCACTTTTGCCTTATGGCACGGTGCTCCATCGTGCTGGAAAATGGATTGTTGTTCACCAAACTGTTGTTGGATTGTTGGAAGAAGTTGCTGTTGGAGGGTGTTTTGGTACCATTCTTTATTCATGGCTGTGTTTTTTGGCAAAATTGTGAGTGAGTCCACTTCCTTGGATGAGAAGCAACCCCACACATGAATGGTCTCAGGATGCTTTACTGTTGGCATGACACAGGACTGATGGAAGCGCTCACCTTTTCTTCTCCAGATAAGCCTTTTTCCAGATGCCCCAAACAATCGGAAAGAAGCTTCATCGGAGAATATGACTTTGCCCCAGTCCTCAGCAGTCCCTTCACCATACTTTCTGCAGAAAATCAATCTGTCCCTGATGTTTTTTTTGAAGCAAAGTGGATTTTTTTCTGCCCTTCTTGACACCAGGCCATCTTCCAGAAGCCTTCGCCTCACTGTGCGTGTAGATGCACTCACACCTGCCTGCTGCCATTCCTGAGCTAGCTCTGCACTGGTGGCACTCCGATCCCGCAGCTGAATCCTCTTTAGGAGACGATCCTGGCGCTTGCTGGACTTTCTTGGACGCCCTGAAGCCTTCTTAACAAGAATTGAACCTCTTTCCTTCAAGTTCTTGATGATCCTATAAATTGTTGATTGAGGTGCAATCTTAGTAGCCACAATATCCTTGCCTGTGAAGCTATTTTTATGCAACGCAATGATGGCTGCACGCATTTCTTTGCAGGTCACCATGGTTAAAAAAGGAAGAACAATGATTTCAAACATCACCCTCCTTTTAACTTGTCAAGTATGACATTTTAACCCAATCAGCCTGACATAATGATCTCCAGCCTTGTGCTCGTCAACATTCTCACCTGAGTTAACAAGACGATTACTGAAATGATCTCAGCAAGTCCTTTAATGACAGCAATGAAATGCAGTGGAAAGTTTTTTTTGGGATTTAGTCAATTTTCATGGCAAAGAAGGACTATGCAATTCATCTGATCACTCTTCATAACATTCTGGAGTATATGCTAATTGCTATTATAAAAACTTAAGCAGCAACTTTTCCAAATTCCAATATTTATGTAATTCTCAAAACTTTTGGCCACGACTGTACATACTATACCTCAAGTCAGCTTTACAAACATAAAAATTAGGTTACATCATGCTACTGTTATACCTCCCGCCGGCGTTCTGGTTACTTGTTTAAGCACTTATGTTTTCCTGCAGCTCATACTGTGAACTCTCTTTCCCCCTTCCCAGTGGGCCCAGCTGTTGGAGTAACTCTGTCCCTCCACAGTAGCTGGAGTCTGCTTCTTGATGGCTAGACCTCTCTCTGCCAGTAGCACTTTCAAGCCCCTCTGGTTCTTAGTCGGACATCACACACTCCCTATTCTTTCCCAGCCAATGGCTGGCTATTTTGTGGTCCCTATGAGAAGGTGCCTGAGCAAACGGTTACTGTTCCATAAAGGTGTGATTTTCTGTGTTCATCTGCCCATGTACCAATTTCTGCCTGTTTCACGGATTTTATCCTTGGCTGCCTGCCTTATCTCCAATGTGACCATCAGCTGCCTGCCCTGACTTTAGAGTTTTTATCAGGTTGCACAAACTCTGCCTGCCCTGACTTCGCCATGTCCCAGACAATGACATTGCCTGATTCCTTAGTGGGTCAGCCATTACTTGAACAGAGGCTACTCCAATGGGTAGCAGTCTGGTTGCTCCCCTGCAATGAAGTCCAGATCCCTATGGATTAAAAAGTGAAGAGCAGGGGGTTGCTTAGACAACACACTTGGAAGTAACCCCAAGCCAAGTCTGCTCAAGTGACACAATGGATCCACATCCACTTCATAACAACTATGACTAACATTTCTCTATCGAAATTGGATTACCCTTTTAAATGCTTTTATGACTCATAGAGAACCCCTGTGATTCCTGCTTCCCTCACCTACACAGGGTAGTTAACAGCTCATACAAGAAGCAGTGTTAATCATTCTGGAACAGTGTGAGGACATAGGACTCACAGACTTTCTTTATGACTCCAAACTACATTTAAATTACAGAATCAAATAAAATAAAAACTCAATATCCCTGAGCTCAACATCTCCTCCTTCTGAAAGATTATCTTTTAAGGAAATACATTGCAAGGAAATTCACTTTTCACTTAACGATCCAATGCTTCCTTCTGGACAAAAAGTACCTTTAATCCATATGCAAATGAGCAGTAAATAGCAATTCAGGTGGGCCCGAGTCAATGTGTGCACCTTTGTTCCTCCTGCTTCCTCTGCTAGCTCCTTTCTCCTTCTTAGCAAAGCCAGGTGAGACTATGTAGGAACCTGGCCCTCTCAATCAACACTGAGAATACGGTGTAGAGGAAGAAGGAGGAGCAAAGGTGCCCCAAGTGGCTTGTCCCAATCTCAGTGCACTTTTACGCTCATTTGCATATGGATTAAAAGCAATGGTTTGTAAGATGAAAGGTATATCCTTACATTCAGCTGAATTAGCCTTACTCTAACTGTGACAAAAATCCTTTTATTGCGAATAGAATGCAATGTTATCTAATGTGCTTTCACAAAATGGAAAAACATTTCTCCTCTATTATTTTTATCCTTCGCTATCATTTTCACAACTCTAAATAAAAAACAAAACAAAAAAACAAAACATGACTGATCATTGTCAGTTTAAAATCTTGATGAAGTATCTAGGACAAGGGCAAAGGTTTGGGTCACTTTATTAAATGAAAACAGGTATTAATCTATTGCATCCTCATGGCTGTATCTTGCATATAACTGTCTCTTATTACGGCACTTCAAGTTTTGAAGGCTTAGACTATCTTTATTCTGGCATCCAAATCTGAGATCATTACTAATATTGTTTGTTTATGATGCAGAGTATGGCCATAATACAGGAATTTCTGTAAACAAATTGAAATCTAATTACCATAGCAACATCCACATACTAATTTTTTATTGACACCCAGGGACTTCGTAAAACCTTGCACATAATGTGATTTCTAACAATCTATTTTGATGCATCATTTTGCATTCAACAGATGTGGCAGCGTACTGGAAGCAAGAAGGCAATCCTTAACAAATGGAGTCTCCTAAGCAGTGTATAATATTTTGCAGACTGTTTAATGATCCTCAGAAAGAAGTAATTTTAAACAACTTTGTGGGATAATGTACTAACTAAAGAGATAATAAACCGTACATTAAGATGCATCTTTCTTCTACAGCTGCTTTCTAAATGGCTTTAATATTGATTGATATTGCCCTTCCTTTGCTACTAACAGTAAGTGTACCATTTTCTATTTTATTCAACCATGTCATTACAACACTTCTACTGTGAAACATTGCCATTTATATTTTGTATTCTGTATATTTTTCCTCTGCTTTTATTTGTAGTGATGCTCAATTACTTTACCACTGACTTTTAAAAATGAAAAAATAAGGACTAATGCAGTATAGCTGTATAAATAAATACATGTATAGGAAAAGATTGCGGCACCAAACAAACAAGCGTGGTGCTATGTCCCAGGGCACATGCTCAATGCACAAATGTAAAAAACAAAAATCGAACGGCACTCCAAAAACAACGAAAATTTCTTCACCCATGTGGCAAAGAGAAGCGACGGTTCGGCTCAACAATAGAGCCTTTCTCAAGCAAGGAACATCAGTGCAAAGTGAAATATATATAGGCCAAACAATTCATCAAATCAATATACATAATACAAAACATCAGTGCGTAATTAATTACATGATTGTTCAGTATACAAATAAAAATTTTATATGGTGATCAAAACAGTAAGTTGATTACATATAATATAAAAGAAAAATATGTGACACTGCAAAAAATTGCAGTGCTACATGATGTACAAAATTCATACATATATGAGTCATAAAGTGCATATGTGCATAATAGTACAACAACAGCTGTGTTGATATTCCAATCTCAAAAACATAATCAAGGGGCGGAGAACAGAGGGGGTGGGGGGGACATGTAATCATACCCAACAGGTGGATCAGAAGTCTTGTGTGTTATAACGCCACAAACGGCGTTTCGTTTGTCATAGTACGCATGCTCCAGGTTACGTCACTGGTGTGGGGAAGCAGGAAGTGACATATTTTTTCTTTTATATTTTATGCAATTGCTCACTGTTTTGATCACCATATAACATTTATATTTGTATACTGATCAATTATGTAATTAATTACGCACTGATGTTATGTACTATGTATATTGATTTGATGAATTGTTTGGCCTATATATATATTTCACTTTGCACTGATGTTCCTTGCTTGAGTAAGGCTCTATTGTTGAGCCGACACGTCGCTTCTTTTTGCCACATGGGTGAATACATTTTCGTTGTATTTGGAGTGCTGTCCGATTTTTGATTTTAAATAATATATATATATATATATATATATATATACACTGCTGTGTATTTAATTGTAACAGTACAGACTAGACACCTTCTCTTCGGATTCTAGATCCATCTCCGTACAGCATTAAAATGTACGGCCTCATCTGCTGCCTGGTACCTCGGAACCAAAGACAAGTTCAGATGCAAGTTTTAAAGTGGTTTTCCACTTTAAAAATCAAATATTGAAGTTATTTACTGAAGTCTTGCAAATAACTGACTTCGCCTCATCGGAGGCCATACATTTAAATGTTGTACAGAGACGGATCTCTGTACATCCTTAATCCGAAGTTTTGAGCAAAGCGACTTCTGATCTAGGATCCAAAGCTCGCTTCGCTCATCACTAGTTACGACCAGTGGGTGGGATCCAATGGTCAAACCAGAGATAGTGTGGATAGTGTGGATGTCAACGAAGAAATTGCAGCCAGTAATCAACAGGTTGTTATTAAGTACTCTCACAGGAGATAGGACAGAACACAGCAAGAGAGAAACTGAACCACTACCTACAGGATTAGGTAATATGGTTAACAAATAACTCAGAGAGTCAGACAACAGGTAATGCTTCAATACTGTAGCTCAAGTAGCAGTTAGAACCGAAGTTAGTATGAACTGAGTCCAATAGCAAACACTGTGGTGAGAAATGGTATTGCAGAGAAGACTGGAGTAAATGCAGCAGATAATAATATTGATCATCAGAGGCAGACGCATGGTCAGAGATAGGTCAAAGGTCAGAAGCTGGTATCAGATAGTAGTGCAGTACAGAGGATCAGAAAAACTCAGGGTCAGACAGGTCCAGTAGTTAATGCAAGTTGAAAACAAACAGAATGGTCAAACAGTCTGGGTCAATCACAGAAGATCAGAGTAGAAAACCTTTTCTAATACTGTTAGTAACTCAATGCCCAAACAACTTCCTAGGAGATTAAGCTTTTATTTTAACTTGTAATCTCATCCAGGGGCCGTATTGGCAGGCAGGAAGCACATTTTCCAGGAATCATATGTGCCACCCTTTGGGACGCCAGCATGGGATGGAGCATGAAGGCAGTGTGTCCGGAGAACGCGTCTGGCAGGTGTGAATCTGCCCCATTTGGCTGAGATAGCAGTGGGAAGCATGGTAAGAGATACAAAAGATATCATAGGTGAGACAGCGGGCGGTGTAGCAGAAGGCCAGGACTTCCCATGTGGAGCATAGGATTTCCAAAAGGACATTCAGGCCTTTAATGATGAACAAAAATCCAAAGTAATTCATTTTAATTGTTTCTTTTTTCCATTACATGGCAAAAACGTCCATTATTTGTTCAATAATGCATATCCACAGTGTAGTATCAGGACTCTTCACAATCATCTACTGGCCTGATTGCTGTTCAGCTGGGCCCTTTTATTCAACAGTTTTCCCCACAATCCTATGCAGGGTTCCTCTATTAAAGTCCAGAGTTTCTGCTGGCCTTCCTCTTATGAGGTCAGAGTAGACACACCCTGCTGCTAAGTAGCACATATTTGAAACATATTTGAACCCTTATGGTTTTCACATAGTTTCCTTGGTTCTGATTCACGGGTCCAGGTGGCAAAACCATAAGAGGGGAAAAATAGGGCATTGGGTGGCCAGCATAATCAGAAAAGAAAGCAATAAAAAACACACACACATTCACATAGGGGTTTTGTCAAAGCAGGTAACTGATATATCACAACCAAAGTTACAAACATAGGGGGTTATTTATTATATTGAAATACGCCTATATTATGCGCATTACAGGCATCGTTGCTCCACCATCTGCAACTTCTCCCTGCTCGCACCAGATCTAAAATTGTGGGCATGGCGTGGGTGGGGTGGGTCCCATTTTCAGGCATAGAAAAAGGTCTAAATGTAAGATAGCTAGGAAGCAAAAAGTCTACTTAAAATCTAAATAATCTGCCTTCTGTGCCATATGGGATCAAGCAGTAAGATAATAGCGATAACATGTTAATTAAAAGACAATACTATACAATAATATGGTAAATATAATAAGGGACAGACACCAAAAGGTTAAATGGGTTTTTTCATGAAGACAACCTCTTTATTTTTGGAAGCCCGCCTATCAGTTGATTGCTGTAAGTCCCTCTTCCAGTGTAGGATTGGGTGCTTAGGGCACTTGTTGCCTAACAAAGTGGAAAAATTTGACTAGCCACAAATCCTATTTTCATGGCATGTTTATATAGTTCATCTGCTGTGCCATCTATACTTAACCCCTTAAGGACTCAGCCCTATTTCACCTTAAGGTCTCGGCCATTTTTTGCAAATCTGACCAGTGTCACTTTATGTGGTGATAACTTTAAAACGCTTTTACTTACACAGGCCGTTCTGAGATTGTTTTTTCGTCACATATTGTACTTCATGACACTGCTAAAATGGGGTCAAAAAAGTTAAAAATTTGCATATTTTAAAGTTTCAGTTTCTCTACTTCTATAATACATAGTAATACCCCCCAAAATTGTGATGACTTTACATACCCCATATGTCTACTTCATGTTTGGAGCATTTTGGGAATGCCATTTAATTTTTTGGGGATGTTACATAGCTTAGAAGTTTGGAAGCAAATTTTGAAATTTTTCTGAAATTTGCCAAATTCCACTTTTTATGGACCAGTCCAGGTCTGAAGTCACTTTGTGAGGCTTACGTAATAGAAACCACCCAAAAATGACCCCATTCTAGAAACAATACCCCTCAAGGTATTCAAAACTGATTTTACAAACTTTGTTAACCCTTTAGGTGTTCCTCAAGAGGGAATGGCAGATAGAGAAACAATTTTAGAATTTTGATTTTTTGGAAAATTTTCCGTTATAATCCATTTTTTCCTGGAACAAATCAAGGGTTAACTGCCAAACAAAACTCAATATGGGTTGCCCTGATTCTCTAATTTGCAGAAACACCCCATATGTGGTCCTAAACTACTGTTTGGCCAAACGGCAGGGCGCCGAAGCAGGGGAACGCCATATGGGTTTTGGAAGGCAGATTTTGCGGGACTGTTTTTGTTTATACCATGTCCCATTTCAATCCCCCCGTTGCACCCCTACAATAGAAATTCCAAAAAAGTGACTCCATCTAAGAAAGTACACCCCTCAAGGTATTCAAAACTGGGTTTACAAACTTTGTTAACCCTTTAGGTGTTCCACAAGAGTGAATGGCAGATGGAGAAACAATTTTGGAATTTCGATTTTTTTGAACATTTTCCATTATAATCCATTTTTTCCTGGAACAAAGCAAGGGTTAACTGCCAAACAAAACTCAATATGGGTTGTTCTGATTCTCTAGTTTGCAGAAACACCCCATGTGTGGTCCTAAACTACTGTTTGGCCAAACGGCAGGGCGCAGAAGGAGGGAAAGGAGGGGTTTTGGAAGGCATATTTTGCTGGACTGGTTTATTTACACAATGTACCCTTTCAAGCCCCCTGATGCACCCCTACAGCAGAAACTCCATAGAAGTGACCCCATCTTGGAAACTATGGGATGAGGTGGTAGTGTTTTTGGTACTATTTTAGGGTAAATATGATTTTTGGTTGCTCTATATTACACATTTTTGAGGCAAGATAACAAAAAATTTAAATTCCAAAATTGTTTCTACATTCGCCATTAAGTTTTGTGGAACCCTAAAGGGTTAACAAAGTTTGTAAAGTAGTTTTTGAATACCTTGAGGGGTGTAGTTTCCTAAATGGGGTCACTTTAGGAGTTTCTAGTCTAGTCTACATCAGGGGGGCTTCAAATGGGACATGGTGTAAATAAACCAGTTCATCAAAATCTGCCTTCCAGAAACCATATGGCGTTCACTTTGTTCTATGCCCTGCCGTGTGGCTATATAGGGATTTACGACCACATATGGGCTGTTTCTGCAAACTACAGAATCAGGCCAATAAATGTTTAGTTTTGTTTGGCTGTTAACCCTTGCTTTATTACTGGAAAAAATGGATTCAAATGGAAATGAAACCAATTTTTTTTTTTTACACGGTTTTAATTTTTTTTTTTAACGCTGTTCATCTGATGGGTTGGGTCAAATGTTATTTTTATAGGGCAGATTTTTACGGACGCGGCGATACCTAATATGTCTACTTTATAAAATTTGTTTAGATTTTACACTATATTATCATTTTTAGGAACAAAAATTAAATAATTTTAGTATCTCCATAGCCTGGGAGCTACAGTTTTTTTTCTGTTGGGTGACCTAATATGACTACTTTTATTAATATGTTGGTTTCAGCTTGACATCATAAACCAACTTTGAAAAAAAAAGGTCCTGTGCCTTCACATTCTGGAAGCCATAGTTTTTTTTTTTTTGGGGGGGGGGGGGGGAGCGACTGTCCTATGTAGGGGCTCTTTTTTTGCAGGATGAGATGGCGGTGTGATTGGCACTATTTTAGGGGGCATTTGATTTCTTTATGACATGCTATTACAATTTTTGGGATCTAAGGTGACAAAAAAAAAATTTTTTAGCTCATTTCTAAAAAAAATTTTTTAAAGGGCTTTTATCCGAGGGGTTAGGTAATATTTTATTTTTATAGATCAGGTTATTACGGGCGCGACGATGCCCAATATGTATGGCTTTCAGACTTTGGAGACACTAAAACAACATTTTTTAAAAACTTAAATACAATAAAATTATTTTTGAAAAAGAAAAGTTGTTTCCGTGTCTCCAAAGTCTGAGAGCCATAATTTTATGTATTTTCTAAGGGATTGTCTGGGATTATAATAATTTAGAGCTCCATGGAAGTGTGGTACTCCCTGAAGCAACCGTCAATGCAGAGGCCCGGATGATCGGGGCACGTGTCACATTGAGTGGTGGTGTATTTCTGGATCCCCCTCTTGCGACACACTCTGCACTTTTTTTGGGATCATCCCTTCTTTCCAGTATGGGGGACCACACCTGGAAAGTGTTGGCCAGGGACGACCCGGGCGCCTCCAATTCCCAAGGTACTCCGACCTGCTCTTTCCCGGTCAGAAAAGATCAGGGCCTTGAGGACTGCCTCATAGAATTGGAGGAAAGTCTCTGTGCTGCCAGCGCATCGGCATAGTACAAAAGCGTTGTACAAGGCAACCTGTACCAAGTAGACCGCAACTTTTTTGTACCATGCCCAGGTTTTGCGCATGGCATTATATGGTGTGAGGACTTGATCAGATAGATCAACTCCTCCCATATACCGATTGTAGTCGACGATACAATCGGGCTTGAGGACTGTTGCTGTGGTACCTCGCACAGGGGTGACGCCGTTACCATGGATTGTGGTCAGCATAAGGACATCCCTCTTGTCCTTATATCTGACCAGCAACAGGTTGTCACTGGTAAGGGCACGTGTCTGACCCCTGGGGATAGGTACCAGGAGGGGGTGGGCAGGGAGGCCACGTTGATTTTTCCGCACGGTCCCACAAGCGAACGTGGATCTGGCGGAGAGGGCCTTAAACAAGGGAATACTGGTATAAAAGTTATCCACGTACAGGTGGTAACCCTTATCCAGTAGTGGGTGCAAAAGGTCCCACATGAGTTTCCCGCTAACACCCAGAGTGGGGGGACATTCTGAGGGTTTAATACGGGAATCTCGTCCCTCGTACACACGAAATTTGTAAGTGTACCCTGAGGTACTCTCACAAATTTTGTACATTTTCACGCCATACCTCGCACGCTTAGAGGGAATGTGCTGGCGGAAAATGAGTCTCCCCTTGAAAGCAACGAGAGACTCATCAACCGCGACCTCCCTTCCAGGTACATAGGCCTCCACAAATTTGGCCCCAAAGTGATCGATGACCGGCCGTATCTTATACAGCCGGTCATAGGCAGGATCACCTCGGGGGGGACATGCTGCATTATCTGCATAATGCAGACATTTCCGAATGGCCTCAAATCTGGGACGTGTCATGGCGGTACTGTACAGTGGGGTCTGGTAGAGGACGTCCCCACTCCAGTAATGCCTGAAACTTGTTTTTTTGACCAGGCCCATGTGCAGCACGAGGCCCCAAAACGTCCTCATCTCGGCTGCACTGACCGGGGTCCAGCCACCGGGCCTGGCCAAAAAAGAGCCTGGGTGCTGAGCAACGAACTGTTGGGCGTACAGATTCGTCTGCTCCACCATCAGATTCACAAGTGGGTTACCGAAAAAAAAACTAAAAAAGTCATTTTCAGTAAATCCCACAGTGGGAATCTGGATTCCTGGATTGCCAACAAATTCAGGAATTACAGGCTCGTATTCCCCTGGGGTGTACCAGACTCGTTCACCTGTAGGAGGCTCAGGTGCACTTGGCTGGTGGGCTTGAAAACTAGTACGACCCCCAGGGCTCGTACTAGTGCTGGCCTCAGGGTCCCTAGCATGGGCCTCTTCTGGCACTGCCTGGCGGCGTCTCCGCCGCCTTGGGGGCTCATCATCATCAGATGATGATGAGGAGGATGCGGATGACAGGTGGAACGTGGGGTCATCCTCATCCTCACTGGCGCTCTCGGTGTCGGAGAGCATCTGGGCATATGCCTCCTCTGCTGAGAACATCCTGCGGGCCATGGGAGTGTGTGTTGTGCGAGTGTGTGTGCGTGCGTGTAAAATAAACTTTATTGAAGTGTACGTGTGTGTGGGGCCGGGTGTTCGCGCACTAAAATACCTAGACTAAAAAAAACTAACTAAAAAAGAGGAAAAGTGCAAAAAAATACAGCGGTGGGGTGAGCGATGCGCTAACAGTGGCGGGACGCTAAGAGCACCGACCACAGTCAGCGCACGCCCCAAAAAAAACTTGCCCCCACAAAAAAAGGGTGGGATGCGGGTGGGGGGGGGTATGGGGGGCCGGGGGGTCTAGGGTCGCACAACTGAGTGCTGTGGACCCCAGACACCCAGGTGCAAAGAAAGAAAAAAAAAAAAAAAAGAAATGAAGAGTGCTTACTGGTGCTGCTGGAGAGCTGCTGGTGAGCTGCTGGGGAGATGCTGGGGAGCTGCTGGGGTGCTGCTGGGGTGCCTGGGTGCTGGGACGCTGGGGTGCAGAGCTCCTGCTCCTTCTCCGACGCTGCAGGCTGTGGACGGGGAGGGAGAAGCTTTGAGGTTTGCTTCTGTCGCCGCCCCCCCGGCCAGCCAATCAGGGATGGATCCTCACCAACGGTAAGGATGGTGATTGGTCGTGTATTATTACACTACGGATCACCATCCTTTTCCGGAAACGCAGAAAACCGCAGGTCAGAATTGACCTGCGGTTTTCTGCGATCGCCGACATGGGGGGTCACAGGACCCCCCTGGGCATTGTGGCAAGGTGCCTGCTGATTGATTTCAGCAGGCATCTTGTTCCGATCACCGCCACGTGCGCAGTGGTGATCGGATATTAGCAGGGTGTACATGTACGCCCTGGGTCCTTAAGTACCAGGACACAAGGGTGTACATGTACACCCTGCTTCCTAAAGAGGTTAATTTGTTCTGTATATACATAGATTGACTGTGCATCAGAGTTAGGCCTCATGCACACGGCCGTTGTTTGGGTCCGCGTCCGAGCCGCATATTTCGCGGCTCGGCCGCGGACCCATTCATTTCAATGGGGCCGCAAAAGATGCGGACAGCACTCTGTGTGCTGTCCGCATCCGTTGCTCCGTTCCGTGCCCCCTCCAAAAAAATAGAGCATGTCCTATTCTTGTCCGTTATGCGGACAAGAATAGGCATCTCTATAATGGGCCGCGTTCCGTTCCGCAAACGCGGAGCAGCTTCCGTGTTTTGCGGATCCGCGGTTTGCGGACCGCAAAACACCCACAGCCGTGTGCATGAGGCCTTAGTTTCAACAGCCGGTCTAATATATTGGATTGTGTACCTAGTTAATCTGCTGCTCCATTAATAATCCAGATACACACAGTGGGTTCCTCTGACACCTCACTTACATGGCATGGCCTAAAATCAACCTCTTTGCCCTCACCTGTACTGCAACTGCATATTTCTTTTGCTGCTCCTTTTGCTCAGGAAGTAATACATGCTGCCAGCTCTGCTTCGCTTTTCAGTGAGGACGAGCTTAGTGAGAACAGCCAGCAGCTACAGGCCAGCACAGACTTGGAGGAGAGGTCCGCTACATCATCCATCAGGCGTGAAACTAGCGATGCTGACCGTTGGATGGCAGCATGTGTTGCATATGCAAGCATACAAGGATGCGGTCATGAGACTGGTGAGAGTGAAATAAGTGATGAACAGACATTCGTGGATGATGATGTAGCCTATGTTTGCATCACGGTCCTGCGTCAACACATGGAGCGGCACCATAAAGTGGCATGGAAAAACTGTGGCACTAATGTAGTGGTACAGCCTGACACAGCAACTGCTGCATGTCCCAGCAGCCTGCATGCCTTCTACAGCAGTCAGGTCTCCTCAACCTCAGCAGAAGGAAGCTGTCATTCCTTCCCTTCGTCTACAACTCCTGATGCTCCTCCTTCTTGTCATGAGACAAACAGTATGCATGCACTCATGCAACGGCGCAGAAGCTGAACGTGCACCTGGCTAACTTACTGGTACTACGGTCCCTACCTTTCCATATTGTGGATTCTGCACATTTCAGAGAACTGATGGATAGTGTTCAACCAGGACGGAGAGTTCTAAGCCATCATTGCTTCTCTAAAAAAGCTACGGTATACCAGCCTTGCACACCTAACGGCTTTTTTACCTGTGACAGTAATTATGTGGTCTATCTGTTAAAGTGCCCTTGCGGCCTTTTATACATTGGTGAGACATCTACCAGAATGAAGGACAGGTTTTGCAACCACAAGTCTACCATACGGAAGAAAAATGTATTGTTACCTGTTCCCCTTCATTTTGATAAATGTGCTCACAATGTTTCACAATTTAGATTCCAGATCATTGAGCAGGTGCTGACACCCCGTAGAGGTGGCAACAGACTGCAAATGCTCAAAAAAACGGGAACGTTTTTGGATTCACACTTTACAAACCCTGGAACCCAGGGGTCTCAATCGAGAGTATGCATTTTTATAAATAATAAATGTAACACATTTTAACATGTATTTTCATGTTCATCTAGTCACAGAAAAAATGACAAGATCAGATGTCCTTAACCCATGTGTAGCCTGTATGAGATTTAATTCTCAGTAATTATTAGTTATTTTTGGTTTTGTTTATGTATTCTATGCTGCCAGTTTACCTCTTTATTTCTTTCCTTGCAATCCATTCATTTCTGAGTATTCAAAACAAAGTTTGTTTCTTCTCAGCCGATTTATTTTTTGAGTATCTACAACAAAGTTACAAGATTGACTTTGATGATTATCAGGACTATTATCATATCACTATAATGTTTGTAATTGCTGTGTTCGATGTTTTGTGTACATATGTTTCCATGGAGATGTGACGTCAGCACGTTGGACGCCGGTGATGGCGCACTATTTAAAAGTGTTTCTTGTCCATGTGTATTATGCTTGACAAAGGCTCAAGTTCGAGCAGAAACACGTGTCGCTCAGTGCTCTAATACCTCTATGCGTGAATAAACTACTTTGAACAAGAGTGAAGTGCCGGTCTTTCCCTTTGCGATTGTAAGTTGGGCAGAAGGTGGGCCAGTCCTTGTGCATGGTCATGAACAATATATGTCCTTTATAGTCCACTGTGATACACCAGGAACTTTGCCAGGTGATGGCAATACCACCTCCGTGTTGTAATTGTGGGATTTCTGCACCAATGTCCTCCTCTGCCTCCTCATACTACACCTTGTCCTCAGCCTTCACTGTAGGCACAGTTCAAAGTGGTCCTCCAGCCACCTGAGCCCTGTGCAGGCTGAACTGGCACAGGATGAGGAGGAGGACATAAATGCCTAGGATTTCTATGTAAACCTAGGAGAGGAGCAGGTGGAGCTAGAGGGCGATGATAAGGAGGACGCAGGTGACCCCGACATACCATGGCCGTATGCAGTGGAGATGGAGGTAGGGAGTCCCTCCAAGTCCCTTGTGCAAATGGCTAGTTGCATGCCAAGTTGCTTGTGTAGTGACAGCTGCATTAACGCCATATGGCAGAGCGATGACTACTGTCTCTCCATTATGTTAGACCCTCGCTGCCATTTTTACACCCTCTCTTAAGGGATGAAAAACTCAACTACTGTTGAGACATCCTTTGTAGTCAATTGGTCACTGTCTACGTGTGCCATCGCCCATCTTCACAAAGTTCTAACCGAGAGGACCCTCTGAGCTCATGCTCCACTGCCATAACTACTGGAGGGGGTGGAG
The DNA here is from genome assembly GCA_033119425.1 of Bufotes viridis. Classification (NCBI taxonomy): domain Eukaryota; kingdom Metazoa; phylum Chordata; class Amphibia; order Anura; family Bufonidae; genus Bufotes; species Bufotes viridis. The sequence continues at coordinate 135,252,744 of CM065593.1, read as the reverse complement.
GGACAGGAGCAGCTCCATCAGCAGCAATTTAAGTCTCTGATTAATTCTTCACCCACCTACTGAAGAAACTACTCATCAGCAGCATGACATGGAGCAGAACCTGAACCAGCAGATGGTAGCATACTTGCACTGTACCCCGTCACGCCAGATCCAGGATCCCATGGACTACTGAGCAGCCAAACCTGAATTGTGGACACAATTGGCTGAGTTTGCCCTGGGCAAGCTTTCCTGCCCAATCATAGTGTGGCATCAGAGCAGGTGTTTAATGTGCCATTGTTACCCCAAAGAGAACTTGCTTTTCACAAAATGTTAACATACTAACCTTTATAAAGATGAACCAGGCCTGGATCAACCAGGATTTCCAGACACTGGTGCCTGATGCAACAGACTAGATCATTCTGGCAGTAACGATCTGACTGTAGTGTGCTGCCACTCTAGAAAATTGTGACAAATGGCCCCTTTACTTTTGCCCACGAGCTGCTGCCACTGTTCTGATGCTGTCACCCACCGGGTGCCACACACCTGCTATTGTGACTCTATGTTTTTGCCACCCTCACCACTTTGTGACAGTTGACTCCTACTGATCTCAAAAACTGACCAAATACTGACTGTGTGATAGAGGCCATTACAGTCCTGCATGCAGGACTTCTTTTCCTTCTGAGTAAATCCAATTTCAGAGGCAAATGGCCAAAACTCATACAAATTGAGCATGCCTGTATCACACGCCTGTATTTTGCATCAGGATTTGATCAAGATTTGAAGCCGGGTGCCTGCTCTCAGGGGGTGGGGCAATGGAAGCGCTCATTGCTGGAGCACCAGGAGCTGCGGTCCTGTCACTCAGCTCCCCACGCTCCATCTCTCCCGCACTGAATGGTGAAGCAGGGTGACTTCTCCTTCTGCTCCCTGCTCCACCATTCAGCCTGCAGGCACAGATCGTGCTGCCAGCCTGTGTGGGAGGAGCCTTCAGCCCTGGAGTCTGCTTAGGCTCCACCCACACAGTGCTGCTGCAGTGCTGAGAGACCTGGATGTGAGCTTCAGGAACGGGGCAAAGTAAGTAGTTACTGTTTTTTTTTTTTTTAAACAGAGAGGGCACAGAAAGCTTTACTATAGTGAAAGGGTCACAATAGGCATTTCTACTATGGAAGGGGCAGAGGGCATTGCTAACATAAAGCGGGAACAGAGGACATTACTACTATAAAGGGGCACACATAGTGCATTACAACTGCGAAGGGAGCACAATGGGTATTATTGTGAAGGGGGCACAATAGGCATGACTACTATGAAGGGGTACAGTGGGCATTACTACTGTGTAGGGGGCACAATGGGCATTACTACTGTGGAGGGGGCACAATGGGCATTATTACTGTGGAGGGGGCACAATGGGCATTACTACTATGGAGGGGCACAATGGGTATTACTTCTGTGGAGGGGGCACAATGGACATCACTACTATGAATGGGACACAATGGGCATTATTATTATGAAGGGAGCCCAATGGGTATTATTACTATGAAGGGGGCACAATGGGCATTGCTACTGTGAAGGGAACACAATGGGCATTACAACTGTGAAGAGGGCACAATGGGCATTATTACTATGAAGGGGGCATAGAGTGCATTACTACTATGAAGGGGCACAATGGGCATTGCTTTTATGAAGGGGACACAATGGGTATTATAACGATGACGGGGCACAGAGGGTATTACAACTATGAAGGGGGAACAATAGGATTACTACCATGAAGAGGGCACAATGGTCACTACTACTATAAGGGTGCACAGAGGGCATTACTCCTGGGAAGGGGGTGGGCATAAATGTTATGGGGCACAGAGTGGGAATTACTACTGTGAAGGGGCACAGTGGGCATTACTACGGTCATGAGAGCACAGTGAGGGAATAACTACTCTGAAGAGGCACAGAAAGGGCATTAAAACTGTGAAGGGGCACAACTAGGGCATAACTACTGTGAGGGAGGAACAAAAAGGGCATTACAACTGTGAATGGGGGCACAGATAGGGCATTACTACTGTGAAAGGGGCACCGAGAGGTCATAACTACTGTGAGGGGGCACAATGTGGGCATAACTACTACTGTCAGGGGGCACATATCTGGACAAAACTGCTGTGAAGGTTGTACAATGAGGGCAATACTATTTTAGGGGGTACAATTTTTGTAAAGTATTGGGGCGGTGCTAGAGAAAGGGCTCTCCCCTGGTGCCAAACACCCTAGGCACTTAACTGATGCTCAAACTACAGGATCTGCTTTTTTGGGTTGTTCTTCTGACGGTTAAAAAGAATTCAAAAATAAACAGTGATGCGAGCACAGAATTACTGCTGACACGATCCCCACTGTAATGGCGCCACTACTTGAATTTTGGGACACTGCACAGTTAAGGTTACTTTCACATCTGCGTTAGGTGCGGATCTGTCTTGTATCTGCACAGACGGATCCGCACCGATAATGCAAACTATTGTATACGTTCAGAACGGATCTGTTTGCAATATCTTGAGCAAAAAAGAACAAAGTCAAAACAGATCCATCCTGAACACCATTGAAAGTTTTTATTGCACCATATTGTGTCAATGAAAACGGATTTGTCCCCATTGACTTACATTGTCCCCATTGACTTTCCTAAGTCCAGGCTAAATTAGACCTGACTCTACCGTTGACCTGTAAGGAGGAGTTCACTCTTCTGTTATTTGGTCAGTTATTTCTGTCACTAATTGTGAGGCAAATTCAGTAGTCAAGCCTACTCTCAGATTAGGTATCATAAATAGATTTGCACCTGTTCTGTGGGTTTGACTCAGACTTGCTTTGGGCTGAAAGTAACTGAACAAATGAGTGAGGTGTGAACTAAATCTAATAGTGCACATTCATTCTACATATAACACGAGGGATTCAAATTAATGTGTTTGCACTGGCACAACCTGTGACCTGCCTGTTATTCAGATGCATAGTAACTGTTTCACTACCAGGAAAGACTAGCTATGAATCTTGCTGTACTGCACAGTAAAGTACACCAAGATACATTCTCCATAAAGTTTAACTGCAGGCTGGGATAATCTTGATTGAAAGCGCTTCGTGAATGAATTCGTATCGAAGTAAAGCGAAAAATACGGCAAAGCGATCGTATTTTTTAAAATTTTGCCTCTGTTCTACATCATTGTTAGTGTTGAGCGCGAATATTCGAAAAGCGAATTTTTTTAGCGAATATCGGCACTTCGCTAATTCGCGAATATTTCGAATATAGCGCTATAAATTCGCTATTTCGAATATTCGTTTTTTTTTTTTTTTTTTTTTAGTTATATTTTTTTCTTTCCCACTTCCCAAAAGTAGTTCTTACCTGTCATGAGGATTCCTGGCTTCCTGGCTGCTCCAGTCAGTGCCCGTTGCCGCTTCTGCCGACTTCCGTGCTCATGGAGCGTCCCTTCCATGGGAAAATCTCTATATACTAAAATGTACTGTCGGATTTGAGGAATTACGTTGAAATCGCAATGCGATTAATTCAAGTTATATTAATCGCATTGCGATTACAACTTAGCACTGCTATCTTACATAGGCTAGAATTAGCGAATATGGAATATATAGCTATGCACTAGCAGTGCTAAGTTGAAATCGCTAATGCGAATACTTTAAGTTAAATTAATCGCATTGCGATTTCAACTTAACACTGCTGCTATATTCCATATTCGTTAACTCGTTAATTCTAGCAAGCTGACCCATTATAAACCCAGCTCTAAGTTGAAATCGCAATGCGATTAATATAACTTGAATTAATCGCATTGCGATTTCAGCGTAATTCCTCAAATCCGACAGTACATTTTAGTATATGGAGGCGTTCCCATGGTGATGGGGACGCTCCATGAGCACAGAAGTTATGGTTGGCTTGGTAGAATTAGCGAGGATGACGAATATGGCGAATGTATTCGTCATATTCCTCAAAGCGAAGATAACGAAGTATTCTACATCTTCGTTTTAGCAACCTATTCGTCAACCTCGCTAATTCTAGCAATCAAATAGGAAGGTTGACTTACCAGACAGCTGTGTTAAATTCGCTATGCGATTTTTTTTTTTTTAATAAATAGAATACTTATAATAATATTATCATATCAAGTAATATAATTATTGTATTAAAAAAAAAATCGCATAGCGAATTTAACTACAGCTGTCTCTATAGTCAACCTTCCTGTTTGATTGCTAGAATTAGCGAGGTTGACGAATAGGTTGCTAAAGCGAAGATGTAGAATACTCGTTATCTTCGTTTTGAGGAATATGACAGATACATTCGTCATATCGTCATCCTCGCTAATTCTAGATATGAAACCAATAGGAAAGTAGCCTTAAGTACAAATCGCAATATGCGATTATTTAAATCGCATTTTAATCGCGATAACTAGAAAAAATGACGAATATTCGATTTCGACGAATACGAAACGAATATTCATTCGAATATTCGCGAATTTCGTCGAAATCGAATATGGCACCTGCCGCTCATCACTAATCATTGTTCACCTTTTCCAAAATAGACCTGAATCACAGAAAAGACATTAACAAAGATATAAACATCCTGCCCTTCCTATCAAACAAGCTGTCTTGATTAGGTGGTACATATAGGTGGGTCTGCTCCTCCTCTCATTGGTTGCTGGATGCACATAGAGGTGACTAGGAGCAGCACACCATCTGTGCAGAGTCTGTGCTCCTGAACATAGATGTCCAATGGCATAGGTAGGTTTAGCGTAGGACCTGCCTGACCTGAGACCACTTTGACACTGGGTAGGTGGGCTCAGATGTGTTTTGATCAAAATATATTGGCTAAGTGTCTTAGATTTTATTACGTGAGGGCTTAGTCGATATATATAATGTTTGCATCTATTTTGTTAGTGCACTATTATCTTTTTTTCTGTGATTCCAAAATAAACCTGTCAATCAGCTCCTTCCTGTGATGAGTGTGTACTGAGTTGGGCACAGGTTTCCCAATCTAACCCCTGGCAGATAAGGAAGACTCTCCTGCTACCCTATACAGGTAGAGGAGACCCCTAAACTGCTGATGTACTTATGGCAACCATGGATAAGTTATTCAATCAGTTTGAAAATATGCAGCCTGAGGAAAGCTACTGCTGTATAAGAATTTTTTCAGGAGTCATCCCTACTGCAGCAGGAGAAGAAGGATATGACCCATGAAAGGATGTTGCCCTGCAGTATCTAAAAGAGTGGCAATGTACTGATGCTACAAGAATAGCAGAGAGTTTAAAGGGTCCGGCTATGGAAGTGGTCCAGGCTGCATGGCAGAGAAAGTCCCAAGCAACTTCCCAGGACTGGCTGTACTTGAAGATGCTTTTAGGTCCCCAGAATATGTCATGGACCTGCTCTATAAACTCCTATCAAGATCCAGGTGAGAAGATGTCATACTATCTTTACAGACTAGGCAAACTGGTTCATAGGATAGTATTCAAAGGAGGGATTAGCCCTGGGGATGTTGACTAGTGCTGACTTAATCAAGTACTACTTGAAGCTCTGACTCATGATCCTATTGCTCAAAGACTAAGGTGCTGTGATAAAGAGAAGAACCCCCTTTTCTTCCATCAACTATTTAAGGGAGCTATTTAAGGAAGCTACTTTGGCAGTCAGGGAGCTGAAATCCACGAGAGTGGCTGTTGCTCTACAGTCTAAGTCAAGAGGAGGAGCAGATTTCACACCTCTTCAGTGCTACGACTGAAAAAATTATGATAAATTGCTGTGGAAGCCACTCAAAAAGACCAGAAGTCTCCAAGGAAGATAAGTGATAATCATCAGAGCAGTAGAGACAGAAGTAGATACTTTGTGTGTGGGGATCCCAGTCATACCACTCCCAGTTTGAAGGATGGGCTGTTGGGAAATGGGAAAGGGTGCCAGTAGTCCTTTACTGGCCCCCCCATCAACCTTGAAGGCATACTCCACTGCCCCCTCTGCTGTTGAGCGGTTGGAACAGCTTTTTGAAGGCCTGGTGGGACCAGCCCCACAACTGTTGTGGATAGTTGATCTCAAGTCTCCATCATCTCTGAGAAATGGTACAAGAAACACCTATTGGATTTGCCCATACTGCCCATATCTGGACTTGTGGTTTAGGGACTGAGCAAACATAGCTACCCATAGCAAGGATATGTGTCTGCTATGCTATGGTTCCCGAAGACAGTTGCGAGAGTCTGTCCAAAGACCGAAGCTCATTCGAGATCAGTGCCTGTAATCGCTAGTAGCAGGCATGATGGAATGTGGTGCTGCTTTCTAATTGGGAGATTGGGATTTGGGCTTGGCACAAGGAGTAGAGCATTGCATCCAGGTGAATGATGAGAATCCTTCCCGAGAGATGTCCTGAAGGCTAGCTCCCGCAGACATTTAATATGTCAGGCAGCATTTAAGAGGCCTGTTCGACACTGGAGTTATTAGCACATCAATCAGCCCATATTCTTCTTTCTTAGTAATCACATGGAAGAAGAATGGAGATATCCGACTGTGTGTGGTTTTCCAGACTCTGAACAAACGCACAGTCCCTGATAAATATAGTGTGCAGGATTGATGAGGCTTTGGATTGCTTATAGGGCAATGGGTGGTTTACTGTGTGGAATCTCCAGAGTGGCTACTACCAGATAGCTATGAGGATCAAGACAGCTTTCATTTTCCCTGGTTCTACCAGTACCAGAGGATGCCCCAAGGAGTTAACGGTGTTCCTGCCATATTCCAAGTTTGCATGGATAAGGTGATGAGAGACTTGTCTACTAAGATGACCTGACAGTGTTTGGTTAAACCATAGAAGAGCACAACCAGAGACTGTTTGCAGTGCTGAATTGTCTAAAAAAGGCTCAAGTTATCCCTTGACAAATGTCTGCTCTGCCAGAAGGCTGTGAAATATGTGGGACACGTTATCAGAAGAGAAGGAATCTCTACAGTGGAAGCTGTAATCCAATGGCCCAAGCCTACCAAGTTGGGGGAGCTCAAGTCTTTTCTAGGATTCTGTGGGTACTACCAAAGATTTGTGCCACAGTATTCAAAGATTTCAAAGCCTCTGACTTCTCTCACCAAAGGTTATCCTCCCCAAAGTGGGACCACTCATTCCAAGAACACCACTTGGCAGGCCTACTTCAAGGTTACCGAGCTGTTTAAAGGAAGTTGGATGCCTGCTTGCAATGTGGCATTTGAGAAGCTGAAGTCCTGCCTAACACAGGTCCCAGTGTTGGCTTATGCATACCCCAACAAGTCATATGTGCTGCATGTGGATGCTTCTTTTGAGGGTCTCAGAGCTTTTCTATATCAGGAACATAATAGTTTTCTGCAACCAGTGTAATACATCAGTCGAGTGCTGACTCCCAGTGAGCACAACTACCAAGAGCACCATCTGAATTGTCTAGCATTGAAGTGGGCAGTAGTGGGCAAGCTGCATGACTACCTCTGTGGGGTGCATTTTGAAGTTCCACAACAATCCCCTGACCTACGAAAGAACCACAGCCAAACTGGATGGTACGAGACACCAGTTTAAAGTACCATTCAGGATCCACAAACGATGCTCTATCCCACCTGCCCCGGTCCCTATCGTGTGATGAAGAGGAGGTATTGATTGAGGTCCCAGGCCCTGAAGTGAAAGACATGTGTCGCAGACATCAAATCAAGACTATCCACTAACATGGCTGTGTCAGATTCTTAGGGATTTCAGTGGAAGTACTTCCACCCTTGTTTTGCCAGCTTACTCAGTTAAATGCTGAGTCCCTGCCTTAAATGACAAAAGACCAGATGGAGAAGGCTCAACAGGAAGATCTGTCTGTGGAGGTGGTCCGCTGATCAAAAAGGGTCCTGAGAGGAATCCTCTGAAGACAGAAGAGTTCATCTTGCTTGGCCGCCTAGTGGAGTTCCTAGAAATGAGGAATGGGCTACTGTATCGGGTGACCAAATGGCAGACTGGAGATAAATGTGGTCGTGAAGGCTCTGCATGATGACCATGGACATCATGGGGTTGAGAAGACAAGTGGTCTCATCGCAGACAGATTCTACAGGCCAAGAATGGAAGCTGACATTGAGAGTTACTAAAAGACCTGTGCACGGTGTGTTCTGAATCAGACTCTGCCCAGCCCTTCTTTTCAACATCACCAGTGATGGTCTTCTAATTCTACTGTGCATTGATTTCCTCTCAATTGAGCCTGAAAAGGGTAATGCGTTGGTGGTCAGTGACATCTTCACAAGCTATGCCCAAGCCTACTCCCCCAAAGATTAGAGGGCAGTCATTGTGGCCAAAAAATTGTGGGAGACGTTTTATGTACATTATGGACTGCCAGCCTGCATACATACCGACCAAAGAATAGACTTTGAGAGCTGGCTGATTAAAGATTTATGGGAGATCTGCGGGATCAAGAAGTCTAGAACCACACCTTTCCCCCCTCATGGGGATCCTCAACCAGAAAGGCTCAACCGTACCATTCTCAACATGATGGGCATTCAAGAACCCAAGCAGAACGGACGCTTGACGCAGAAAATAAATCAGCTAATTTATGCCTAAAATTGCTCAAAAAATGAGTTAACTGGGTACTCCTCTTACTTCCTCATATTCAGGAGGGAAGCTGGACTACCAGTGGACATTAGCTTCACCTGACCTATCATCTGGGAAGACCCTGTGAAGTATGTGTCTCAGTTAAAAGAGGAATTGAAGGAGGCTTACAGATCGGCTGACCAGGCTTCCGGTCGATCAGAAAGGAGAAAAAATATCCGGTATGACTGAGAGCAGGTTCTGCAGCCTGGAGATAGAGTCCTCATTCAACAGATGGGTGTTCATGGAACACACAAGCTTGCCAGTCGGTGACGTCCAGAACCCTTTGTGGTGGCAGAAAAGCTGCCTGGTGTTCCAGCATAGTGAAGCCTGAAAGGTTTTGATGGTCCTATCTCCACTATCATTACGAGCACCTGTTACCTGTGGGTAAGACTGTAAGATGGTGAAGGTCACAACCAGAGTGATCTACAGTAAGTCATCTCCTCAGCCTCCGAGGAAGAGGAGTCGTAAACACTGAGGGATCAGTCTAAGTGTTCCCCCAGAAGGAAGTAACAGTGATTCGAGTGATGAATGGGGTCTAGACTATGGAGTCTGGACCAGTCGCTTGATGTGGACTATCCAGAAAACTCCATCCCAGATTTCAGTTCCCTCTGTCCCCCATCAGAGGGAATTCAGAGAGGATTTTGATGAAATTGTCATTAGGGAGCCAGGGATGGAGGAGGATGATTCCATAGTACAATAGGCTCCCAGTGATGCTAACTTATGATAGAATGGGCATGTTACTGAGGTTCCCAGAGTGATACACTCATTTTATTAACATGTGACCATATTTCTCCCCTGTGCCTATGTGGCCTGGAAACGGTGTGTGTGTGTGTGACGTATTTCGGTGTTAGTCAGGGTGTTTTCATCCATGGTTCCATTTCAGAGGGTGAGTCTTGATTTTGTGCTTTTACACTACCTGTGACTCACCAGGGGGAGAGTGTAACCTTTGCAGATGCTGAAAGCAGATGCCGCTGCTATCAATTACAATCACTGACTGACAGCAGCAGGCAAATAATGCTGATTCTCCTGAGGTGAAGTAGACTACAAATCCCATGAGCACTTACCCCTCCCTGCAACCAATAGGGTGGGGGACAGGGGGAAAAGCTAATGAACGATGTGGAGCAGCAGCCATCTTAGAGACAGAAGTATGGCCTGGAGATAGAGACTGAGAGATCTCCACAAACAGATATGAGCATTTCTTCAGGACAGACAGTACAATCCAGCCCCGACAGCACCTGTGGATGTGCAAGGAGAGAGTCCAGCTACTGTGTTACAACCACAATCCATCCAGATGATTGAGGGTCAGGCCTGACACTCAATTTCATGTTAACAGTCATAGGTAAATTGTTTCCCTAGCATATGTATTGCTGATCACTAGAGTTGAGCGAACACCTGGAAGTTCAGGTTCGACGGGTTCGGCCGAACTTCACAAAAAAAGTTCGGGTTTGGGATCTGAGCTTAACCCGAACTTGACCCCTAACCCGAACCCCATTGAAGTCAATGGGGACTGTGGTAAGGTGCAAGGTGTCATATGTGATGGCAGGTACGTGTCACCGAGGTTGCTGGCCTCGGTGAGGTGAGAGCCGGGTTTTTGTCTGCAGCAGCTAGTGCTGTTTGACTTTGTTAAATAGCATGGCTGCAAAGCCGATCCGGGCCGGCTCTTACTGGGAGCAGCTAAAGAGTAGGGTGGGTGGCTGCTCCCCACGGTCCAGTCCGAGTTTTGGGCTGGGTTTATAAACTCAGCCAGCACCACCAGCTGTGTGTGTGATTATCCTGGAGCTGCTAACAGGGCTGGGAGTTCTCTGTCCTGGAGGAAGCGCTCAGCAAGGAGGTGTTGTGTTCCTGGCTACCTGAAGCTGGATTCTCCTGCGGCTGGGCCGACAGCGTGGTGCGAACCTGCACCTACACCTCCCAGGTGACTGAACCTGTGTTGGACTGTTTTTGTTTGGCTACGTTATTTCCGTTGTGTGTGAACTGTCACCAAGAGACTGTTTTTCATTTTGTGTGCAAGTGTGAATAAAACACTGTTTGTTGCACAATCTGGACTCCTGGTTTTGCCTCTAAACTGCACCCGCACCGCTGTCTACCAGAGCGACTCCCCACATTTGGTGGCGGATGCGGGCATGCGCAGTGAGGCTGGCGTGAACGCCGAAGTTTTGTTTTTCTAAAGTGTATGGAATATATTAAGCCAGCAAAGCTGCAAGCAGGAGTTTCTGGCAACATGGAGGCTGCTGTGAAGGCTCTCATAGAGGCTAACGTGCAGCAGCGGGAGACCAACCAACTACTGCTACAACATGTGATGGCGTTACAGGCGGCAGGAGCGTCCCACCACGTCCAAGATGCCCGGAAGCGGTCCGTGCGGCGATCCCAAAAATGACCCCCGCAGGCGGCGTTGAGACGTACCTGGCGGTTTTTGAGAAGGTCGCCGTGAGGAAAAGTTACCCGTGACCAGTGGGCTGAGGTGGTCGCTCCGTTCCTGGCTTCGGACCCCAGCAGGTGTTTTCGACTTGTCGGATGACCAAGCGGCAGATTATGACACTGTGAAAGGAGAGGTCCTAGCCAGACTGGGCGTGAAACGTGCTGGTCCGCGCCCAAAGAGTCCACCAGTGGGACTTTAAAGCGACTGAACCCGCTAGGCCGCAGTTCTACGATCTGCTGCACAGGCTGCAAAAGTGGCTGCAGCCCGATCTACTAAGTCCCACTGCCATGCTGGATCGACTGTTGGCGGACATCTTTTGGAGGGCCCTGCCTTATCCCCTCCAGCACTGGATCGGCCAGGTATCGCCCACCAATGCCCTGGAGATGGTCGGCCTGGTGGGCGCTACGAGGCCACCAGAAACCTGCAGGGGACTCTTGCGGGGAAGGGTCAGTCAAACCCGGAGGCCTCTGCCCCAGTTCCGGCGTCCGGCGACAGAGCGGCCTGCCCGGAATATACCCCCTGCGAGTCCGCCTCCGTGGTATGCTGGAGGTGTCAGGAGCCAGGCCACATCAGGGCCGACTGTCCGCATCGGGATGAGCCGATGGATATGAACTACGGGGTCGTCACTCCTGTATGCACGGAAGCTGTGCGCAACTGGCACCCGTGAGGTGCAGGACCATAACCACCTGTGTCAGGTAGAGGTGGGAGACTCTCTGGCGGTGGCTCTGCTGGACTCCGGGAGTTTAGTCTCCCTGGTAAGGGCTGCACTTGTACGGCCTGCGGAGTATACTGGCCGTAAAGTCGGGGTCCTGTGCATCCACGGAGACCTGAAAGACTATCCCACTGCACTAGTGACTTTGTCCACAGCGGCTGGTAGGTGGACCCACGAGGTGGCTGTCGCTACTAAACTCCCACACGAACTAATACTTGGGAGGGACTTCCCGGTTTTCGGCGCTGTGGCCGGCAATAAAGGTATCTGAGGGACCCGAGACAGGGGTGACCCTAGTAGAGTGGCCTGATACCGCTGGAAGGCCAGAACCCTGGGAGCCCGAGTCTGAAGGGCCGAGCGGTAGGGGTGACCACTGCTCCAGCGGTAGAGGGGAGACAACCCCACTGAGTGTAATGGTGGGAGACACGGAGGACTTGCCACCGGGACCTGAGTTGGCAGACCTCAATGTCTCCGGGAAAATTTTGGGACCGCACAACACCAGGACCAAACCCTAACCAGGGCCTGGGAGAATGTGCTGGAAATTGATGGGAAACCCCAGAAACCAGGGGCTGAATTAATGTTCCCACGGTTTATTGTTCTGCAGGATATGTTGTATCGGGTGAACCAAATCCGAGGCGAACCTGTTGAACAGTTGGTGGTGCCCACAGCGTATCGCAAGCTTGTCATGGAGCTTGCCCACCAACATGTTCTTGGGGACACCTGGGGTGGCAGAAAACCCAGGACCGCATACTGCAGCGATTTTATTGGCCCAGTGTGTTCAAGGAGGTAGAGAATTATTGTAAGTCCTGTCCGACCTGTCAGATAACTAGCCCCCAGCCACATTTCCGTAGTCCTCTGGTACCTCTGCCAATTATTGAAGTACCGTTTGAGCGAATCGCGATGGATTTAGTTGGGCCTGTACCAAAGTCTGCCAGGGGCCACCAACACATTCTGGTAGTTCTCGACTATGCCACTCGGTATCCGGAGGCGGTGCCTCTGCGACATACCTCAGCTAAGCTCATTGCCAAAGAGTTAATGGAGATGTTTTCCCGTGTGGGCCTGCCAAAAGAGGTTCTGACAGACCAAGGGACCCCTTTTATGTCCAAAGTAATGAGGAACTGTGTAAATTGTTGCGTATAAAGCAGTTACGGACGTCCGTTTACCATCCGCAAACAGACGGTCTTGTGGAGAGGTTTAACCAAACTCTAAAAAATATGTTAAAGAGGGTGGTGTCTAGAGATGGGAAGGACTGGGATCTGCTTCTGCCCTATCTCATGTTCGCAGTGCGAGAGGTGCCCCAGGCCTCTACTGGGTTCTCGCCCTTCGAACTGCTTTATAGCAGAACACCCTCGGGGCCTGTTGGATATCGCCAAGGAAGCGTGGGAACAACAGCCTGTCCCCCACAAAAGTGTCATTGAGTATGTCGCCCAAATGCAGGACCGGATGGAAAGGGTGTTGCCCTTGGTCCGGGAGCATATGGAGGCAGCGCAACAAGCCCAGAGTAGGGTGTACAATCGTCAGGCTCGGGTGCGGGACTTCAATCCGGGAGATCGGGTTTTGGTTCTGGTACCCACCCTTGACAGCAAATTCCTAGCTAGGTGGCAGGGCCCCTATGAGGTGATCGAGAAGGTAGGGAAGTAAATTACAAAGTACACCAGCCAGGGCGGCGCAAGCCGAGAGCAGGTGTACCACGTGAATTTACTTAAGCCGTGGAAAGATAGGGACACAGCCGGCGACCACAGCCCCCGGCCAGGGCTTCTAGGTGAAAGGGTCCAGCCCCACAGTTCGAGGCCTGTGAAGCAGTAACCACGGTAAAAATTGCAGACAGCCTGTCTTCCAAACAAGTTCAGGAAGTCAGGGAGTTCATCAGTCGGAACACGGATGTGTTCTCGGACCTCCCTGGCCGCACGTCTCTCATCCAACATGACATCGTCACTGAGCCTCAGGCCAAGATCCGGTTAAAACCATACCGGGTACCCGAGGCTCGGCGGCGGACCATCGCGGAGGAAGTACAGTTAATGTTGAAGCTCGAGGTCATTGAGGAGTCGAAAAGTGAGTGGGCCAGTCCCATAGTCCTAATACCCAAGCCGGATGGGACGTTGCGGTTCTGCAACGACTTTCATAAGATTAAATGAAGTATCCAAGTTTGTCGCGTATCCCATGCCCGAGTAGGCGAGCTGGTTGAAAGTTTAGGACAAGCCCGTTATTTTTCTGTGCTGGACCTCACTAAAGGGTACTGGCAGGTACCCTTAGCGAGTCGGCTAAGGAAAAACCGCATTTGTTACCCGCAGGGGCCTGTATCACTACAAGGTGTTACCCTTTGGCCTGCATGGCGCCCCGCCACTTTCCAAGGTTAATGGACATAGTGCTGCGACCACATCGTCGGTGCGCCTCGGCCTACTTGGATGATGTAGTCATCCACAGCACCGACTGGGAAAGCCATTTACCCAAGGTGCAGGCGGTAGTGGATGCCCTGAGGAAAGCCGGACTGACCGCTAACCCAAAGAAGTGCTCCATAGGGTTAGAGGAGACAAAATATCTGGGATATGTAATTGGGCGGGGAGTCATCAAACCTCAGGTAACTAAGGTAGAGGCCATTCGTAACTGGCCCCGACCGGTCACCACCAGGCAGGTAAAGTCGTTCCTGGGGATTGTAGGTTACTACATGAGGTTTGTGCCCCACTTTGCCACAATAGCAGCGCCATTGACAGACCTGTTGAAGGGGCGAAAGTCTGGGAGGGTTAGCTGGAGTGAGAAGGCGGAGGAGGCTTTCTCCGCGTTGAAGTCGGCCCTGTGTGGGTCCCCGGTTTTGGTGACACCCGACTTCAACAAGGAGTTTGTCGTACAGACCGACGCCTCGGAGGTAGGCCTCGGTGCGGTACTGTCGCAGGAGGTCAACGGGGAAGAACATCCCGTTGTCTTCCTGAGCCGTAAGCTCAGTCCCGCCGAGTCCAGGTATAGTATAGTGGAGAGGAGTGCCTGGCTATCAAGTGGGCACTCGAATCTCTCCGCTACTACCTGTTAGGGAGGAGGTTCCGTCTGGTGACCGACCATTCCCCCTCAAATGGATGAGTCAGGCCAAGGAGAGGAATGCTCGGGTCACCAGGTGGTTCCTATCTCTTCAAAATTTCAAGTTTTCCGTGGAACACAGGGCAGGCCGCTTGCAGGGCAGCGCAGATGCCCTGTCCGCGTCCACTGCCTCACGTGTGTTCACCCCCTCAGGGTTGAACAAAGGGGGTATGTGGTAAGGTGCAAGGTGTCATATGTGATGGCAGGTACGTGTCACCGAGGTTGCTGGCCTCGGTGAGGTGAGAGCCGGGTTTTTGTCTGCAGCAGCTAGTGCTGTTTGACTTTGTTAAATAGCATGGCTGCAAAGCCGATCCGGGCCGGCTCTTACTGGGAGCAGCTAAAGAGTAGGGTGGGTGGCTGCTCCCACGGTCCAGTCCGATGTTTTGGGCTGGGTTTATAAACTCAGCCAGCACCACCAGCTGTGTGTGTGATTATCCTGGAGCTGCTAACAGGGCTGGGAGTTCTCTGTCCTGGAGGAAAGCGCTCAGCAAGGAGGTGTTGTGTTCCTGGCTACCTGAAGCTGGATTCTCCTGCGGCTGGGCCGACAGCGTGGTGCGAACCTGCACCTACACCTCCCAGGTGACTGAACCTGTGTTGGACTGTTTTTGTTTGGCTACGTTATTTCCGTTGTGTGTGAACTGTCACCAAGAGACTGTTTTTCATTTTGTGTGCAAGTGTGAATAAAACACTGTTTGTTGCACAATCTGGACTCCTGGTTTTGCCTCTAAACTGCACCCACACCGCTGACTACCAGAGCGACTCCCCACAGGACCCAAACTTTTGGGCACTAAAATGGCTGATCTAGGAGGAGGAAATGGATGTGGAGTAGGAGGTTGAGCAGGCGTAAGGTGGGAATGCCATCAGCAGCACGTCGACAAGCGTGATTTGTAGTCACGCATCTTGGACACTTTATGTAAGCGGATTGGCTAATTGTTGCATAATATATGTATTAGTTTACTCCTTACTGTGTTGATTTTTCTATTATTATTTAAGCACTGTGCAATTTATACTTTTATTGTTATTTTTATGAATTTTGTCAGGTGACTATAATTGATAATTGGCTCTTGCCCTCCTTGCTTGATTAATTGTGCTGTTTCCGCTCTTCACATGGGTTGTTTATGGCCCAGTATTTAGACTACTCCACCTTTTATACTTTATACATGTTTTATATTAATTAATTATTAATAAAGATTTATTATTATGTCTACTTTTTTGGCCTTCTTTTGGAGTTGTGTAAAATTTTAAAGCAGTTTTTTCAGCGTTGTATGCAAACGTGCTCTGTGGCACAACAGTACTGGTGTATTAACCCAACTACAGAAATGTACTATGTCACCGCAAAATTTTAAAATAGGTTTTTCAGCGGTGTATGCAAACGTGCTCTGTGGTACGACAGTACGGGTATATTACAGCAACTACAGAAATGCACTATGTCACCGCAAAATTTTAAAATAGGTAATGTAGGGGGACTTGACCTGCCAGAAAAAAGGAATTTTTGATCCACTGAGCTACCAAAAAATAATTAGACTGATGTCCCTGGCAGGCTGGCACACATGCAGGTCACATGCAGTTCCAAGGACACTGCAGTTTCTAATATGGCCGCCGACCCCCGCCTAAGAAACAGATGGATTCAAAATTATTTTGCAGTATCACTGGGCTCAGGGCTGGGTACAAATATGTAGCATAGCACCCTCAATAATTTCTGTAGTTTGAAGAGTTAACACCACCAAGTTCAACAGATTTCTTCCCTAATCTCTCCCTGAGAGCACCAGCAGCAGCCTGTCCCTACACTAAGAGCAGCAGAGTTATGTGCGGCTCTACGTGACTCCAGTTTAAATAGAGGCTGGGTCACATGCTGCACTTAGACAATAACAGCCATGCCAATAGTAGGCATGGCTGTGATGGCTTCTTAGGGCAAAGTAGTGAAACACTTGTTGATTGGCTGCTCTGAAGTCAGTGAAGAAATCGCCGAACAACGAACCCGAACTTTTTCCGGGTCCAGGTGCGAAAAACTATAATGTTCGGTACGAACCCGAACTTTACAGTTGGGGTTTGCTCAACCTTACCCACCTATATGCTAATTTCAGTAAATTGAACAATCTCCCCAAGAAAATTCCAACCATGTGTAAATAAAATAAACAGCAATGGATGATTGAGGCCTGACCCTTAATATCAGGTTAGCACTCACGGGTAAAATGTTGCCCTTGCCTGTTTATTGCTATACTGATCACCTATATGCTGGATTAATTATATTGAATTCCTCCCAAAAAATTTAATTCCAACAGTGTGGATATAGAATAGACTGATACGGATGATTGTGGCTCAAATTCACGATAGTAAAGTAGGATTGCATGGCACTTTTGTCCTGGTTAGATGGGTGCTAGGGTTGTGGGTTCCTAGCCCGCAGGAATGTTGACATAGAAACTTTAACACTCCAATGAATATGGTGATATTAAGGTGTCTTTACTTATTATTTCTCTTATATGGAGAGGTGATGAGACGCAAGGATATTCCTCTTAGATGGTATGGTTGGTAGTATACATTAGAGTCCACATTATGGCTGTTCTGAGCAGGTATCTGTGTGATTAAAGCTAAGCTTACATTAACTATGTAAAGTAATGAATCCCGGTCAGGTCTTAAGGTAAAAATACGCACAGTGCTAAAGTACATAGTAACCAGATATAATAAAGAACCTGGTCCAGTGACATATACATGTAGATGGAACTTACCAAGTTGCCAGTGAGAGATTAGGGAAAAAGGATGGAAGGTGTATTGAGCTGGTAGACATGTGTATCCACACCATGAGTAACGCTAGAGAGCATAGGAAGATAGGTCTACTATACATGATGTCAGCAGCAGGAAGTTTTGTCTAGACAGGAAGTGTTCTGCATTCCAGGATGAAACGCATAGGGTAATAGTTAGAAAAACAGTCCCAACCTATGTAGCTGTGCTGCGTTTGTATTTTAATGGATAAAGATTGTATATGAGGGGACTGTGGTTGCTGGAGCTTACAGTAGTAGGGTAGAAGGGAGCTACGTTAGTTGGAGTAGAAATCCAAAGATGACGGTGTGTTCCACTGTGGAATTTACCGATCTATATAGCTGGCCTGTCCGATGCTAGATGGGAGGTGTGGTGCGTTCCAATATGGAGCGTACCAGTTTATAGATGGAGGAGGTGAAGAATCAAAATCGTAGTGACTGGCTTGTCAGGTGAGAGGAGGCGATATGGTGCACTCCACTGAGGAGCGCAGTGGTCTCCAGGGGGCAGAGGTGGAAATCTAAGATGGTGGTACATTCCACTGTTACACGCACCGATATATATGGTTGACCTGCAGGGTGCTAACTAAAAGAGAAAATGCAATGCTTTCCAACATGAAATGCATTGCAGTGAAAGAGCGCAAGGTACTGGCTGTGTGTGCCAGTATGGAATATATCGTATATAGTGGCTTGTAAATCAATTTGGATATATTGGAGAACTTTGTGGGAAATAAGTAAAGAAGGAAAGAGAAGATAACAATACATGTTGTATAAAATTATGATGTATATGGGATATGTCATGTGTGTCAATAATTGGACATATGTATACTATATAATATCTATATATGTTTAGGATGTAGGAAATGAGTAGTAGTTAATGTGATGGAATAGTGCCCGAGAAAATCGATGAGGAATGAAAGAATGTTGGTATGAAAAATGAAACAGGGGGAGCAAAAAGAAAAGACATAAGGACAAATAAGAGAAAAGGAGGAGAAAGAGAAGGAAGAGTAGGAAAAAGTGAACCATAAGAATACAGTAGAGATGGCAAACATGGTGGGGATCCGGTCCTGGATTCTAGTGCGTCTGTGAAATAAAAGAGAAAATGTTAGTGATGCATATACAGACACCTGCACAAGTACTTAAGTATATAGTTCCTAAATAAACTACGAAAGTTCGTACCCTCTATTTAAACCCCTTGGTTCCACAGTAGAACATACCGCCATCTTGATTCTTCACCTCCGCCCTCTATAAACCAGTGTGCTCCACAGTGGAATGCACCGCACCTCCCATCTAGCATTGGACAGGCCAGCTATATAGATAAGTGCGTGCCACAGTGGAACGCACCGCCTCTTTGGAGTTCTACTACAACTAACGTAGGGCCATTCTACCCTACTACTGTACACTGCAGCAACCACAGTCCCCTCATATACTACATTTTTCCGTTATAATACAAACGCAGAACAGCTACATAGGTTGGGAATGTTTTTCTATCTACTACCCCATGCGTTCCACGCTGGAACGCAAAACACTTCCTTTCTAGACAACATTTCCTGCTGCTGACATCATTAACAGTGGACATCTTCCTATGCTCTCTAGCGTTACTCATGGTGTGGATACAGATGTCTACCAGCTCAATACATCTTCCATCCTTTTTCCCTGATCTCCAGGGGCGTCGCGTCCTATAAGCCGGCTAAGCAGCCGCGTAGAGCGCCCCTTGGGAAGGGGCGCCGCCAGGAGTGCCGGCCCCCCCTCATGCTGCAGCCGCCCTAGCGCTCTATATTGAGCTTCTGATGGCTGCAGCACTGCCCAGGCTGGTGCGTCCATGAGGGTGCATAGCCCGGGCGCAGCAAGAGGAGAGGGGATGACAGGAGGGAAGCATTCAGCGCTCCTTCCTGTCACTCCCTCATTGTAGCGTGGCCGAGCCCTGTATGATCCGTGGGTACAGGAGCATCTGTCTCCTGTACCCGGCCAGACTGACATGAAGTGCGCACACAATGTGCACTTCCGGTCAGTCCGCTCGGGTACAGGTAACAAAAGCACCTGTCCCCGCGAACCATACAGAGCTCGGACACACTACACTAGAGGGGGGGGGGTAAGAGAATGACAAGGGGGGAGAGAATGACAAGAGGGACAAAGGACAAAGAGAATGACAAAGGGGGGAGAGAATGACAAGGGGGGGATGAAATGGAGGGGATTGAATGACAAGAGGGGGAAAGAGAATGACAAGAGGGACAAAGATAATGACAAGAGGGACAAAGAAAATGACAAGAGGGGGAGAGAATGACATGTGTAGGGGAGAATGACAAGAGGGGGAGAGAACTGGCGTTAGTTAAAGGGGTTCTGCAGTTTATTTAAACTGATGATCTATCCTCTGGATAGATCATCAGCATCTGACTGGCAGGGGTCCGACACCTGGGACCCCCGCCGATCAGCTGTTTTGAGAAGGCAGCGGCACTGGCAGTAGCACCTCGGCCTTCTCGCTGTTTACCGCAGGCGCAGTGACGTCACAACTAGTATCACTGGCCTTGGCGGGGTTAAGCTCTGTTCACTTGAATAAAGCTTAGCCCCACCCAGGCCAGTGATATTAGTCGTGACGTCACTGCTCCTGTGGGAAACAGCGAGAAGGCCGAGGCACTACTGCCAGCGCCGCTGCCTTTTCAAACAGCTGATCCGCGGGGGTCCCGGATGTCGGACCCCGCCGATCAGATGCTGATGATCTATCCAGAGGATAGATCATCAGTTTAAATAAACTGCAGAACTCCTTTAATATGGCAGATCATATGGGTGGGGCATTGTGATGTCACATGGGGGGGCAGCAAACTTTTCTTTTGCCTAGGGCGGCAAAAATCCTTGCAGCGGCCCTGCGGATCTCTCATTGGCAACTTGGTAAGTTCTGTCTATAAGTCAGGGGACCTAGTTCCTTATTATATTTGGTTACTATGTACTTTAGCACTGTCACCTTTGAGTTGCCTTGCATAAGAAAAATAAAAAATAAAGACACCTTGATATCACCATATTCATTGGAGTGCTGAAGTTTAAATTCACAATAACACTCACAGATAAATTGCTGCCCTAGCCAAGATCGTTTTTCTGGCAGGCACTGTAAGACCCAACAACCCTCATTCATAGCCAAGCAAAGAATGATGTTCCTCTCGTTCAGCTAAGGCACCTTCCTGCCTGCTGCAGCACTCTATTGGTCATCCAGACTCTATGTCAGCCTGGGAGCCTATCAGGCCAAGCCCTCTTCCCTACTTCTTCTCACATGCCGTTTTAGTGGATTTGTCGAAAACAAAACTGAAAAGATTAGCTCATCCTTAATTTAGACCTATCAGCACATTTCTGACACTAAAGGGAATGGATGATTGGTGGATCATTGGTGCCATTTACAGACACCCTTTGCAACTGCCAGGAGCTCCATCAATCTGTACTTCCCTTTAACAGTAGTTAATTGATTATTGGCTTGTACTGTGTGTATAACTGTTTGCTGCTAGACTCCAGACCATTCACTGCATTAAATATATACCTTTAAAACATAGCATTTATTGATAGCTCTTAAAAAAATATGTGAACCGTAAATGTATCCCCACAAAGAAAAAATTAAACTAAAGAAAAGTATAGAAGAATAATAATAGATGCATGGGACATACACATAATATCAGAAACAACAGAATATTACCACAAATATGGTCAAATGTACTCAAATGTTACCACAAATGTGGCTACTCACTGCCCAGCAGGCCTTTCTGCAGAGGACTCGGTGGGAGATACTGTAAAGGAACTGGCGCCACTGTAAGTCACCCAATCTACTATCGCCTGTAATTGTTCTGGCCTCACCATAAGTAGAGCGGTATGGCTCTGTCGCCTACTCGCACCTGAGGAAGGTGTTTCACATGGACCTCTCACAGCAACAGGAGCTCCACCATCACCACCAAGTCCATGCCCACGTCCCTTATTTAATGTTCTCCTCATTATTTGTTTTCACCCACCAAGCTGACAGATGGTTTATCTCCGGTGTCAATTTAACTGCCAATAGTCAACAATTAAGTTCACTAACACTAAGGAAACGCCCGTGTCATAAAAATGCTCTGGGGACCAAGAATACCCTAATGCACTATTTCACTGCTGAAATGTAAATGAGGTATTTTTACGCTGTATGCACAACTGCTTTTTGAAGCAAGAATATGGCTTTTTTTAAAGAAAAATACACACTAATGTACTATTTCAGTGCTGAAATTTAAAATAGGTATTTGTACACTGTATGCATGACTGCTTTGTGGACGAAGAACACCGCTTTTTTTTTTCACTAAAACACAGTAATGCACTATTGCAGTGCTGAAATTTAAAACAGGTATTGGTACGCTGTATGCACAACTGCTTTGTGGACCTGGAATACTGCTTTTTTCCCAAAAATACACTGATGCACTACTTCACAGCAGAAATGTAAAATAGGTATTTGGGCGGTGAATTTTAAACTGCTTTTTGGACCAGGAATACCACTTTTCCTCCATAAAACACAGTAATGCACAATTTCAGTGCTGAAATTTAAAATAGGTATTTATACGCTGTATGCACAACTGCTTTGTGGACCAGGAATACCGATATTTTTCCCTAAAACACAGTAATGCACTATTTCAGTGCTGCAATTTAAAATAGGTATTTATACGCTGTATGCACAACTGCTTTGTGGACCAAGAACAGGGCTTTTTTTCCCCTAAAACACAGTAATGCACTATTTCAGTGCTGCAATTTAAAATAGGTATTTGTACGCTGTATGAACAACTGCTTTGTAAACCAAGAATACGGCTTTTTTCCCCTAAAACACACTAATGTACTATATCAGTGCTGAAATTTAAAATAGGTATTTGTACGCTGTATGCATGACTGCTTTGTGGACCAAGAACACGACTTTTTCCCCCAAAATTCACAAATGCACTATTTAACAGATGAAAACTAAACATAGGTTTTTGTACGCTGTATGCACAACTGCTTTGTGGACGAAGAACACCGCTTTTTTTCCCCTAAAACACACTAATGTACTATTTCAGTGCTGAAATTTAAAATAGGTATTGGTACGCTGTATGCACAACTGCTTTGTGGACCAGGAATACTGCTTTTTTCCCAAAAATACACGGATGCACTACTTCACAGCAGAAATGTAAAATATGTATTTGGGCGGTGTATTTTAAACTGCTTTTTGGACCAGGAAAACCGCTTTTCCTCCCTAAAACACAGTAATGCACTATTTCAGTGCTGAAATTTAAAATAGGTATTTGTACGCTGTATGCACAACTGCTTTGTGGACCAGGAATACCGATATTTTTCCCTAAAACACAGTAATGCACTATTTCAGTGCTGCAATTTAAAATAGGTATTTATATGCTGTATGAACAACTGCTTTGTGGACCAAGAACACGGCTTTTTTTTCCCAAAATTCACAAATGCACTATTTAATGGCTGAAAACTAAACATAGGTATTTTGTACGCTGTATGCACGACTGCTTTGTTGACCAAGAACACGACTTTTTTCTCAAAAATTCACAAATGCAATATTTAACGGCTGAAGGTTAAACGTATGTATTTGTACGCTGTATGCACAACTGCTTTGTGGACCAAGAACACTGCTTTTTTTTCCCTAAAACACCCTAATGCACTATTTCAGTGCTAAAATTTAAAATAGGTATTTGTACGCTGTATGCACAACTGCTTTGTGGACCAAATGGCTTTTTTCCCCAAAATTCACAAATACACTATTTAACGGCTGAAAATTAAACGTAGGTATTTGTACGCTGTATGCACAACTGCTTTGTGAACCAAGAACACGGCTTTTTTCCCCAAAAATTCACAAATGCACTATTTAACTGCTGGAAATTAAACATAGCTATTTGTAGGCTGTATGCACAACTGCTTTGTGAACCAAGAACACAGCCTTTTTCCCCAAAATTCACAAATGCACTATTTAACTGCTGAAAATTAAAATAGGTATTTTGTACGCTGTATGCACGACTGCTGTGTTGACCAAGAACACAACTTTTTTCCCAAAAATTCACAAATGCAATATTTAACGGCTGAAGGTTAAACGTATATATTTGTACGCTGTATGCACAACTGCTTTGTCGACCAAGAACACGGCTTTTTTTCCCTAAAACACCCTAATGCACTATTTCAGTGCTAAAATTTAAAATAGGTATTTGTATGCTGTATGCACAACTGCTTTGTGAACCAAAAACACAGCCTTTTTCCCCAAAATTCACAAATGCACTATTTAACTGCTGAAAATTAAAATAGGTATTTTGTACGCTGTATACACGACTGCTTTGTTGACCAAGAACACGGCTTTTTTTCCCTAACACACAGTAATGCACTATTGCAGTGCTGAAATTTAACATAGCTATTGGTATGCTGTATGCACAACTGCTTTGTGGACCAGGAATACCGCTTTTTTCCCCAAAAATACACTGATGCACTATATCACTGCAGAAATGTAAAATAGGTATTTGGGCGGTATATTTGAAACTTCTTTCTGGACCAGGAATGCCGCTTTTTCTCCCTAAAACACAGTAATGCACTATTTCAGTTCAGAAATTTAAAATAGGTATTTGTACGCTGTATGCACAAGTGCTCTATTGCACCACAATACAGATTTTTGCCCCAGACTGCCCCAGACAGAAATTGAATATGTCACCCCTAATTTATACAAAAGGCAATGTAAGGTACTTGACCTGCCAGAAAAAAAGTATATTTTCCTTCAGTGAGCTACCAAAAAGGATTGGACTGATGGACACTGCAGTGGTTAGAATGGCCACCCCACCTCAGTAACAAATGGATAAAAAAAAAAAACACTTTGCAGTATCACTGGGCTCAGGATTGGGTACAACAATGTAGGATTGCAGTAGCACTCTCCCTCAATAATTTCTGTAGCTTGAAGATTTCACACCACCAGGTTCAACTGATTTTTTTCCTAATTTCTCCCTGGGTGCACCAGCAGCAACTTTTCCCTATACTAACAGCAGCAGAGTGACGTGCGGCACTACGTGACTTTAGCTTATAAAGAGGCTGGGTCACGGCTTTGATGGCTTCTTAGGGCAAAGATGTAAAACGCTTGCTGATTGGCTGCTCTGCAGCCTTTCAAAAAGTGTGAAGAATCACAGAACAACGGACCCGAACCCGAACTTTTATGAAAAGGTACGGGTCCCGAACATCTTAAAATTCGGTACGAAGAAACCCGAACTATACAGTTCGGGTTCGCTTAACTCTACTCATCTGTTTGCTAATGTATAACGTCCTGATTTTTCTACATATTTCTGCATACTGACCCCTAAATGACTGACAATACTTTTATTATGGTAGTCATCAAAGGGCCTTATTCTAAGCCACTGTCTTTTAATAGAGGCCTACTATAAGAACTGCATGGTTCTCTAATACAGCAGAGAGGAGGGGCCCAGCTCTCATATGAAAGATGGGCATCACATAATATATCTTGCATAATATATCCTGCATAGTGAAGTACATAACAAACTCTTCCTATGCTGAGGAATCCAGTGGGTGTCAAAGCAGCATAGGGATGGTTATGGTGGGGAATCAGTCAAAGTTAGCATTGGTTATTATTATTATTATTTTAATCCACTCTGGCCCTTTTTTTTTTTTAACAGAGAGTGGTTATTTATGGTACAAACTCAAAGCATTGGTACGGCTTCATCTGGAATATGCAGTTCAGATCTGGGCACCAGTCCAAAGAAATGACGCTCTGCAGCTGGAAAAAGTACAAAAGGGATCCACTAAACTGACCTGGCTTGGAGGGTCTCAGTTATGAAGAAAGATTAAAAGAATTAAACTTATTTAGTCTTGAGAAGAAAGGGGGGACATGATTAACCAATACAAATATATAAATGGGCCATACAAAAAATACGGTGAAAAACAGTTCCAAGTAAAATGCCCTCAAAAACGAACGGGGTACTGCACTAAAAAAGTTCAGTCTCCAGAAGCGTCAAAGCTTCTTTACTGTGAATAGAGATGTCACGAAAATAACATTTTCCGTTCACGAACAGCGAACGCGAATTTACGCAAATGTTCACGAACGTGCGAACAGGGCGAACCGCCATAGACTTCAATAGATAGGCGAGTTTTAAAACCCACATGGACTCCTTCTGGCCACAATAGTGATGGAAAAGTTGTTTCAAGTGGACTAACGCCTGGACTGTGGCATGCCGGAGGGGGATCCATGGCAAAACTCCCATGGAAAATTACGTAGTTGACGCAGAGTGTGGAAGGTGAATTCGCAATGCGATTAATATAACCTGCATTCATCGCATTGCGAATTCAACTTAGAGCTAAATTCCTAATGGTAGTATTGCTAGAATATAACGAAGATTGAATTCTCAATCTTCATTATATTCTAGCAATACAACCATTAGGAACTCAGCTCTAAGTTGTAATCGCAATGCGAATAATACAGGTTATATTAATCGCATTGCGAATCCAACTTCTATAATGCACTATTCATAGATATAGCACTGTATTCGTTACTTCCTACTATCCCACCATTAGCAAACTCGCCAAAGTTGTAATCTCAATTTCTCAAAGCGATAATACTTACAATTGTTAATCGCTTTGCGAATCCATTTGATGCCTCTATTTGATTGTATATGACGGCTGACTACCACCAACTTTCTACTGCCTCTGAGGCAAGATATCTGAACCCCCCCGCCCCCAGGGCGCATCTGCGTTTTTATAATTTTTTTATTTTTTATTTTATTATTTTGTGTATTTTGCTACATTTGGTTGCATATTTACATTTGGTATAGGCAAATATGGTAGCCTAGATCATTACTCTGCCAAAGGCCTCTTGCACACGAACGTGTGCACCCTGTGCCTATGCTGCGGGTCGCAAATTGCGGCCTGCAATGCTCGGGCACCAGCCGTGGGGCAGCCGCAGCGGATCGCGGACCCATTCACTTGAAAAAAATTATAAAAAAAATTATAAAAAAACGCAGATGCGTTTTCTATCAAAAACGCCCAAATGGCCCCTGGGGGTTCAGAGGCAGCAGAACGTTGGTGGTAGTCAACCGTCATATACAATCAAATAGAGGCATCAAATGGATTCGCAAAGCGATTAATAATTGTAAGTATTATTGCTTTGAGATTACAACTTTGGCGAGTTTGCTAATGTTAGGATAGTAGGAAGTAACGAATACAGTGCTATATCTATGAATAGTGCAATATAGAAGTTGGATTCACAATGCGATTAATATAGCCTGTATTATTCGCATTGCGATTATAACTTAGAACTGAGTTCCTAATGGTTGTATTGCTAGAATATAACGAAGATTGAGAATATAGTGCTATATTCGTTATCTTCGTTATATTCTAGCAATACAACCATTAGGAACTCAGATCTAAGTTGTAATCGCAATGCGAATGATACAGGTTATATTAATCGCATTGCGATTTACAATTACTAACACTGCAGCTTCAGAACGAATCTAAGATGGATGCCGTCCTTGCGTTTAGATAGGAGGTGGGTGGGTCTGGGAGGGAGGGTATGCTGATTGGCTGGAATGTGTCTGCTGACTGTGAGGTACAGGGTCAAAGTTTTCTCAATGATAAAGTATAGGGGCGAACGCGAACAAGCTATGTTCGCTGGGAACTGTTTGCCGGCGAATAGTTCGGGACATCTCTAACTGTGAATCTGTAGAATAGATTTCCTCAGGACGTGGTCACAGCACGAACAGTGGACAGTATTAAAAAGGGTTTAGATGAATTCTTGAAAGTAAATGACATTAATGCTTACGAAAATGTGTAGAAATCTGAGTCTCACTTCCTTCTGGGATTCGAGTCCTCACCTATCCCTTGAACTTGATGGACTTATGCCTTTTTTAACCGTATTAACTATGTAACTATATGCAGGGCCGGCGCTACCATAGAGGCAAGGGGGGCAATTGCCCCCAGGCCCCGAGTCCTTAGGGGCCCGCGGCGCCGGCCCGCCCGCCGCAAACAACTAACCCTACTAATTACTATTTATTTGCAGTCGGCGCAGACTCAGTGAAAGCGCCCGGCCTGCGGCCTGAAAGAGTGAGGAGGGGGCGGGGCCCGCGGCTGCTCTGAGCTCCGCTGCCTGGCCTGCCTGCAGTGGCTGGAGCGTGCACAGGCTCGAAGCTGCCGCACAGGCACGTCTTCACATGACGTTGCCACTGAGCTGAGGGAGCTCCGCCCCCAGAGACTCAGAGAAGAAGAAGCGACGAGCGAAGGCCCAGGAGTCACCAATGCCTGCCTGTCCCTCCCTCAGTCACAGTCTCACAGAACTTAAAGTAACCTTACAGGTATTTATGTTTGGTATAATAGCTAACAAATGGATGGATGGATCCCATGTCTGTCTGCCACTGGTCCATGAGATGGAGTAGTAGAAAGGGGGGGGGGTTATGGATCGATTTGCAGCAGCCCACTGGCCCATGGATTGGAGTGGGAGAAATGTGCCAATGGGGGGTGGGGGGGGGGCCACAGAAGGAGAGATGGGGAGGGGAGGGGCGGAGATGTGTTGCTGCCATGTGGCACTCACTGGCACATGGAGGGGAGAAATGTGCCATGGGAGCTGGGGGGAGAGAGATGTGCTGCTGCCAGCCGACTGGCCCAAAGATTGGAGTGGGAGAAATATGTGCCATGGGGGGGAAGGAGTATGCTGCTATGGAGGGGGCGGGAAGAAATAATGTGATGCGAAGGGGGTGATGTAAGAGATATGTATTTCTGTATGCTGCCATGGGGGAGGGGGGGGGGAGAAATAACGTGACGCTAAGGGGGTGATTGATGACGGGACATGGAGGGGGGCCCCTTATTGTTTTTCGCCCCCGGGCCCCATTTCACCTAGAACCGGCCCTGACTATATGTAAAACTCAGATTGCATCACTGTCACTAGTGGGATACAACATAGGTCAGTATTGGGCCCTATTCTCTTCAATATATTTATTAATGATCTTGTAGAAGGCTTGCACAGTAAAATATAATTTTTTGCATATGACACTAAACTGTGTAAAGTAATTAACATGGAAGAGGACGTTTTTCTTCTACAGAGGGATCTGGATAGATTGGAGGCTTGGGCAGAGAAGTGGCAGATGAGGTTTAACACTGACAAATGTAAGGTTATGCACATGTGAAGGTAAAATAGATGTCACCTGTACATACTAAATGGTAAAACACTCGGTAACACTGACATGGAAAATAATTTTTGTGAACAGCAAACTAAACTGTAGAAACCATTGTTAGGCAGCTGCTGCCAAGGCCAATAAAATAATGGGTTGCATCAAAAGGGGCATAGATGCCCGTGATAAGAACATAATCCTGCCACTTTGCAAATCACTAGTCAGATCACACATGGAGTCCTGTGTACAGTTCTGGGCTCCTGTGAACAAGGCAGACATAGCAGAGCTGGAGAGGATTCAGAGGAGGGCAACTAAAGTATTATTTGGAATGGGTGGCCTACAGTACCCTGAAAGATTGTCAAAATTTGGTTTATTCACTTCAGAAAAAAGACGACTCCGGGGAGATATAATAACTATATATTCATATATCAGGTGTCAGTACAGAGATCTCTCCCATCATCTATTTATCCCCAGGACTGTGACGAGGGGACATCCTCTGCGTCTGGAAGAAAGAAGGTTCGTACACAAACATAGAAGAGGATTCTTTACGGTAAAAGCATTGAGACTATGGAACTCTCTGCCTGAGGAGATGGTGATGGGGAGTTCACTAAAAGAGCTCAAGAGGGGCTTGGATGTAATTCTGGAGTGTAATAATATTACAGGTTATAGTTACTAGAGCGGGGTCGTTGATCCAGGGAGTTGTTCTGATTGTCTGATTATCAGGAAGGAATTTTTTTTCTCCTAAAGTGGGAAGAATTGGCTTCTACCTCACAGATTTTTTTCTTTTACCTTCCTCTTGATAAACTTGCAGGATAACAGGCCAAACTGGATGGACAGATGTCTTTTTTCAGCCTTATAGTGGTGAGCGCGAATATTCAAATTGCAAATTTTTATCGTGAATATCGGCACTTCGAGAATTCGTGAGTATTTTGAATATAGTGATATATATTTGTAAAAATGAATATTCATTATTTTTGTTTTCATCTGAACCCATTACCTAGTATACCTACCTGCTTCTTGCTTGTGGGCCAACGTGAGAAGGCTGCAATATTGTATTTTGTAATGAATTAGAATATTCTTCATTATTTATTTTCTCTTATGTGAAAAATCAGCAATGTAGTATTCGCATAATGCGAATATTCTAAAACACGAATATATAGCACTATAGAATATAGTGCTATATATTAGTTTTTTAGAATATTCGTCATATTATTCATCTGAAGTCATGATTCCTCCCTGCTTAAGTTTCTTTTGGGCCATGTGATTGTTCACATTAATTTGGAAAAAAAATGACAAATATTCTAAAGTGCTATATATTCGTGTTTTAGAATATTCGCATTACGCAAATATTACATTGCCGATTTTTCACAATCAATAGAATAATCTCGAATACGAATATTCGCTAATATATGGTGAATATTATAGCGAATATTCGTGAGATATCGCAAATTCGAATATTGCCCTGACGCTCATCACTACTTATAAATAGAGTTGAGCGAACACCTGGATGTTCGGGTTCGACGAGTTCGGCCGAACTTTCGAAAAATGTTCGGGTTCGGGATCCGAACTCGACCCGAACTTCATCCCGAACCCGAACCCCATAGAAGTCAATGGGGACCAGAACTTTTGGGCACTAAAAAGGCTGTAAAACACACCCGGAAAGGGCTAGAGGGCTGCAAAAGGCAGCAAAATGTAGTTAAATCCCCTGCAAACAAATGTAGATAGGGAAATGATGAGTTAACATAAAATAAATAAAAATTAAACAATATTAATTGGAGTGAGGTCCCATAGCACAGAATCAGGCTTCAAGTCACCCACCAATGGAGAAGGTCACTTACTATTATTTTGACCACAGCACCCAGACAAAGGAGAGAGGTCCCACAGCAGAGAACCAGGCATCATATCACCCACCACAGGAGTAGGCCACCATTTAGTTACTTTGACCCTACACCCAGACGGAGGAGAGAGGTTACAAAGCAGAGAATCAGGCATCATATCAACCACCACAGGAGAAGCCACCATTTAGTTACTTTGACCCCTGCACCCAGGAAGAGGAGAGAGGCCCCACAGCACATATTCTGGCATCATATCAGCCACCACAGGAGAAGCCACCATTGAGTTACTTTGACCCTGCACCCAGGAAGAGGAGAGAGGCCCCACAGCACATATTCTGGCATCATATCAGCCACCACAGGAGAAGCCACTATTGAGTTACTTTGACCCCTGCACCCAGGAAGAGGAGAGAGGCCCCACAGCACATATTCTGGCATCATATCAGCCACCACAGGAGAAGCCACCATTGAGTTACTTTGACCCCGCACCCAGGAAGAGGAGAGAGGCACCACAGCACATATTCTGGCATCATATCACACACCACAGGAGAAGGCCTCTTTCAGTGATTTAGGCCTTTGGACCCAGACAGAGGAGAGAGGCACCACAGCACATATTCTGGCATCATATCAGCCACCACAGGAGAAGCCACCATTGAGTTACTTTGACCCCTGCACCCAGGAAGAGGAGAGAGGCCCCACAGCACATATTCTGGCATCATATCACCCACCACAGGAGTAGGCCACCATTTAGTTACTTTGACCCCTACACCCAGACGGAGGAGAGAGGTTACACAGCAGAGAATCAGGCATTTAGATCACCCACCACAGGAGTAGGCCACCATTGAATCAGACCCCGGCAACCATGTCAGATGGCACAAGCATCAGCTTTATATCAATCAGCACAGGAGAAGGCGACTTTGAAAGACTTTGACCCCTACACCCAGATTGAGGAGAGAGGTTTCACAGCAGAGAATCAGGCATCATATCAACCACCACAGGAGAAGCCACCATTTAGTTACTTTGACCCCTGCACCCAGGAAGAGGAGAGAGGCACCACAGCACATATTCTGGCATCATATCAGCCACCACAGGAGAAGCCACCATTGAGTTACTTTGACCCCTGCACCCAGGAAGAGGAGAGAGGCCCCACAGCACATATTCTGGCATCATATCACCCACCACAGGAGTAGGCCACCATTTAGTTACTTTGACCCCTACACCCAGACGGAGGAGAGAGGTTACACAGCAGAGAATCAGGCATCATATCAACCACCACAGGAGAAGCCACCATTGAGTTACTTTGACCCCTGCACCCAGGAAGAGGAGAGGCCCCACAGCACATATTCTGGCATCATATCAGCCACCACAGGAGAAGCCACCATTGAGTTACTTTGACCCTGCACCCAGGAAGAGGAGAGGCACCACAGCACATATTCTGGCATCATATCACACCACCACAGGAGAAGGCCTCTATTCAGTGATTTGAGCCTTTGGACCCAGACAGAGGAGAGAGGCACCACAGCACATATTCTGGCATCATATCAGCCACCACAGGAGAAGCCACCATTGAGTTACTTTGACCCCTGCACCCAGGAAGAGGAGAGAGGCCCCACAGCACATATTCTGGCATCATATCACCCACCACAGGAGTAGGCCACCATTTAGTTACTTTGACCCCTACACCCAGACGGAGGAGAGAGGTTACACAGCAGAGAATCAGGCATTTAGATCACCCACCACAGGAGTAGGCCACCATTGAATCAGACCCGGCAACCATGTCAGATGGCACAAGCATAAGCTTTATATCAATCAGCACAGGAGAAGGCGACTTTGACAGACTTTGACCCCTACACCGGACGGAGGAGAGAGGTTTCAAAGCAGAGAATCAGGCATTTAGATCACCCACCACAGGAGTAGGCCACCATTTAATGGGACCCCGGCAACCATGTCAGATGGCACAACCATCAGCTTCATATCAATCAGCACAGGAGAAGGCGACTTTGAAAGACTTTGACCCCTACACCCAGACGGAGGAGAGAGGTTCCACAGCAGAGAATCAGGCATCATATCAACCACCACAGGAGTAGGCCACCATTTAGTTACTTTGACCCTGCACCCAGGAAGAGGAGAGAGCCCCACAGCATATTCTGGCATCATATCACACACCACAGGAGAAGGGCCTCTCTTCAGTGATTTAGGCCTTTGGACCCAGACAGAGGAGAGAGGTCAGAGATTAGCTTCATATCCCCAGCACAGCAGAGACCGCTTTGTTTGACTTGGGCCTCAGCACCCAGACAGAAGACAGAGGTATGGCGGAATGGTTGTGGCTTCATGTCACCCGTTGAGTTCACTGCCACTTGCACTCTGGTTGGGCCCCGGCGCCCAGACAGAGAAGAGTTTCCATTCAACTGTGGGTTTCATAAAATTTGTATCAAATAAAGAAGTGGACCGTAGCACAACAAGACATGTTTTAGGCAGTTAATAAGGACTACTCTGCACAAGGGAGGGACAGGTCCTGTGGGATCCATGCCTGTTCATCTTTAGGACAGGCCAGCTTGTCCACGTTGGCTGTGGACAGGCGGCCGCGCTTGTCAGTAATGACGCTCTGCCGTGCCACAGATAAACCAACTTTGGCCTTTTTAAATAAAAATTCCCTCACTGGAATACTTTCAGTCTTTTGACTGTATGGATTACAGATGGAATGACTGTTATATGTGAGTACCGCTTTCTTGACAGATTCTAGTATGGGTACATATATGTTTTCCCAACCCCAGTCACATTAGTTTGCTAATTCCAGATATAGGAAACGAGGCCTAACTGTATCTAGTATATTGAACGCCAGATAAACTAACTTGGCCTTTTTTAAATAAAAAATTCCCTCACTGGAATACTTTCAGTCTTTTGACTGTATGGATTACAGATGGAATGACTGTTATATGTGAGTACCGCTTTTGACAGATTCTAGTATGGGTACATATATGTTTTCCAACCCCAGCACATTAGTTTGCTAATTCCAGATGTATGAAACGCAGGCCTAACTGTATCTAGTATATTGAACGCCAGATAAACTAATCTTGGCCTTTTTTAAATAAAAAATCCCTCACTGGAATACTTTCAGTCTTTTGACTGTATGGATTACAGATGGAATGACTGTTATATGTGAGTACCGCTTTTGACAGATTCTAGTATGGGTACATATATGTTTTCCCAACCCCAGCACATTAGTTTGCTAATTCCAGATGTATGAAACGCAGGCCTAACTGTATCTAGTATATTGAACGCCAGATAAACTAACTTGGCCTTTTTTAAATAAAAAAATTCTCTCACTGGAATATTTTCAGTCTTTTGACTGTATGGATTACAGATGGAATGACTGTTATATGTGAGTACCGCTTTCTTTGACAGATTCTAGTATGGGTACATATATGTTTTCCCAACCCCAGCACATTAGTTTGCTAATTCCAGATGTATGAAACGCAGGCCTAACTGTATCTAGTATATTGAACGCCAGATAAACTAACTTGGCCTTTTTAAATAAAAAAATTCCCTCACTGGAATACTTTCAGTCTTTTGACTGTATGGATTACAGATGGAATGACTGTTATATGAGTACCGCTTTCTTTGACAGATTCTAGTATGGGTACATATATGTTTTCCAACCCCAGCACATTAGTTTGCTAATTCCAGATGTATGAAACGCAGGCCTAACTGTATCTAGTATATTGAACGCCAGATAAACTAACTTGGCCTTTTTAAATAAAAAAATCCCTCACTGGAATACTTTCAGTCTTTTGACTGTATGGATTACAGATGGAATGACTGTTATATGTGAGTACCGCTTTTTGACAGATTCTAGTATGGGTACATATATGTTTTTCCCAACCCCAGCACATTAGTTTGCTAATTCCAGATGTATGAAACGCAGGCCTAACTGTATCTAGTATATTGAACGCCAGATAAACTAACTTGGCCTTTTTAAATAAAAATTCCCTCACTGGAATACTTTCAGTCTTTTGACTGTATGG
Organism: Bufotes viridis; assembly: GCA_033119425.1. Lineage (NCBI taxonomy): Eukaryota > Metazoa > Chordata > Amphibia > Anura > Bufonidae > Bufotes > Bufotes viridis. The sequence continues at coordinate 135,218,257 of CM065593.1, read as the reverse complement.
ATTACAGATGGAATGACTGTTATATGTGAGTACCGCTTTTGACAGATTCTAGTATGGGTACATATATGTTTTCCCAACCCCAGCACATTAATTTGCTAATTCCAGATGTATGAAACGCAGGCCTAACTGTATCTAGTATATTGAACGCCAGATAAACTAATCTTGGCCTTTTTAAATAAAAAATTCCTCACTGGAATACTTTCAGTCTTTTTGACTGTATGGATTACAGATGGAATGACTGTTATATGTGAGTACCGCTTCTTTGACAGATTCTAGTATGGGTACATATATGTTTTCCCAACCCCAGCACATTAGTTTGCTAATTCCAGATGTATGAAACGCAGGCCTAACTGTATCTAGTATATTGAACGCCAGATAAACTAACTTGGCCTTTTTAAATAAAAAAATTCCCTCACTGGAATACTTTCAGTCTTTTGACTGTATGGATTACAGATGGAATGACTGTTATATGTGAGTACCGCTTTCTTTGACAGATTCTAGTATGGGTACATATATGTTTTCCCAACCCCAGCACATTAGTTTGCTAATTCCAGATGTATGAAACGCAGGCCTAACTGTATCTAGTATATTGAACGCCAGATAAACTAACTTGGCCTTTTTTAAATAAAAAAATCCCTCACTGGAATACTTTCAGTCTTTTGACTGTATGGATTACAGATGGAATGACTGTTATATGTGAGTACCGCTTTCTTTGACAGATTCTAGTATGGGTACATATATGTTTTCCCAACCCCAGCACATTAATTTGCTAATTCCAGATGTATGAAACGCAGGCCTAACTGTATCTAGTATATTGAACGCCAGATAAACTAACTTGGCCTTTTTAAATAAAAAAATTCCCTCACTGGAATACTTTCAGTCTTTTGACTGTATGGATTACAGATGGAATGACTGTTATATGTGAGTACCGCTTTCTTTGACAGATTCTAGTATGGGTACATATATGTTTTCCCAACCCCAGCACATTAGTTTGCTAATTCCAGATGTATGAAACGCAGGCCTAACTGTATCTAGTATATTGAGCGCCAGATAAACTAACTTGGCCTTTTAAATAAAAAAAATTCCCTCACTGGAATACTTTCAGTCTTTTGACTGTATGGATTACAGATGGAATGACTGTTATATGTGAGTACCGCTTTCTTTGACAGATTCTAGTATGGGTACATATATGTTTTCCCAACCCCAGCACATTAGTTTGCTAATTCCAGATGTATGAAAGCATAGAGCCTAACTGTATCTAGTATATTGAGCGCCAGATAAACTAACTTGGCCTTTTTAAATAAAAAAAATTCCCTCACTGGAATACTTTCAGTCTTTTGACTGTATGGATTACAGATGGAATGACTGTTATATGTGAGTACCGCTTTCTTTGACAGATTCTAGTATGGGTACATATATGTTTTCCCAACCCCAGCACATTAATTTGCTAATTCCAGATGTATGAAGCATAGGCCTAACTGTATCTAGTATATTGAGCAGCCAGATAAACTAACTTGGCCTTTTTTAAATAAAAAAATTCCCTCACTGGAATACTTTCAGTCTTTTGACTGTATGGATTACAGATGGAATGACTGTTATATGTGAGTACCGCTTTCTTTGACAGATTCTAGTATGGGTACATATATGTTTTCCCAACCCCAGCACATTAGTTTGCTAATTCCAGATGTATGAAACGCATGAGCCTAACTGTATCTAGTATATTGAGCGCCAGATAAACTAACTTGGCCTTTTTAAATAAAAAAATTCCCTCACTGGAATACTTTCAGTCTTTTGACTGTATGGATTACAGATGGAATGACTGTTATATGTGAGTACCGCTTTCTTTGACAGATTCTAGTATGGGTACATATATGTTTTCCCAACCCCAGCACATTAGTTTGCTAATTCCAGATGTATGAAGCATGAGGCCTAACTGTATCTAGTATATTGAGCGCCAGATAAACTAACTTGGCCTTTTTAAATAAAAAAAATTCCCTCACTGGAATACTTTCAGTCTTTTGACTGTATGGATTACAGATGGAATGACTTGTTATATGTGAGTACCGCTTTCTTTGACAGATTCTAGTATGGGTACATATATGTTTTCCCAACCCCAGCACATTAGTTTGCTAATTCCAGATGTATGAAAGCATGAGGCCTAACTGTATCTAGTATATTGAGCGCCAGATAAACTAACTTGGCCTTTTTAAATAAAAAAATTCCCTCACTGGAATACTTTCCAGTCTTTTGACTGTATGGATTACAGATGGAATGACTTTGTTATATGTGAGTACCGCTTTCTTTGACAGATTCTAGTATGGGTACATATATGTTTTCCCAACCCCAGCACATTAGTTTGCTAATTCCAGATGTATGAAACGCAGGCCTAACTGTATCTAGTATATTGAACGCCAGATAAACTAACTTGGCCTTTTTAAATAAAAAAATTCCCTCACTGGAATACTTTCAGTCTTTTGACTGTATGGATTACAGATGGAATGACTGTTATATGTGAGTACCGCTTTCTTTGACAGATTCTAGTATGGGTACATATATGTTTTCCCAACCTCAGCACATTAGTTTGCTAATTCCAGATGTATGAAAGCATAGGCCTAACTGTATCTAGTATATTGAGCGCCAGATAAACTAACTTGGCCTTTTAAATAAAAAAATTCCCTCACTGGAATACTTTCAGTCTTTTGACTGTATGGATTACAGATGGAATGACTGTTATATGTGAGTACCGCTTTCTTTGACAGATTCTAGTATGGGTACATATATGTTTTCCCAACCCCAGCACATTAGTTTGCTAATTCCAGATGTATGAAAGCATAGGCCTAACTGTATCTAGTATATTGAGCGCCAGATAAACTAACTTGGCCTTTTTTAAATAAAAAAAATTCCCTCACTGGAATACTTTCCAGTCTTTTGACTGTATGGATTACAGATGGAATGACTGTTATATGTGAGTACCGCTTTCTTTGACAGATTCTAGTATGGGTACATATATGTTTTCCCAACCCCAGCACATTAGTTTGCTAATTCCAGATGTATGAAGCATGAGGCCTAACTGTATCTAGTATATTGAGCATCAGATAAACTAACTTGGCCTTTTTAAATAAAAAAATTCCCTCACTGGAATACTTTCAGTCTTTTGACTGTATGGATTACAGATGGAATGACTTTGTTATATGTGAGTACCGCTTTCTTTGACAGATTCTAGTATGGGTACATATATGTTTTCCCAACCCCAGCACATTAATTTGCTAATTCCAGATGTATGAAGCATAGGCCTAACTGTATCTAGTATATTGAGCACCAGATAAACTAACTTGGCCTTTTTAAATAAAAAAAATTCCCTCACTGGAATACTTTCAGTCTTTTGACTGTATGGATTACAGATGGAATGACTGTTATATGTGAGTACCGCTTTCTTTGACAGATTCTAGTATGGGTACATATATGTTTTCCCAACCCCAGCACATTAGTTTGCTAATTCCAGATGTATGAAACGCATAGGCCTAACTGTATCTAGTATATTGAGCGCCAGATAAACTAACTTGGCCTTTTTAAATAAAAAAATTCCCTCACTGGAATACTTTCAGTCTTTTGACTGTATGGATTACAGATGGAATGACTGTTATATGTGAGTACCGCTTTCTTTGACAGATTCTAGTATGGGTACATATATGTTTTCCCAACCCCAGCACATTAGTTTGCTAATTCCAGATGTATGAAACGCATAGGCCTAACTGTATCTAGTATATTGAACGCCAGATAAACTAACTTGGCCTTTTTAAATAAAAAAATTCCCTCACTGGAATACTTTCAGTCTTTTGACTGTATGGATTACAGATGGAATGACTTGTTATATGTGAGTACCGCTTTCTTTGACAGATTCTAGTATGGGTACATATATGTTTCCCAACCCCAGCACATTAGTTTGCTAATTCCAGATGTATGAAACGCATGAGCCTAACTGTATCTAGTATATTGAGCGCCAGATAAACTAACTTGGCCTTTTTTAAATAAAAAAATTCCCTCACTGGAATACTTTCAGTCTTTTGACTGTATGGATTACAGATGGAATGACTGTTATATGTGAGTACCGCTTTCTTTGACAGATTCTAGTATGGGTACATATATGTTTTCCCAACCCCAGCACATTAGTTTGCTAATTCCAGATGTATGAAAGCATGAGGCCTAACTGTATCTAGTATATTGAGCATCAGATAAACTAACTTGGCCTTTTTAAATAAAAAAAAATTCCCTCACTGGAATACTTTCAGTCTTTTGACTGTATGGATTACAGATGGAATGACTGTTATATGTGAGTACCGCTTTCTTTGACAGATTCTAGTATGGGTACATATATGTTTTCCCAACCCCAGCACATTAGTTTGCTAATTCCAGATGTATGAAGCGCAGGCCTAACTGTATCTAGTATATTGAGCGCCAGATAAACTAACTTGGCCTTTTTAAATAAAAAAATTCCCTCACTGGAATACTTTCAGTCTTTTGACTGTATGGATTACAGATGGAATGACTGTTATATGTGAGTACCGCTTTCTTTGACAGATTCTAGTATGGGTACATATATGTTTTCCCAACCCCAGCACATTAGTTTGCTAATTCCAGATGTATGAAACGCAGGCCTAACTGTATCTAGTATATTGAGCGTCAGATAAACTAACTGGCCTTTTTAAATAAAAAAATTCCCTCACTGGAATACTTTCAGTCTTTTGACTGTATGGATTACAGATGGAATGACTGTTATATGTGAGTACCGCTTTCTTTGACAGATTCTAGTATGGGTACATATATGTTTTCCCAACCCCAGCACATTAGTTTGCTAATTCCAGATGTATGAAAGCATGCAGGCCTAACTGTATCTAGTATATTGAACGCCAGATAAACTAACTTGGCCTTTTTAAATAAAAAAAATTCCCTCACTGGAATACTTTCAGTCTTTTGACTGTATGGATTACAGATGGAATGACTGTTATATGTGAGTACCGCTTTCTTTGACAGATTCTAGTATGGGTACATATATGTTTCCCAACCCCAGCACATTAGTTTGCTAATTCCAGATGTATGAAAGCATAGGCCTAACTGTATCTAGTATATTGAGCGCCAGATAAACTAACTTGGCCTTTTTTAAATAAAAAAATCCCTCACTGGAATACTTTCAGTCTTTTGACTGTATGGATTACAGATGGAATGACTGTTATATGTGAGTACCGCTTTCTTTGACAGATTCTAGTATGGGTACATATATGTTTTCCCAACCCCAGCACATTAGTTTGCTAATTCCAGATGTATGAAACGTAGGCCTAACTGTATCTAGTATATTGAACGCCAGATAAACTAACTTGGCCTTTTTAAATAAAAAAATTCCCTCACTGGAATACTTTCAGTCTTTTGACTGTATGGATTACAGATGGAATGACTGTTATATGTGAGTACCGCTTTCTTTGACAGATTCTAGTATGGGTACATATATGTTTTCCCAACCCCAGCACATTAGTTTGCTAATTCCAGATGTATGAAGCATGCAGGCCTAACTGTATCTAGTATATTGAGCGCCAGATAAACTAACTTGGCCTTTTTAAATAAAAAAATTCCCTCACTGGAATACTTTCAGTCTTTTGACTGTATGGATTACAGATGGAATGACTGTTATATGTGAGTACCGCTTTCTTTGACAGATTCTAGTATGGGTACATATATGTTTTCCCAACCCCAGCACATTAGTTTGCTAATTCCAGATGTATGAAAGCATGAGCCTAACTGTATCTAGTATATTGAGCATCAGATAAACTAACTTGGCCTTTTTAAATAAAAAAATTCCCTCACTGGAATACTTTCAGTCTTTTGACTGTATGGATTACAGATGGAATGACTGTTATATGTGAGTACCGCTTTCTTTGACAGATTCTAGTATGGGTACATATATGTTTTCCCAACCCCAGCACATTAGTTTGCTAATTCCAGATGTATGAAGCATAGGCCTAACTGTATCTAGTATATTGAGCGCCAGATAAACTAACTTGGCCTTTTTAAATAAAAAAATTCCCTCACTGGAATACTTTCAGTCTTTTGACTGTATGGATTACAGATGGAATGACTTGTTATATGTGAGTACCGCTTTCTTTGACAGATTCTAGTATGGGTACATATATGTTTTCCCAACCCCAGCACATTAGTTTGCTAATTCCAGATGTATGAAAGCATAGGCCTAACTGTATCTAGTATATTGAGCGCCAGATAAACTAACTTGGCCTTTTTAAATAAAAAAATTCCCTCACTGGAATACTTTCAGTCTTTTGACTGTATGGATTACAGATGGAATGACTGTTATATGTGAGTACCGCTTTCTTTGACAGATTCTAGTATGGGTACATATATGTTTTCCCAACCCCAGCACATTAGTTTGCTAATTCCAGATGTATGAAACGCAGGCCTAACTGTATCTAGTATATTGAACGCCAGATAAACTAACTTGGCCTTTTTAAATAAAAAAATTCCCTCACTGGAATACTTTCAGTCTTTTGACTGTATGGATTACAGATGGAATGACTGTTATATGTGAGTACCGCTTTCTTTGACAGATTCTAGTATGGGTACATATATGTTTTCCCAACCCCAGCACATTAGTTTGCTAATTCCAGATGTATGAAAGCATGAGGCCTAACTGTATCTAGTATATTGAGCGTCAGATAAACTAACTTGGCCTTTTTAAATAAAAAAATTCCCTCACTGGAATACTTTCAGTCTTTTGACTGTATGGATTACAGATGGAATGACTGTTATATGTGAGTACCGCTTTCTTTGACAGATTCTAGTATGGGTACATATATGTTTTCCCAACCCCAGCACATTAGTTTGCTAATTCCAGATGTATGAAAGCATGAGCCTAACTGTATCTAGTATATTGAACGCCAGATAAACTAACTTGGCCTTTTTAAATAAAAAAAATTCCCTCACTGGAATACTTTCAGTCTTTTGACTGTATGGATTACAGATGGAATGACTGTTATATGTGAGTACCGCTTTCTTTGACAGATTCTAGTATGGGTACATATATGTTTTCCCAACCCCAGCACATTAGTTTGCTAATTCCAGATGTATGAAAGCATAGGCCTAACTGTATCTAGTATATTGAGCGCCAGATAAACTAACTTGGCCTTTTTTAAATAAAAAAATTCCCTCACTGGAATACTTTCAGTCTTTTGACTGTATGGATTACAGATGGAATGACTGTTATATGTGAGTACCGCTTTCTTTGACAGATTCTAGTATGGGTACATATATGTTTTCCCAACCCCAGCACATTAGTTTGCTAATTCCAGATGTATGAAACGCAGGCCTAACTGTATCTAGTATATTGAGCGCCAGATAAACTAACTTGGCCTTTTTAAATAAAAAAATTCCCTCACTGGAATACTTTCAGTCTTTTGACTGTATGGATTACAGATGGAATGACTGTTATATGTGAGTACCGCTTTCTTTGACAGATTCTAGTATGGGTACATATATGTTTTCCCAACCCCAGCACATTAGTTTGCTAATTCCAGATGTATGAAAGCATGAGCCTAACTGTATCTAGTATATTGAACGCCAGATAAACTAACTTGGCCTTTTTAAATAAAAAAATTCCCTCACTGGAATACTTTCCAGTCTTTTGACTGTATGGATTACAGATGGAATGACTGTTATATGTGAGTACCGCTTTCTTTGACAGATTCTAGTATGGGTACATATATGTTTTCCCAACCCCAGCACATTAGTTTGCTAATTCCAGATGTATGAAACGCATGGCCTAACTGTATCTAGTATATTGAACGCCAGATAAACTAACTTGGCCTTTTAAATAAAAAAAATTCCCTCACTGGAATACTTTCAGTCTTTTGACTGTATGGATTACAGATGGAATGACTGTTATATGTGAGTACCGCTTTCTTTGACAGATTCTAGTATGGGTACATATATGTTTTCCCAACCCCAGCACATTAGTTTGCTAATTCCAGATGTATGAAACGCAGGCCTAACTGTATCTAGTATATTGAGCATCAGATAAACTAACTTGGCCTTTTTAAATAAAAAAATTCCCTCACTGGAATACTTTCAGTCTTTTGACTGTATGGATTACAGATGGAATGACTGTTATATGTGAGTACCGCTTTCTTTGACAGATTCTAGTATGGGTACATATATGTTTTCCCAACCCCAGCACATTAGTTTGCTAATTCCAGATGTATGAAAGCATGAGCCTAACTGTATCTAGTATATTGAGCGCCAGATAAACTAACTTGGCCTTTTTAAATAAAAAAATTCCCTCACTGGAATACTTTCAGTCTTTTGACTGTATGGATTACAGATGGAATGACTGTTATATGTGAGTACCGCTTTCTTTGACAGATTCTAGTATGGGTACATATATGTTTTCCCAACCCCAGCACATTAGTTTGCTAATTCCAGATGTATGAAAGCATGAGCCTAACTGTATCTAGTATATTGAGCGCCAGATAAACTAACTTGGCCTTTTTAAATAAAAAAAATTCCCTCACTGGAATACTTTCAGTCTTTTGACTGTATGGATTACAGATGGAATGACTGTTATATGTGAGTACCGCTTTCTTTGACAGATTCTAGTATGGGTACATATATGTTTTCCCAACCCCAGCACATTAGTTTGCTAATTCCAGATGTATGAAACGCAGGCCTAACTGTATCTAGTATATTGAACGCCAGATAAACTAACTTGGCCTTTTTAAATAAAAAAATTCCCTCACTGGAATACTTTCAGTCTTTTGACTGTATGGATTACAGATGGAATGACTGTTATATGTGAGTACCGCTTTCTTTGACAGATTCTAGTATGGGTACATATATGTTTTCCCAACCCCAGCACATTAATTTGCTAATTCCAGATGTATGAAACGCATGAGCCTAACTGTATCTAGTATATTGAACGCCAGATAAACTAACTTGGCCTTTTTAAATAAAAAAAATTCCCTCACTGGAATACTTTCAGTCTTTTGACTGTATGGATTACAGATGGAATGACTGTTATATGTGAGTACCGCTTTCTTTGACAGATTCTAGTATGGGTACATATATGTTTTCCCAACCCCAGCACATTAGTTTGCTAATTCCAGATGTATGAAACGCAGGCCTAACTGTATCTAGTATATTGAGCGTCAGATAAACTAACTTGGCCTTTTTAAATAAAAAAATTCCCTCACTGGAATACTTTCAGTCTTTTGACTGTATGGATTACAGATGGAATGACTGTTATATGTGAGTACCGCTTTCTTTGACAGATTCTAGTATGGGTACATATATGTTTTCCCAACCCCAGCACATTAATTTGCTAATTCCAGATGTATGAAACGCAGGCCTAACTGTATCTAGTATATTGAACGCCAGATAAACTAACTTGGCCTTTTTTAAATAAAATAAAAATTCCCTCACTGGAATACTTTCAGTCTTTTGACTGTATGGATTACAGGTGGACTGGTATTAGTAGGGGTGACACAAGCACACCCAAGTCCCTGATGTAGGATTTCTATGGCACAGACCACTATTACAAGTGATTAATGGACGTTGGGAGAGATTGTGCTGCAGCACTAGTCCCAAGATGGCCGCCGCCTATCAGCCCAGTAACATGTGCCACAAAATGGTCTGCACAACCTTTAAAAAAATAGCCTTGGACTGTGCTGCTAAATCGCTATTGGTCTGAATCCCAGGTGTAGATGTCTGACTTGTTTGGAGCTTTGGAATGCACACTGTGGCAGCTTCTGCTGCAGCACTACAAGTCGCAAAATGGCGGCCGGCGGTCAGCCCAGGTACATGTGGATGGAAAAATCACTCTGGCCACTCTAAAAATAGCCAATCCCTATCAAAAAGCAGCTCAGCTGCAGTTGTTCAGATGAATCACAGGTGGAGGAGAGAAATTTGCTTCCAGTTATTCAATTATCCCTGCCTATTCTCGCCCTAGCATCAGCTGCGTCTATCCCTGTTCTATTCACATCGGGAGTGAGCACGTCCCGACGTGTGCACAAGCTTATAAAGAGGCTGAGTCACATGCTGCACTCGGCCAATCACAGCCTTGCCAATAGTAGGCATGGCTGCGATGGCATCTTAGGGCAAGTAGTATGATGCATGTTGATTGGCTGCTTTGCAGCCTTTCAAAATGCGCCTAAATACATGCCGAACGACGAACCCGAACCCGAACTTTTTTGAAAATGTCCGGGTTCGGGTCCGGGTCCCGGACACCCCAAAATTCGGTACGAACCCGAACGATGCTCGAACTGTTCGCTCAACATTACTTATAAACTATATTACTATGTTATGCTTATATACCCCTGAAAAACTGATTTTATCGCCATATGTATATCCACAAAATCTGTAGTCCTACAACTGAACTTAGATCACCGTAGGGTTCATAGTACACTAGCATTACTAATGCATGGCCACTAAATTAATCAAGCCAGTCATATAGTAAAGGAAGAAACAGCATAATGTAAACAATCAATAGTCATATCAATTATTTCAGTTGAAGGTTATATGATAAATTCCTTGCTGGTAAATTATATAAAAAATAGAACAATTCATATTTTTATTAAAATGTAGATAAGTGATTGCATGGTAGAGAATGTATGTTGCTGTGGCAATTGGAAGCATACAACAGTAGAATGTGACTCTAGCAATTAAAGAACACTGAAAGCATAGCCCTGGCACAGAAACCTCTTCATTTTCCAGCCATGTGTCACAAATGCCTCATTACGTATACAATTTGATTTTTATCTTGACAGTTAGGAAAAATGTCTAGGATCAAGAAACACAAATTGAAAGCCCATAGTTTAATTCAATAAGTATTACGGCAAGCAATTAACCCCTTAGTGACCACCCATGCGTGTTTTTACGGTGATCACTAAGGGGCTTTAGGCTGGGCAGTCTAAGCCCAGTCTAAGCACTGCATGGGTCCCCCGTGCAGTGGGGACCTGGCTCTCACATGAGAGCCGTGGCCATACTCTAACAGCCCGGACTGGCAGGAGTGCCGATCCGGGCTGCTTAACACTTTGCATGCCGCGGGCAATGGCGCCTGCCGCATGTATAGTGCTGACAGAGGGACCGGACTCCCTCTGTCTCCCATTGGCACCCCGCAAATGCGATCACAGGGTGAAGGTTGTGTGAAGGTTGCCTGGGGTCTGATGTAGGCCCCAGACCAGAGCAATGTCGGTATAGCATTGCCATTAAAGTGCAATGCACTATAGGGATAGTGCATTGCATTTTAAAAGCAATCAAAAAGCTGTCTGTTATATTCTCCTTATGGGACTATTAAGTGGTAAAAAAAAACTAAAAAAACAAACTAATTTATTCAATAAAAAAATACCAATACCAATACCAAAATTACGCTTTTTTTCCTTTGAAAATATGCTTTTCAATGAAAAAAATTGCAAAAAAAAAAAATCTTCCCCATATGTTAAGTTTTGCCATGTCCGTAATGACCCAGACTGCATAAATATCATGTAAATTTTCTCCTACAGTGAATGCCGTAAAATAAAATAAAAATTAAAACAGAATTGCTAATTTATTCTTAGTTGCCACCGAAAAAATGTAATAACAAGCAATCAAAAAGCGCCATTTACTCCTAAATGATACCAAAGAAAACCACAAGTCGTCCCACAAAAATCAAGCCCTCACACAACTCCATAGAAAGAAAAATAAAAAAGTTATGGGTCTTGGGAAGAGGCAATGCAAAAACATTTTTTTTTGTTTAAAAAAAAAGGGGTTTTATTGCAAAGAAGTAGTCATTTTTTTAAAACAAATATATGTATTTGATATCACTATAATCAAACTGACCCAGAGAGTAAAGACATTATGTTATTTATACCGAAAATTGAAGGCCGTAAAAGTTATAACGTAAAATGGCATTATTTCTATTTTTCCCATCTCCCTCCCAGAATCTTTAATTTCTAATGATAATTTGTTTTCCCTTAGTCCTAACAGTAGCACAGATAGGGTTAACCACCCCCCATGGACTGGTAGGATCGGTGGAATTATTAATGAGCCCAAGTAAATAAAACAATTGAACAATTAAGTAACCCCTATAAAGGAGGGAATCACCCCCAGCAAATTAGACTTACTATGGTGGGATATTTATGTGCTGCTGTTGGGACTAAGGGCAAACAAATTATCATCATTAGAAATTACAGATTCTTTTATGTCCTACAAGCAGCACAGATGGGGTGATAGCAAGAAGAACCCCTAGGGAGGGCCCTCATGCCTGGCAGAATCAAGTATAGTCTGCCCAAGGGCCGAGTATTCAGCTAATCTGGCATCCAATCTACAATAGGAGATGAATGTTGATTCAGAGCTCAAGAGCAGACTTGCAAATCATGTCGAGAGGAAGAAGACTCCTCTCGGTAAAAGAAGTAGCTACGGCCCTAGTAGAATGGGCCTTCAAAAACCCGGAGGTTCTAGAGATTGGGAAACAAAGGATTCCCTAATAGCCTTCTTTAATCCATCGACTGAAGGATGGTTTAGATGCCTTTCGACCTATAAACTTACCGGCAAACAGGATTAGAAGATTTTCATCTTTCCTAAACTCCTTTGATCTACCCACATAGATCCGGAGGCATCTCGAGACATCCCGAGGATGTCTAACATGTTCCTCTGAGGACGTAGAAGGTGTATAAAGAACCTGGGAGGGGTATCACCAGGGATATCTGGTTGATATTCTGGAACGAAGGAACTTTAGGCCTAAAATACGGGAAAATCTTAGAAGGACCCGGTCTTGCAAAAAGATGGTATAGGGCTCTTGTGCTGATAGAGCTTGAAGCTCAGAGACCCTCTTGGCCGAAGTCACTGCAAGGAGGAAAACAAGTTTCCATGTGATGAACTTGAAATTCACCTCCTCCAAAGGCTCAAAGGGGGGAGATGCTAACCCCTTGAGAACTACTGATAAATCCCATTGAGGAATTGGTCTCAGAACTGAAGGCTTTAATCTTTCAGCTCGTTTAAGGAACCGTTTGATGAGCGGGTCCTGAGAAAAAGAAGTGTTGAGGCAAGCTAAGATGGCTGAAACTTGAACCCTCAGAGTAGATGGAGCAAGGCCCTAGTCAGGGCCGTCTTGCAGGAACTAAAGGATGGTGGAGAGTGGGGGATCTGCAGATGCCACCTCCTTTGAGGTACGCCAGGATAAGAATATCCTCATAATCCGTGAGTAGGCTCTCTTGCTAGAGTCCGCTCTTGAATGAGACAGCGTTCTCAGCACCGACTCTGAAAGCCCATCTATTCTGGGAAGGGACTGATCAACCTCAAGGCTGTCAGGTTGAATCTGTGCAGATCTAAGCAGAGGTGAATGTGCCACAACACCAGGGTCTCCTGAGGGGGGAGCCTACAATATTGCCCTCCACTTATTTGAGTGAGCTGGGTAAACCAGGATCTCTTCGGCCAAATGGTATGATGGCTATCACCGAGGCCTGATCCTGACAGATTTTCATCAATACCCTCGGAAACATGAAAAACAGAGGGAAGATTTAAGCCAGCCTGAACCTCCAGGATATTGAGAGCATCTATCACCAGGGGGTTGTTCTCCCTGTAAAGGGAGCAAAACCTCTCCATCTTGGCGTTGAACCTTGTTGCCATGAGATCCACCTCTGGCATCCCCCACTTGAGGACTATCTGTTTTAATAGCTCCGGATGTAAAGACCACTCCAATATTGGAAGACCGTGGCTCAGAGGATCCTCTATCATATTGAGGAAGCCTCGAATGTGGATCATAGATAAATGGGAATGGTTCGACTCTGCCCAATCCAGAATTGCCCCAACCTCTGATAGGAGGGGAAGTGATCTTGTGCCTCCCTGCTTGTTGATGTAAAGTACAACAGTCATATTGTCTGACTGAACTTTCACAGCTTTGCCCTGGATCTGAGGGGCGAAGTGAAAGAGGGCTAGCTGGATAGCTCGAATCTTGCGGAAATTGGATGAGAGAAGCCACTCCTGAGGAGACCAGGTTCAGTGAACTGAGAGAGTCGTCTAGGTGAGCGCCCCAGCCTATTTGGGATGCATCTGTAGTCAATATGATCCAGATTTGCTGGGTCATAGACTTCCAGTCTAAAAGATGGAACCACCATCTGAGAAAATACCGAGTTCGCCAAGACAGGGAGCATAGGGAGTTTAGCCCAGCAGGGCTGCCATTCCATTTGGAGAGGACCTCCGACTGTAGAGAAAGCAGGTGCCATAGAGCCCAAGGGAGTGCTTCCGCAGACGCTGACATGAGCCCCAACATCTTCATGAGAGTCCAAGAGTCTGCCGAGGAACGGACAGGAACTCTGCCGTGTTCTGTATGCGGGATCTTCTTTCTGGAGTCAACTGGAGAGACATCCCAACGGAGTCGATTATGAAGTCTAGATATCTTACTGAAGTTGACGGGTTCACGTTCGACTTCTGCTAGTTGATGATCCAACCTAGGCGGAGCAGAAAGGAGATTGCTACATGAAGACGGTGGGTTAGGGCCGCTAGAGAAGAGGATTTCAAAAGCCAATCATCCAGATAAGGAATTTTGGTCAGTACTTGAAGTCTTAAAGCCGCCACCACAGAAACCAACACTTTGGTAAAAGTGTGAGGGGCAGAAGAAATGCCAAATGGAAGGGCAACAAACTGAAGGTGTCTGGGGTCACCCGAAACCTGGACCGCGATCCTGAGATATTTCCTGGAAGCAGGATGGATCGGGATGTGCAGATATGCATCTTTTAGGTCCAGGGGTGCAATCACGTCCCCAGGATTGAGAATGGAAACCACTGACCTGAAAACCACTGACCTGATGGTCACCATACGAAACTTCATCTTCCTTATATACCGATTAAAATACCGCAGATCAATAATCATCCGAAGATCTCCTGATGTCTTGAAAAACTGGTGAGTAGATCCATAATCCCCGTTTCCCTGCCAAAACCTCCTCCTGAGCCCCCTTGCGGATGTAGTCCTGAATGTAAGCCTCCAGAACCGACTGCTTGGCAGCTTGTAAGAGCTTGGTCTTGATGAACTGTCTGGAGGAAGAGAAATGAGATTCATTAAATACCCCTCGTAGATGATATTTTGGATCCAATTCTCTTTGAAGTGGGAGAGATGGCCCCAGACAGGTAGATGAGGCAGAGTAATGGGGAAGCTTTCTGTCAGGACAGCAGGAGTAACGGGAGTCATCCAAGAGCCTCGAAGAGGCCCGTAGTCTGGAGGTGGATTATCTATCCTTAGATCCTCTGCTAGAGGGCTACGAACCCCTTTGCTGCGCTCCCCAGTTACTTCAAGCTCTTGACTGCTGGGCAGACATACCTCCGTGGTCCTGTCTGCCCCGCCCTCGGAAAAATTGTTGGGTAAGACACTTCCCCTTCTTATCTGATAGGCCTTCCATAATTCAATCAAGCTCCAAGCCGAACGAATGTTTGGGCTCAAAGGGAAGGCCACATAAGTTGTATTTAGAGAAGTTGTCAGCGACCCAAGGCTTAAGCCACAAAGGCCTACGGTCCACTGACACAAAAGCCATGGATTTGGCCACCAATTTCAGCTCAAGGTTAATGGTTTTGAAGGCAGCCAGAATGTTGTAACGAGACACCTTCTGATCTGCGTCAGTCTGAATCTGGTACAGGCGAGACCGGTGGAACGTAGAGACCTCAGTAGCAACAATGGCTCTAGAAGCGGATGCTGCGGCAGCCGTGTAACCTCTTCTCAGAGTGCACTCCTCTCTCCTCTCAAGGGAATCCTGCAGACTAGACCCATAATCTGCTGGGACCAGAGTGTGTCTGGACAATTTGGCAATAGCCATGTCCACTTTGGGAATGGAACCCCACAATTCCACCAAGGATTTAGCCATCGGGAACATGGTTCTAAATTTCTTGGTTAAAACCGGACCTTTTTCAGGTTTCTTCCACTCTGTACGCATGACAGAGAGGAGGGTCTCATCCGCTTTAAAGACACGTGGTGCCCAACTAGCGGGATCGGAAGGCTCCCCCGGTTTAACATCATGGTCCCCCGACCTGATGGACTTGAGTAGCTTTTGTGTACTTTCTGGAGTAAAAAAACACGAGGTAAGCTTCTCCTCATCTGAGAGCACAGAGGGTCTCTCCACCGGAGTAGAGGTCTCCATAAGGAGTAGGAAGCTTTTCATCAAGCAGGTTCACGACTCCCTTGATGGACCCATCCACATAGCTCTTCACCCATGCATATATGGCCTGCAAGGTAGGTTCACCCGAGGGTTGAAGCTTCGGATGGCAGCTGTCACACCTGGAGTAGGGATAGCTATCCTCCAAAAGAGTGCTACAATCATAGCAGGATAAATGCTTCCTCTTAGAAACTGACTTTCTGCTATCAGGATCCCATGGAGAAGACATCACTGCAGGAATAAAAGACAAATAAAACATTTGTATATTAAAAATAAATGTTACTAAGCTGAAAAAGGTAAGAGGCACATTGGAGGAAGCTGAAAACCAGACGAAGAACAAAGCACCAATAAGCGGAGAAAACACCAGCTTATAGGAACTCTGGGAGATAGCTGTGAAGCATGTGCAGCCAGAGACCGAGCCGGTGCACAATGCTTCCTTAAATAGAGAATAGGCTGGACCCAGAGGAAAAAAAAACCGCCCCAGGAGGGGAAAAAAATAACCACTATGTAAACATATAAACCGATGCTACCTAGCAAGGCAAGGAATAACAAAAAATGCTCCCAACAGGAGGAAAGAAAGAAATAACAATAATAATATCCCCGACGAACGTGAAACACGCCGCGAGGAAACCCTGAAAGTGACATCAGAGGCCACTCCGATGCCACTTCCGGAAGATAGTGGCGCCCATGGGCCGCAGAAATTTGTACCGAGGACGCCGCTGAGAGATGCGAAACAAAGCTCAAAAGAGCGGAGCCGAAGCAGGTAAGCCCAGCCAAAAATACAAAGGACCGGAGCTAAAAGAGAAGACTAAAATAATTCCCCAAGGGGAAAGAAATAGGGGCAGAACCCCTAGGCCCTGGAAAAGAGAGAGAGATATCCCGTAGAAAAGAGGGGATCATCGCCAGTCCACCTGTCCGTGAGGACAGAAAAAAACACAGTGGGCTGATTCCCTCCTTTATAGGGGATACTTAATTGTTTAATTGTTTTAATTACGTGGGCTCATTAATAATTCTGCCGGTCCTACCAGTCCATGGGGGGTGGTTAACCCCATCTGTGCTGCTGGTAGGACATAAGGGAAAGAGTTAATAAAAGTTAATCAGAAAATTATATATGTCCCAAAATGGCACAATTAAAAACTACAACTTGTCCCGCAAAAAAACAAACCATTATAACACTATATAGATGGAAAAATAATATAAGTTATATTTCTTGGAACGCAAAGATGAAAAAAGGAAGAAAAATGATTGGTCAGTAAAGCCCAAAACAGGCAGGCCACTATTGGGTTAAAGCTATGCTAGAGAATAATAATAGGCAAAGTTGTTCTGTTACTTATCCTCTTTTAAGAAGGTACCGTAGTCCTAACAAGAATATCATTTGAATCAATGAACCTTAAAGTAGACATATGTTCTAACATTCCAAAGAAAATACATATTGGACTCAATGTTTCTTGTCTGTGAACTACATATATAAATATTTTGCAACCCAGCATTGATAAATTCTGAATTTGCAAGCATTATGGAGTATCATAATTGGTAATTGTGGCCATATATTTTACTTTGTTACTTTTACTAGCTGTATAAAATCACTTATGAAAGTGAAAGGTTTTTGTCAGCTGATGGCGCACAAATGAAAAGGTCAAAAAGCACATTGTGATAACAACCAGGACAGTTTTATCCCTTGGGCTTAAACTTTCAGCCAAATCCGTTTTTTGCTGTTATGTCACTCATCACTTAACTTCACATATGTATATTTAAAACCGTATATCTCTCTTCAACTGGTATTTTAAAGGTATTAAAGTAACGTCCATCCTTGAACACCTTTTTGTATCTAAGTAGGTTCACAATTCTGTGCCAATTATAAGGTGTAAGGCTGAAATAGCCAAAACAATGACCATTTCTCTGCCATCACTTCTGCTTGATTTGCTGAATCTTTATCCTTATTAGACCTTTTGTTCTGCTTGCGCCTTATATGCATAACATTCTGTTAATACTGAGTTTTATTGTACATTTCACCTGCTTTCTCCTGCATTTGGAGAGAGCATAGAGAATTGTTTTGAAGGGATCAGAGGGCTCTTTACAGTATTACAGTATGTGCAGAATGACTGTAGGTTGCAGACAGAGCAGGAGATCTGTGAGGTAAAGCTCCAGCCTTAGTTGCAGAGGATTCAGAAAAGGGTTATTTTCTGTAGTATTAATTGGAAATTGGAAAAGTTGCTGCTTAAGTTTTTATAATAGCAATTTGCATATACTCCAGGATGTTATGAAGAGTGATCAGATGAATTGCATAGTCCTTCTTTGCCATGAAAATTAACTTAATCCCCAAAAAAAACTTTCTACTGCATTTCATTGCTGTCATTAAAGGACCTGCTGAGATCATTTCAGTAATCATCTTGTTAACTCAGGTGAGAATGTTGACGAGCACAAGGCTGGAGATCATTATGTCAGGCTAATTGGGTTAAAATGGCAGACTTGACATGTTAAAAGGAGGGTGATGCTTGAAATCATTGTTCTTCCATTGTTAACCATGGTGACCTGCAAAGAAACGCGTGCAGCCATCATTGCGTTGCATAAAAATGGCTTCACAGGCAAGGATATTGTGGCTACTAAGATTGCACCTCAATCAACAATTTATAGGATCATCAAGAACTTGAAGGAAAGAGGTTCAAATCTTGTTAAGAAGGCTTCAAGGCATCCGAGAAAGTCCAGCAAGCGCCAGGATCGTCTCCTAAAGAGGATTCAGCTGCGGGATCGGAGTGCCACCAGTGCAGAGCTTGCTCAGGAATAGCAGCAGGCAGGTGTGAGCGCATCTGCACGCATAGTGAGGCGAAGACTTTTGGAAAATGGCCTGGTGTCAAGAAGGGCAGCAAAGAAGCCACTTCTCTCCAAAAAAAAACATCAGGGAAAGATTGATCTTCTGCAGAAAGTATGGTGAATGGACTGCAGAAGACTGGGGCAAAGTCATATTCTCCAATGATGCCTCTTTCCGATTGTTTGGGGCATCTGGGAAAAGGCTTGTCCGGAGAAGAAAAGGTGAGCGCTACCATCAGTCCTGTGTCATGCCAACAGCAAAGCATCCTGAGCATCCCATTCATGTGTGGGGTTGCTTCTCATCCAAGGGAGTGGGCTCACTCACAATTTTGCCCAAAAACACAATCATGAATAAAGAATGGCACCAAAACACTCTCCAACAGCAACTTCTTCCAACAATCCAACAACAGTTTGGTGAAGAACAATGCATTTTTCAGCACAATGGAGCACCGTGCCATAAGGCAAAAGTGATAACTAAGTGGCTAGGGGACCAAAACGTTGACATTTTGGGTCCATGGCCTGGAAACTCCCCAGATCTTAATCCCATTGAGAACTTGTGGTCAATCCTCAAGAGGCGGGTGGACAAACAAAAACCCACTAATTCTGACAAACTCCAAGAAGTGATTATGAAAGAATGGGTTGCTATCTGTTAGGAATTGGCCCAGAAGTTGATTGAGAGCACACCCAGTCAAATTGCAGAGGTCCTGAAAAAGAAGGGCCAACACTGCAAATACTGACTCTTTGCATAAATGTCATGTAATTGTCGATAAAAGCCTCTGAAATGTATGAAGTGTGTGTAATTATATTTCACTACATCACAGAAACAACTGAAACAAAGATCTAAAAGCAGTTTAGCAGCAAACTTTGTGAAAACTAATATTTGTGTCATTCTCAAAACTTTTGGCCACGACTGTATACAGAGCCCCAAGTGAATTTGTATTTGAGGGACAAATGTGAAAAATGAGTGACTTTAGTATGTTACGGTTCTTTAGTAGGACCACTTACTGTTTAGATTCATTAGCAATTCTTTACCACTGATGTATGATACTTCTTGATGATGTTAAAAAATAAAAAAAACATGTAGCGGCATACTAATTCATGCACAAAGACAAATGCAAACATTGAAACATGGATTATCCTAAATTGCATTAATGTTTTTAGGCTTTTAATTAGAGCATAGTGTAACGGTGGTTGTTGACCGTTGATGTTGCCCCTACTCTCCATTGCACTCCCAGGCTCCATGTTTGGGTGAGCACTGTCCTCCCTGGCTGCCTCCATCATTGTCCGCTTCCGGCTGGGCAGGTAGCTGCGGTTATCTGCTTCCAGTGTCTTCCCTCTCACTGCAGTGGTCCTGGGATCTGTCTTTATAGGTGTCCTCCTTCCTGGAATATACTCCATGGTTTCCTTCCAGCCCTGAACAAAGCATGCCTTCCAGCCTGGTCCCTCTAGCACTTTGTTAAGGGCCAGCATGCATCACTTTCTGTGATAAAGGTTTTGCACATTTGACCTGTGTGGACTGATCCCAGACATCCTGCAACTATATAGAAGTGGTCCAGCCCTCTTACCAGGTGCCTGAGCATCAAAGATCCTTTTGTCCTGAAAAGGTTGCGGACATTTGTCCTTGTGTTCCTGTATTCCTGACCTGTGCTTGTATTCTGGACTTTGCTTCCTGTTTGATCCTTATCTGCCATGTCTCTCCTGTTGCTTACCCGGATTGCTTACCTGTACCTGAGCTGCCTGCCCTGACTCATTGCTTGTCCGACCTTATCTCTGTGTCATCCTTCAGTCCTGCACTGTCGCTCTTAGTTATGACTTGGACTGTTGACCTGGTGTTCCCATCGGGAAAGTGTGTCCTCCACCATTAGGGGTATTGTGAAGAAAAAGGGTTAATTTAGACAATCCCTGACACATAGTACAGGTGGATCCTACATTGTGCTGAGTTCATTTTGTAGGTCAAGGTCCCAGAGAGGAATGCTAAAGATTTTGCCATGGCTCTCACAGTACCCTGATCTTAACATCATTGAAAATCTGTGGGTAGACCTCAAAAGAGCAGTGCATGCAAGACGGTCCAGGAATCTCACAGAACTGGAAGACTTTTGCAAGGAAAAATGGATGAAGATCCCTCAAACAAGAACAGAAATACTCTTGGCTGCTTCGATAAGCGGTTACAAACTGTGATACTTGCCAAATGGTGTGCTAATTGGTACTAACCATTCAGGATGCCTAACGTTTTGCTTCGGGCCCTTTCCTTTTTTAATTTGAAAATGTAAAAGATGAGAAAAAAAATTCCCAGTAGCAGTAACTGTGACCAGGGTTGCCAACATTTTTGCATGACAATATATATATATATATATATATATATATATATTATTTTTTTTTATTAAAGCATTAAAGCATCTAGTTAAGCTGGTGCTAACTTTACTACATCTGTAGCTAGATAGATTATATATATCTCTTATATATATAAAAATGAATTTCTGTCTAGACGCGACCAAACGACTGGACCGATCTTCACCAAACTTGGTACACGGGTACATCAGGTGTCCAGGAAGGTTTTAGACCAGGTCTCAGCTCTCTAGGACTTACCGTTCCTGAGATATTCCCAAAAGATGGCCTGAATTATAGCTAATACAAGCCTGCAAGCCTTTCACTTAAATCCAAACTGTCATTTACTGCTCCCTGCCAGTTTGTCTCCACACACACAGTTTTACTCCAGGTAACCATAACAACCCCACCATGTTTCCTCACTGCTCTAGATGAGGTTTAAAGGAAATTTGTCACCAGGATAATTGCTATAGAAGTAAAGCCATGGCCTAATAGCACTTAGTACCTTATTTCCTGAGGTTTCTATAACAACTCAGCTATTTCTCTTTACTGCTGCAGGTTAGCTTTAAAGGGGCAGGGTGCTGGGGATGACACTGTTAAGGGAGCGGAGTGCTATGGAGGTCACAGTTCAGTTCAGGGGGAAAGTAGGTTGGCCATTCAAGTCACCCTTAAAACCCCGCCCCCTGGTCCAGATAAGCCACACCTCTGATTCTGTTAGGCCATGCCCCCTCCCCTCCTGAGGTGCGAGGGACGGTGATTTTCTCCCTGCCGCTTAAATTCAGACAGAACAGTGCTGCCGTCTTAGAGAGAGCTGTTTAAAAGGACACACCCCCAATCATGTTAAGCCACGTCCCCTCCCACTAAACGAACAAGGATTGAAAGAATAAATTTAAAAATCAACTTTTAGGTTTGCTAAGCCCCCCCCCCCCGATACGTTTAGGACACACCCCTCCCCCTCTGTAGCCAATGAGTATTAACAAAATGAAGTTAAAAATCAACTTCTGTCAGCTGCAGAGGTGGGAGGGACGGTGACTTTCTCTTTGCAGCTCACACTCAGAGAGGACAGTGCTGCTGTCTTAGATTGAGATGTTCAAAAGGACACGCCCCAATCCAGTTAGGCCATGCCCCCTCCCACTCAGCCAACAGGGGTTGAAAAAATAAATTTAAAAATCAACTACTAGGTACACAGCTCAGCTGACAGGATATGATTAGATACACAGCTCAGCAGACAGTATCACACAGGATAGAATATTAGATACACGCTCAGCAGACAGTATCACACATGATAGGATTAGATACACAGCTCAGCAGATAGTATCACACAGGATAGAATATTAGATACATTGTCAGCAGACAGTATCACACAGGATAGGATTAGATACACAGTTTAGCAGACAGTATCATACAACATAAGATTAGATACACAGATCAGCATATAGTATCACACAGGCTAGTATTAGATACACAGCTCAGCAGACAGTATCACACATTATAGAATTAGATACACAGCTCAGCAGATGGTATCACCCAGGGCAGGATTAGATACACAGCTCAGCAGACAGTGGGGTGGGGCACTGTAGAGGCCTGTTCTATGGGGGATACTGTGATACTGTTGATATCTTTTTACGACATGGAAACATGAAACAAAATAGATGAAATATACCCGTGCGAAGCCGGATCCTTCTGCTAGTATATATAAATATATATAGAAAGACGAAAGGTGTGGCAGCACAGACAAACAGTCCGGGTGCAGGCTCAAGTAAATGGATAAGCGACCCAATTTTCAATATAGTTGAAAAAGTAGAGCATCACACCAAAATAGTGCAAAAAAAGTGTTGGTCTTTATTCATACATCAGTGCAGGCGACGTTTCGGCTCTGAACATGAGCCTTTCTCAAGCCATTCTCACTGATGTGTGAATAAAGACCAACACTTTTTTGCACTATTTTGGTGTGCTGCTCTACTTTTTCGACTATATATATATATATATATATATATATATATATATATATATATATAATATAACTTTTCCTTTTTATGCATAAGGTTATAAATACATAAAAATGCATCAGAATAACTAAATGAGAGTTGAAGAATTATTAGTTTTCATACATAAATACAAACACATTACATTTTTCTAGTGTGTCTGCAAGTCTACAACTATTTATTTGACAAAATCACAAAAGGAAATATTATACAGTATAAACTTTCAATTTGGAAGTAGTTCATACATCTGCTAGTATGTTTGACAATTACCCTTACAGCTTATTCCAAAATGAAAAACAGCTGAGTGTGGATCGTCCTATGTCTCACTGGAGAGCAACAATTCAAGTAACATCTGCACTACATGTAACAAAGAGTATGTCTTTTATGTTTCTGGTCTTTTGGAATCAGCACATAGATATATAAAGGGCATTTAGGAATAAACTAAATGACTTGACAAATTAAAATCTTGGCCACAAATTATTATACTGTATGACATTTATATGCATGGAACACACATTGTTTGTGACTGTCCTAAATTTGTCCTAAATTTGAATCTAAAATATATAATATTAAAATGAAGCACTGAGAATATTTATCGTATGATATTAATAAAAGATGTACAAATTTAACTTGCATTACTGAAAACATTGTTTGACAAAACAAATAATTAAATTACACATTCAGTGGTCTGTAATACTCAAGAATTTACATGCAGGAACTTTAACATGGATATACAACTTTCAATTTCCATTTTAGCATCACAGAATCATGTCTATGTGCCTAAATGGCCCCCATGATAATAATACATTCTGTTTTTAATCATATTTTGTGTTGCAGGAAATGAGGCTTGCAATTTTCCCAGGTGCTTACCAAATTACTCTAACACGCTAATTTTCAACCCCCAAGTTAAGAAATTCAGCACAATGTACATTAACAGGCTGCTTATGTTCTCTCTATATACCAGAAGGTAAGTTAATATGCACTTCAATTATATCCAGTTTGTGCATTTATGGCACCCCGTGGGTAGCTGTAAGGAGGCTATAAATGGGCTTACCCTGCTTTTTAATGCTCCAGTAAATTACAGTACAAAAAACAGGAAGAGGAATATAGAAAGGGAGACTATATCTGTTTAACAAGGGAATCAATAAAAGCCAAATTGCCTTCATTGATGTCAAGCTTTAAATCACATATACAGTAGAATTTGCACTCTTCTTTATTTTATTGTCTTCCTTTTTATAACTGTGAAGGGTGATCTCATGTGTGTCATGAATGATCTGAAACACAGAACCTTTAACACTGAGGAGGATTAATGACTCCTTCCAAATGTTTTGGATTTTACTGCTAACATATCTAATAATAAAATCTCTAAAAAGTAATAACCTTACAACTGTCTTGTACAACTTAATTCAAAGAAAATATGACTTACAGTTTTCTCAGGATGTATCAAACAGAAATAAAGTGTAGCTGAAATTTTAAAACTTTCATTTTATGAATCTAAAAATGCAAAATGCAGGTATATGGTATTTTTGTATTTATTTTTAGATTTTTGTATTATATTTTGTGTACAATTAAATTAATAGTAAACCTGTTAGTGAACACCAACATGCCTTTTTATTTGTGGTGACTAAAGGGCCTTAGGGTAGGCCACCACAGAAGTTTAGCTCTGCTATGACAGCTAGAAGCGCCCATGCGCACTGTTTATCTAGATTCTGCAGTCAGTAGCGACCATGACGTCTGTGGTTTAAAGGGAATGATCTTAGTATGGTTGTCTGGGGAATAATAAAGGTCCCCAGTTCAGCCTGCAGTGTGTGCTTATTAGGCTATGGTGCACCCGGATAGTGCCTGTCAGTATTGTACTGACAGTATATAGTACAGTGTAATAAATAAGTATTACAATGCATAATGTGAGGACTAATTACTAATAAGCGGTGAAAAATTTACTAAATAAGAAACCCTACAAGTTAAAAAAAATACACCTTTGTTTTGAAAAAAATAAAAATAAATTTTCATTAGAAAAAACTGCCAAAATAAAAACCCTCCACATATATAAGGTATTTTTGCATTTGAAATAATCTGCACTATACAATCATCACATATTTTATCCTACGCGGAAAATGCTATAAAAAACTGAAAATGCCAGAATTGCTGTTTTTTTCTTTTTTGTCACAAAAAATATAACAAAAAGCAATCAAAAAATGTTATATATGCCAAAATGATACCAATAAAAACTACAATACAAAAAAAAACATAAGAAAAAATAAGAAAAAACAATAAGAAAAAAATATTTTTCATTACACCTCAGGTCAGACCACCAATCAGACCCCCAAGGTTAATCAGACCTCAGCTAACAGCCCCAATCAGACCCCCAATGTTAATAAGACCCCAATAAGACCTCAGATCAGACCTCAGCTCAGACCCCAATGTAAATGAACCCCAATCAGATCTCAGATAAGAGTCCTCTCATCAGCCTTTATGCCTCTCATCAGCCCCCATATCAGCTTGTATGCCTATTATCAGCTCCCATAATCAGCCCTTATGCCTCTCATCAGCCCCCATTATCAGCCATTATGCCTCTCATCAGCCCCAATATCAGCCCTTATGAATCTCATCACCATTGCCTCAGATCAGCTCACAGCAGCCTCATGTTTTTAACTTATAAGACCTGTTGGTCCACACAGATGTTGGCCCTTTGAAAAAAACTGTCCAGATCTATTTACGTCCTCAAAAATTAGGTAGTTTTCCATGCCTAAGTGGTATAAATTGTCAATTTATGCAAAGAGGAAGTTCATTTGTTCACCCAAATACACTAATAGCATATCTTCTTAAATATTATTTGACTTGTGAGTCCTCTTACGTCATATACGTGTTATGGTGTCCTTGCAAAAACCTGTATGTAGGGGAGACCTCCTTGGAGTTTAAAACGCGCATTAACCAGCACCGGTACACTATTCGCAAAAAACTTCAGGACCCTTCCGGTGCCCAAACACTTTGTTGAGTTTGCTCACATGAAACGTGACTTGAGGTATATGCTAGTAGACCATGTTCCCCTCTCACGCAGGGGAGGGAACAGAATCTTGTCACCTAAAAACCATGAATTATATTGAATTAAAACTCTCAATTCACTTAAGCCGTATGGACTTAATGTGGACTTTAAGCCCTCTCTCCTTACATGATTGTATTGTATGCGTGTCTTTGGTTGCCGGGACGTGCAGGGTCATGTGCCCGGCAGTGTTGCGCTCCTCCTCCCGCCCGCCCATACACTCTCACTGGGCAGAAGGAAGAGCGTCCGGTTGCCAGGCAACCGAGCGGTCACGTGACCGCTTCGTCAATCATGTGACCGCACTCAGCAGAGCGATGTGTCTCTGGCTTTTCATCTCAGCCGGACACCGCTCCTTCAACCTAAAAGTAAGCTTCTTTTGATAATTTCTCTACATTAACCACCCGAATCAGCAATGTTTCACCCACTAGTAATTCTAATCTAGATCTTACTCAAATTTGCAAGTCACATTGCAAGTATTGTATTTGACATGTGGAGGGGTCAGGACCTCCCCTTCCACTCCCACTTTTGTGCCCTTTTGGTCTTTTAGGTATTTAAGTGTGTGTAAAAGATGTGTGTACTGTATGAGCAGTCTGTACCTGATGAAGGGGTGCTACATGTCCTGAAACGCGTTGTACCATCTGCCAATTTATTAAATCAAGTTTGTATCAACATCGAAGATTGGTTCTTTGCGCCGTGGGAACTTTCTCTCTCTTTTGGATCTATCCGGTTTCTTGGGGAATCCAGACATCCCCACGTGGAAGTGCGCACATCCCTGGCTGCATAACCATATGTGTTGGGTGCTAAAGACGCCCGTCTGTACTTTACGGTAGTGATGTTTCTATTGATCGCACAACCCTTTAAGGAGAGCCCCCATTTTGGAGTACTTCATGTTTATTTAATCACCTGGACTGTACTACCCTATGGTTTGCCTATTGTGTTTTTCATAGAGAAACACCGCCTGTCACGTATGATTGTATTGTAGGCTTTAATTATTTGGCTCCTCTTTGTGTATATAGTGCTATAGATTAACTGCCTTTTTCTTGTTTTTACAAGTGATGCAGAGGAAGGTTGGAGGACCACATTCAATATAACCTGTCCACAGTTGGGATTTATCTAATATATATATTGATAGATGGGAGATTTTTTGTTCCTTTGCCATATATATTTTTTTCATATTTCTTTATACTCTTGTGAATGGAAGATGTGGTTTATCTGCAAATTGGTAATGTTGGGTTTGGTTTACATATTCATATATTGCAGACATGTTTCTCTTAATAAACACTCCAACCTGGGCATGACATTTTTTTTTCTATTTTTTTTATTTATTTTGCTTGTTCTTTATTTTTCCTTTTTTTTCTCTCTATGCGCCAATGGGCCCGTATACGAGCTGGTATGGTTGCGAATGGATGCCTAGTGCTCACTGATTTTCCTGCTGTAGACGTAGTTGGAGTCAGTGGGTGCGACAGCTCTCCACTGGTTTCCTAAGTGCATGAGCAGCATGGTGGATCCCGTGCATGCGACCGAATACTTTAGCACAGCACATTGGTACCCTATCTGTGGCCTCTGTACATCCAGTGTCCACGCGATTGAAAATATGACCTGAGTGTGCGATTCTTATCCATATGTTGTACTTCCACTAGGGCTTCACACCACAGGAAATAAAAAGATATTGTTAATTTTTTGTTTTTTATTTGTTTCTTTCATTTATTTCATTTTATTAAATACTTTTTTTAAATCTTTCTACTCGGGTTGGAGGGGTAGATTAATTACATTTCTGTATCCGGCCCCCATGTATTTTTGCAGCAATACCATTTTTTTTCTAGGCGCTAGAGGTCAGTTTACATTAAGCGTTTTATATAATTAACTTAAATGCATTTGAGTATATGTTTTATAGTGGAGGTATAAATATCTTTACATTCCCTCCCTCTTTTTGCTCTTTGCCTTATAAATCATTCTATAGACAAGATAATATTTCAGCGGTTTTTCAGCGATGCAATCATGTGACTGTTTGAGCACATGACCGCTCGGCATTGCTGTGACTATAGATGAATCATACTACCAATGAACCATACTGTGATCATACTCACAGCAGCTCTATGTAGTTTCGAAGGGTGAGCGATCTTCTTGTTATCCCCACTGTCAATACTAATACTTTTGCTGATGGGCATATATTGATAGCAGAGACTGGTGGGAGCTAAGCAACACAGGATCATGTGATCGGACTAGTCTATACTCCCATTGCCTCAGGCCACTCTGGGCAGGTGCATTGTGCTCTCAGAGAAGCCAATGCACATGTTACACTCTCATGCTGGGCTCTGTGGTTCCTATGACTTTCTTCCATCATTTAGGTAATTTTAATGAATTATGTATTCAGCACATGTTTAGATAATTGAATGATTATCATATATCACGAAATATGCATGAAATGCACTTTTAATTGAGCACAGTTTCCATTATATGTAATACACATGAATGTTATATTGATGCACCAGATTTTTGTACACGTTTTATTTATGCATATCACATTTATTTGGCTTTATTATAATACACTTGATTATGTAATTGATGAGACCCCAATTAGGGGACCTTTATATACTAGCACTATTGCATTGTTCTGTATCACTGCTTGAAAAAGGTTTCATTGTGCGGACCGAAACATCGCGTTGGTGTAAATAAAAGACACTAGTCACTGGAGGTGTGGTGGACTTTTTCTTTTATATATATATATATATATATATATATATATATATATATATATATACACTAGAGATGAGAGAATTTTTCAAAAATTTGATTTGGCCGGTTCACTGAAAATTTGGTTCGATCCGAATTTATTTGCAGCGAATCGCGTTGCAGTAACACACATAGGGAGTCTGCTGTGGTAGTGAAATAATACTATGAGTTAGTATGACATGCAGATTACAGGAGTCGCTCTTAGAATCATTGCACACTAATGTTGAGCGAGCATGCTCGGGTGAACACCAGTGCGGCTCGAGCATCGCTATGCTTGGCAGAATACTGCATATGCTCGAGCGCGGTGCTCAAGTCAGTGTATAAAAATCAAAATTTGCCTCTCTTTCTGAAAAGTTTCTGGTGGGATTTGAACTCAAAACCTTTCATATTACAGGTAAGAACCTTAACCACTACACTATAGAGCTGCATGGCAAGGTACTTAAAGGAAACCTGTCACCTGGAAAACACTTCTTAAACCAAGCACAGTACCTTAAAGTATACCCCAGAGTGTCGCTAATGATAATTTTATTTCCTCTTTCTGTCTTCTCAAATCTGCAAAAACTGAATTTTAAATTTCTCTTGGTGCCGTTTCAAAGTCGTGCTTGAAGTCAAAAGGGGCAGCAGCCTCCTTGCCTCAAAGTCCGATAAGCCCGCCCAGTACCCCTCCTCTCTACATTTTGATGGACATATTGCCATGATGCCGTGACCGCGCTCTTCTCGCGCATGCGCCAGGCGCGTCCTGTTACATCGGGATCCTGGCTCCGTCTTCCTCACTCCCTGGCTTCATTTTGCAGACTGCGCATGAGCTGCTTAGATCCAGCGTGCTCATGCCCGGCTGTGAGAGAGGTAGCCCGGATCTCCCTGTAACAGGACGCACATGGCGCATGCGTGAGAAGAGGAGAAGAGCGCGGTCTCGGCAGGATGTCCATCAAAATGTAGAGAAAGGGAGGGGTAAGGGGCGAGCTTATCGGACCTTGAGGCAAGGAGGCCGCTGCACCCTTGACTTCAAGCATGACTTTGAAATGGCACCAAGAGAGATTGAAAAGGTTATTTTTACCGATTTGCGAAGACAGAAAGAGGAAATAAAATCATCATTTGCGACATTCTGGGGTATACTTTAAGGTACTGTGCTTGGTTTAAGAAGTGTTTTCCAGGTGACAGGTTCCCTTTAAAATAAATAAAAAAATTCAGACTTCTGCTGTATAGGAATACTTACTAGTAGTGAGTATTCCTAAACAGCAGTTTTAGCAACTGGCCATGCAGCTCTATAGTGTAATGGTTAAGGTCTTGGCTGTAATGTAGAAGGTTGTAAGTTCATATCCCGCCAGAAGCTTTTTTTTAGAAATAGAGGCAAAATTTAATTTATATATTTTATATTTTTTTAGCAATTGCAAAAGATGTATGGCACAAAATAAATGTGCAATTAATATATATATATATATATATATATATATATATATATATATCTATATATATATATATATATATATATATATATAAATGCATAATATGTGGGAAACTACTACTGAAGTTTTAGCCATAATATATTTACATATATAATAATATATTATATATTCTAAATATATAATAATATATGTAAATATATTATGGCTAAAAAAGTATATGTATAAATTAAATTTATCCTCTATTTCTAAAAAGTTTCTGGCAGGATTTGAACTCACAACCTTTTACATTACAGCCAATAATCTTGACTACTACACTATAGAGCTGCATGGCCAGTTACAAAAAAACATAAGTAAAAAATATGAGACATCTACAATATAGGAATATAGGAATACTTACTACTGGTAGAGCACCCGAGCATCTCAAAGTGTTCTACTTGAGCACCACAGCACACAAGCACTTTGGTGCTTGATCAACACTACTGCACAGTTCACTTATTTGGGCAGTCACGAGGCAAAAACTCACCAAATAACTTAAGTATGAACTCAGCCTTACAGGTCGATGCTAGCGCCAAGAAGAAGCTTACCCCTTTTACACCCTCGTCAGTTGATTCCTCATAGAAGTCTACAGAACCTATTCTATTAAACGCTTATACAAGTAGAGCACCCGGACAGAGTGGAGAGGGTGTCAGCAGTAAGTTTGTTTTGATGTCACTGATTATTTTTCCCTTCCTCTGATCTGTCAGAACAATAACCCCCAAAAAACAGATCCTGTCTGGTGAGCATCCGCCAGAAGAAGGGTCAAATAAATGATGATGTCAGCCTGACCGAAAGGCAAAATAGTGGCCCAGTCATGAAGTGGGGAGGGTGGGAACAGCATGAGAAGTCCACAGAGTGGCCCTATGACATAGTGATGAGGTGGAAGCAGCATGAGGAGACCATAGAGCAGCCAAATGACAATGTTGAGATGATGGCAGAATCAGGAGGCCACAGAGTGGAAAGGTGACATAGTGTGGAGGTGGCACCAGCATGAGGAGACCACAGAGTGGCAAGGTGACATAGTGTGGAGGTGGCAGCAGCATGAGAAGGCCACAGAGTAGCAAGGTGACATAGTGTGGATGGGAGCACCATCAGGAGATGACCTGGTGACAGAGAGGGGAAGTGGGTGGCCATAACAGTACCCGCTGACGACGGTGGGTGTAAGAAGAAGCACTTGGCATCAGATGTGTGGCATCAGGCGAGTGATAGCATCATGTAGTAAAGGGTCTGAAACCGCGCTGCTTCTAAATCCGTCGTACGAAGCACAGGTGAATATATAAGGGTATTAGCCTTTGTCCTCCTCTCTCAAAGGGTTCGATCCTCCTCAGACCGTCTCCTCTGTAAGATTAAACGACCGGCATATAGTGAAGTACCCTCTTAGTAGTTGGTAAAAAATGGTTTTATTTTACTCACAAACACAGGTGGTTTTCAGGCATATCACAAAGATAAAATACATCAGGTTCCTGCCCGACCCGGGTTTCGCTCTCTGGCTTCCTCAGGGGCGATCACTGCGCATGCCCATAGCATGGCCCTTTAAATAGCCCAGTTTCCTATTCCCGAACTCTGGGAGTCATTACCCAATCAACATATATCAAACATTACTCATATAAAAGATACAGACTTAATCAGGGGACTGGTTTTTCATCGCTAAAATCATATTTAACCACCATACATCCAAAGTATCCCACCAGATTAGTTACATAGTAAAACCTTTAGTTTGTCAACTTGTGCATCCGCTCTCACGTCACTTATAACATACATAGGTCTCATTAATACATTTGAGTATTCCTTTCCTCCGGACAGTACCAATATCCTACTTATATTTTTCACTTATATACTTATCATACCACGTTATTAAAGTTCTTCTTAAACTCATACATCACACGTAACTCGTAAACCCCTCCAATCATTTTCACTACTGGTCACGTCATCTCGGTGTTCTTAAAACCCGCCTCTTTCCCATTCATAAACTTGGTGTCACATGATTCAAGTATCCAATCACCATCAGGTAGTTCAAAAGGTCCTCAACACAGGATAAGACTCATCCCGGAGATCTTACAAACCCGCCTCTTCCTCATTCATCGAATTGGTGTCACATGATCCAAATGTCCAATCACCATCGCATTTTTTCAAAGGTCCTCGACACAAGGTAAGACTTCATAGATACTTACACAAAAATATAGTACAATGTATCTACATTAAATCAAACAAGGCTTCAGATCGAATTCTATATTCAAGCCGCTGGGTTGCAGCGTCCCAAATTGGTAGATCCATTGTACCTCTTTTCGATTTATCCGCGCCAACGAGTCACCTCCTCGCCAGTGTGGTTTAACCACTTCTACGCCAGCAAACCTCAAGCCCCGTGGATTCTTTCCATGCATAAGCTTGAAGTGAGCCGACACGCTATGGCTAATCAGTCCCCTCTTGATATTCCCTATATGTTCCTGAATCCTCACCTTCAACTTCCTCACTGTCCTGCCAACGTATTGGAGTCCACACGGGCACTCCAACACGTATATAACACCGTCATTCTCACAGGAACAGTTTCCTTTTATTCGGAACTTTCCTCCGTTCTTCTTAGATACAATGCAATCAAGTGTTCTCATTCTCTCTTTTGTGTTGCGATTTTTATAACCGGTGCAGAATCCACACCACGTGAATTTGTCCCCCTCCCTACTTCCCTTTTCCCCCGCTGGAGGGATGGCGCTATGCACCAGCTTGGTCCTGATATTTGGAACCTTCCTAAAAATAAAGGTAGGGTTCTTCGGTATGGCCTTCCCTAAAATCGGGTCATTTTTTAAGGTTCCCCAGTTTTTCCTGACAGCTTTTTTTAATAGTATCCGACATGAAACAATATCCAGTTGTAAAAGAAAATCTATAATCCTTCTCATCCTTTTTATCTTTCATTATACCTCCTACTTTGGTTCTCTCCTCCTCAACAGTTTTAATAGTGGCTTCAAGGTAGTCTCCTTCATATCCCCTTTCAAGGAAGCGGTCCTTCAGCACCTCACACTGTGACCTATAGTCTTCCACCGTAGTACAGTTACGAGACATTCTCTTAAACTGTCCTTTGGGTATATTTTTGAGCCATGGTTTATAGTGACAGCTCTTCACGTCAATATACGAGTTCACATCCGTATCTTTAAAAAAGGAGCTAGTCTTATAGTTCCCATCTTCTATCTTAATGCACAGGTCTAGAAAATTTATGGACACATCACTAATCTCCCCCACAAAACGCAAGTTCCATTCATTATCATTAAGCTGATGGATAAATTTCTCCACTCCTTCCTTCTCTCCTTCCCAGATTAGGAGGCAGTCGTCGATGTATCTCTTCCAGAGGATTAGTCTACCTTTGGAAGTGACCACCCCCAATGTGGGGAGGATGGTGACCTCTTCCCATGCCCCCATAAAAATATTAGCGAAACTGGGGGCGAATTTCGCCCCCATCGACGTTCCAATTCGCTGGACATAATGGGAGTCCTTAAACCAAAAATAATTATGTTCAAGGCAATAATCCAAAATTTTCAAAATAAAATCCCCCTGCAAGTCACCTATTTTGGGGTCTTCTTTAATTTTATTTTCTACCACTTTTAAACCCAATTGCTTGGGAATTACTGTATACAAAGATGCTACGTCAACTGTAGCCATCCATGTATTTGATGTGGGTGGATTCAGATTTTTTATTATCTGTATCACTGTTTCTGTGTCCTTTAAGTGTGAACGGTTTTGTGTTGCATATCCCTGTAAATGAAAATCTATATATTCTGTGACCTTGCATGTCAGGAAATTTAACCCCGAAATTATTGGCCTCCCTGGGGGGTCAGTCAAGCTTTTGTGTATCTTTGGCAAATGGTATATCACTGGCACAATGGGATGTGGGACACTCAAATATTCAAATTCCCTTTTATTTAGTACTCCTTTTTTGAAACCATCAGTTAATAGACCATCAGGATTTTTTTATACTCAAAAGTAGGGTTACTTTTAAGTCTCTGGTATGTGGCTTCGTCGGATACTAATCTCAACATTTCAGACTCGTATTTATCCCTATTTATCACGACCACACCCCCTCCTTTGTCTGCGGGCTTAATTCTTAACTCAGAATTCTTCTCCGGATCTTTTAGAGCCTTCCTTTCCCCGAATGTTAAATTGTGGGTTATCTTGCTCGCATCCAGTTCCTCTAATTCTTTTAATAATCCTGTTTTAAACGCTTCCACACACTCATTATTTCGATTTTTGGGGAAGAATTTTGATTTCAATTTTAAATTTGTGTGCATGATACCCTCCCCTTCTTCTACCCCTTTCACTTGTGGCGCCGGATTGTTCAACCAGTATTTAGCCATATTAATTTTACGAATATATTTATGTATATCTAGGAACATTTCGAATTTGTTCACTTTCTGACTTGGTGCATATTTTAACCCCTTGTTAAGAACCTTCTTTTCATCCTCTGTCAACACATGATTGCTTAAATTGAATATCCCTCTCGTGCTTCCTTGCTCTTTTTTGTCTTTGGGCTTGTTTTTC
Source organism: Bufotes viridis (assembly GCA_033119425.1). Classification (NCBI taxonomy): domain Eukaryota; kingdom Metazoa; phylum Chordata; class Amphibia; order Anura; family Bufonidae; genus Bufotes; species Bufotes viridis. The sequence continues at coordinate 135,183,229 of CM065593.1, read as the reverse complement.
CCTTTTCCCCTTCTTCCTCTACAAGACTTCTTTTCAGTGGTGTTCTCACATTCTGTTCTTTTGTTACCACCTCCCTTGCTATCCCTTTTATACTCTGATGAGGAAAATTTTGCTCACCTTGCTGTGTCGACCTTAGTCTCCCTTCTTCTCCACTTTCTTTCATATTATTCTCTGTGTGACCTTTCTCCTCATAATTTACCCTATCCATGTACCTTCTATTTTCATGCTGAGTGGGACCATAAAATTCTTGCGGTCCTCGTTTTGGTCTTCCATTGTAACTTCCTCCTTGGTATGGCTGTCTATATGGTTGTCTTTAATACTGTCCTCTATACCCACTATTATGTCCATAATACTGTCCTCCATAATTCCGCTGATATGTGTGGTCATTCCCTCTCTGGGAACCACTAGAATTAGGCTGATATATGTAGTCATTCCCTCTAACTTGGTTATAAGGGCGGTCGTAGTTCCTATTATAATACCCATAATTCCGCTGCGGTGCATATTCATTAGACTGGTAGTTTTTAGTATGATAGTTTTTAAAAAACTTTTGCCTTCCACCTCCGTTCTCAGTGTTCTTAAAACCCTCAGTGTGATATCCTTGGTTATGATTCTTTCCATGATGTCATGATGTTTATTCTTCCATTTATAAACCACGCCTACCTGGTAATCATTACAGATCTTTACATATTTTTTCTGTTTTTTACTCCTTATCTCTTTCTCTGATTTAAGGACAGCTTCTTGACATTGTTTGCTATATTTCTCATATTCATCCTTATTCGTATCTTTATATAGTTTAATCACTTCTTGTAGTTCCTCAATTTTCTGATTAGTGTGTCTTAGCTTATTTTTCCGAACGTTAATAATATACTGCATCACCTTCCATGCACATTCATTCAGAACCTTCTCCCATCCTACTAAATCCTCCTCTGTAGTTAGTGGGAGTTGCCATCTTAAACCCTCTGGGATTTTCCCCTCCATTAAGAGTCGCTCCAAGGAGGCAATATCCCAGGTGGTTCTGATCTCCCTAATAAATTCCCTTTCCAGATCAACAAACAATGTCCGCATATCCTCAATCCCTTTCTCGTTCTCCACAGGGATATCAGTGAACACGTCAAGGTTACACTTAAAATTTGCTCTATAGTCAAAGATGTCCATTTTGGTAACAAGGCTTGACCACCCACTAGCACAATATGAAATGAAAAGGAAGTGTCAGTCTTGTATCCCAAAAGCACGGACAGTTACTTGCGCTGCTGGTTCCAATGTAGTGTGGTGGGTAATTCACACTGGAAAATTTATGTAGTAAAGGGTCTGAAACCGCGCTGCTTCTAAATCCGTCGTACGAAGCACAGGTGAATATATAAGGGTATTAGCCTTTGTCCTCCTCTCTCAAAGGGTTCGATCCTCCTCAGACCGTCTCCTCTGTAAGATTAAACGACCGGCATATAGTGAAGTACCCTCTTAGTAGTTGGTAAAAAATGGTTTTATTTTACTCACAAACACAGGTGGTTTTCAGGCATATCACAAAGATAAAATACATCAGGTTCCTGCCCGACCCGGGTTTCGCTCTCTGGCTTCCTCAGGGGCGATCACTGCGCATGCCCATAGCATGGCCCTTTAAATAGCCCAGTTTCCTATTCCCGAACTCTGGGAGTCATTACCCAATCAACATATATTAAACATTACTCATATAAAAGATACAGACTTAATCAGGGGACTGGTTTTTCATCGCTAAAATCATATTTAACCACCATACATCCAAAGTATCCCACCAGATTAGTTACATAGTAAAACCTTTAGTTTGTCAACTTGTGCATCAGCTCTCACGTCACCGCAATCTTATAACATACATAGGTCTCATTAATACATTTGAGTATTCCTTTCCTCCGGACAGTACCAATATCCTACTTATATTTTTCACTTATATACTTATCATACCACGTTATTAAAGTTCTTCTTAAACTCATACATCACACGTAACTCGTAAACCCCTCCAATCATTTTCACTACTGGTCACGTCATCTCGGTGTTCTTAAAACCCGCCTCTTTCCCATTCATAAACTTGGTGTCACATGATTCAAGTATCCAATCACCATCAGGTAGTTCAAAAGGTCCTCAACGCAGGATAAGACTCATCCCGGAGATCTTACAAACCCGCCACTTCCTCATTCATCGAATTGGTGTCACATGATCCAAATGTCCAATCACCATCGCGTTTTTTCAAAGGTCCTCGACACAAGGTAAGACTTCATAGATACTTACACAAAAATATAGTACAATGTATCTACATTAAATCAAACAAGGCTTCAGATCGAATTCTATATTCAAGCCACTGGGTTGCAGCGTCCCTAATTGGTAGATCCATTGTACCTCTTTTCGATTTATCCGCGCCAACGAGTCACCTCCTCGCCAGTGTGGTTTAACCACTTCTACGCCAGCAAACCTCAAGCCCCGTGGATTCTTTCCATGCATAAGCTTGAAAGCTTGAAGTGTTTTAGGAACACTGAGAACGGAGGTGGAAGGCAAAAGTTTTTTAAAAACTATCATACTAAAAACTACCAGTCTAATGAATATGCACCGCAGCGGAATTATGGGTATTATTACCACCCTTATGACCAAGTTAGAGGGAATGACTACATATATCAGCCTCATTCTAGTGGTTCCCAGAGAGGGAATGACCACACATATCAGCGGAATTATGGAGGACAGTATTATGGACATAATAGTGGGTATAGAGGACAGTATTATAGACAACCATATAGACAGCCATACCAAGGAGGAAGTTACAATGGAAGACCAAAACGAGGACCGCAAGAATTTTATGGTCCCACTCAGCATGAAAATAGAAGGTACATGGATAGGGTAAATTATGAGGAGAAAGGTCACACAGAGAATAATATGAAAGAAAGTGGAGAAGAAGGGAGACTAAGGTCGACACAGCAAGGTGAGCAAAATTTTCCTCATCAGAGTATAAACGGGATAGCAAGGGAGGTGGTAACAAAAGAACAGAATGTGAGAACACCACTGAAAAGAAGTCTTGTAGAGGAAGAAGGGGAAAAGGGAAAAACAAGCCCAAAGACAAAAAGAGCAAGGAAGCACGAGAGGGATATTCAATTTAAGCAATCATGTGTTGACAGAGGATGAAAAGAAGGTTCTTAACAAGGGGTTAAAATATGCACCAAGTCAGAAAGTGAACAAATTCGAAATGTTCCTAGATATACATAAATATATTCGTAAAATTAATATGGCTAAATACTGGTTGAACAATCCGGCGCCACAAGTGAAAGGGGTAGAAGAAGGGGAGGGTATCATGCACACAAATTTAAAATTGAAATCAAAATTCTTCCCCAAAAATCGAAATAATGAGTGTGTGGAAGCGTTTAAAACAGGATTATTAAAAGACTTAGAGGAACTGGATGCGAGCAAGATAACCCACAATTTAACATTCGGGGAAAGGAAGGCTCTAAAAGATCTGGAGAAGAATTCTGAGTTAATAATTAAGCCTGCAGACAAAAGAGGGGGTGTGGTCGTGATGAATAGGGATAAATACGAGTCTGAAATGTTGAGATTAGTATCCGACGAAGCCACATACCAGAGACTTAAAAGTAACCCTACTTTTGAGTATAAAAAAATCCTTGATGGTCTATTAACTGATGGTTTCAAAAAAGGAGTACTAAATAAAAGGGAATTTGAATATTTGAGTGTCCCACATCCCATTGTGCCAGTGATATACCATTTGCCAAAGATACACAAAAGCTTGACTGACTCCCCAGGGAGGCCCATAATTTCGGGGTTAAATTCCCTGACATGCAAGGTCACAGAATATATAGATTTTTATTTACAGGGATATGCAACACAAAACCGTTCACACTTAAAGGACACAGAAACAGTGATACAGATAATAAAAAATCTGAATCCACCCACATCAAATACATGGATGGCTACAGTTGACGTAGCATCTTTGTATACAGTAATTCCCAAGCAATTGGGTTTAAAAGCGGTAGAAAATAGTATTAAAGAAGACCCCAAAATAGGTGACTTGCAGGGGGATTTTATTTTGAAAATTTTGGATTATTGCCTTGAACATAATTATTTTTGGTTTAAGGACTCCCATTATGTCCAGCGAATTGGAACGGCGATGGGGCGAAATTCGCCCCAGTTTCGCTAATATTTTTATGGGGGCATGGGAAGAGGTCACCATCCTCCCCACATTGGGGGTGGTCACTTCCAAAGGTAGACTAATCCTCTGGAAGAGATACATCGACGACTGCCTCCTAATGTGGGAAGGAGAGAAGGAAGGAGTGGAGAAATTTATCCATCAGCTTAATGATAATGAATGGAACTTGCGTTTTGTGGGGGAGATTAGTGATGTGTCCATAAATTTTCTAGACCTGTGCATTAAGATAGAAGATGGGAACTATAAGACTAGCTCCTTTTTTAAAGATACGGATGTGAACTCGTATATTGACGTGAAGAGCTGTCACTATAAACCATGGCTCAAAAATATACCCAAAGGACAGTTTAAGAGAATGTCTCGTAACTGTACTACGGTGGGAGACTATAGGTCACAGTGTGAGGTGCTGAAGGACCGCTTCCTTGAAAGGGGATATGAAGGAGACTACCTTGAAGCCACTATTAAAACTGTTGAGGAGGAGAGAACCAAAGTAGGAGGTATAATGAAAGATAAAAAGGATGAGAAGGATTATAGATTTTCTTTTACAACTGGATATTGTTCCATGTCGGATACTATTAAAAAAAGCTGTCAGGAAAAACTGGGGAACCTTAAAAAATGACCCGATTTTAGGGAAGGCCATACCGAAGAACCCTACCTTTATTTCTAGGAAGGTTCCAAATATCAGGACCAAGCTGGTGCATAGCGCCATCCCTCCAGCGGGGGAAAAGGGAAGTAGGGAGGGGGACAAATTCACGTGGTGTGGATTCTGCACCGGTTATAAAAATCGCAACACAAAAGAGAGAATGAGAACACTTGATTGCATTGTATCTAAGAAGAACGGAGGAGAGTTCCGAATAAAAGGAAACTGTTCCTGTGAGAATGAGGGTGTTATATACGTGTTGGAGTGCCCGTGTGGACTCCAATACGTTGGCAGGACAGTGAGGAAGTTGAAGGTGAGGATTCAGGAACATATAGGGAATATCAAGAGGGGACTGATGAGCCATAGTGTGTCGGCTCACTTCAAGCTTATGCATGGAAAGAATCCACGGGGCTTGAGGTTTGCTGGCGTAGAAGTGGTTAAACCACACTGGCGAGGAGGTGACTCGTTGGCGCGGATAAATCGAAAAGAGGTACAATGGATCTACCAATTTGGGACGCTGCAACCCAGCGGCTTGAATATAGAATTCGATCTGAAGCCTTGTTTGATTTAATGTAGATACATTGTACTATATTTTTGTGTAAGTATCTATGAAGTCTTACCTTGTGTCGAGGACCTTTGAAAAAACGCGATGGTGATTGGACATTTGGATCATGTGACACCAATTCGATGAATGAGGAAGAGGCGGGTTTGTAAGATCTCCGGGATGAGTCTTATCCTGTGTTGAGGACCTTTTGAACTACCTGATGGTGATTGAATACTTGAATCATGTGACACCAAGTTTATGAATGGGAAAGAGGCGGGTTTTAAGAACACCGAGATGACGTGACCAGTAGTGAAAATGATTGGAGGGGTTTACGAGTTACGTGTGATGTATGAGTTTAAGAAGAACTTTAATAACGTGGTATGATAAGTATATAAGTGAAAAATATAAGTAGGATATTGGTAGTGTCCGGAGGAAAGGAATACTCAAATGTATTAATGAGACCTATGTATGTTATAAGATTGCGGTGACGTGAGAGCTGATGCACAAGTTGACAAACTAAAGGTTTTACTATGTAACTAATCTGGTGGGATACTTTGGATGTATGGTGGTTAAATATGATTTTAGCGATGAAAAACCAGTCCCCTGATTAAGTCTGTATCTTTTATATGAGTAATGTTTAATATATGTTGATTGGGTAATGACTCCCAGAGTTCGGGAATAGGAAACTGGGCTATTTAAAGGGCCATGCTATGGGCATGCGCAGTGATCGCCCCTGAGGAAGCCAGAGAGCGAAACCCGGGTCGGGCAGGAACCTGATGTATTTTATCTTTGTGATATGCCTGAAAACCACCTGTGTTTGTGAGTAAAATAAAACCATTTTTTACCAACTACTAAGAGGGTACTTCACTATATGCCGGTCGTTTAATCTTACAGAGGAGACGGTCTGAGGAGGATCGAACCCTTTGAGAGAGGAGGACAAAGGCTAATACCCTTATATATTCACCTGTGCTTCGTACGACGGATTTAGAAGCAGCGCGGTTTCAGACCCTTTACTACATGAATTTTCCAGTGTGAATTACCCACCACACTACATTGGAACCAGCAGCGCAAGTAACTGTCCGTGCTTTTGGGTTACAAGACTGACACTTAGTAAAGTATATAAACAAGAAATCACTTGGCTCTCACCCAGGATAGATTGTGACGGGTGCGACAATCTCAAAACCGGGGGTGCCCGACCCCCTAAAAATAGGTAAGAGAAGGAAATATGAGTGTGCACTCACTACACTGAGCCTTGGGAGATTAAAGGTGAAAGATATAAATTTATTGGATAAAACCGGCTAATCACATATAAAAATGCAAATGCATAAAAATAGATAAACATAAAAAGATAACCAGGTGCGCATCTGGTAAAAAATCACAATAGGTAGTAGAAGAAACAAAGGTGGTCATGCGTATATAACAATCAGCTGAAAATAATACAAAAATGTCACCTACAGAAACGTCCAATCTGAATAGATGTAAATATCTCTGTAAGGTATGAAGACATATGCAATCCAGGGACTTGGCCACTCGGTGTCACTTATCAAATAGTGGAGGCTTATGGTTAAAGTCTCTTTATGTATTTAGTGTTCAGTTCACTCCATGGCACAGTATGATATAGTTAAAAGTTTGGCCTCTTTGTAGAGCACAGGTTACCTGAAGCCCCGTGCTGCAGTACTATATGCGTAAATAGTAAAGTGCTTACCTCCCTTTATTGCAGTGCAAAGCGGGAGAGAGAGCAAGTGTTCGGCGGCGTCTGTCGCTTCGCTATGTGGAGCGCTTAATGCAGAATACAAGTTTTTTCTCCACCAAAATAATTGAAAAAAGATTTTACCACATATAAGTGCAGCACGTAACGTAGAATACAAGTTTTTTTCTCCACCAAAATTATTCAAAACAGATTTTACCTCATATAAGTGTGACGCTTAATGCCGAATACAAGTTTTTTCTCCACCGTATAATTCAAACAAGATTTCACCGCATATAATTGCAGCGCTTAATGCTGAATACAAGTTTTTTCTCCACGAAATAATTCAAAAAAGACTTTACCACATATAAGTGCAGCACTTAATGATGAATACAAGTTTTTTTTCCACTGAAATATTTCAAACAAGATCTTACCACATATAAGTGCAGCGCTTAATGCTGAATACAAGATTTTTCTCCACCAAAATAATAAAAAAAATTTTTACCTCATATAAGTGCAGCGCTTAATGCTGAATACAAAATTTTTCTCCACCGAAATAATTAAAAAAAGATTTTTTCCGCATTTAACTGCAGCGTTGAATGCCGAATTTCTTTTTCTTTTTCCACGTATATACGCCACTAAAGGCTTTTCAACAGAGGGTTATAGGCTGTCAGTTCTAAAAAAAACTACGGTGCCTGAGACGGAGTGATCTGAAGTGAACGGAACGTAGCATTTCCACACACTAATGCATGATGCATCAGACTAGATCATCCATGATGCCACACCAACAATTTGACAAAAGAGATCAGTTTCTTCTGGCTAACTGCCTCAGCTACTAGTCTGATGCTGTTACCAGCCTGATGCCACACATCTAATGCCAAGTGCTCCTTCTTTCACCCACCATCTTCAGGGGGTACTGGTATTGCCACCAACCTCCACAGTATGCCACCTTGCCACTCTGTGGCCTCCTGATGCTGCCGCCACCTCCAGACTCTGTCATTGTACCACTCTGTGGCGTACTCATGCTGCTTCAACCTCCAGACTCTGTCATTGTGCCGCTCTGTGTTCTCCTCATGCTGCTGCCACCTTTACAATCTGTCATTGTGCCACTCTGTGTTCTCCTCATGCTGCTGCCATGCTGCTGCCACCTTCACACTGTCATTGTGCCGATCTGTGGTCTCCTCATGCTGCTGCCACCTCCAGACTTTGTCATTGTGCTGCTCTGTGTTCTCCTTATGCTGCTGCCACCTCCATACTCTGCCATTGTGCCACTCTGTTGCCTACTCATGCTGCTGTCTCCTCAAGACTCTGTCATTGTGCTAATCTGTGGCCTACTCATGCTGCTACCTCCTGCAGACTCGGTTAGTGTGCCACTCTGTGGCCTAATTATGCTGCTGCCACCTCCAGACTCTGTCATTGCGCCACTTGGTGGCCTTCTCCTAATGCTGCTGCTGCTGCCACCTACAGACTCTGTCATTGTGCCACTCGGTGGCCTCCTCATACATCTTTCACCTCCAGACCCTGTCATTGGGCCACTCAGTGGTTTCCTCATGCTGTTCTTACCCTCCCCACTTCATGACTTGGCCTCTATTTTGCCTTTAGGCCTGGCTGACATCATCATTTATTTGACACTTCTTCTGATCTATCAGAAGGAAGGAAAAATGAGACTCACAACAGATCCTGTCTGTGTAGAAGTTTTAAGACCTGTATGGTCCCATCGGAATTGGCATATGATTTGATAGCCAAAAGCAGGACTGGGTAGGAAGACATGCAAATATTCTATTCATATGTAATTTCAGTTTTTTTTGCCTTTAGCAATGCTGATGAATTATTGAGAAAATGTGTATGCTCCACAGACAGGATCCATTTTTTCTGGGTAATTGTTCTGATGGATCAAAGAATTGGGAAAATTAATCAGGGACGTCAACACAAACTTACTGCTGACACCGTCTCCACTCTTCCGGGGGGAGGGGGGTTCTACTTGTATAAGCATTTAATAGAACAGGTTCTGTAGACATCTATGTGGAATCAGCTGATGAGGTTGTAAAAGGAGTGTTCTTAACGCTAACTTCTACCTGTAAGGCTGAGTTGATACTTGAGTTATTTGGTCAGTTTTGGCCCACTGACTGCCCAAATAAGTGAAGTATGCAGTGATTCTAAGAGCGACCCCTGTCATCTGCATGTCATCACAGTATTATTTCACTACCAAAGCAGACTCCCTATGCATGTTGCTGTTAGGCACAGTGTTCTACACCATTATAAAGGCTCTTAGCAGACAGGAAATAGCCGTTTTTTTTACATAATTTGACGCAAATATATTCGGATCGAACCAAAACAATGGAAAAATTTGTCGGACCGGTGAACTGAATTTTAAAAAAATTCTCTTATCTCTAAATAGGATTGTTCCTAGGCTGTAACCTCCCCTACTGAACCCTGTTCAACATAAATGATGCGGAATGATTCCTCCCTATTAGAGTTGAGCGAACACTTGGATGTTCGGGTTCGAGAAGTTCGGCCGAACTTCCCGAAAATGTTCGGGTTCAGAATCCAAACTCGACCTGAACTTCACCCCGAACCCAAACCCCATTGAAGTCAATGGGAACTCAAACTTTTGGGCACTAAAAAGGCTGTAAAATAGCCCAGGAAAGGGCTAGAGGGCTGCAAAAGGAAGAAAAATGTAGGTAAATCCCCTGCAAACAAATATTTATAGGGAAATGACTTAAAATAAAATAAAATAAAGAAAAATTAACCAATATCAATTGGTAACTTGGAGGAGGAGGAGGTGGAATAGGAGGTTGGGGTGGCATCAGGTGGGAATGCTATGGGAGTTGAAGTTCTCATCACAGCCAAAAAGGATTCATGTCTGCCTGCAGTGCCACAGGCCTCATTCACAGACTCAGGGCCATGGCACACACAAAAAGGAGAGCGGTCCCGTAACAGCAACACAGACCTCAGGTCAAACTGCAATGGAACAGGCCATTATCATTTATGTAGGCCCCTGACACCCAGACAAAGGAAAGGTCATTTGACAGTAAAAGGAGTTTAATGTCTCTCACCCAGACAGCAAGTAATTAAACAAAATATAGGCCACTGACACCCACACAATGGGGCGGTCATTAGACAGTAAAAAGAGTTAAATGTCTGCTACCAAGACAGCAAGCAAGTACGTGAAAGTTAGGCCCCTGACACCCAGAGAGAGGAGAGAGATCCCATAACAGCAAAAGAGGCATCATGTCACCCATCAACGGAGAAGGCCACTTTTAGTTATTTAGGCCCCAGCACCCAGACAGAGGAGAGAGGTCCAAAAGCAGAGAATCAGGCTTCATGTCAACCACCAATGAAGATGGCCACTTTCAGATATTTAGGCCCCTGGCACCCAGACGGAGGAGAGGTTCATTCAACTTTGGGTTGCCCCACAAAATAATGGTAAAATTTAAAAAAGAGGATTCAATAAAGAAGTGCCCTGGAGTACAAGAATATATGGTTAAGCGGAGGTAGTTATAAATGTCTATTCTGCACAAGGGATGGACAGGTCCTGTGGGATCCATGCCTGGTTCATTTTTATGAACGTCAGCTTGTCCACGTTGGCTGTCAACAGGCGGCTGCGTTTGTCAGTAATTACGCCACCTGCTGTGCTGAATACACGTTCAGACAAAACACTGGCCGCCGAGCAGGCCAGCATCTCCAAGGCATAAAAGGCTAGCTCTGGCCACGTGGACAATTTGGAGACCCAGAAGTTAAATGGGGCCGAACCATCAGTCTGTACGTGGAGGGGTGTGCACACGTACTGTTCCACCATGTTAGTGAAATGCTGCCTCCTGCTAACACGTTCCATATCAGGTGGTGGTGCAGTTAGCTGTGGCGTGGTGACAAAACTTTTCCACATCTCTGCCATGCTAACTCTGCCCTCAGAGGAGCTGGCCGTGATACAGCTGCATTGGCGACCTCTCGCTCCGCCTCTGCCTTCGACTTGGGCTTTCACTTGTTCCCCTGTGGCATTTGGGAATGCTCTCAGGAGCGCGTCTACCAATGTGCGCCTGTACTCGCGCATCTTCCTATCATGCTCCAGTGCAGGAATTAAGGTGGGCACATTGTCTTTGTACCGGGGATCCAGCAGGGTGGCAACCCAGTAGTCCGCACACGTTAAAATGTGGGAAATTCTGCTGTCGTTGTGCAGGCACTGAAGTATGTAGTCGCTCATATGTGCCAGGCTGCCCAGAGGTAAGGACAAGCTGTCCTCTGTGGGAGGCGTATACTCATCATCCTCCGTTCCCCCCCCAGCCACGCACCAGTGATGGGCCCTTACTAGATGTTTTCCTCATTGTAACCGTTCACCACAATAAGAAAAAAATTATTTGGCCCAATGTATTGAATTCAAATTCAGGCCTCTTTTTACAGGCACCTAACACTATCTGTCTATCTATTTATGTACCGTATTACACTAATCCAGGCACAGCAGTAACCACAGATTTAGGGGAATATCAATCGTAGGTCTAGTATTTGCCCTGGATGAAAGGTATCCTTTTATGGACAGATTTACACTTGGAGATGCACAGTAGCCTGTGAAAAAATATATTGGATTATGCTTTCAGCACTTGTATTTTAACACTTTGTGTAATTTACCCTTTAACGGAAAGAAATACACTTAGAGATGCAAAACAGTGTGTGCAAATGTAGAGGATTATGCTGTATTTTAACACTTACTGTAATATACCCTCTAACTAAAAGAAATATACTTGGAGATGCACGCTGAGTGTAATATACCCTTTTACGGACAGATTTACACTTGGCCTGCAACAGCTGGATCACCAGATTTTGGGTATTGCTATTTTGGCAATTGAATTTCACCCCAGAAAATAATATATCCTTTGACGGACACAATGAAACTTGTCCAGTCACAGCTGGAACACCAGATTTACGGTATTTCTATTTTGGTAATTGAAATTCAATCCAGAACAAAATATATCCTTTGACGGACACAATGAAACTTGTCGAGTCACAGCTAGAACACCAGATTTACGGTATTTCTATTTTTGCAACTAAATTTCACCCCAGAAAGTAATATATCCTTTGACGGACACTATGAAACTTGTACAGTCACAGCTGGAACACCAGATTTACGGTATTTCTATTTTTGCAACTGAATTTAACCCCAGAAAATAATTTATCCTTTGATGGACACTATGAAACTTGTCCAGTCACAGCTGGAACACCAGATTTGCGGTATTGCTATTTTGGTAATTGAATTTCAACCCAGAACAAAATATATCCTTTGACGGATACTATGAAACTTGTCCAGTCACAGCTGGAACACCAGATTTACTGTATTTCTATTTTTGCAACTGAATTTCACCCCAGAAAATAATATATCCTTTGACGGACAGAATGAAACTTGTCCAGTAACAGCTGGAACACCAGATTTAAGGTATTTCTATTTTTGCAACTGAATTTAACCCCAGAAAATAATTTATCCTTTGACGGACACTATGAAACTTGTCCAGTCACAGCTGGAACACCAGATTTACGGTATTTCTATTTTTGCAACAGAATTTCACCCCAGAAAGTAATATATCCTTTGATGGACACTATGAAACTTGTCCAGTCACAGCTGGAACACCAGATTTACAGTATTGCTATTTTGGTAATTGAATTTCAACCCAGAACAAAAGCTATACTTTTACGGACACTATAAAACTTGTCCTGCCACAGCAGAAACCACTGATTTAGGGTAAAAAATACCCTAAATATATATTCTTTGCTAGACAGTATTGCACTTGGCTAGCCACAGCTGGAACACTAGATTTATGGGATTGCTATTTTTTTAAGTGAATTTCACCTCTCAATAAAGATAGAAAATTCTATCCTGAGTTTTTAGGGGTGACAATAAGCACAGCCAAGCCCCTGATGTAGGATATAGCAAAAAAAAAAAAAAAAAACCTACTATTGATGATTAATAGGCTTGGTGGCAGCTTGTGCTGGCGCACCACAAGACACAAATTAGCCCCGGATCACCCCAGAAAAAAGTGACTGAAAAACGCTCTGGGCAGCCTGAAAACAGTGAGCAATTAACTAGCATGGCTGTGATTGCCTCTTGGGGCAAGTAGTATGACGCTCGTTGATTGGCTGCTTTGCAGGCTTTCAAAATGCGCCATAGAAATCGCCGAACAACAAACCCAAACTTTTATGTAAATGTTCGGGTTCGGGTCTGTGTCATAAACACCCCAAAATTTGGTACGAACCCGAACTATACAGTTCGGGTTCGCTCATCCCTACTCCCTATCCTTTCCCTACACATTGAATAATCTTTCCCTGCACTTGTAAATTGTTTTTTTAGCACAATTAAGTTTTTCATAGCACTGTCCCTAGAGCCTGATGACATCTCTCCGTCCACTAAGTACACTGGAAAATGCAGAATCCAAGATGGCTGAGGTTATTTATAGGGCTGTGACATAACAGGGCTAGCTGGCTGCTGATTGGTTGCATGCATGACATTATGGGTGACCCCACCTTCCCAGAGTTCCTTGCTTCATGTCCTCACACATGCAGCAGCTATTTTTGGAAATAAAGGTTGCTCAACATACAGTGCTTTGCAAAAGTATTCCCCCCCACCTTGACTTTTTTCGTGTTTTGTTACATTGCAGCCTTAAGTTCAATGTTTTGTTAATCTGAATTTTATGTAATGGATCAGAACACAATAGTCTAAGTTTGGTTAAGGGAAATGAGAAAAATAGATAAATAAATCTATTATTTAGAAATTGAAAACAAAAACTTGGCATATGCCCATAAAAAGCTCTGGTGCAACCAATTACCTTCAGAAGTCACATAATTAGTGAAATTATGTCCACCTGTGTGCAATCTAAGTGTCACATATACACACCTTTTTGGAAAGGCCTCAGAGGCTGCAACACCTAAGCAAGAGGCATCACTAATAGAGATGAGCGAACTTTAAAAAAAAGTTCGGCGTTCGGGTTGTGGTAATCGCCGCATCCCGTTATGGATTCCACTACCGCGGACTATCGCGGCATATGGAATCCATAAGGGGCGGCTTCCACCAACCCGAACTGTTGAACAGCCGAAGGACCTGGGGTGACGTCAGCGTCATCTGATCAGTGCATGGGGCGTGGCTCAGCATGGCATGGCTCAAATCCAGTGCTGAGTCACGACCCTGCACTGATCACATGAAAAAAGCCACTACTTTCAGCAAAAAACTAAAAAAGGCACGTTGTGAGTTTGTGAAAAGGCATGTGGGAGTCTCCCAAAATGTATGGAGAAAGATGCTCTGGTCTGATGAGACTAAAATTTAACTTTTCAGCCACAAAAGAAAATGCACAAATCCAACACATCACATCAACAAAAGAATTCCATCCCCACATGAAACTGGTCAGAGTTAATGGAAAGATGGATGGTGCTAAATACAGGGATATTCATGAGCAAAACCTGTACCACTCTGTGCGTGATTTTAGGCTAGGACGGAGCTTCACCTTCCATCAGGACAATGACCCCAAACACACTGCTAAAGCAACACTTGAGTGGTTTAAGGGGAAACATGAAAATGTGCTGAAATGGCCTAGACAAAGCCCAGATCTTAATCCAATAGAAAACCTGTGGTTCGACTTAAAGATTGCTGTTTACAAGCGCAAACCATCCAACTTGAAGGAACTGGAGCAGTTTTGAAAGGAGGAATGGGCAAAAATCCAAGTGGTAAGATGTGGCAACAAGCTCATAGAGTCTAATCCAAAGCAATTTGGAGCTGTGATTGCCGCAAAAGGTGGCTCTACAAAGTATTGACTTTAGGGGGGGGGGGGGGTGAATAGCTTTTTCTGTTATTTTGTCCTATTTAAAAAAAAAATCTTCAAAGTTGTCGGCATATTCTGTAAATTAAATAACGCAAATCTTCAAACAATCCATGTTAATTGAAGGTTGTGAGGCACCAAAACATGAAAAAAGTCAATGGGGGTGAATACTTTTGCAAGGCACTGTATCTAGAGATGTATCAAAAATTTGATTCTGTCGGTTCAACGAATTGTCCAAAAAGATTTGATTTTATCCAAATATATTTGTGGTGAATCTCATTAAAAAACAGCTATTTCCTGGCTGCAGAGAACCTGTATAGTGGTGTAGAACACTGTGCCATACATAAACACGCATAAGGAGTTTGCTGTGGTAGTAAAACAATACTGTGAGTCAGTATGACATACAGATGACAGACGTAGCTCTTAGGCTCTGAGGAGCCTCTTTCACATGGGTGAGTTTTCCGCGCGGGTGCAATGCGTGACGTGAACGCATTGCACCCGCATTGAATCCGAACCCATTCATTTCTATGAGGCTGTGCACATGAGCAGTGATTTTCACACATCACTTCTGTGTTGCGTGAAAATCGCAGCATGCTCCATATTGTGAGTTTTTCACGCAATTCAGGCATGCATGAAAATCTGTTATAAGGGAAAATAATAGCATTCTCAAAACAGAATGCTTAGTAAAATGTGGATTGAGGGGTTAAAAATAAAAAAAATTAACTCACCTTATCCACTTGATTGTGTAGTTGCCGATCTCTCCTCTCTTCTTCAATCATTAGCTGCCAGCTAAAGGACCTGTGGTGACATCACATCACATGGTCAAATCACATGGTCCATCACCATGGTGATGGATCATGTGATTGGACCATGTGATGAGCACAGTGATGTCATCACAGGTCCTTTAGCTGGCAGCTAATGATTAAAGAAGAGATCGCAGCTACGCGATAAAGTGGATTTGGTGAGTTAATTTTTTATTTTCAACCCCTTAATCCACATTTTACTAAGCATTCCTATTTTACTAAGCATTATGTAGTGAGAATGCTAGTATTTTCCCTTATAACTATGTTATAAGGGAAAATAATAAAATCTACTGAATACTCAACCCAAAACCGAACTTCAGTGAAGAAGTCCGGGTTCGGGTCTGGGTACCAAACATGCCGATTTTTCCCACAAGCATGCAAAACGCATTAAAATGATTGCCAGTCGTGCGGTAAAATTGTGCATTTTCCTGCCAGGCACCCGCATCCTATCCGGCCCCATTCCGCAGTGCCCTTGTGAATGGGGCCTTAGAATAACTGCACACTTCATGGGACCAAAACTGACCAAATAACTCAAGTGTGAACTCAGCCTTACTGGAGGTATAAAAAACCTTGCAGAAGCCCAAGATCCTACTATAGGGTAAAAGAGCGCACTCCTTTTACACAGTCGTCAGCTGATTCCACATAGATGTCTACAGAACCTGTTCTATTAAGCACTTATACAAGTAGAGCCCCCAACAGAGTGGAGAGGGTGTCACCAGTAAGTTTGTGTTGACTTCACTGATTATTTTGCCCTTTCTCTGATCCATCAGTACAATAACCCCCAAAAAACGGATCCTGTCTGTTGAGCAGCCTCCTTCACTAGGTCTGCATTTGGTCAGTAACCATCAATATTGCTAAAGCCCAAAACAAAACGGGAGAGTCGTCTGTGTTTTGTACCCACTCCTGCTTTTGCATCAATTCTGATGCAAAATAGGGACCATGTCATACAGGCCTTACAGCTGTTTCATAGACAGGATCTGTTGTGTGTCTCATTTTTCCTTCCTTCTGACAGATCATAAAAAGGGTCAAATAAATAGTGATGTTAACCAGGCCAAAAAGGCAAAATAGTGGCCCAGTTACGGAGTGGGGAGGGTGGAAAAAGCATGAGAAGTCCACAGAGTGGCCAAGTAACAGAGTGATGAGGTGGCAGCAGCATGAGGAGACCACAGAGTGGCCCAGTGACATAGTGGTGAGCTGACAGCAGCATGAAAAGACCACAGAGTGGTGAGGTGGCAGCAGCATCAGGAGACTACAGAGTGGGGAGGTGGTAGCAGCATTAGGAGACCACAGAGTGGCCCAGTGACAGAGTGTTTAGGTGGCAGCAGCATGAGGAGACCACAGAGTGGCCCAATGACAGAGTGGGGAGGTGGCAGCAGCAGGAGGAGAACACAGATTGGTGAGGTGACAGCAGCATGAAGAGTCCACAGAGTTGCCCAGTGACATAGTGTTGAGCTGGCAGCAGCATGATGATACCACATATTGGCCAAGTGACAGAGTGGAGAGGGGGCAGCAGCACGAGGAGACCACAGAGCGATGAGGTGGCAGCAGGATGAGGAGACCACAGAGTTGCCCAGTGACATAGTGGTGAGCTCGCAGCAGCATGAAAAGACCACAGAGTGGTGAGCTGGCATCAGCATGAGAAAATCACAGAGTGGCCCAGTGACATAGTGGTGAGCTGGAAGCAGCATAGGGAGACTACAGCACTAGCAACTTGGCCAGGAGCATGTTCAGCTTCTGCACTGTTGGATGAGTGCATGCATACTGTTGTCTCTTGGCAATCGCTTTGGTGATCAATTGCTGACAAAATGACTGACGAGGAGTAAGTGGAAGAGGAGCAGGAGCATCAAGACCAGTAGATGATGGAAAGGACAAACGGCTCCCTTTGGCTGAGGTGGTGGACCCTTGACTGCATTAAATCAGGTGTGTGCCACTGGGTGATGCAGCAGTTGCTACGGCAGGTTGGAACACCACATCGGAGCCACGGTTCTCCCAGGCCACTTTATGGTGAAGCAGCATGTGTTGACACCGGGCCATGGTGCAAACACTTCACCTTCTGCCCACAAATTTGGCAAATGGCCATGGTCACCTCCTACGGTTAAGGTGGCAGCAGCATGAGGAGACTACAGAGTGGTGAGGTTGAAGCAGAATGAGGAGACCACAAAGTGGCCCAGTGACTGAGGGTTGAGGTGGCAGGAGCATGAGGAGACCACAGAGTAGTGAGGTGGCCACAGCATAAGGAGACCACAGAGTGGCCCAGTGACATACTGGTGAGCTCGCAGCAACATAAGGAGACCAGAGAGTGGCCCAGTGACAAAGTGGGGAGGTGGCAGTAGAATGTGGAGACCACATCACTAGCAACTTGGCCAGAAGCATGTTCAGCTTCTGCGCTGTTGGATGAGTGCATGCATACTGTTGTCTTTTAGCAATCGCTTTGGTGATCAATTGCTGACAAAATGACTGACAAGGAGTAGGAGGACAAGGAGCAGTAGCATAAGGACCAGTAGATGATGAGAAGGACAGAAAGCTCCCTGATGTGGTGGACCCTTAACTGCATGAAATCAGGTGTGTGCCACTGGATGATGCAGTGGTTGCTGCAGCAGGCTGGACCACCACATCGGAGCCACGGTTTTACCAGGCCACTTTATTGTGATGCTGCATTTGTTGACGCAGGTCCATTTTGCCAAAAGTTCACCTTCTGCCCACAAATTCGGCAAATGTTCATGTTCACCTCCTGTGGTGGCTAAACAAAAAATTGCCACATCTCCGAGTATGGCATTTTCCCCCTAATTCTCCGTGTTGACTGCCTGCCACTGTGAACCCTGGGCCCTGTACCATTACTTTCTGAGCAGGTAGGCTCCTGTGAAGAGGGTAGTCTACCCTGTTACCTTTTCTACTAGTGACCCTGGCAGACGGTAAGGTTCATTTAAACCACCATAATTATACCTTTCTAACCTATTCTTGACCTCTGCCACCAATTGGTTAAAACTTAACTTTTATTTCTGTTATTATAATTAGTAGCTCTGAACTGAATTACTATTAAAACTGCCTGCTGAGCGCCTACACAGTTGTCCTAACTGGTTATTGATTGCTGTACACTAACCTTCTAGTAGTGCGCGCAACTGCTATAGAAGGTAACTAATTGTAGTGATATTGTTTGGCGCTTAGACTGGCTATTTAAAAATACATTCCAGCACTGCCCCCCAACATGTTTCGCTAGCAACCTAGCGTCATCAGGGGTTCGGGCAGTGTGTGCTGGTTTGCCGCTCTGGTTTGCTATTTTAAAGGCTCTGGTTCCGCCTCTCACTCCGTAACCAACTCTCATCCAGTCATTTCTCTTTTTATATATCCTTTAGGCATTTCTGCCTTTGTTTTGGTTTATCTGATTGGATCACTTTAAGACCGCCCTCTGTCATCATTGATGACGTCTTCTCACCGATCTTTTCGAGTCTGCGTTAGAACTTAGGAAAGGAATCATTATGGTCACGATTTACTGCGCATGATTTCTATGATAGACTCCGGGGAGCTGCGTCTTTCCTCTCCTCTGCACATGACTTTGGACTTAGAGATATTCCCCCAGTACGTGCATTCTGCGCTTGCACTGTGACTTAGTAGTTTGTAAAATATAGTCCAGTGCGCATGATCTTAGTGATAGAATCTGGCGAGCCTCGATTTATCCTTTCATTTGCGCATGTCCATAGACCTAGAATATTTTTGATGATGATGGGTGTAATCGGCACGATTGATCCTTTCATATATTCATGTCTGTAGGCTTGTGAATTCCCTAATAAGGGATGTATTCTACACTCACTAGTGGGATAAAGTCTAATATATAATAATCATTCTATTTTTCCCCTCTGCCCACTACTTTAGAATGTATTTGATAATGGGCATACTAGTTTCATACCACTTTATATATTAGTCCATTCCTTTTATAATATTTGCAGAACATTCTAGTAACTAGTTACATTTAATGTATTTCAATCCAAATTTGATTATAATTTAATTATGTAGCTATAGATTGTTTCTCCTCCAAAGTTCTGCTTGTTATTATTTTATTTTAAGAGGACTTTTCCAGATTTTTATTTTATTTCATTTTATTTCAGATTTTTCCATTATTGCCTACTTCAATTTGTTCAATGAGATTGACCGGTTTCTTTTATGTATTATTGATATATTATCTCTTCACCAGGCTAAAATGCTATGTTCAGATTGTTAATTTACATTGGTATTCTATTTTATGCCATGTTTTATAAAGGGTGCAAATGTAAAGCCTTCGTTAAGGCCATTGGGTGCTAGACTTTTTAGTTTGTATATCTATTTGACCTCACATTGCATCAGTTTTTCATCTATATTGCCTTGTCTCGGGCCTTCTTTTAGCTGTTGCATTCCCCAGAATTTGAGGTTAGATATATTTCCTCTATGAGCCTCATGTATATGTCTTGATAGTGTAGTTTCTGCTTTCTTATGTATATCACTGGCATGTTTTGAAATGCGTCTTTGGAATTCCTGTGTCGTTTTCCCGACATAGAATTTAGGACATGTACAGCTTGCTATGTATACTATGCCCATGGTCTTGCAATTTATATAATTTTGAATTTCGTACTCTCTATTATCAACAGGGTTCCTGAAGTTTTTCTTTGGGTCGATTTTTTCACAGAAGGTGCAGCTTCCACAGGGGTAGGAGCCCTTCGTCGACAGCCAGGTAAGTTTTGGAATTTTATTCCTCTGCTTTTGATAGTGATTATGCACTAAATATTGTTTGAGATGTTTCCCCCTTCTGTATGTGATTGCTGGGTCTGGTGATAGTACAGGTTTTAGATCATCATCTGCCAGCAGAATGTTCCAGTACTTGTTCATTATCTTTCTCACTTTCCAATTTTGTGCATCAAATGTCCCGATGCACCTAATTATTTTTGTCTCTTTGCATGTTTGCCTGTTGGTTAATAGCTGTCTTCTGTCTGTTCTTCTAGCCCTATTATAAGCTCTATGTAGTACTTTAGGGTGATATCCTCTGTCTAAGAATCTCTTATAGAGTACCTTGCTTTCTTGTTTGAATGCCTCTCCCGTGGAACAGTTTCTTCTTGCGTGAATATATTGGACAAATGGGATTCCTTTCTTGAGAGATTTAGGGTGATGACTCTGCCATGTCAGTAAATTATTTGTAGATGTAGGCTTTCTAAATATCTCCGTTTGTACCTTGCCATCTGATTCCAAAGTTATTACCAGGTCCAAAAAATATGCTTTTTTATTGTCAATTTTGGCTGTAAATTTAAGGCCTATTTCATTTCTATTTAGTGTAGTTACAAACTTATGAAAGTGTTCCTTAGTGCCCTCCCAGAAAATTAAAATATTATCAATGAAACGTCCCCAAAATAAGATGTGTTGGGTAAATTGTGAATTCCTATCTGTGAAAACTATTTGCTCCTCCCACCAACCTAAAAAAAGATTTGCATAATGTGGTGCACAAATTGTCCCCATCGCGGTCCCTGTGATTTGAAGGTAAATTTTTTTATCAAAAATAAAATAATTGTGTGTTAATAAAAATTGTAATAATGTGATGACAAACTTATTGTGCTGTTGGAATTGAGTGCCCTTTGTGTTTAAATAGTATTCTGCTGCCTGAATGCCCAAGGTGTGCTCAATGCTTGTATATAATGCTTCAACATCCAGTGTGGCAATATGAGTGTTTTCACTTAATTGCATCTCTTGTAATTAACATAGTACATCTTTGGTGTCTTTTATATATGATGTTAGGCTTGGTACAAACGGAGATATAATTTCATTAACATAGTTGCTAATTCTCTCACAGAGACTGTTGTTTCCCGACACTATAGGTATTCCTGGTATCGGTTCTCATTTTTTATGGACCTTGGGGATCGCATAAAATGTCGGGATAGTAGGTTTCTGGTTGAATATTAATTTATATTCTTGTTTTATCAGTAATTTATCCATTAAAGCTGGCTTTAGGATATATTTTAATTCTTTGACATATCTCTGTGTGGGATTAATTAGTAGTTCTTTGTACATTTTTTGATCTCTTAGCAGAGAGTGTGCCATTTCTTTATAGTCTTCCTTTTCTATTTAGTGATGCCGCGAACATAAATTTTTCCGCTCGCGAACGGCGAACTTCCGCAAATGTTCGCGAACATGCGAACAGTGCGAACCGCCATAGACTTCAATAGACAGGCGAATTTTAAAACCTACAGGACTCTTTCTGGCCACAATAGTGATAGAAAAGTTGTTTCAAGGGGACTAACACCTGGACTGTGGCATGCCGGAGGTGGATCCATGGTAAAACTCTCATGGAAGATTAAGTAGTTGACGTACAGTGTGGTAAGTTGTAATCGCAATGCGATTAATACAGGTTATATTAATCGCATTGCGATTACAACTTAGACCTGAGTTCCAAATGGTTGTATTGCTAGACTATAACGAAGATTGAGAATATAGCGCTATATTCTCAATCTTTGTTATATTCTAGCAATACAACCATTAGGAACCCAGCTCTAAGTTGAATTCGCAATGCGATTAATACAGGTTATATTAATCGCATTGCGATTACAACTACTAACACTGCAGCTTCAGAATGAATCTAAGATAGATGCCGTCCTTGCTTTTTGATAGGAGGTGGGAGGGTCTGGGAGGGAGACTGATGTACTAGCCCTGAAAAGGGCTTTTTGGGGTGCTGTCAGGATGCTGTCCTTACAGCAGAGATCTGATGAGTCTTTCAGGACTGGAGTGGACACTGAATACACTAGCCTAGCTATCGATTTCCCTATTAAATCAGCAGCAGCTACACTGTCCCTCCTCTCACTAAGACTGCAGCATTCGAATAAATCTAAAATGGATGCTGTCCAGGAGATGGGAGGGAGGGTATGCTGATTGGCTGGAATATGACTGCTGACTGTGAGGTAGAGGGTCAAAGTTAACTCAATGATAGGGGGTGGACCGAACATCGCAGGCATGCTGGGAGTTGTAGTTTCGCAACAGCTGGAGGCACACTGGTTGGGAAACACAGGTCTAGATCATTACTCTGCCCAAATCTATATTCAAATATATGGCTTAGAAAATATGCTGTCAAACAATGATCCTAGGTTTTGGTATAGACACATGATCTAGAGTACCATATTTGCCTATACCAAATGTAAATATGCAACCAAATGTGGCAAAATACATAAAAAAATTAAATAAAAAATGAAAAAATTATAAAAACGCAGATGCGTTTTTGATGAGTTTTCTATCAAAAGCGCCCAAATGGCCCCTGGGGGGGTTCAGATATCTTGCTTTGGAGGCAGCAGAACGTTGGTGGTAGTCATAGTCAACCGTCATATACAATCCAATAGAGTCATCAAATGGATTCGCAAAGCGATCAATAATTGTAAGTATTATTCGCATTGCGATTACAACTTAGAGCTGAGTTCCTTATGGTTGTATTGCTAGACTATAACGTATATTCTAGCAATACAACAACCATTAGGAAGTCAGTTGAAGTTGAAGTTGAAGTTGAAGTTGAATTCGCAATGCGATTAATTCAGGTTATATTAATCACATTGCGATTTACAATTACTAACACTGCAGCTTCAGAATGAATCTAAGATGGATGCTGTCCTTGCGTTTAGATAGGAGGTGGGCGGGTCTGGGAGGGAGGGTATGCTGATTAGCTGGAATGTATCTGCTGACTATGAGGTTCAGGGTCAAAGTTTACTCAATGATAAAGTATAGGGGCAAACGTGAACATCGAATATGTTCACCCGCCGTGGCGGACGCGAACAAGCTATGTTCGCCGGGAACTGTTCGGCATATAATACTTAGGATAGTTGATGGCACAGGGCCTGCTCCCGGGCCATGCCAACTAAGCATCTAGTCAGAGGAACCCATCGACTCTTGGCTGGCGTTCTCTGATGTCACCTACGATGAAGTCGAAGATTGAGTCAACCATTAAGCACCGCTGGGTTGCTGGTCAAGACACAACTGCTAGATGACCCTGGGAGCTCAGGCCTCTCACTGCGACTCCTGCTGCGACTCCCACCTTTCTTCTGCTGCTACTTCTGCCTGCTTCAGAAACATTTTGGCCACTGCCCATTCCCTTTGAAGGGCCTGTCACTTGTCTGCCTGACATACTGTATAATAAAATAATAAAATAATAAAAATAAAAAAGTCTGTAGTGTAATGTAACTTCAAAGCAGAATGGCAATTAAGACATTTTTTTTTCTATTAATACACCCCGCCCCCCAAAAAAAAGTATAACACTCAAAATTCACTGCAGAACGGTTAATGGGACATACGTATATTTCCTATTGATATACACCGTAAATGGCTGTAGTACAATGTAGCTTCACCGCAGAATGGCAATTAAGACGTATTCTTTTTCCCATTAATACACCACCCCAAAAAAAGTATAACAATTTAGAATTCACCTTAGAAAGGCTTATTGGACGTATGCATATTTCATATTAATACACCTCATAGCTGGCTGTAGTACAATGTAACTTCACCACAGAACAGC
Organism: Bufotes viridis; assembly: GCA_033119425.1. Lineage (NCBI taxonomy): Eukaryota > Metazoa > Chordata > Amphibia > Anura > Bufonidae > Bufotes > Bufotes viridis. The sequence continues at coordinate 135,159,085 of CM065593.1, read as the reverse complement.
AATTAGACCTATTATTTTTCCTATTAATACACCCCAAAAAAAGCTAACCCCATAAAACATTGCAGTGATGGCATACAGGTGAGCAGACTGTTTAAAACATTAGAGGTGAGGGCCTGAAGCCGAGCGAACCCCATAAAACATTGCAGTGATGGCCTACAGGTGAGCAGACCATATAAAACATTAGAGCTGAGGGCCTGAAGCCGAGCGTACCCCATAAAACATTGCAGTAATGGCCTACAGGTGAGCAGACTGTAAAAAACATTGGAGGTAAGGGCCTGAAGCCGAGCGAACATTGTAGTGAGGGCATATATATTCTATATGGAAGAGGTCACGGAGGAGAAAACAAGATTCAAACATATACCCTTTTTTTGCGGTGAAAAGGGTGCATCTGAATCTTGTGGATTGACTACATTATAAAGCATACCTTTAAATTGCGTTTTTGTTCCTCATTAGCTCAGATTTTCTCTGGTGGAGTGGAGAAGTCAGGGGGAATACAGGCCTTGTTCATTTTTATCTGAGTCAACCTGTCAGCATTGTCAGTGGACAAGCAGATACTCTTATCTGTCATAATGCCACCAGCAGCACTAAATACACGCGCAGACAATACGCTGGTGGCAGGGCAGACCAGCACCTCCAAGGCGTAGAGCGCAAGTACGTGCCACGTGTCCAGCTTGGACACCGAATTGTTGTAAGGCACTGAGGGATTATTTTGGACGCTGACATGGTCTGCAATGTATTCCTTCACCATGTTCCAAAACATTTACCTCCTTGTAGCACTAGGCCGCGCTTCAGGGTAAGGTTGCTGGCGGGGTGACATGAAAGTGTCCCATGCCTGGGAAAGTGTTGCCCTGCCCCTGTTATAACTACTGTGTTTTCCTCTTGTCTCCCTTCCTCAGTTGCCTAAGGAAGTACGGACTCTAGTGGCCGAATTGTCAGATGGAAAATTTTGGAGCAATCTGTCAACAAGTACCTTTTGGTATTGCACCATTTTACTTGTCCTCTCCACCTCAGGAATGAGAGATTAGAAGATCTCTTTGTAGTGGGGGTCGATAAGGGTGAACACCCATTAATCTGTGTTGCCTCAAATGCATATAACGCAAGGGTCACGGGAAAGGCAGACTAACATGAAGTCAGCCATGTGTGCCAGAGTACCAACAGGCAAGACGTTGATGTCAACTTCAGGATGACTCTCCATACCCTCATCGTCCTCCTCCTCTTCTGCCCATCCACACTGAACAGATGGAATTAAAGTTCCATGAGTGCTAGTCTCTGTAGGAGATGAATTGTCTCCAGCTCCTCCTCTTCATGGCCCAATTCGCGCTGAGAAGACGAACTGGGTGAGGTCTGGCTACCAACCTGTGTCATCTTCTCCCCCATTACCTCGTCTGCCACATTCAAAGCATCCTTCTTAATTGTGAGCAGCGATCGTTTAAGTAGACAGAGCAGTGGGATGGTTACACTGATAATAGCGTTATCGCTACTAATCACCTGTGTGTATTCATCAAAGTTTTTTAAAACCTCACATAGGTCTGACATCAATGCCCACTCCTTGTTTGATAATAGTGGCAGCTGACTATAAAGGCGACAACCATGTTGCAGCTGGTATTCCACAACTGCCCTCTGCTGTTCACAAAGCCTGGCCAATATGCTGAATGTAGAGTTCTACCGCGTGCTCACGTCACACAACAGTCGGTGAGCTGTAAGCCACAAGCGCTGCTGCAGCGTTGACAGACCGGCTGAAGCTGTGGATGACTTTCGGAAATGGGCACAAAAGCTGTGCGCCTTCACTAGTAGCTCCTGTAAATTGGGGTAGGTTTTGATAAACCTCTGAACCACTAAGTTTAAGACGTGGGCTAGGCATGGAATGTGTGAAATGTTGCCGAGCTCCAAAGCTGCCACTAAGTTACGGCCATTGTCAGACATAACCATGCCTGTTTGTAGGTTGAGTGGTGAGACAGCTCGGTCTAGTCCCTTATACCCTGCCACAGCTCTGTGGCGGTGTGCTGTTTATCCCCTCATCAGATCAGCTTCAGCATGGCTTGTTGACGCTTACCCACAGCAGTGCTATACTGCTTCCAGCTAGAGACTGATGGCTGACTGCTGTTCGAGGTGGTAGTGGAGGAGGAGGCGGCGGAGGAGGAGAAGTGGGGGGTTGGAGCCACTAACATAGCTGCTGGCGAAGACCCTGATGGATGTAGGGCCCGCAATCCTGACCATGGCTAGCAACTGTGCCATCCCAGGGTATGACTGACTCCGGGCCATCACAACATTCACCCAGGTTGCAGAAGGCCTCAGTGTTCACAATCCTAAATGGCAACATTTCAAGGGCCAGTAATTTTGAAAGCTGTGCATTTAGTGCTATGGTCTGTGGGTGTATGGGTGGGTATTTGCACTTGCATTCAAATGCCTGTGTTATCAACATTTGGATGCTGCGCTGGGACAGGGAAGGGGTCGTTGTTGCTGACGGTTTATGCGAATGTCCAGGTGTAAGGCGAGGGGCATCCAGGCCTGCGCCTTCGTCAGGGGATTGGCCAGCAGTGTGTAAAACAGGGGAAGAGGAGGCAGTGGTGGGGCCCACAGACCCAGAGTGTGAACCCAGGCGTTCGCCCCACTTATTAGGGTGCTTGGATGCCATGTGGCTTATCATGCTGGTGGTGGTGAGGTTGCTAGTGTTCACGCCCCGACTCATTTTGGTATGGCAAAGGTTGCAAACTAACACTCTTTTGTTGTCTGCGCTTTCCTCAAAAAAGCGCCATACTGCGGAACACCTACCCATTGGCAAGGTAGATTTACGCATGGGGTGCTCGGTTTAACGGTTGCAGGACTGTTTGGTGTAGGTCGACGTCTCCCATTTGCAACCCCACTGACTCTTCCAGACTGTTGTGGTTCCTGCGGATCCCTCTTTACTGCTGTCCTTGCTCGGCTTTTCACCTTCCCATGTTGGGTCAGTGACCTCATCGTCCACCACCTCCTCTTCCACTTACTCACTCTGCTCATCCTCCTGACGTGACCTAACCACCACCTCAGTGATTGCCAACTGTGTCTCATCATCATCCACCTCGTGAATAAATGTTTGCCGTTCACCCTTGTCATCTTCTTGAGACTGAAGGCTCAATAGGTTGAGAATCAGGGCACAATATCTCAGTTACCACTTCAAGCGTGCTTGGCGAGAGAGCTAAACCAAGTACTGGTGATGAAAAGCGGTCATGTGAATATCTGAGTGTGGGATCACTTGTTTGGCAAGACGCGACATGGGTGGGAGGAAGGGGGATCAGAGTGAGGATTCGGTTGACCAGACTCTTGGCTACAGAGACTGGACTTCATGGAAGAGAGGGTGGTGCTTAACCAACTGGAAGCATTATCCTCTGCAATCCAACTGACCACCTGTTCGCACTGGTCCGACTTGAACAGTGTTGTCCTGCACCCATCTAAGTTGGACATAAAGCTAAATAAGGTGAATTTTCTTGTTTTTTCTGGTGCACTGGCAGTAGGCACAGTTAGAGATAATGTCATTTTGACGATGCACACTGTATTGATTTGCTGTAAGGTACTGGATAAAGATACAGTTGTGTTCAAAATTATTCAACCCCCACTGAAATTGAGTGTTTTGGCCAGTTTGGCATTGATTTTGATCATTTCAGTCATCTTGTTTACAATTAAATCAAAGAGGCACTTGTAAGTCAGACAAATATTACATAACATTTAAAATGAAATAACCACAAATGTATTTTTCTGTGCTCACATCATTATCAGTTTTATTCAACCCCCAAGTGACATTCAATCTTGGTACTTAGTACAACATCCTTTTCCAGTTATAACAGCTTTTAAACGTGAAGCATAGCTTGACACAAGTGTCTTGCGGCGATCTACGGGTATCTTCACCCATTTTTCATGGGCAAAAGCCTCCGGTTCAGTCACATTCTTAGGCTTGCGCGCTGCAACTGCTTTCTTTAAGTCCCACCAGAGGTTCTCAATCGGATTTAAGTCTGGTGACTGCGATGACCACTTCAAAATGTTCCAGCCCTTAATCTGCAACCATGCTCTAGTGGACTTGGATGTATGCTTGGGATCATTGCCTTGTTGAAAGGTCCAACGTCTCCCAAGCCTCAGGTTTGTGACGGACTGCATCACATTTTCATCCAATATCTCCTGGTACTGAAGAGAATTCATGGTACCTTGCACACGCTGAAGCTTCCCTGTACCTGTAGAAGCAAAACAGCCCCAAAGCATGATTGACCCCGCCATGCTTCACACTAGGCAAGGTGTTCTTTTTTTCATAGGCCTTGTTCTTCCTTCTCCAAACATAGCGTTGATCCATGGGCCCAAACAGTTCTAACAGAACCACAGAACACTATCCCAAAACTTTTGTGGTTTGTCCACATGACTTTTGGCATACTGCAGTCGACTCTTCTTATTCTTTGGAGACAGCAAGGGGGTGCGCCTGGGAGTTCTGGCATGGAGGCCTTCATTACGCAGTGTGCGCCTTATTGTCTGAGCTGAAACTTCAGTACCCGCATCTGACAAATCTTTTTTCAGTTCCTCAGCAGTCACGTGGGGACTTTTCTCCACTTTGTGCTTCAGGTAGCGCACAGCATTCGAAGTCAGCATCTTCTTTCTGCCACGACCAGGTAGCGTTTCAACAGTGCCCTTTGCCTTGAATTTGCGAATGATGCTTCCTATGGTGTCTCTTGGTATGTTTACCATCTTTGCAATCTTCTTATAGCCATTGCCCTTCCTGTGAAGAGAAATCACCTCTTCTCTTGTCTTCCTGGACCATTCTCTTGACTTCACCATGTTTGTAAACACACCAGTAAATGTCTAGAAGGAGCTGAGTATCACAGTCATTTTACATCTGCCTAATTGGGGCTTATTATGCTTGATTGCTGCTCCTTGACATCCACAGGTGTTTTCAATACCTGATCGAAAACACTTGAATGAACCTCTGTTCTTAAGAGTAAGGTAGTCTTTAAGGGGTTGAATAATTGTGTCAATGAAGAAATCACAAAAAAAAAACATTTAATTCTGTTTTACAAAAACAATTGATGTAATTTTAGTTGCATTTGGTTCTTTAAAAAGTCCTTGTAAGATTTCATTCTGAACACAATTACAAATGTACACTAAATTCCCTAAAACCCTTTACAGCATTGGGGGTTGAATAATTTTGAACACAACTGTAAATACAGATTTTGGGGACTACACTAGCCCAGAGATAATACAATTTTTACAATACACTCTGTATTGGCTTCCAGTAAGGTACTGGATACAGAAAAATACAGATTTTGGGCACTACACTGGGCCAAAGATAATGTAATTTTGACAATACACACTCTATTGACTTGCTGTAAGGTACTGGATACAGAAAAATACAGATTTTGGGCAATTCACTAGATCAGAGATAATGTAATTTTGACAATACACACTATATTGACTTGCTGTAAGGTACTGGATACAGAAAAATACAGATTTTGGGCAATACACTAGATTAGAGATAATGTAATTTTGACAATACACACTCTATTGACTTGCTGTAAGGTACTGGATACAGAAAACTACAGATTTTGTGCACTACACTAGCCCACAGATAATGTAATTTTTACAATACACATTGTATTGGCTTCCAGTAAGGTTCTGGATACAGAAAAATACAGATTTTGGGCACTACACTATCCCAGAGATAATGTAATTTTTAATATACACACTGTATTTGGATGTAGTTTTACATTTGATACAAATTTGTCCCAAATAAAATGTATTCTCTGCTGGAATACTGTATATACGGTTGCGGCCTAAACGCACACACAGATGTGCCCAGAACTAACTAACTGTGGCCAAAATATAAATCACTCTCTGCTGGAGTAATTAATCTAACGGTTTCGGACTGAACGCACACACAGATGTGGCACAAGTTATGTTAATTTTCCCAGAAAAAAAACATTTCTCTGATGGTGCAGTGTATATCTCAGTACCAGGCACACTGTACTGAAAAAGACCCTTTTATGATGTCTGCCCAACACACTGGTTTATGATGGTGCAGTGTATGTCTCAGTACCAGGCACACTGTAGTGAATAAGCCCCTTTTTATAATATCTGCCCAACACACTGCTTTATGATGGCCTTTTGTAGATGTCACTAATCTGAAATCTTTCTGCCTTTTATAAGTTTTAGTAGTTATAAAAGCGATTTTCAAGCCCTGCACTATCTGTCCCTTCCTGGTGACACCTGTCCCCGATAGTGCTGAAGCAAACCCCTTCTTAAAAAAAAAAGGTGCCGCACCGCTGTCAAACACACACTGTAGTCCTTAAAAGGACTGTTAGGTCTTTCAATAAGTTTTTTGGAGTAAAATCAGTAAGTTTAGATTAAAACGTTCAAATAATTGGATGGGGTGGCTCTACCCACAAGTGGGCTGAATTGGTGCTCAATATCAGAGAGGTGTAAGCTCCAAACACCAAAAAATAATTTGAATAGAACAGCTTATGATATGGCACTCATATATCTGGAGAGTCCACTTTTAAAAAAATGTATTGAAATTTATTGAAAAAAAATAATAAATAATAATTGATGTCTTATAACAATAATTCATACATGATAAAGTTTATAAATAACAATACATATCTCATCAATAAAAACATATAATAAAAACGAATAATAAGGTAAACTATAAAGGACCGCAGAAATGTCGTGGTAAATAGTCCAATTTCTAATTATGATGTCAAGAGTAATGGCTAATATCCTCCAGGACTATATTTGATATACAAACATTTTTTCTATTTTTTCAATTGTAGGTATTGCGCGTTAATATCCACCTGGATTGTATTCAATACGCAGAGTATTGCGCATTCATGCGTCTTCCCCAAATATCCAGCTTCTCATAAGACTGAAATCCGGATAGTCAGTAAAAATATTCGGATAGTCAGTAAAATATTCATATAGTCAGTAGAATATAGCCGCATCATACGAATAACTGTTCATATTACCAATATCTCCTCTGTGTATAATATAATAGTATACTCACAGAGCAACATGTGATATATTGGGATACTTGACCTTGGGGCAATTGAGCTCTAGGTGGCGTCCCACCTGTTTGGAGCTATATTATTCCCTTACCTCCGTATCGATGGGTGGCAAATTTTTCTGGCTCCCGCTGCTTCAGCGTCCCTCATGTTTCAACCCTGGCTCACTCCAATCATATGGGATTGAATCAGCCAGGCTCCAGATCCGTTTCCCAATCAGCAAGCGGTAATTATGAACAATCTCTAGCGTACGCAGAATTCATTAGTGTTGAAAAGTCCAGATTCCTTCCGGATGCGTTTCGAAGTACTATAAGTAACTGACTTCTTCCTCAGTGGTAACCTGGCTCACATTGCAACACCCTTTATATACCCTATTTCCTCATTGGATCCAGTTGGAACCAAGTCCTGACCTGGATTGTAATGCTGGTTATAGCCAAGTCCCGGCCCGGATTCAGATCACAAGATAATCTAATGGCAACAATTGTTTCCATTATAATGACATTTTTTGATATTTTTAGGATTATTATATCAATTCGCATCATAAAAACACATCAAAATTACATAAACACATATTTCATTAGCATCTTACTCTTTAAATTAGTTAATCATTAGTTGCGCAGCTGTGCGTTTTATCCCTTACTGGTGTGTTTTTCATTTCAATACTGCTAAAATACATTAATTGACAGTTGTAATGAAGGATTTTCAAATAGCCATGTTACTTTTCAATCTATGCTGTTTTTTCATCTTTTGTGTGTTTATCCTTTCTTTATTTCATATTTCATTCGAATTCATTATATAAAGAAAACTACATCATTCTACTTTCAATCCAACTCAGATATTATGAAGAACAATAGCATGAAGAACATGAGGTCGTGGCCGATTTAGGGATGGGTGTCATCCACCAAGGAGCAGTCTGACGTACGTAATAAATATACCATCCGACTATGCATCGGCGGGTGGCATCCACCCCAGTTATAAAAATCAGTTTATAAAAATCCAAAGATTTCCAACTCAGCATTTAATCCATATGGGATAAGGGTGTTTAACTCAAAAATCCATCTCGACTCGATCCTGGACATTTTATCAATATGATTCCCACCTCTCCAATCCATTTCCATCTTCTCTATTGCTGCGAAGCTTAAGTTTTTGATTTGTTGGTCATGATATTCCTTAAAATGTCTTGAGAGTGGGTGATCCATATAACCTTTCCTAATATTGTTAAGATGTTCCGCAATCCTTTTCTTTAACATCCTTTTAGTCCTTCCCACATACATTTTGTTACAGTGACATCTTATCATGTAGATAATATTTGTGGTTCTACATGTAAGGTATTCCCTTATTTCGTGTGTAAATTGGTTTACCGGAGATATTATTGCTGATGTTTTTCGCTGACGTTTTTCAGCTCAGTACATATAACTATAAAAAAGTTATGGGGGCCAGAATCTGGTGATGTAAAAAAAAAAATTAACTTTTTTTCCCCCAAGTTTAAATGTATTTTTACACTATTTAGACATAAAAACCCATATATATGTGGTATCATTGTAATTGTACTGACCCGAGAGAATGAAGGGCACAGGTCAGTTTTGCCGCTTTTCGGAGCAAAACCTGTAAAACGGTGGAAGAATTGCGTTTTTTTTTTTCAATTCTATCCCATTTTTTCCCCCGCTTCCCACTACATTGTATGCCATATAAAAAGGTCGCATTAAAAAGTACAACTTGTCCCACAAAAAATAACCCTTCATATGGCTATGTAAACGGAAAAATAAAAAAAGTTAAGGCTCAAGGCAGATAGGGAAGAAAAATGAAAACACAAAAACAAAAAAAATTAACTTCGTTATTCAAAGTGTAAAAGTAACTTTCATATTTCATATTTTACTAACCAATTTTATTTCCACAATAACACTTAAGTAGCCAAAAATATAATCCTTCTTTATCTCATTCATGAAATAAAAAATTGTAATTATTCAGTCAATTTCCCTATCTGTAATGTTTCTCATGCATTTAAAAGCTGCTGTAATTTGTTCGTTAAAGGGGTTCTAAGAGAATTATTCAAAATTGCTGCCAGCGGCCTGTCTTAAATTGTGCATAGGAATGGTTGGCACTACTTGCAGAGATGCCTAGTAGGATAAGGGGTCGGGGCCTCACTATACTGCTCTACAATACAGTGTAATGATACTATCCTACCTATGATATGCCATCATGGCTGATAAGCCTGGAAGGAAAACTCACCAATATGTAGTATATGCAAGTGCCAGAAAATACTGTGTTGGGAGGTCCTGCCCTCTCACACCACTATACAGCTATGCAAGTGGTAGCAACCAATTATGCTCTCTGTGATAAAATGTGTCTGCGTAACTAAAAAAAAATGACAACATTGTAGCAAAATTTTTAACCTATTATTACTAAAATCCCATTTTCTATGCTGTTAATACTTAGCTCAAAACTCATGGTATGAAAAGTATACTAATCTTCATGTATTTTGCACAAACATCTAAATACAGTTTTTTCTATTCAGACACAATTTTGAGTTAGGCAACTTATTTGTTCATATGCTTCCTTTTGTAATGTTGGTCTCATATTTTATACACTAGTCTGAAATAGTTTTAGGTCCATCTTTCTTATAAGTCGGTTCAAAATTAAATTAAAGTAGTTCTCTGGAGAAGCTAAATTCTAGCTTTCAGACAACCTGTGGAAGGAAGATTGTTTCACCCCTATTTACCATTGTGTTGTCCCGCCGATTCTGCAGTCTGGGCTGTACGTACATGTCCGGTGGTCTTGTCACGGCACAGTCTTCTTGTTGTTCGCCGTGACACATTACCCTTGAATGCTTGTTGCCAGGGGCAACGTGTTGTGGTGCAGCATGTTTGTGCTTTCCTCCTTCTTCTGGTTCTTTCCCTGTCTGGTATTGGGGGGGGGGGTTAACTTCCTGGCTAGGTGTGTTCTGGGTGTGGCCTCATGGTTCTTCTTAATCTTGTGTTGTGAGCCTGAGGTCAGTAGTATTCCAGCCTTGATGTGTTCTGGAGCTATGCTTCTGCCCTGGATATTCCATTCGTCCAGCGTGAGGGCCACCTAGTTAGACATCGTTGTCATCTGATGTAATCCTTATGTATTTTCCCCTTCCTTCCCTTGTTTATGTTTGGTGAGGGTTTATGTACAGGGTGTGTTGTTATGTCTAGTGTTGTGTTCCATGTCAGGTTTGTTTGGTGTGTTGTCCAGCATGGTTGCTAGACATTCCTCTGTCTGTATCTGCCTCTGGAAGGGGGCTGCAGGGTTCCCCGGAGGGGGAACTACAAGTCAATGAGCAGCTCTGCCTGGTGTCGCCATGCATTTGGTCCGCATGGGGGTCCAGGTAGTCTTGGTGCTGGTGCCTGTTGCTGCAGAAGGTAAGTACTTGTTGTTCCGGTATGTTGTCTTATCACTGGGTTCTTACCTGCCTACCTTGTTGCTGCTCACTGTCTTCCCTTACCCTTGCTGCTTGGCCTGTGAGACTCCTGTTTGTTCGTATTTTGGAGGAACAGGTCGTCTCTAGCTCCTAATCTTTATTCAGGGATCTTCAGGGGGACTCAGGGTCCGAGGTTCCTGTGTATGAGCCCACCTACAATCTGGGTCTGCTCATTTGGTTAGGAGTCAGGGCCAGGATTAGGGTGGCTTTAGGAGGTGACCTGCTCCCTTATCCCGGTGTCCAGGCCTAGTTGCTATCCCCCACCCTACTTTGTGACAGGCCTAGATGTATGCTCTTTCACTGATGACCAGACTGGATGTGCGCATTTGTCTTTTTGTTCAGCTGCAGGGACATTATGCCACATACACGATACACATACAGCCCAGACTACGGAATTGAAAACACAACATAATGTTAAATATTGTAGTGGTGAAATGATCATCCTTCCATAGGTTGTCTGAAAGCTAGATTTTAGTCAAAGCCCTGGACAACTCCTGTACATTTTAAAATAGAGCTACGTTTTCTAAGCATAATAACACATGGGATATTTGAGCCTTTTTAATTTTGTAAATTGTATATATCAACATAAATAGCAATACAGTGCAATAGTCTTGGACCTACTTGATACTAGAATCAGTTGTTGAATAATAAGAAAAAAAGAAGTATAAATAAAACAATATAGACCTACATCTTTTATTGGCTAAACATTGATTGCAATAGGGTGCCCTTAGAATATGTATATGTAATACAGTACATATGTGTGTATATAAAGTCTACAATTATGTTGTATAAGAACACATAATAACAATTTTACAATTTTAATTATGTTTAAATTATAAACATTCAAAAAGAAATACTATATATTCACTTAAATTTGAGTTTAGTAAAAAAAGTCTACACTATAAAAGAGATAGATAGATATTTCTGACATTATTTTCTTACTATGAATACAATAACATAGTACACATTTTCCCATAAAATCAATAATCTTTATTCAAACCATTTAAAATGTATAAACATTCCCATATATTCGGGAAACAGGTTAAAATACACGCCAGATACTTCCTGCTCAAATTTCAGCAATACTAATAAAGGGAGGTATAGCTTATACTAATCTACATGAATCACAGGCTGGTTAAAGCTGAAGACATTTACCACTTGCTACTGCATAGTACACATGAAGAAGCTGACGAGGAACGCGCGTTGAGGGGTGCGCCAGTCCTGTCTCGATCTTTTTTCATCGGTGGCCTTAGGTATGTGCATGTCGATTATGTGGTGGTGTATATAGTCGGGAGCCCAACATTGGACTCCAAAGATCATGTGTACTATGCGGTAGCAAGTGGTAAATGGCTTCAGCTTTAACCAGCCAGTGATTCATGTAGTTTAGTATATGCTATACTTCCCTTTATTAGTATTGTTGAAATTTGAGTAGGAAGTATCTGGCGTGTTTTTTAACCTGCGTCCCCTAAGATATGGGAATGTTTATACATTTTAAATGGTTTGAATAAAGATTATTGATTGTATGGGAAAGTGTGTAATATGTTATTGTATTCATAGATTTATTGGGTACACCCCATCAAGTAGAGTGGAAACTTTGATCGGTATATATTGAAATTATTTTCTTACTGTTGCTATGTGAGAATTATGCATAACACATTTATAATGCATATATACTATTAACTGTTATATTCTGTACCCTTATTCTTTCTACTTATTCTCATTCTCTTGTGACGACAGTGTTACTGTGACATTGACATGTCAGTGAAGTAAGAGAACTGAAACATAAATTAATAGTCTATATTTAACAAATATTAGTTATGCACTCTGCATTCATGTATTGAGAATAGAGGCACAATATCCAGGGCTCATCTGGGGGATTTGATCACCTCTGACTTAACGGTTCACATTGTAAAATGTTCAAAGGCATCTATTTGACAATTTTACATTTAATAGTGTGAGATATTTAACACTGAAATAATTCTTGGATGCTGTCATATGGAATCAGCTCTTAGACATAACCACACAATTTATAGACTATACTGTTACCTACTTTAATTATATATTTTTTCATAATTAAGTGCAAATAAAAAGCGATAGCACTTTCTGTAGGTTAGAATTTCTCATTTTAAAATTATTTTCCATACCTACGGCAACATAAAAGCTGTTTTCCCAATAAAAACCAAATGACCGTTGGGATTGAATACAGTAGCACTCATACCAACCATTCCCAACATCTGATTAAAAAATTGTTAATTGATAACTGGTGACCTAACAAGCAAAAAATAAAAATATTTTACATAGTTTGCAAAAAATAAAACATATTTTATTATTTTTCTTTCATTGATCAAATGAATGAGGGATCATCCTGTTCAAAAAACTGATCATTGTGATCATTAGAAAAGGACATAAAATAAAATAAAATAGAAATATAGGTATCATGATTTATCTAGTAAAGAAGAGCCCGGAGATAGGACACATTGTAAAAATTTTCCATAAACCACTGTTTTATTATAATGGATCATAACAGGAATAAAATTTGATATTTGACTAATGTATTGTATTACTTATAGTAAAGGTTTTGAATAGTTCTTAGAGTACCATTGTGGCAGAGCTGCATGCAGACTACAGATAAGAACCTAGTCTCTGAAGCAGTGGTTTTTGGGAAAGGAAATGAGTCCTGAGAGGAAAGTAGAGTGTTGTTAGTGCAGGATGAGAGCAGCAGCACATGTGTGATAACAGTTCAGCTGAATGGGTCAGAGGGTAATCTCCAGACTAGGAGCAGGACAGCACACAGTGCCTAGAGCAGCCAACTTAGTACCAGCCTAAGGCCTCATTCACATTTCTGTGTCAAACCACCAAAAATACAATACCACACATCAAATATGAATACATCCTTTATTACATCATAAAAAACAATTAGAATAAAATCATACAAATATGCAGTATGGACTCACAATATAGTCAGCTCTCCTTCCTAAACTGCAGGTTCAGCTCCCCACCACATAGCTCAAACCAATATATAATACGATGGTACACCACACTATTGGTTTGCTCCTCAATAACACACAAGCAAATACCAACTATGAATAAGTGAACGCCCATCCAACTATAACAATATCCAGGGTGGGAGGTTGGTAAAAATCTCAAAATATTATCAGATCAATTCCAACATATTGTAGGACCATAATTACTGTAGTACGCACCATATAAGGGGCTATGACATCATATAAAGTGCAATAAATATATCTAATATATCTTTAGCAAGAGCATGATGGAGTACAGACCCAAAGTCCAGGGGAAGAGTAGCCACCCCAACGTACTTTTCACCAGCTTCCTTTTGGGGGAGTATCTAACCTCACTGCCTGCTCTCCCTATACATCCCCACTCAATATGACCATCTGTTTCTCAATGAATAATCAATAGATATTTCTGAAAGCAAACACCTGTAATGACTGGGATATGCGATCATTAAGTACGTTTTCTCAAAACGTTGCAGAATCTCGCAACAACACGTGAGATTCCCACCTTACAGTACACAATTTAGTGCGTGTTCTCATGATGGGACGCTTGAAAAACGAGCTTTTCCCCATCATGTGACCCTGCCACCAGATGCCATCCCACCCACAAACAAGATGGGAGGAGAGGGAGCATGGCCACCACCGCCATTTGTACAGAAGACATGTGTTGGCCATAGCTTCGCCCAGCAGTGAAACGCAAATGATAAATGAACTATATCTAAGCAATAATCAGTATAAGACCCAAATTAAGGGACATGATTTGACCAAAATCCAATTCATACAATAATCCATGAGTGCATGACTAAACCAAATTCATACAATAATCAATAAGTGCATTATTAAACCAAAGTGAATAATATACATAGTAGACCTACAATGACCATAATTAAATGAATACAAATATATAAATAATTTATATAAAAATAACCATACATATGGCATCCCCATATGCTGTAGATGTCACAGACAAATGTTCTACAAAGTATCCAGAAGTTACTCTATCAAATAGTCCAAAACCCTCATCAATACTGTCCCAAAGTCCATAGACCAGTACTATTTGTTCCTACATTCTTTGATCTGAGTGATATTTCTTTATAAAGGTAGATATTGTAAAGCACTTATCCTTCACAAGAAGTAGGCACTATCGAGTCCCCCATCTCATATCATTCCACATATTAAAGACTAGGGGGAGACAAACAGGTGAAAATAGTGGCTAATCTATGAGAGAACATACATCTGGTAAGTAAATCCAATATAACAGACATCACAAATGACACATATGAGCAATGATCCAAGTCAGAGATAAGGCCACGCCACTTTTTTGGTTCACAAAAATGGTGCAAAACTATTGCCTTCATTTAAATCCATTGGGGAAATAGTGTTAAGCACATATATAGCATCCATTTTGTTTCCCTTTGACTTTAATAATTTGACGATGATGATGCGATCGATACCCCTGAATCTCAGAAGTGTGCTATCTAAGCCATGCATTTCCTTGAAGTGTCTGGGGATCGTTTGTAATGTTTCTACGTCTTCAACATCCTTAGCTGACTATATCCCCAAAACATGTTCTCTGATCCTGCATCTCAGCTGGCATGTAGTCATTTCAATATAAATCTTTTTACATGGGAAAATTTCCCAGTAAATAACCCCCATGGTGGTGCATGTGATTGAGTGTGTGATTGTATACTGTCTAGTTCCCAATGAGTCCCAAAACCCACCTGCCCTATCCATATTAGAACATGCCACACATTTGCCACATTCTTTGCTACCTCATGGGGGTTTTCTAGATCAAAAGATACCACTTGGTGTAGATTTCACATAGTGACTTCTCACTAGGTGGTCTCTCGGATTCTTTGCTCGGTGACAAGTAATCGATGGGTGTGGGGACAATTTCTTCTCTATATATGGGTCTATTCGTAACAGATCCCATTATTTGGCTAGAGCTTGTCGTACCTCTTTCCATCGAGTATTATAGCCTATAATAAATTGCCCTCCTTCTTGGTCTTTCTTTCTCTCTAACGTTTTATATAGTAGGTTTGGCTTACTGGAACTCTGAGCTCTTTGATAGCCTGCCTCAATACATCGCAATCTATATCCCCTCTGTTCAAATCATTTCCATAAATCCACCGCCTGACGCTCAAAGGATTGTTCAGAGGAGCAGATCCTTTTTATCCTCAAAAATTGCCCCATAAGTATACTTTTAATTAAATTGCTTGGATGTGAGGAATCCGCATGCAACAGAGCATTGACTGATGGATTCTTGCTGTATAGATCCATCCTGATCCAACCCTCCTCATCCACTTGGACGCTGATATCCAAAAAATCTAAGTTTTGTCGGCCTGTCTTGAAAGTGAATTTGATGTTATTATTGCACTCATTTAATTGTCCTATATAAGATTCAAAATCCTCTTCACACCTTTGCCATATAATCATAACATTGTCGATGTAGCGTCCCCAGTATTGCACCGTACTCGCGGATGGCAGGGGGTCCGTCTGGAGGATCTCCATCTCCCACAGCCCCAGGAGCAAATTAGAGTAAGAGGGCACACAAGACGTCCCCATCGCGGTATCCTGGAGCTGTAGATAGAAAGATCCCCCAAACGTGAATAAGTTACGGGTTAACTCATATTCCAATAACAACAATATAAACTTACATCTTATCTTCTCCATATTTGAGGCTTGTAGATAGAATTCCACTGCCTTCAGGCTGAAACTATCCTTGATAGATGTGTATAATGATTCCACATCACATGTAGCCATAATCATATAAGGCTCCAATTGGATTCCTTCAAGCTTTTTCAATATATCCGTGGTATCCTTCAAATATGAAGGTAAATTCTAAACAAGTGGATGTAGAAAGAAATCAATATATTTGCAAATATGATTAGGCTATTAATTCCTGAAACTAACAGTCAGTCAGGTGGGCATTCCAAATTCTCATGTACCTTCAGGTGAATCTTCAGTTATCAGATATTGATGTTGCTTCTAAGAAATAAAACAATTTCCCACTGCTTCTTGTAAGATTCTCTCCAGCTCATCTTTGAACTTCTGCAAGGGATTAAAAGTACATTTCTTATAGCACTTGGGTTCTTTAACTGTCTGAGGGCTTATTTTTCATACAACAATGTTCCCACCCTTGTCCACTGGTTTTATTACCACATCGGATCATCCCTCCATCTTCTTCATTACTTTCCTTTCCTCCTGACTGCAGTTGTCGCTAACAATTCTAGTGGATATATTTTTTCAAATTCCCTTGTCACCAATTGAACAAAAAGTTCAATGTTGGTAAATATCGATAATGCTGGGAATCTAGAAGAGCGGGGTATCAATTCCTTAGGAAACCCACCTGATCCAGTCATTTTAATTAATTCCTCCTGTTCCTCCAATAGAGAAGTCAGAGCGGTGACAGCTTGTTGTTCCATAGAGGTAGGAAATTTGGGGTTTTTCTTCTGACTAAAAAAAAATTTTCACTGCTGTAAAACAGTCAAAGTTAGACGCTAGTGAAAAAGACAGATCCCTCCCCATGATTTGAATTTGGTCATATGTAAGGAAACAATTCAATAGGTTAATTACCTGTAATGTTTGTTGACTACCATCTGGTCGTCTTTTTCCAACCTACTTTTTGTGGGTCGTCAAATTTGCGCTTATTGAATCCCTTAGGGTATCTTCCCAGGTTTAAGGGCAGAGTGTTTGTTTAATTACTTGTAGAAATTGAGGAAGACACTGATGCTGAGCGTGATCTATTATCCACATTCTGGTTTTACACTTATACATTAGACTATTCTCCATATCTTAAAGATCACGTTGGCATTTTTTTGTCTTTACCAACTTGATCTGTTTCTCCCATGTCATAAATGATTCAGCCATATCCATTTTAAATCCCTATACCTCTAGTGGGGTAAGTTTCTGCATCCACTGTTCCTCCACTCTGGCTATTTCAGATTCTAATGTGGTCATAGTGCTAGTATTCAGGTCCACAATTAATTGCATTAAGGTCAGTGAGCATGCACCACATGCTGCTTCCCATTTCTTACAGAACTGATCCTCCTCTCTACCATATGAGGGAAATGTTTGTACTCTCAAACCTCTAGGGATTAGGTCTCTCGTCATATACTTCTCTAACGTGGCTCTATTCCACCATAATTTCATTTGTCTATGTAGCATATGCTTCAATTGCTCTCTCAGTTCTTAAGCAGTTCTCGGACCTTGATTATTGCCCCCTATAGAATGAGCTCCAAACCCTGCAAACCATTCTTCCACTAGGAGAGATCCTTCTGTAAAAATACAGGAAATGTTAGAAAACCGACCGCCAAAACGGTATAAACCACTGTGTGGTAACAATGCACAAACCACCAAAAATACAATACCACACATGAAATATGAATACATACTTTATTACATCATAAACAAAACAATTAGTATAAAATCATACAAATATGCAGTATGGATTCACAATATAGTTAACCCTCCCTCCTCAACTCCAGGTTCAGCTCCCCATCACACATCAAATTGACATCTGTGGAAACTCTGTCTGTGCTTCATCTGTGAAGATATCCATAAAGAATGAGTGTTTGGTCTGTGTTTTCGTTTTTTATTCTCTATGTGTTATCCATATGCCACGCACACTGCTTATCTGAAAATAAACTTCCAGAGCATTTCCTACCAGTGATGCCTGAAAAACCATCAGTGATTGCATTTGTGAGTTATAACCTCCCTTCTGATACTTACCTATGTCAAGATACCAACACTCGGCCTCTCCAAATGACACAAGACTGGAAATCAGTTACTTCTCTATTCATTCCTATGAGACTGACATTGAGGCTCCCATAGGAATCCACAGAGAAACTGTATTCCTGTCCACACATAAGATGCTGTGTTATTTGAAAAGTCTGAGTGCTGGTCACATGACACAGCTGAGTATCAGAAGTGAGTTAATAACTCACAAACACTGTCACCGGTAAGAAAAATATTTTCACTACAGTTTATATCATGTACATAACAGGTCAGAGAATAACATTTTTTGTGGGGGTTAGTGTTGAGCGAACAGTTCGAGCATAGTTCGGGTTCGTACCGAATTTTGGGGTGTCTGGGACACGGACCTTAACCCGGACATTTTCAAAAAAGTTCGGGTTCAGATTCGGGTTGAAGGCCCTCGTATATAATGTTTTACAGAGTCAGCTCACCTGCAGGCCCCCACCTACAACCTTTTAGAGGGTCAGCTCACCAGCAGGCCCTCACCTACAATCTTTTTCAGGGTCAGCTCACCTGCAGGGCCTCACCTACTACCTTTTAGAGGGTCAGCTCACATAGAGGCCCTTGCATATGATTTTATACAGGGTCAGCTCACCTGCAGTCCCTCACCTACAATCTTTCACAGGGTAATCTCACCTGCAGGCCCTCACATATAATGTTTTACAGGGTCAGCTCACTTGCAGGCCCTCGTATATTATGTTTTACAGGGTCAGCTCACCTGCAGGCCCCCACAAACAACCTTTTAGAGGGTCAGCTCACCAGCAGGCCCTCACCTACAATCTTTTTCAGGGTCAGCTCACCTGCAGGGCCTCACCTACTACCTTTTAGAGGGTCAGCTCACCTACAGGCCCTTGCATATGATTTTATACAGGGTCAGGTCATCTGCAGTCCCTCACCTACAACCTTTTAGAGGGTCAGCTCACCTACAGGCCCTCGCATATGATTTTATACAGGGTCAGCTCACCTGCAGTCCCTCACCTACAATCTTTTACAGGGTAATCTCACCTGCAGGCCCTCACATATAACGTTTTACAGGGTCAGCTCACTTGCAGGCCCTCGTATATAATGTTTTACAGGGTCAGCTCACCTGCAGGCCCTCACCTACAATCTTTTACAGGGTCAGCTCACCTGCAGGCCCTTACCTACAATCTTTTACAGGGTCAGTTCACCTGCAGACCCTCGCATATAATGTTTTATAGGGTCAGTTTACCTGCAGGCCCTCACCTACAACCTTTGAGAGGGTCAGCTCACCAGCAGGCCATCACCTAAAATCTTTTACAGGGTCAAATCACCTGCAGGCCCTTGCGTATAATGTTTTACAGGGTCAGCTCACCTGCAGGCCCTCACAAATAATTTTTTACAGGGTCTGCTCACCTGCAAGCCCTCACCTACAATCTTTTATAAGATCAGATCACCTGCAGGCCCTCGTATGTTATGTTTTACAGGGTCATCTCACCTGCAGGACCTTACCTACAATCTTTTAGAGGGTCATCTCACCAGCAGTCCCTCACCCCTAATGTTTTAGATGGTCAGATCAGCAGGCCCCTGCTCCAAATGTTTTTGGGGGTCACCAGCAGGCCATCAATCATAATTTTCCAAGGGTGTGTATGATGCCTTCCTTTATGTGTAACAAAGGGTGTATTGGAGTGACGGTTCCTTGTAATTTTTGGCAGCCCTTTCATTTAGTGCATAAGCCTTATGAAAGTACCACTACATGAACAATTGTACCACAATGTGAATTAGGCTCTCCTTTATGTGATATACAGGTGGTATCGGAGTGCCTCTTGCTCGTACTTTTTGGCAGCACTTGCACTTTATATACAAGTAAATATAGAGGAAAGAATGTTTCCTAACAATTTGTCCTCTAAAATTTGATTTTATCTTTGTGCGTATTATTGTCAGTCTGTAAAAGTGGCGTCCTACTCGGACAACATTGTTCCCAGCAGCAACCTGGGAGTCCAATATGCATCCAGACATCCTCCCCATGCTGTTCCCGAACCATTTTGGTGGTGTTTCCATCAATTTCTGATCTTTTCCTATGAACCAGGCACCCTCCTGTCTTCAGAGCAGGGGGTGCCTGGTTTAATGCTCGGGTGTTCCCATTGACTTCCATTATACTCGGGTGCTTTGTAGAGCACCCAAGCATCCTTAAGTGTTCGGCCCGAGCACCCGAGCGCTTGGGTGCTTGATCAACACTAGTGCAGATCATTCTCAATATTGGGAGTGCGGTCTGACCAATAATGAACTCCTGCACATAATAACTAGACTGTACTGATGCAATACTGTATTCACTTATCATCTATTTTACAAACATAAAACCAACATTTTATAAATAAATAAAATAAAACTAAACTATATTGACCATACATGTATGGATTGATCAAATTACAAAATGGAAAATGAATATGTACCAACTTGGTGGGTCTGGTGGACTACAGGACCGTCCATGTGCTGTTACAGCAGCCTGACACGGATGGTCATGGGACCAACCAGAACTCACATTCAAAGGAAACAAAACAGTTACATCTCTGCATTTAAACCTCTAAGAATTAAAGATTCAAAATTGTAAATCATTCTTTATTCTGATTTCGACATTGTGTTGATAAATTCACCACCTCGTTAATCCCTCCAAATAGGCTGAGTAACTGCAAACTTTGACAGTGTGATGAAATTTCTTGAGAGAGTATATTTTTCAAAACCAAAAATGATGTTATGAATGGGTTCTGCTATTTTCTTTTTAAACTTTCTTGATGTCCTACCAATATATTGTTTTTTTCAGTTACAGTACATTCAATTATATAGGTTACCCCTACACTTCAACAGGTGAGTAGATCTTTAATTTCATATTGTTAATTATTAACAGTTGACTTGCAGAGGGAGGTTTATTTTTTATTTTTTGAAAAGTTGGTAATAGTGCAGGCTCCTCATTTGCTGCACCGATGAAAGATTTCCATCCCC
Organism: Bufotes viridis; assembly: GCA_033119425.1. Lineage (NCBI taxonomy): Eukaryota > Metazoa > Chordata > Amphibia > Anura > Bufonidae > Bufotes > Bufotes viridis. Next base: position 135,137,903 of record CM065593.1, on the reverse strand, counting down.
ACCTACCATACCAATGTTGTTGGTTTGGGAGCATTTGTACAGTTTAGGCTAATTGGAATACTTATCATATCCTGCGATGCACAGGAATGATTGATGTTTGAATATATCATATTATTTGATTATATGACAAATCCATCTTCATTTTAGCTGATGGGCCCCCAACTGGATTACAATATCTGACTTGCCTACCTCATAACATAAGATTCTATTTATTGAATTGGTTTATTTTATTACATTTTATTTTATTTATGATAATAGAAACTTTACAGCACAACTTGATATCCAATTAAAACAATTATTTTATTAAAACCATCTTAAAGGAAATATGTCAGTGGATTTGGACCTATAAAACTGGCTGACTTGTTGCATGTGTTAGGCAGCTGAAGGCATCTGTGTTGGTCCCATGTTCATATGTGCCTGCATTGCTGAGAAAAATGAAGATTTAATACATGCAAACGAGCCTCTAGGAGCAATGGGGGCATTGCTGTTACACTTATAGGCTCTGCTGTCTCTGAAACTGCAGCACCCTCTCCAATTTGATTGACATGTCCAGGCAGTAAACATTTCATCATGTTTGTCCTTGTCAATCAAAGCGCAGAGGGTGCAGCAGTTGCATAGAGAAAGATGCCTTTAGCTACCAAGTGCACATGCAACAGGTCAGCCAGTTTCATAGGTAAAAATCATCTGCTGGCAGATACCCTTTAAAATCTTCCAAAGCAGTGTAGCACGTCAGGTTTACATATTATTGAATATAATACACTCAAAATCAGTTGCACACATGTGTGCACTTAATGAACTTCATTAAACATGTACATGTGCAACTGATTTTGAGGTCGTCATGCGGTTTTAGGAAAAGGGCTATACCATGTTCAGATAAGTTATGGCGAAGGAAACTAACCTAAACATGTAAACCTTACATGCTACACTGATTTGGAAAATTTTAAGATGAAGCACTATTTTAGCTGTATATCAAGTTGAGCTGGAAATTGTTTTTATTATCATTTTGACCACACTGATAGGTAGGGCTTAATAAGAACTTTGCTATTACAGGCAAAAGAGCCTTCCGAAGCCCCCAAACTGCCAAAAACAACTAAACATCTCCCACAATTTCATTGTGGGGAAGCCATTCTGGAACAAATTGCTCCTGGTAAATAACTGCTCAGATACCTTGATACCTTGATACAAAGGCAGCTGAGGGGTTAAAAGTCCATGATAGGAGTTGTCTCTGATCATGTACTCTGCCTCTGTGTGTCTTTACAGACCTGACATCTACCATACATGAATACATGAAGATGTAGGGAAGTAGTTAATGTTACTTATATCACTTATACCTGTATTTCTAAAAAAAAGTACACCTTAATACGTAGAACACATTTGTTATTGAATATTAGAAACATGTATGGAAGTAAATATATAATTTCAAAATGTCATAAATTGTTGGGATCATTGACCTTTGTATCTAGTTATACGTTTCGTCAGACAGCTTGGAACAGGTCAATGTAAATCATTCTGAAAGTTACTGGTGTCATAATAATTTTGTGCTGCATCAAATTTCAGACTTCTTCTTGCCCGGGTAAATCTTTTGAGAAATTATGAAACAAAAATACATTTTTATACATTTTCCGGAAGGCATTCATCTTGTGTTTTGCTCCTTTTCTTTAACCTTAGTCAACCATTAGTGTCTTATGTGGTAGAACTAGGCAGTGTAATAAGTAATATATCTCCTGTGAGAGTCTGAGTTGCTTGGAAATATCGGACTAAGGGTAAACAACGTACCATACTTGTTTTAAAAGTTCTTTCAGTTTGTAAGATGAGTGATTGCTAAATGTGTCACCATGAACAACGACCATATGGAGTTTTTCATGTTTTGGGATATCAAAGGAATTTAATTCAGAAAATGAATACAGTCTAGCAGTCATGCAAATTATAGCATGGTTTATAGGAAAAAAAGAATGTGCAATTGTGCATGTTTCTTCTGGATACACACATGCAAGAAGATCGAGTTGGAGAGATAGCTGGTGAAAGGCTGGCCCTGAGGTCCCAACTATTTAAAAAACAAAGAGGACTTGAAGGCACTCAATTGAAGTCAATGGAAAATTAAATACGGTACATTGCTAAGAGACACAGAAATCTTCAAGCTATTCAATATGAGAACAAGGGATATAGCTATAGATGGTGCAGTAGCATACAGGCCAGGGTTGCCAACCTGATTTATTTTATTTTTTTTCTAGATAACTTTGCCAAAATCACGGACAGACAACAGATGCACTGGAAAACCACAATCAGCCATAAAGATTATACGTGATATAGTATCTACAGTTGAGATACTCGTGGAGGAAGTGAAATGAGAACAATACCAACATCTTCTGTAAACTGTAAAATGATGGTAATTACTGTCACAATAATCTGTAGACATTCCTCTAGGAAAAGGAATATAGGAGGAGGAGGATAGAGCAGATATACATTGTGGTATTCTGGATAGTAAGTAGGTGACATCTGGACCAGAGAGGTAAATTTGTGTGTCATCAGTACTGATGTGATACTGAAAGCCGTGGGACTCTATGACTGAATGCAGACAAACTAGGATTATACAAAGAAGTAAATATGCAGTCTGGATAGTTATACTTCAGTAAAATGGTACAAATGTGTGCGACTTAAAGGGATTCTGTCACCACTTTTAAGCCCTGTGAGCTAAACATATGCTCATGTCCAGGGTATCATTATGATTTCTAAGGTGGCCTTGTAAAAGAGATCTGTGACTTAATTTTGCTAAAAAACAGGTTTTACTAACCGGTCAATCATAGAATTAAGGTGCCCAAGGGGAGGTCCGTGGATGCACGGTGCCCAGCCGCTCCCATCGCCGTTCGTGCCCAGCGCCACCTTTCCAGCGCTCAGCCCAGCCTACTTCTCCCTCCCCCTCCTCCCGCTGTGAGATCCCGCGTGTGCGCACAGGCTCAGCCTGCTTGGGTCGGCTTTTTCTAGTGAAGTGCGCATGCGCCGGCACTTCGCTCAACCCTGGGATGACCTGAACACTGGCTGAGCCTGTGTGCACGTGCGGGATCTCACAGCGGGAGGAGGGGGAGGAAGGTAGAGGAAGAGGCAACACAGAGGAGTAGTAGGCTGGTCTGAACGCTGGGAAGGCAGCGCTGGGCATGAACGGCGATGGGTGCAGCCGGGCACCATCGGGCACCATGCATCCACGGACCTCCCCTTGGGCACCTTAATTCTATGATTGACAGGTTAGTAAAACCTGTTTTTTAGCTAAATTAATCTACAGATCTCTTTTATAAGGCCACCTTAGAAATCATAACGATACCCTGGACATAGCTCACAGGGCTTAAAAGTGGTGACAGAATCCCTTTAACAAAGTGAAATAAATGTGTAGGTGCAAATCTGATGACACTGCGATGCAAATACAAACATAAAGATGCAGCGCCGTACTGCAGATGCTAATTTATAGGACCCTGTATAGTATTTGTAGTATTTTACACTATTGGACAGTAGAGATGTCCCGAACTATTTGCCGGCGAACAGTTCCCGGCGAACATGTGCGATGTTCGGCGTCATCAGTGAGCAAACTTTGACCCTGTACCTCACAGTCAGCAGACACATTCCAGCCAATCAGCATACCCTCCCTCCCAGACCCTCCCACCTTCTATCAAAAAGCAAGAACAGCATCCATCTTAGATTCATTCTGAAGCTGCAGTGCTAGTTAGAATAGGGAGAGTGCTGCTGCTGCTGAATTATTAGGGAAAGCATTAGCTAGGCCAGTGTTCTGTGTCCACTCCAGTCCTCAGAGACTCATCTGCTGTAAGGACAGCGTCCTGACAGCACCCCGAAAAGCCCTTTTTAGGGCTGGTACATCAGTATGTTTTTTTTTTTCTATGTATATATTGCAGTTGCCTGCCCGTGTGTGAGAGGCCGCAGGCCAAAAGACTGTACTGTGTGCACACCACTCATATCGGGTGGCACAGTACCTTGCAGATAAAAAAGTCACTTAATTTTTAACCTTTAATATAATTGCAGTTGCCTGCCAGTGTGTGTCAGGCCCACAGACTGTACTGTGCCCACTGCCAGTGCCCACCACTCATATCAGGAGGCAAAGTACCTTGCAGATAAAAAAGTCATTTCATTTTTACCCTTTAATATATTTGCAGTTGCTGCCCGTGTGTTTGTCAGGCTCACTGACTGTACTGTGCCCACTGCCAGTGCCCACCACTCATATCAGGTGGCACAGTACCTTGCAGATAAAAAAGTCATTTAATTTTTACCCTTAAATATAATTGCAGTTGCCTGCCAGTGTGTGTCAGAACCACAGACTGTACTGTGCCCACTGCCCACCACTCATATAGGGTGTCACAGTACATTGCACGGCGCGCGCGCAGTGACCTAATATTCAAACGAAGCAGACCGAGCATGGGTGTTTTTCCATCTCCTGGTTCCAAAAATCTATTCACTATACCGGCCCTGGTCATGATAAGGGACAAAACAGAGATTAAACTGATAGGAATAGTACTTAGTTAACACTAGTTGCATTGGTGGCAAATTCCATTGCAAGTGCCCAAAATTAGAAGGAAGCGGACAGAGCAAGCTTTTTTCTCTATCTCCCCATGCAAGGGTTCAATTCAATACAAAGATTAAAATGGTAAGAATAGTAGTTCACACTATTTGTATTGGTGGCACAGTACATTGCGCAGCGCACGTGCAGTGCCCCAGATTGGAAGTAAGAGGACCAACCAATCATCTTTTTCCATCTCCTGGTTCCTAAAATCTATTCGATACACGTCCCCTGATAGGGAACGTAACAGGGATTAAAGTGAAAGGAATAGTACTACTAAACACACCACTCATATAGGGTGACACAGTACATTGCACAGCACACACGCAGTGCCCAAAATTGGAAGGAAGGGGACCGACCAACCATCTTTTTCTATCTCCCGGTTCCTAAAATCTATTCCATTCACCGGCCCCTAATAGGGGACAAAACAGAGATTAAACTGGTAAGAACAGATTTTTTTAATTAAAAAAAAAGAGGACAGCCTTCTCGGAGCTGGGTATTTTTTGGTCTGAACGCTCATGCACAAAGGCTGTAGGCTCATGCGTCCTTTTGCAGAGGTGACAAACCTGGTCATTCAAACCCAAGGCAACATCATTGACCTCATCCCATATGCGTTTTTTCTGGAGCGTGCCCTGCGAAGAGTGCTGGATCAGGCCATAGATGAGCATGAAGAGGAAGAGTTGTGGTCACCATCACCACCAGAAGCAGCCTTGTCGTCGTCGATTGCTGGACCTGCGGCAACGGATAGGATACTGAAGAAGAGGAGTCAGAGGAGGAAGGTGGCTTTGAGGAGGTGGAAGACCAAACACAGCAGACATCCCAGGGGGCTTGTCACCTTTCGGGGACCCTTGGTGTTGTACGTGGCTGGGTGGAGGAAGAGACCTTCAATGACGTCAGTGAGGACAAGGAAAGGGACATGGCTAGCTTGGTATCCAACCTTGTGCAAATGGACTGTTTGCGGTTGTTTGCGGTGTGTTAAACAGGGAGTTTGGTCCGTCAGAGTTTGGTCTGTCACTGTGAAGCGGTCGTAAGTTTTGTAACCCTTAAACTACCTGATCGATACAACATCATACCTGATCGTATACACACACTGGATGTTTTAAAGCGCGTTATTCCAAACAATTTAGGAATGTTAGGTGATTTATGCCCTTTATGGATTAAAACCCGACTCTGAGACAACTACATCATTTTCCATGGAAGTTTTGCCATGGATCCCCCTCCGGCATGCCACAGTCCAGGTGTTAGTCCCCTTGAAACAACTTTTCCATCACTATTGTGGCCAGAAAGAGTCCCTAAGGGTTTTAAAATTCGCCTGCCTATTGAAGTCTATGGTGGTTTGCTCGGTTCGCCCGTTCGCGAACATTTGAGGAAATTCGCATTCGCCGTTTGCGAACAGAAAATTTTATGTTCGCGACATCTCTACTGGACAGTTACATTTTTATTATATTTGAGAGGTTCTTAGTGCACATTTATGCACTCCCAGGCAATGTTATTCAGATGGCCACAACATTACGTAGTCTATTTCTATACATTGGCCACAAAATAGTGGTATGTAGAAACTAGCTTTAATGTGTACTTATTCTGGCTTTGGCCACACAGGAGAATGATTAAAATGGAAGCAGTCACCATTCCCCCAAAAATAGCACAAAATGCTATAAAAAGGCAACAACTCAATAATTAAATACTTTAACCAGTAGGCAAGGAGTTAAACAGGTAAAAGTTTCTAAATTGCTAATAATAATGATAAATAATGAATAATTGTACAGACTAATGTTGTGAGCTCGCCAAAGTTTTTAATGTACTTTAAAAAATGATATACTTTAAATGACTAGAGTTTATGGAGCACATTAGAATTTTCAGAGAAGTCTGTACAGTTTCTATTTTCTGAGATTTTAAAATAAGAACTGATAAGTATTAAATTTGTATGCAGCAATCATGATTGCTCACTCTAAATATCTGGATATGACTTGTGCCATCTGGCAGGCCTGCCGTTACAAGCTTAATAAAATGTGGATCAAAAAATACACCTACTGTAAACATTTTAAAAACACATTTTATTCTTTGAGTCACTTCTGGAGAAAAAAACCTGACATTTCCATCGCCAGAATTATGAATGAGAAGACATTGACATAGTCAGCGGCACAAAATCGCCTTTGAATGGCAGCAAAAAATAATTATTACTGACTGATGGAACTCCCCCTTCACTCACTAGGAAAATGTAAATTTTAGTTACAGATACAGCCTGAGGACAGAGTGTTCCACAAATATCATGAGGATACAGACTTGTTACTCAGACAAGACACAAGATTTAGGGCATGTAATAATCAGTTCAGTTTGTGACAGGCCTGAGGAATTACAATGCTGACTGATGACAGATAGAAATGTCTCTTCTGGTTTCTTTTAATCATATCATAATGAAAATGTTTAGCATTCTACATAGAGTATGCAAATTGCAGTAACTGATTGATATGGCTAAATAATATTGATAATCACAGAGTACTTTGTTGTCTTCCTTAAGCCACATGTATGTACTGTATATAGCAGTGTACTGCAACTTCTTGGTTTGCTACTTTTTGTATCAGTTAGGATGCCATATATATCATTGTGAGTTGTTGAGAATTCTCATATAACCATGTTTACAGGGAACTGTGTATTCTAGTGTCTTCTACAACATTCTGGAAGTTACTGAGATCTTCTACACATCTCAGGGCTTTAAACATGGTTCTCACTCATAAGCTAAGTGAGCACCACAGCTGGCAGGTGACAGAAACCTGCTAGTAATATCTGTGATCTGACACAACTGTAAACACAAACATATAATTCCTTAGATGCTGTGGTCAGTTGTGACCATGGCATCTGAGTGGTCATTTGGAAGAAGGGGGCTCCCTCCAATAACTGAATATCTTCCTCTTGCAATGAGATTGAGGGATATGTTGAATTGCTATGGCATCCTAGGACTTTCTTATGTCTCCCAGGCATGCCATAGTAAAGTTCATATTGAGCCCCGGGTCATTGAGGGCTTAACAGGAAGATTGGGAAATGTTTTATAATTCTAGCGGTTTTAATGCCATGCAATTTATTATAGAAAAGCGTAAGATGAAATTAAAGGCATTGTGTAGCAAGATTGATTATATTAAATCTAGACTGACACCATTTAAAGATCTGAGTGATTATATGGACTTATCCCAGAAATGCCATAAAGAGATTATGAAAGTAGAACAGGAGGTTAAAAAGAAGAAACAAAAAAAAGTATCTAAAAGTGCTTGAAGATTATGATAATAATTTAGTTTATAAATGGAAAGAAAAAAATGGAGATAAGGAAAGAATTGGCCGCTGAACTAGTAACGAATGCCTATTCCTGTAATGGTAAAAATGAACAGCCTTGTGGTAGAGAGAATGACACTTTCGTCTCCCAACATGGGTCCAGAAACTCTGAATGCTATCAGGGTCATTTGCGGACATATAGGGAGCCTTACATGGATAGGTCTACCTATCACAAGGGAGGGATGAGACCCTTTAGAGAACCTTATAGATATTCATATACACCAAGACACCAGTACTATAGAAATAATAATTTCCACCATACTACTGTAGGTGGCAAGGTCATTATGGAGATCACTATGATCGCAGAAACTATAAACATCAAGGATATGGAGGCCCTAGGAGACCTAGATTATTTAACCACAACCACCATACAGAGAGAAAGGGGACAAATTCTGTGAAACATGAGGAATTTGCACAAGAAAATGGCATAATGGAGGAGAATAAAAGTACAGATTCAGTGAAGGATACTAAGCAGCCTGATATAGGCGTTTCGTTGAATGAAGCAAATTTTCCACACCAGTGCGCAAAATAGATTCCCATAGAGAAAGAAATGATGGTGCCAGACACCCCAGGGAAAAAGAAAAGGGGTATAGAGGAAAGAGAGGGGAAAAAAATCAGCCCATTAGCAAAAAAGGGAAGGTAGAACAGTTAGGCATCTATAATCTCAGCACATACCAATTAACGGAAAGTGAGAAAACGGTTTTAAATAAAGGTCTAAAATTTGCCCCCACACATAAGGACAACAAGTTTGAAATGTGATAATGGAATATAGACGGCTCTACTGGTTCCTCAGAGTGGTAGAGGTGCAGAGGCTGCTAAGTTCTGACTCACCCAGTCAGTTTTGAAAAAGTTGGAAAGTGAAGAAGTAAGCAGGCACACTCTTATTTGAGGTCCAAGACTTGTCTTTATTAATTGGGGATACTTGAGCAATAAATAGATTAAAATATATAGGTATATGAAGTAAAGGTGGTGTAAGAAACAAAGTATTGGTGAATAATTGGGGGGGGGGGATGTTAACCCTTTAAAAGGTGGTAGGTGTTGGGTAGGTATATTAGATGGCTTATACGTAGAGTGAATAAGTAAAAAAAATATGATAATAGAGTGTTCATAAGAATAGAATCTATTCTATTTTTATGAACACTCTATTATCATATTTTTTTTTCCTGTATTTAGATGTTCATAGATATATTAGAAAGTTTAATGTGTGCAAATATTTAGTAAAAAATCCTATTTAGGTTTCCCGGTTTGAAGGTGGATACATGCATACCAGTTTGAGGAATAAGTCTACATTTTACCCTGTGAATAAGGAAAATGAGTGCGTTGACGCTTTTAAGAGGGGGATATTGCAGGGCCTTAGCAATATGAAAATAAATAATGGTATGAATAATAATTTGACAAAAAAAGAGAAAGAAGCTCTGCAGAGTTTGGAAAAAAATCGGGAGTTAGTCATAAAATGAGAAGGAAATGGCCAGAATTCTTAGTGATCAAAATACATACAAAAGATTGAAAGGAAACCCCACCAATCAATATAAAATAGAGTTTAAACTGTTACTGAATAATGGTTTGAAACAAAATATCATCAATAAGAAAGAATACCAGTATTTGAACAATCTCTACCCTAAGATCCCAGTGATTTATTACCTTCCTAATGTACACAAGAATCCTCTTAATCCCCTGGAAGACCTATTGTGTCTGGACTAGATTCTATCACTAGCAGAGTAACGAATATGTTAGCTTTTTCCTCCAGAGATATGTACCCACCACTAATTCATATTTGAAACACACAGGACAGGTTTTAGATATAAAGAAATTTGACCAGGTCACAGATGACATGTATTTAATGACTGTCGATGTGACTTCTTTATACACAATCATACCCACTGAGATAGGCTTACAGAGTATAATGTTCTTTTTCGATCAGGACGAACAAATGAATGACCCTCAAAAAAGATTTATCATCGATTGTATTAAATATTGTTTAGAACACAATAACTTCTGGCATAACAAGCTTTTTTATGTCCAGATTTCAGGAGTTGGGATGGGTGCGAAATTTGCACCGAGCTTTGCCAATCTTTTTATGGCATATTGGGAATACCATTATATTGACTCATTTGCACATAATTCCATAATCAATGGCAATTTACTTTTATGGAAATGCTATATAGATGATTGCCTTTTCATATGTCAAGGTGAGGAAGCCTCCTTACAGGAATTTAAAAATACATAAATAACAATAATTGGAATATTGTGTTTACGGAAAACATAGCAAAAAACATAGAAAACATAGCAAAGAAAAAGTGCAATTCTTTCATCTTGAGATTTTTGTGTCTGAAGGGAGGCTGAAGACTATTACCTATTTTAAACCAACTGATAGAAACAGTTATATTGATAGAAGCAGTTTCTATTATAGTCCCTGGATTCATAATATTCAGAAGGGACAGTTTTCGCATAAAGCGCAATTGTATAATACCAGAAGATTATGATGAGCAAAGTAAAATGATTATGAACAGATTCAAAGAGAAGGGCTATGAAAGTGAGGCACTGGAAAGAGAGGGTGGAGATCAGAGATCATACCCACGAAAAAAAGGTAGAAAACACCAACATCCAGAACGAAAAGTATAAATTTGCTTGTTCGATGACATACTCTTTAATGTGTCCCCCCCAAAAAAAAAATGTATACAAAAAAATTGGAACATCCTTAAAAATGATCCTATTATTAGTGAGATAATACTGGGCCAGCCACAGTTTATATAAAAAAGCGCCCACAGTAAGAAATAGGGTAGTGCATGGTTATATAAAAAATCAGGATTTATCAACCGGGAAAAATTACCGTTTTACCTGGTGCGGTTTCTGTAATGGCTGTTAAAATAGGAAGAAAGAGGACAAAAAAATGTTTAATATAAATAAGTTCACAGCCACATCGAACCAAAGGGAATTTAAAATTAGAGGTAACCTGTCCTGTGAAACCGCAGGGGTCATTTACGTTCTTGAATGCCCCTGCGGTTTACAATATGTAGGCAGAACAATGAGAAAATTGAAAATTAGAGTAGGGGAACATCTTAGGAATATTCGTAAGGGACTTGAGACCCATAGTGTGTCGGCGCATTTTAAGGCTGTTCATCATAAAAATCCAGTGGGCTTGAAGTTTTTTTGCGGTGAAACATATTGTCCAACATTGGAGGGGTGATGATCCCATTAAGCAAATTAACAAAAAGGAAGCTGAGTGGATCTATGAAATAGACACCCTCCAACCTAATGGACATAATATAGAATGGGAAATGAGAGCTGTTATGTAATGCTCTGTATGGTGATCCCTATAGCATTTTTTAGACCAGTTCAGGTATTGGGAAAAATATGGTATTGTACCCTCTATTATGGTTATTTTGGTACTCCAATACGGCCTTGCTTTTTAAATATTTTCTATTTTTATGGACTAATTGTTATCCAGCATTAAGTGATCCATTGTATTTTTAACTTGTATTAATAATGAATTATTTTATGCTTTTTATTAAATGAGTGAGTTTGTATGCAGTATTAGTACTAGTTTGTATTACTAGTTTTATTATTCATTGTATTTATGCAATATTATGTGCTTTTGTATATTTCATTTTTTATACCCTATCTTAATTCTTAATATTATGAACTTTGTTGTTTGATCGACAGATGTAGCATTTTGACTGCTGACACGGAAGTGGGGTCAGCGAGGGGTTAAAAAGCAACAGATGATTGTATACGTAGAGCCCCTGACGAAGCCAAGAGTGAAACACGGGTCGGGCAGCATGTCTATTTTAATTGATGTATGAAAACAAGTTCACTGCTGTGAGTATAATAAAGCTGTCATTCCTTTGTATAAATCACGGTACTGCACTATGTTACGGCTTCTTTAAAGGTTCTGGACATCTCTGCAAGCTGTAGTTTGGCATTCTGTTCTGAATATCGTGGTGACCGGCTCCTGCTTTGTGAATACCCACACCTGCTGGTCAATTCTAAACTGTTTTCCCATAGTAGCGCGGACCTGGATCATTCTGTTTGCTTAACAGGAACATTGCAATTTTAGAATAGACTGTTATGGTAAACCATTGCAGTCTAAGGTACATATAAGTGATTTAACGACTGCATGTTAAAGTCCCCTAGGGGGGCTAAGAATAAAGTTTAAAAAAATAAAGATAAATATAAATAACAAAAGAAAAATGTAATCATCCTGCTTTCCACATTTTATTTACAAAAAATAATAAGGAATAATAAACATAATCTTTTTGTTGCATCACCTCCAAAAAATATTGAATAAAAAGTGAACCAAAACTTACATTTCTGAAATGGTATCAATTAAAATGTAAAGAAGCACTCCCACAAAAATTGTACTCTCTGACCCATTAGAAATATAAACTGTAGTGAATGTAATCTTCTTACCAGTGGTTGCATTTGTGAGTTTTCCTTTACCTTCTGATCCTCAGTCATGTGACAAATGATCAGACTTTCCAAATAACACAGCATTTTATGTGTGGACATCTCTCAGGACAAGAAGGGAGGTTAAAACTGACTAATACAGTCATTGGTAAGAAGATTACCCTCACTACAATTTATATAATCAGGTCAGAGAATACACATTTTATGTCAGAGAACACACATTTTACTTTAAGTAAAATAATAGCCCTAACATATATCTGTAGAGAACAATATAAAAAAAGTTGTGTGTCTCAATATGGCAATGCAAACAGTTTTTTTTTAAGTATCATGACACAAACTATATGAAAGGTAATATGACATTTTTAGTGCCCTATGAATGCTGAAAATAGAAAACACGGAGACTTGAGGTTTTATTTGTTTTTTCAATTCCACCCCTTCAAATATATTTTTCCAGCTCCCCAGTGCATTGCATGGAATATTATGTGGTACCAGCAGAAAATGCAACTTTTCCTGCAAAAAAAAGAAGCCCTAGGACTATGTGGACAAAAACCTATAATCATTATGGTTCTTAGAATGCAGGGGGGGAAATGGAAAGGAATAAATTAGAAAAAATGGAAATGAAAATTTTTATACCACCAAGGGTAGTTTAACCCAGTATGGGTTAGTTATTTTATTATGTATCAAACTGTTATTTTGTAATATCCCTTTATTACCTCTGTGGGCTATATTTTGAGATTGGAACTCTGGGTGACTAAGTGGAAGGGATCCCCACAAAGTCTGCAAAAATAGCATAAAAGGTAGAGAAGCATGGTGCATGCCATATTTGTGCTACAATTTTAAACTTTTTTCAAATTATAGCAGCAATATGACATAGTATATAAAGTAAAATGAACTAAATATCGAAGGGTATTAGAGAATAAGACCTACAATTTGATATCTTTTGTACCCTGTAAGGCTTCCTCTATTGTCCCAATACATATATAAAAAAATTTAAAGACTACAAAAATGCTGATCAGTCATGTGTTACACATCTGTATTTACCCTTGCCCACCACTTCTTGAAAAGATGCAGACAATAGGAATGAGGTCATGGCTGCATAGAAGCTAAAGACACAAAATTGCAGGATTTTTTAAAATAAAAACTATTTTCAAAATGTTTCTCCTAAGTTAGTTTCTTGCAATAAAAATTCCAAGTCCTTAGATCACTATGTAAATTCAGTGTTAGTACTGTTATATGTTAAGAATTTTGATAGCATATTCTTGAATGGACTGTATATTAGAATAGTTTACAGATGTGTCCACCTCACTTTCCCAAAATTTTGTCAAGTTTTATTATTCAAAATTTTCAATGTTTCATTCTAACACTCTTTACGTGCTGCAATTTAAAATTGCACTTGGATACATATAGTCTAAATTTGCTTACCGAAATTTATATTTCCTTGAGTCCAACGGCAGCACACACAAAAGCATAATGTCTTGCTCCTCCCGTCTAGGACAAAAGACAAATCATTAGTAAATCAGACTAATTAACCCCCTATAAAGAAGGGCACACTCACTAGGCAGACTTGTTTTTTTCAGGCAGGGATATATGTGCTGCCTTTCGACTCAAGGAAAGATACATTTCGGTAAGCAAATTTAGACTTTTCTTTTCATCCTTCAGACACCACACACAAAAGGGACCTGAAAAGCAGTATTAAAGAATTTGGGGGGGGGGGGGCAAAGTCCCAGCCTTAATGAGCACTTGTCTGCCAAAGGCTGAATCTCAAGCACCAAATACATCTACATTGTAATGTTTTGAAAACATGCATGGAGAAGACCTTGTAGTGGCACTGCCTATTTGATCCAAGGCCTTTTTATTTTTTTCCTTGCCCAAGCGACTAAGTGAGAAACCACACACTTAGCCCCGAAATATACGAGACCCACATATATAATTAGCCAAGGTTACCAAAAAACTATGTATGGGTCAGTAAATATACAAAATGCATATGACTACAAAAATCACTGGATAAATACATGATTTTATTGAAAAATACACAAAGCATTGATTAGCAAAGCACAAGATAATTAAAAACAATTAAAAAACCAACAGGACTGAGGGTGCGTGATCAGTGAAAATATAATAAAGTGCAAGTGCAAAAACAGTGGTCAGCAATAAGGATGCCAGTACATGCCCTAAATGGCAATGCCTATTATTGTCTGCAATACGAACAAGAATGGGACATTTTCTATCTCTTTGCAAGGCCTCAGAATGGAAGGAAATTGCAGATTTCTAGCAGACCAATTCATTTCAATGGGACGGAGAGATATGGACAGCCCAAGGTGAGCTGTCCGCATGCGTGCTTCCATTCTGAGGCCTTGCAAAGAGATAGAAAATGTCCGATTCTTGTTCGTATTGCAGAAAATAATAAGCATTGCCAATTTAGGGCAGGATGTTCTGATCCGCAAATGGAGAATGCACACAATGGTATCCGTGTCCTATGCATCTGCAATTTGTGGTCCGCAAAATCGGAAATGGTTCTGTGAATGGACCCAAATCTTAGTGACTAAGCAAAACTTCATGGGGAAGCTATCCCTATGTCCCTAGAAAACTGAAGCCCAAGACTATTTTCACTCTGCCATAGACAAGGAATTACTATGTTTCAGCAGGGAAACAATCTTTCTGACTAGAAGGGAATAACTGACTGCCAAAAAAAAAGTCTTCCTAGCCACTGGGATATACCTTAGGGGGGTTTCCCCACTGAGCTGAGACTGCCAGATCTGTAACACCCTACTGAAATCTAGCTCCCACATAATGTTACCTGTCTGGCTGGGACCACACTCCTGCCATACACCCCTTTAATATAGGATCATCACTTGATTGAACCATAATATAGGATCATCAGGCAATACCCTAGTGTTTGTTTTTTGTATCTCATCCCTTCTGGGATTATATTCTCTAGGTGTAACCATTTCAAGGTGAACTAGCACAGCTTTTAATAATGAAGGTAAATGAAGGTACGCTATCATGAACAAAGATCTTCAGAACCCTTCTGGTCACAGAGACAGAGTCCACATCAAGATAAGATGAGGCAGGTGATAAGGTAAAAGGATTTGCAGATAAGTGAGGTCTTATAGATAGATGAGCAGAAAGGACCTAAGTCTGAACTGGAAACCTTCAGCTGGTAGACAATGGTGCAGAGTCAGACATCACCTACATTGTCTTCAGGAACAGGCTGCTCACAGTTGTTGCACATACTACCATTAGCTTTATGGGATTCTTTACAGTGTTCTGTAATTGTAACATATTAATTCACTCACACATACATCACCAGCTGCATATGAGCCAATCCAGGAAACATGATCCTTAAAGCTGCCTTGATTCTGCTGCTGCAGTAAGATCTCACACCTGTGCAGAGCCACAGAAAAAGCTGAGCTAAAATCGACCCAAATAACTCTGATAACACATAGCACAGTGTTATCTCATCATTTTGTCACAAAAACTATTGAAATACAAACAAAGAGTAAGTTAACCTCTTGTGCCATTTTTTTTTTTACTTAACAGGTTACCCATCAGGTTTACCTCAGCTGCTTTTGCATACTCCAAAATGGCTCTGAGACGGAGACACTGCCTGCAGGCCTGAATGTAATAACTGTGCTTTTAACAGCCAAACCAGCACTTCTCACAGGGACATATCCTGTAACACACATTGATAGTCTGCAGGGAACACCTTCTGCATATGAGAAACTTACCAGGAACACTCCAGGATAAATCTCAGCTCAATCATTCCATGGAACACCTGATGGGGAAAATAAACTCTGGAACACACTTCTAGTTTAGTCATGTTATGCAGTTAATTCTGGTACACATCTCCAGCTCTATAACATGCATATAACTCTGGAAAACACTTCCAGTACTTCATAAGATGCTCTGGAAAACACTTCCAGCTATATAATATCAGACTTAGCAACCATTCTGGCCTTCACAGTAACAGAAGCTTCTGTATGTGTGAGCTTCATTGTCCTAGACAGAAGAAAAAAACACATCTACCTACTGGGTATGCATTCCTTTATAGGGGGCTTAATTAGTCAGATTTACTAATGATTTGTCTTCTGTCATTGATGGGAGGAGCAAGATTTTACCACTTTGTGTGTGTTGCCTGAAGGACGATAAGGAAAGTATATACGTCTTGTGGTGTATTATCAACTCATGCTGTACATCTAGGAATATGATGACCTAAGAGGAAAGGTTAAGAAAGACACATCTTTAAGGTGTAATCCAGTAATCATGTGGGTCAACTTATATGTTTTTCAACAATTCCTATGTAATGAGGTAATGTTTAAAGTGGTAGCATTTTATAGCAGTGTGATACATTGCAAAATAGTATTTTTAAAATTTGGCTGTTTAATTTTTAACCACCTAACTGTTTTGTCCGAGCTCAGCTCAGGCTATGGGAAAAGTACTTAACAGTTCTGCCCGAGCTTAGCTCTGGCAGATGTGGAAGGGGTGGGGCTGCTTTAGGTGCTGAATGGAAACAACTAGAATCATGCAACTAGTCTTGTTTCAAAGCTGGCATTAGTCCAAGCAACAGGCTGGAGGAGGAAAGGAAAAATAGTAAACAAAATATGTAGAAATGTGTCATTATCATCACTGTAGTAACCCACATAATAAAGTTATGCTATTTATACCACACAGTCAACACCGTAAATAAATTCCATAAAATATTGTTAAAATTGCTATATTTTTATTTCCCCCCCCTAAAAATTTAATAATAAGTTATTCACTACAATATATATATATCAGAAAATGGTTCCTAAAAAACTATAACTAATCCCTCAAATAAAAAAAAAAGAATTTAGCAAAAAAAAAATTATGACTGCTAGAACACAAAAAGTGAAAATAGTATTGGTCCGTAAGGCTAAAATTAATTATGTCACTAAGGGGTTAAAAATGCAAATGGGTCCCCTGATTTGTTTGCCAACAAGATTTACTGTAGACAAATTAAATATCTAAATGGTAGGTGGGTGGTGCGATGACGTGATGACGCTTGGCATTGCATCCCAGTGTTCGGATGCTGCGCTGAACGCTTGTCGACTCGTCTCGGCCTCCTTTCTCTGGCTTCTATACTGAGTTTCCTGGATCGCCCATCTATGCGCTCGGCCAGCTGCCCTATGCGCTCTTCTGACTTCCATACTCGTGCTCTCTTGCCTTCCTCCCTCGTTATCTTCCCGCTTGCTTCCTGTGGTTGTGTGGATCCTGGATCGGCTTCACCGCTTTACCTCCTGTGCTGTCGTGCTTTCTGCACCCTCCCCCTGCCGTTTGTTGCCTCCTGCCTCCTGCCTCTCACCGCTTCCCTCTTCACTTCCCTCCTCCACGTGAAGAGTGGTTGAAGACTGACTGCTCCCCTGCCTTCCTCCCTGCTGCCTTCCCGCTTGGATGGTGGGTGCCCTGGTTGGGTCCCCACTGTGTCTGCTGCTGCATCTTATCGTTTGATGGTTTCTGTTGGTCTGGGTGCTGGGTGCTCGGTGGTGGTATTAGACCCTCGACGGCTCGTTCAAGACCCTCAAGACCCTCCTGCACCCTGTGTTTTGTGAGCTCTCCGGATTCCACTCCTTGTGCCCCTTCAATTGGACTGGTGGACCGAAAATAAGAACGAAGACCGGTGCGACCACTCCATCATTGTTTCTTTTTTTCCTTTTTTTTTTTTGTTTAATCAACTAACTATCTAAATATTTAATCAATCCCCTGATTTGTTTGCCAACAAGATTTACTGTAGACAAATTAAATATCTAAATGGTAGGTGGGTGGTGCGATGACGTGATGACGCTTGGCATTGCATCCCAGTGTTCGGATGCTGCGCTGAACGCTTGTCGACTCGTCTCGGCCTCCTTTCTCTGGCTTCTATACTGAGTTTCCTGGATCGCCCATCTATGCGCTCGGCCAGCTGCCCTATGCGCTCTTCTGACTTCCATACTCGTGCTCTCTTGCCTTCCTCCCTCGTTATCTTCCCGCTTGCTTCCTGTGGTTGTGTGGATCCTGGATCGGCTTCACCGCTTTACCTCCTGTGCTGTCGTGCTTTCTGCACCCTCCCCCTGCCGTTTGTTGCCTCCTGCCTCCTGCCTCTCACCGCTTCCCTCTTCACTTCCCTCCTCCACGTGAAGAGTGGTTGAAGACTGACTGCTCCCCTGCCTTCCTCCCTGCTGCCTTCCCGCTTGGATGGTGGGTGCCCTGGTTGGGTCCCCACTGTGTCTGCTGCTGCATCTTATCGTTTGATGGTTTCTGTTGGTCTGGGTGCTGGGTGCTCGGTGGTGGTATTAGACCCTCGACGGCTCGTTCAAGACCCTCAAGACCCTCCTGCACCCTGTGTTTTGTGAGCTCTCCGGATTCCACTCCTTGTGCCCCTTCAATTGGACTGGTGGACCGAAAATAAGAACGAAGACCGGTGCGACCACTCCATCATTGTTTCTTTTTTTCCTTTTTTTTTTTTGTTTAATCAACTAACTATCTAAATATTTAATCAATTATTTAATCAACTAATCAAGTGTAACTAACTTACCCCCGACTTATACCTAATAGGGGTCATTATACCTACGGAAGAAGGAGAAGGGGAAAGGGAAAGAAGAGGGACGGGAAGGAAAGGGGGGGAAGAAAGGGTGAAAAGAGGACAAAAGGGGAAAGGAAGGAGGGAAACGAGGAAAGAAGGGAAGAGAAGGAAAGAGAAAAAAAATAAAGGAAAAAAAGAGAAAAGAGGGAGAAATAGAGGGCAAGGGAATGGCTCCAAAGACAAGCAGGCGGTCTGTGGACCTCTCTGGGCAGAAATCTGCCACTAAATCTTTTGAAGGGGCAAAAATAGACCAATTCTTGAGGTCCCCAAGGGTCAACACGAGAGGTGCTCAAAAGGATACCGGCACTATTATTAAAAGATCTGAGAACCCTGAAGGAACTTGACCCACAAAATGATCTCCGCTATCCCCAAGGAGAGGTGGGAGTAGGGGGAGAAGATCTCCCCCATACCAACCTCTCCCCGCTAAAAAAAATATTACTGGCGGTAAAACAAAACAGGGACCTAATACAGGCTATCACAACCCAACTTGGGGTAATTCAAACCGATGTGGGACTGATTAGGGATGATTTATCCAAAATCCGAGAAAGAGTTGACAATGTGGAGACCTCGGTGGTTACTATACAAAATGAATCTAAAAAGATTAACACAGAGATGACCATCTTGAAGACAGACTTTAATTTCCTTAAAAGAAAGATGGTGGATCTGGAAGATAGATCACTAAGATATAATGTAAGAATCCTTGGGATCCCAGAGGGAGCTGAAGATTATAACCCTGTTCAATTCATACAGACAATGATTGTTGAAAACTTTGGGAGGGAACACTTCTCACCCCTGTTCTTGGTAGAAAGAGCTCATCGGGTCCCACGGGGCAAAGCAATTCCTGGGAGACAACCACGGACACTCCTTGTTAAAATGTTGGTCTCAAGGGACAGAGATACGGTGTTAAAAAGGGCGAGGGAATGTCCCCCCATTCTGCATGATGGAAATAGACTGGCTTTTTTCCCAGACTAATCAAAAGATGTGCAAGACAAGAGACGTTCATTCATTGCTGTAAAAAAGAGACTAAGAGAAAGTGACATTAAATATTCACTAATTTCTCCAGCTAAACTACGCATTATCTTTAAGGATACAACTTAATT
The DNA here is from genome assembly GCA_033119425.1 of Bufotes viridis. Classification (NCBI taxonomy): domain Eukaryota; kingdom Metazoa; phylum Chordata; class Amphibia; order Anura; family Bufonidae; genus Bufotes; species Bufotes viridis. Next base: position 135,117,934 of record CM065593.1, on the reverse strand, counting down.
TTTTGGTATGCTGGACAAAGCCGCGGACTGGTTTGAACATAATAATATGTAATTTAATCGTTTAAGGCTTTGAGGAGAAGAACAGTTGAAGATGCTCTTTTTTTTTAATTTTTATTTATCCTGCCCCTTCTCTTATTAAGTAGCATGGATGGGCCGACTGGGGAGGTGGGGGAGGGATGGTGATAGGCAAGAGATCTGCCGCAATTGTGGCGGATTATTTGCTATTTGGTTTGGGTGGGAGGGACTGGGGTGGCATTAGCTACGGTGCGTCCACTGTGGGGAAGGAAGTGTTTTTTTTTTTTGTAATTGATATCTTTAATGTCTATCAGAATTTTTACCTGGAACTTAGGGGCCTGGGAGATAAAAGAAAGAGACAAGCGGTTTTCGATTGGATGCACATACATCTTCCAGCAATTGTATGTTTGACTGAAATACACCTTACTGGGGAGACCTCCAGGTTGGCCACCAGGGGATGGGCTTCACACACGTACCACTCTACTTTTTCTAGCCACTCCAGGGGAGTGACGGTTTATATTCATAAAGCAATTGAATTTGTGTGCGAGGCTTCATCTGTTGACCAACAGGGGAGATTTGTATTTCTATACTGTAAGCTGGCGGGGAAGAAGTATATTTTGGCCTTTGTTTATATCCCGCCCCCATTTTCCTTTTCAACACTTAATTCCTTGCTAACATTTATGGATAAATGGCCAGAATGCCCTACATGGATTATAGGTGACTTTAATTGCGTAATTAACCCGGCAACAGATAAGGTCTCAATGGGTGCTGAGGGAGGGGCCTCTGTTCAGGGGTCTCTCTTTGCACGGTTTTGCTCCGAGGCTGGGTTTCAAAATCTTTGGGGTATTCTGGGACACGGGAGAAGGGTTTTTTCATGCATTAGTTAATTAGGAAAATCCATGTCCAGAATAGATCATGCTTTGATCAATAAAAAATACGTACAACATGTAAAATTTATGAAATATGAAACTAGGTCATTCTCAGACCATTTACCTCTCTCTCTTGAACTTAGCCTGACCCAGGATAAACAAACAGAAAGGCCTTCATTTAGACTTAATCCCTACTGGTTGTCACTAATAAAGAGTCACGAAACAATACAAAGGGAAATTATTACTCAATTATGGGACTCCAATTATAGATCAACTAAAATTCAGGTAGTATGGGATGCATTTAATGCCTATATGAGGGGAATAATGAACAGTAATATCGCAAATATGAGAAAGGAATATGTGAAAAATCAGGAAAAGTTAAAAAAACAAGCCTCCTTAGCCACACAATCCTTTTATGTGAATAGGACAGAAGAAAATAGGGAAATAATGCAGAAGACTACACAAGCCTACCCCAACTTTTTGTTGGAAAAGGCCCAACAGAGTCTATTCCTTAAAGGCCAAAAACATTTCACAGAATCAGGGCGACCAGGGAAACTTCTATCTAGAGTGATCTCAAGCCAGGACCCCAAAAAGAATATAGACAGTATACGATTGCCCAATGGAAAGATAGTTAGTGGACAAAACTCTATAGAGGAGGCTTTCCTCGACTACTTCTCAGATATCTATAGAGCCGATGGCAAGATTACGGACGAAGGGATGGACTCCTATTTGGATGATATCGTCTTTCCTACTATCAACTCGGCCCAAAAGAAGATACTCGAGGCTGACCTCTCTATTCAGGAGCTTGAAAGGGCAATTAAACTATGCTCGGCCAACTCTACCCCTGGTTCAGATGGACTTCCTTATGAATTCTATGGTGAATATAAGGAGTTTATTTTTCCTAAACTATTGGAGGTCTTTGCCAATTCTTTGACAGAGGGGTATCTCCCGGGCTCAATGATGGAAGGCGTAATAATCCTAATTCCGAAAAAAGGTCAGGACCCCATAGATATGGGATCCTATAGACCAATTTCATTGCTGAATGTTGATGTTAAACTTTTGGCACGGATTTTGTCCTTAAGACTTTCCGGGGTCATCTCCTCCATCGTCCACCCGGAACAAAACGGCTTTATTTCAAACAAGGGTACGCACCATAACCTTCATCGTCTTTTCTCTAACATACAGGCTCCTGGGGGTTCTGCCCACTCCATCCTGTCTCTAGATGCCTCTAAGGCCTTCGACAGGGTGGAGTGGCGATTTCTCTGGAAGGTGCTGGCCAGGATGGGCTTTGGAGAGAGATTTATAAATATGACTAAAGCTTTGTATAGATCCCCTACAGCAAAGTTGAGTCTTAATGGGAGTCTTACTACCGCCTTTGAATTAAAGAGAGGTACCCGTCAGGGCTGTTCATTGTCACCTCTCCTATTTGATATCTATATTGAGCCCCTGGTGTTGGCTTTTAGGCAGGACGCTCTAATCAAAGGGTTTGGAACACTACGAGAGAAAAATCGCATTTTGCTATATGCGGACTATGTTCTTTTCTTTATAGATACAGAAATAAATCTCCCTAGAATTATCCGGTTGGTTAAATTTTTTGGTGAGGTATCAGGCCTAGATATAAACTGGTCAAAGACAACCCTAATGCCATTGGACTCTCTGTTAAAGACAACTCTAATGCCATTGGATTTTCTCCCGCAAAAGGAGTCCCTCCTAAATCAACTAGAGGTTGTTGATACCTTTCAATACCTGGGCATGATGATATCTCCAAAGGTTGAAAACCTTGTAGAACTCAATCTGATGCCACTGATAACAAAAACCGATAACAAATAGGGATTTGGCTGAGACTTTTCTTATCTAGAGCTGACCAAGTCTCGCTGGTTAAGATGGTAATTTTACCTCAATTTCTTTATGTCCTTAGGAATATACCTATCTGGATAGATGACAAATATTTTAAACTCCTGGAAAGAATAATCAACGATTTGGTCTGGGGAAGAAAACGAGTGAGACTCAAACTAGAATACTTATATAAGCCTCTGGAGTGTGGGGGCCTAAACCTTCCATACTTCAAGGGTTATTTTATGGCTGCTCAGTTGTGGACATGCAATGAATGGTCAACTAGTACATTCCTGAGCAGCCTAGTAAGATCCTCCACTTATAACAATATATTTACGCGTTTGGAATCCGGGCTACTGACAAATAAAGGATGGGGCTATAGAGAGACTATAAAATCACTATTGAAAATGTGGGTTGTCACTAGAGGATGGTTGGGGGTAAAGGGATCACTTTTATTTACGCCTCTTTGGCATAACAAGCACTTACACAGTATAGAGGGTATAGCAACTGATCAATTTTGGCGAAAAAATTGGGTTTTATATGTGGCACAGGTTGTTAAGAATAAAGAAATTAAGTTGTTTGTGGAACTATCACATAGTGTTCAGAATCTTTCATGGTTTAGGTATTTACAGCTTAGGTCAGCACTTTTTAGTTTGGAGGATAAATCACTATTAGAAATAGATACTTTGTCACCACTAAATGAATAGTTGGGGAAGAGGGCACCAGGAAGCAAGATTTCTAATATATATATAAATTACTATTTAAGTCACGCTTTGCTGAGACACAATCACCAGGACAAAGGGCCTGGGAGATGGAATGCCCAAATATAAAACTGGTGGGATAGGAGAGTTTTTTTTACTTACCCAGATGTACTTTCCCACAACTTTAATCGCGTTTTAACACAGGTTAATATTTACCATAGACTCTATGTTACCCCCACCTGGTTAAACAGGTGTGGATTAAGAGATACCTCTAAGTGTCCTCGATGTGATAATGTAGGAGCGGATTATTTGCACATGTTTTGGTTCTGTCCAGGACTTGTAGTATATTGGAACGGTATTAAAAATCTTCTTATCCATGAATTAAGAATATGGTTATCTCTTGATCAACAACTGTTTTTATTGAATGATTTGTCTACATTAACTATTCATAAACATCAAAAGATTTTACTGGGAAGAAAACTACTACTGGCCAGACTATTAATCATCCGGAGTTGGTTTGCACCCCTTACTCCAGAAATTAACAACTGGATAAACTTGGTTAACAAAGTTAAAAACTATGAGCGTATCCTTTATAACAGGGGTGCACAACCTGCGGCCCGGGGGCCACATGCGGCCCTCGATACTATTCTGTGCGGCCCCCAAACATCTGGTAAAAGACATGTAGGTCTATGTCTTATGGCTTCTTACATGTATCTTTCAAGTATTCTCCTATTAGATGGGAGTCCTAGAACTGTAACTAGACATTTATCGTATATACTGTATGTTCAATATGCCAAAAATACAGTATTTCAGATGGTAATACACCTTTAAGTTTTATTTTCGGCCCTTGGAATTGGTTCAGGCTGACAATGTGGCCCCCAACCATAAAAGGTTGAGCTCCCCTGTTTTATAAGCATAGAGGAGGATTACATAAATGGTACAAGATATGGGACAGTTGGAAGTTCTGATAGGCTTCTATGTTGAATTAACAATGTGTAAGTAATTTTTTTTTCTGGATGGGAAATTTCGGGGGAGAAAAATGGATATGTAATGATATTGAATTTCAATCCTGCTTTTAATACTTTTTGTATATCAATAAAGTTTTTGAAAAAAAATATATATAATTTTTGGGAGGATTGGTCCAATTTTAATGTGACTGTTAGGAGGTTAAAGGGGTTTTCTGAAATGTTGATATTAAAGACTGCTGCGACATTCATAGTTAATGTTACATTACTGATACAGTTGTTATACATTAAGGCCAACAGACAGTTGCTTGGGCCCTCCAAAGCAACGGGCAGTGGCAAAAATGGTAGCCAGAGTGGCCACTGACATCCAGTAGTCGTGCTTTGACCAACAATCCAGCTGTACTGGAATGGTTTACTCGCTTTTCAACATCAACTCTAGAGATGAGCGAATCGAAGCGGACAAAGTGGAATTCGATCAGAATATTAAGAAACATTAGATTCACACCAAAGCCGAATTTCCTCATGCTTCGTGGTAACGAATCATACTTTTTCCTAAAATGGCTGCAGCAGGGCCTAATTGCCATTCAGCGGTGCAGTGATATATTCTAAAGCCATGTTTGCTGTGTATTAGTGGCAAAATAAAAATATATTCGCCGTTCAGCGTTGCACTTATCTGCTGAAAAGCCTTTTGTGTTGTGTAAAAGTAGAAAAAAATTCAAGCCTTATTGCCGTTCAGCGGTGCAGTGATATATTCTAAAGCCCAGTTTGCCGTGTATTAGTGACAAAATTAAAATATACTCGCTGTTAAGCGTTGCACTTATCTGTTGAAAAGCCTTTTGTGTTGTGTAAATGTAGAAAAAAATTAGGGCCTAATTGGCATTCAGTGGTGTAGTGATACATTCTAAAGCCCTGTTTGCCGTGTATTTGTGGTGAAAGAAAAAATATTTGATCTAACATTTGATTATTTGATCTAACAGTATGTCAGACAGAGAAGTGCGGGGCCTAAATGTTTTTGGAGCAGGCAGAGGTCGCAGCAGAGTAAGGGTCTGTGGCAGCAGGGGTCACATCAAGAGGCCTGAGCTCGCAGTGTCAGCTAGCAGTCGTTTAGTGACCAGCAACCCAGAAGTTCCTGAATAGTTGACTCGATCTTCGACTTTGTCGCAAGTGACATCAGACACCCTGAGCCAAGAGTCAGTGAGTTTGTCAGACACAACCCTTAGTTGGAATGGCCCGGGAGCAGGCCCTGTGCCCTCACCTGTCCTCAACCTGCCTTTGTCCTTTTCTGTTCCCTCAGCCAGAGAAGTATCGTATGCTGTGGGCTTAGCTACACTATACAGTGAGGACGAGCTATTAGAAGACAGTCAGCAGCTACTGGCAAGCCAAGATGTGAAGGAGACATCCGCCGCTTCCTCCACTAGGTGGGCAAGTAGTAATTAGGAGAGTGGCGAGGGAGCTGGTGTTGCGAGCGGTCAGGCTCCTGACCCAGAGACAGTTGAGGAGGACATCAGTGAATTGCAGACAGTGCTCGATGATGATGATTTAGCTGATCGCTCTTGGGAGCCGGGTGACGAAGGGGCTTCATCATCATTGGAAGAAGAGGGTAGCAGCTTGCCCATGAGCCAGCAAGTTGCTAGCATGGCTGGGAGTTAGCAGGGTGGCAGCAGTCAAAGGTCAGGAGCCAAACATGCCTGAGGTAGACCACAGGCTTCTGAGTAGCCTACCTGCCCAGGAAGTAGCAGTGCACGGGTTCATGGAGGCAGCGGCAGTAGCAGTCAGAGTGTTGGGGGTAAAATCACCTACTCGGCAGTGTGGTAGTTTTTTTGTTAAGCTGCCGGAGGAGGTGAACATGGCCATATGTAGAATTTGTGGGCAATAGGTGAAGCGTGGCCAAGGTGCCTATGTTGGCACCACAGCCCTGCGTTAACATATACAGCATCACCATAAAGTTGCCAGGGAGAACCGTGGCTCTGATGTGGTGGTCCAGCCTGCCGCAGCAAACGCTGCATCACCCAGTGGCAGGCACCCAGTTTCAGGCAGTCAAGGCTCCACCACCTCGGCCGAAGGGAGCTGTCTGTCCTTCCCATCATCTGCTGGTCCTGATGTTCCTGCTCCTCCTACTCCTTGTCAGTTATTCCGTCAGCAATCGATCACCGAAACGATTGCCAAGAGACAGCAGTATGCATGAACTCATCCAAAGGCACAAGCGCTGAATGCGCTTCTGTCCAAGTTGGTGGTGCTGCAGTCCCTCCCTTTCCAAGTAGTGGACTCTACACCTTACAGAGAACTAATGGCTTGTGCCGAACCTAGGTGGAGACTGGAGAGTCCCAAGCTGTCATTTCTTTGCCAAAAAAGGCAGTACCAGCCCTGCACACAGATGTATAACAGAAGATGGGCCAGTCCTTGAGCCTGTCAGTGTCTGCAAAAGTGCACAGCAGCGCCGACATGTGGAGCTGTAACTATGGTCAGGGACAAAGAATGTCCTTTACGGTCCACTGGGTGAATGTGGTTCCTGCACAGCCACACCAGCAACTGGGCCAGGTGACCTCGCTTCTGCCTCCACGTTGTCACGCCATTGGTCCTGCAACAATGTCTGCCTCTGCCTCCTCATCTTCCACCGTGTCCTCAGCCTCCACTGCAGGGACAATTCATAGTGGCCCTCCAGTATTCCACATGTGCAGGTTGTGGTGGTGTCATTCTGTTCTACACCTCGTTTGCCTGGGCAAACTGAGTCAAACAGGGGAAAAAGCTGCTCCGTGTCCTTCATCAAGAAATCGAATCCTGGCTTTCTCAGCAAAAACTGAAAATTGGAACGATGGTCACCAACAACGGAATGAACATGGTGTTGGCGCTGCGTCAAGAACGGCTGAGCCATGCGCCCTGCATGGAAAATGTGTTCAATCTGGTTGTCAAGCGGTTCCTGAAGTCTTCCACCCATCTGCAAGACATCCTAAAGATGGCAAGGAGATTTTGCTTGCACTTCAGCCACTTATACACAGCTAAGCACACCCTCTTTGAGCTGCAGCGGTAGAATGGCATCCCCCAAAATAGGCTGATATGCGATGTTTCCACCCGTTGGAACTCCATACTCCATATGTTAGACCAACTATAGGAACAGAGAAATGCCATAAATGATTTCTTGATAATCAAAGCAGATAGGAGTACTCCCCTGTGTAACTTCGATGTCAGCCAGTGGCAGCTCATGCGTGACATCTGCCATTTGCTCAGGCCCTTTGAGGAGGCCACGTTATTTGTCAGTCACCAGGACTATGGGATGAACAACGTCATTCCACTGTCCTCATGTCCTGGAACAGATCCTGCTTAATCTATCTGGTCAGGGGACTGGAGAAGTGGCGCCTATATCTCATGTCCACATGAGCACTGTGGGGGCTGAACTGGAGGAGGAGGAGGACATTGGAGCACAAGCAATATGCAGCGAAATGGGTGGTTTTTCTACACAGGTGACAGGAGAGGAGAAGCAGGAGGAGCCAGAAGAGCTACAGGGTGATGAGGAAGACAAGGCAGAGGACCCAGACACACAGTGGCAGTATGCATTGGAGATGGAGGCAGGGAGTCCCTCCGAGTCATTTGCACAAATGGCTGAATACATGCTCACTTGCTTGCGTAGTGACAGCTGAATTGTTAGCATTCGGGAGAGGGATGGCTCTCCACCTTGTTGGACCCTCGCTACCGGTCCAAAATGGGAGCCTTTTTTACACCCACTGAGAGGGAGGACAACTAAACTACTATAGAGACATCATATGTAGTAAGTTGGCCGCTGCCTATCTGCACCGTCGCCCATCCTCTCGAAGGTCTGACCGGGGGGGGGGGGCTCTGTTCTAATGTTCCCCTGCCATGGCTGCTGTGGCAGGGTGGGGGGGGGTAGGAGCAGTTCCAGCTCCGTCAGCAGCAACTTGAGTCTAGAGTCGCTAATGAGCAGTGCTCTTCACCCGCCTAGTGAAGAAACTACTCAACATCAGCAGGTGGTGGCATACTTCGACAGCACCCTGCCACCCCACATTGAACATCTGCAGGACTACTGGTCAGCCAAACTGGATTTGTGGCTGCAACTGCCAGAGTTTTCCCTGGAAAAGCTGTCCTGCCCAGCTATTAGTGTGGCATCAGAGCAAGTGTTTAGTGCTGTGGTGGCCATAGTTACCCCAAGAAGAACTGGCCTGTCCACCCAAAATGTGGAGAGACCGACTTTTGTCAAGATGAATAAGGCGTGGATCAACCATCATTTCCACCCACCAATGCCTTATGCATCAGACTAGATCATCCATCTTGCCACACCAACACTTTGACAAAAGAGACCGGTTTCTTCTGGCTACCTGCCTAAGCTACTATTCTGATGCTGCCACACATCTGATGCCAAGTGTCCTTCTTTCTTCCACCATCTTCTGCTGGTACTGGTATTGCCACCCAACTCCCCACTCTGTCAACGGGTCACTCTGTGGTCTCCTGATTCTGCTGCCACCTTACAACTCAGGTCTCCTGATGCTGCCACCTCTACACTGTCATTTTGCCACTCTGTGGCCTTCTCCTGATGCTGCTGCTGCCACCTCCACAATCTATCATTGTGCCACTCTGTGGCCTTCTGATGCTGCTGCTGCCACCTCCACACTGTTATTGTGCCACCCTGTGGCCTCCTCCTGATGCTGCCGCCACCTCACCATTCTGTCATTGTGCCATTCTGTGGCATCCTGATACTGCTGCTGCCACCCCCACACTGTCATTGTGAAACCCTGTGGCCTCCTCCTGATGCTGCTGCCACCTTCAAACTCTGTCATAGGGCCACACTGTGGACTTCTCATGCTGTTCCCTCTCTCCCCACTTCATGTCAGGACCACTATTTTGCCTTTCAGCCTGGCTGATATCATCATTTATTTGACCCTTTTTCTGATCTGTCAGAAGGAAGCAAAGATGAGATGCACAACGGATCCTGTCTATGTAACAGCTGTAAGGCCTGCATGACATGGTCCCTATTTTGCACCAGAATTGGCTTATGATTTGGTAGCCAATAGTGTTGATCACAAATTTTCGAATTGCAAATTTTAATCGCGAATATCGGCACTTTGAAAATTCGCGAATATTTAGAATATCGCTAAATATATTTGCAATTGCGAATATTCGTTTTTATGCGAATTTTTTATATCCAAATTTTCGCAAGCAAGAAAATAATGTCATTATTTTCTGATTGCGAAAATTCGCATACAAATTCGCATAAATTAGCATAAAAATTCGCATAAACTGGCATTTAAAAGATACCTTTTAAATACCAGTTTATGCGAATTTTTATGCTAAATTTATGCGAATTTTTATGCGAATTTTTGCAATCAAGAAAATAATGACTGGAGATTACAAATTTGCGAATTTTCGAATATATGGCTAATATTCGCCCAAATATTCGCGAAATATCGCAAATTTGAATATTGCCCCTGCCGCTCATCACTAGTAGCCAAAAGCAGGATTGGGTACAAGACACAGAAGACAAATATTCAATTTATATGTCATCTCTGTTTTGGATCCACTCCTGTTTTTTTTTGGCTTTAGTAATACTGATGGATTACTGACCAAATGCTGAGCGAGTGAAGGCGAATTCTCCACAGACAGGATCGTTTTTTTGGGGTTATTGTTCTGACAGATAAGGGTTTAATAGAACAGGTTCTGTAGAAAACTATGTGGAATCAGTGAATTGGTGTAAAAGGATTGTGCTCCTTCACACTATGGTAGGATCTTGGGCCTCTGCACGGTTCTTTATACCTGACGCTAACATTGACCTGTAAGGCTGAGTTCACACTTGAGTTATTTGGTTAGTTTTGGCCCCATAACTGTCCAAATAAGTGAAGTGTGCAGTGATTCTAAGAGTGACGCCTGTCATCTACATGTCATACTGACTCACAGTATTGTTTGACTACCATAGCAGACTCCCTATACGTGCAAGGCACAGTGTTCTACACCACTATAAAGGCTCTCTGCAGCCAGGAAATAGCCCTTTTTTTATGCAATAAGCCATTCAAAAATCTGGTTCTAACTAAATTTTTTGGGACAATTTGGTGAACCTGCCGAATCGAATTTTTGACAATTTCGCTCATCTCTAATTTTGACAACACGTGCTGCTTTCATTATTCTGATGCTGTCACCTGCCTGATGCCACATGCTTGCTACCTATACTGCCATCTGCTATTACTGTGATCTGCCACCATTTTGTGCTGTTAATGCCACTGCTGTTGCCCCCCCCCCTTCTCCGGGGTCACTATTGTCACTCTTCATGATGTTGCCCCACACACACACACTATGTTACGGGGCTGCTATAGTGACTCTTCATGCTGTTGCCACCCTCACTAGTCTGTTACAGGGCCACTAGTGTCCCTGTTTGGCCGCGTTTTCCATTTTTCTGATCTGTCAGAAGAACAGAAAAATAACAACAAAAAAATAGGTCCTCACATTTGAGAGTCCATAAGGCCTATGTTACACAGTAAGTATTTTGCATCAGGATTTGATTGTGGTTTGAAAGCCAAAAGCAGGAGTGGGTTCAAAACACAGAAGGCATGCAAATATTGCCATTACATGTTATCTCTGTTTTGGACTCACTCTTAAGTACAAATATTGATCAAATGCTGACCAAATGCTGACCAAATACTGACGGTTTGAAGGAGGATGCTCTTTTTTTTTATCCGCTTTTTTTGTCCTGTTCTTCTGATGGATCAGAATAATGGAAAAATAAACAGGGATGTGAACACAGACTTACTACTGACACCCTCCCCACTATCTGTCATGGGGCTTCTGCACAGTTAAGTCCATGCAGATGAATTCCAACTGATGCTAACATTGACCTGTAAAGCTGAGTTCACTCTTCTGTTATTTGGTCAGTTATTTTCATCACTTATTGTGAGGCCAGTAAGTGAGCCTAATAGTGACACACAGTCATTCTACAGCTAACAGAAGGGATTAAAACACGTGTTTGCACTTCCACAACATGGATTAAAATACTACTTTATTGGCGCTGCCTCCATGTCTTTATTTTGCTTCACTAAAGAGTCATTAAGACACCTGCAGGGGCGTGCATTTTTTTTTTTTCGTGCTTTACTGAAGGATGCTGTATGCCTTTTGTTTGTTTAGCTAGGGGTTAGCCAGGAATGTTGGGGCCTGTACGATGATGTGCACATCCATATATGAGACCTGCCTGTCATTCAGACACAGAGTAACTGTTTTGCTATCAGAAGCATGATGCTATGTAGAGGACCAGATGGGAATTGGATCTTTTCAGATTTGGTAATAAATCCGGTCGCCTTCTTGCTAACTTAGCAAGGGGCTTTAAGAAGCCAAACTTAATCCCTAAGGCAAAAAACAACTTGGGTGACATCATTACAGACCTTGCTGCACCGGTGGGGGTTTTCAGGATTTTTTTACTATTCCTTATACGATTATTCAGCGGATTTTGATGCCCAAAATGTTACTTAGATGAATCCGTCTTGTCCAAGATAAGTCAGGATCAATTGTAGGGGCTTAACTCTGATATTAGGATGGTATAATTTATGGGAGCTATTACTTATTTGAAGAGCCACAAGGGCCCAGGTGCAGATGGCTTCCCAGCTATTTTTTTAAAAATGCTTAAGTCAAAAATTGCCACATCTTTGCTCCCTTACTACAATTTATTGTTACAGGTCCATAAGATCCCAGATGCACTGAATATAGCTCATATTAAAGTACTCCCAAAACCAGATACGAACCCCTTAAACTAGAAATTTAATGCCCTATATCCCTTATTAATCAGGATCTTAAACTTATTGCTAAGATACTGGCGGATAGGCCGGCTGACTATCTACCTGAGACAGGTGGCATTTATAAAGGGTAGAGCTGCTGTGTCCAACATTCGCAAAATACTTGCAGTGCTTGATGTTTCATTTGGGCTTTCCTCTCATAATAACCAAGGAGCCTTGATAGCCCCTCAACACAGAAATGGCCATTGACAACATACATTGGAATTGGCTAGATCTTACTCTAGATGCCTTTGGTATCATAGGCAAATTCAGATGGCTTCTTACCACTCTGTATACTAATCAACCAGCAGCCATCTTTTTCCCAGGGTATCGATCTGAGCTCTTTTCTCTACAGAAAGGGACAAGGCAGAAATGCTTGCTCTCGCCTTTTCTCTTTAACTTAGCAATTGAACCTTTGGCGAGAAGACTAGAGAATAGGTCTGTGTTTGAGGGGATAGGTGTAGGATCTTATAGGGTCAAAACAGCCTTGTTCACAGATGTCTTATTGCTCTTTATGTCCCAGCCTGATGTTCAGTTGCCCATAATCTTCAAACATATCAAATTATTTTGGGAATTGTCTGATTTCAAGGTCAATCCCTCCAAATGTGAACTGCTTAGCCTCAGTAGATCTAACCCCAATACCTCAGATATTATCTCATCAACAGATATCAAAATTGCCTCTTCTTATATCAAATATAAAGCATCAAAATTGGCATAACAGCGGACAAACTGAACATTCCTCCATTGATATTCCAGAATAGAACAAGAGCTTAACCGATGGAAACATTTGCCTATAAATTTAATAGGTAGGGCCCACCTCATAAAAATAATTAGCTTCTCAAAACTACCCTACCCCTCACAGACCATTCCTATTTTAATGAGGCTTGTATCCATAAATAGACTATACTAAGCATTTATTACATCACTACGGATGCCTCATATAGCTTTAGCAAAGCTGATGTTAACTAGAAAGCTGGGGGGTGGGCATAAACCTCCCTAATGTAAGTGCCTAAAACCTTGCTTGCTTGGGTAGACATGTTCTAGATTTAATATATCACACTAGTTCTACTTCAGTTATGATCTAGAGAAAGCCCTCTAAGATCCATATGATCCAGTTAGTTTGCTCCATATCCCCTTAGAGGTCTTACCCTTGAGATTGAAACAGACTCTTATAATCGTGGACATGGTGGGTGCATGGAGGGAACTTTGTAAATGCTTCTGGCACTCTTTCTAGATCTCCAAATACCTACCTTTGTGCCAGTATGTGGAGTAAACTGTTTATGCCATGGCGAATCGTGGGTATCTCAGGGGTATTCACGGATAATATATATTTGGTTTCACCTCTCAATAATGAAAAATCACGGAAATGGAGGAGAGATGTGTAGGAACACTAGTGTTCCTACACATCTCTCCTCCATTTCCGTGATTTATCTCAGGGGTAGGCCACATTTTACAGTGTCTGAACCCCACTTAAAAACCCTACATGAACTCATGCAAACCTTCAATTTTCCAGTAAACTAAAGCTTCCAATGTATGCAGCTCACAGCACAGCTTTCAGTCTTTCCCGTCTCAAGGATTATTCTAATGAGATTGGAGATCAGCCCTTTGACACCCTCTTAGGGGATGACAAGAGGGAACGCTTTGTCTAACATATGAGGGGTCATTCGGGATTTATGTAGCTTGGTGACAAGGCCATTTGGCTTCCTGAAATGGGCCACAATTTTAAAAATACCAGAAGTAGTCCCAAGGATTTTAGAGGGGTGGGCCCAGGTTTGCAAACACACTGTGAAAGTGGCGTGAAACGCATTTCAAGCTAATGCACTCAGCCTGCTATGGCTTTAATATTCCTACATCTCCTGCCAATATGGACAGATTGGTGGCATGTCCCAATTGCCATTCATCAGGTACCGATCTATACCATGTTATCTGGGTATGCCGCAGGGTACAGATTTTTTGGCGTGAAGTAGTCGAGCATTTGGAGCATTTATGGAATGGGCCAATACAGTTAATGTAATTTCCACTCCCTTCATTTACCCACTTAGACAGTTCAGTTCACAAGCCCACAGGAATAACCCTCCTGATCGACATCACTCAGTGGTCAAGCTGTGTCTATTAAGAAAATGGCTTGGGACAACAGTACACTCTATGTATGATATAACACAACAGATGAAATACTGTTTACTAATGGACAGTGGAGCCGGAAAGACACAAGGAATGCGGAGTAGCTCGTTTCCTCAAGAAATGGCAGCCATTTATGGCACTTACCTCCCTCCAGCTGAAATTCGGGAGGCATCCTGCTCCTTCTGACACAATATATAGGACGCAACCCAATTTTCAAAGAGTCCTCTGAGTCCACTAAGTTGTGACATAGCTGTATATAGCATGTAATTTCTGCAGCAAATCTTTGGCTTCAGCTGTCTTATCTCACATACCACTAAGACCAGTGATTAGCTGTAGTGGTCACATGCCATACACTATAAGGCTGCATGACTACTGTAGCCTTTAAACATTGACCAGATGTTGGGACTGAATTAGAAGCACTGAAAAAAGTTGGGAATTTAGTGATGAGTACACAATATTTTTTTAATTTTAATACATTTATGGGCTTTGGGGAGACTTTCAAATAAGTTGGACAACCCCTTTAAAGGCTTTCAAGATGACTAGCACAAGATGATCAGCTTTGCAAAAATAACATAATTGCATTTATGGAATTACAAAAGTTCTTTATTTTTTAACCTACACATCTTGTTCAACTCCTCTCAGGACATTCGACGCAACGAGGAAAGATCAGGAAGGACAAATCTATATTACACACATGTTTCACAATGCAAGTCCAGAGCACTCACTCTTCTTTGACTTAGCAACTACTGATCTAATGCTTACACCAAAAAGCCCCAACATACAAAAACATTGTTCAACAGCATATTTCTAGAGGCTATACAGCTGCATCCTTGTTGTCAGAAGAACTTCAGAAGAAAAAGATAAAGCAATGCTATATGGGACCTAGTTTTAAAAGGCAATTCCTTTAGTTTATTTTTAAACT
The DNA here is from genome assembly GCA_033119425.1 of Bufotes viridis. Lineage (NCBI taxonomy): Eukaryota > Metazoa > Chordata > Amphibia > Anura > Bufonidae > Bufotes > Bufotes viridis. Next base: position 135,102,748 of record CM065593.1, on the reverse strand, counting down.
TAAATAGTAGCTGCACATTATAAAAACCTTTGGTAAGACATAGGGATATATTAACGGTTTTGATCAGTGGGGTTCTCAGTCCTAAAACAAGGAGTAAGAAGTGCTTAGCTGAGTGTTGTCTCAATGCTGAAGACAGCCTTATAGACTTCCTATTAAGGCCAACTACAGCAGTCAAGAGTGACAGTGCCCAGCTAAGTGCTTCTATCTCCTCATTTTAGCAATCAGCGGGGCTCTCATACCTGTGATTATCTAATACAAAAAAACTAGAGACCCTATTAAGGGAGGGTTCCATAGCAACAAAAAAACTTTGCTCAATTGAGCTCAATTCACCACTTTTACCCTTAATATTTAAATCAGTAAAACTTCACTTTTATTAGTAGTTCTCTAAAAATGTTTGTGAGTTTTGACACACTTGTTAAAACTACTGCTCGAATTTGCACACTGCTATCGCACAGGTTGCTAGTGGTAACGGAGGGTGTGCACTACCCTCCTAACCTTCCCACAAGTTTGCAATCAGTGTATAACTACCTGCCTGACTAATCCTGCAGGGTACTCGGTGCTGTGAACATACACCCTAAAGTAAATAACTGTTTCTTACTCAGTGTTTAGCAACTCGAGCAGAGCTAAAACCAACAGATTCTGTCCCCCAACATGTTTCACCAGATAAACTGGCGTCTTCAGGGGAAAGGACAGACTTGAAACACCATGCTGAACACTCCTATTTATAGTTTGTAATCCTATAATTGGCCAATAGTACCATTGGCATTAGACTGACAGTTTAAAGAGCCAGTGAACTGGTCAGGTTTAAATTTATTGGTTGAATCATTGGATGCCTGCCAGATAACGTGCTGCGCAGACCCAAGCTGCGCAAACACTTATTCCACACTCAAGTTGGATGACTGGTTATTGAGTAACTACCAGATAATGTGCTGCGCAGACCCTTGCTGCGCTAACACTTATTCTGTAGTCAGGTAAAAGCTACTCACTATATATGAATCACCCAGCAGCCCCTGCCAAGTCTGCCACACTGCGACTACACAAGCGCTGATACCACTAGTTCTTACATACTACCAACATGGACGATCCCCTGTTTACACACATATAATCAGGGGCAAAGCATGTAGAGGATATAAAAAAAATAAAAAAATTAAAATTTTTGAAAAAATAAAAATAAAAATAAAAATATATAAATTTTTTTTATATCCCCGTCCATAGTACTAAATGCACCGGACCTGGTTGCAAAACATTGTAATGTCGGAGTATATCATCCTTAATAGGTACAGGCTTAATTACCAAGGTATCAGACACAAGGGGCAACATAATAACCAAGTGGGCACAAGCTTAATTATAAGCAGTGTCAAAATATAGATAGTAACATGTTGAACAAACGCGCCTCGATGTATACAGACGCGCTTGGATCCCTCAGGTAATGTATATAAGGGGTTCCGAGTCCCCTCTCTCTGTTCCCATGCATACATTAATACCCAAAACACCAGAGCCAAAGAGTGTCACACTTCCACCTTGCTAGACAGGTACCATGTTGGCCTTAGTGACTCATATATATTATGTCATAATCTATAGTTTACGCTAGCTCAAAAGATCCTGTGATTATCAAAATATTTGGTATATTACTATGATGTATTAAAAATCTTTACAAAGTGCAGTTACATTCTAAAGAATTCAAAACTTTTTACTATAATATATGTGAACTGATTGAGTTGACTTTTGATTCTTGACATTGGTAGGTTACTGGAATTGATAGAGTTTATGTTGATCTCCAAGATGCTTTATTATGTATATATTTGCCTTTTCTGAATGACATGACTTGTCTTGTGTTTTGAGCTGTTTCTATGTGATGTTTTAGCCATTTACCATCCATGATTGCACTGTAATAATCATACCTTTCTCTGTGGATGTAGCTTCTATTTTCAATTGCTTCTGGTCTGACAGAATTATGTTCACAGGACGCATTTCACTGTGGCCCAGGACGTTGAAATTATGTATCAGCAACAACAAACACTGCAAGCTAAAACACTGACCAGAAAGGACATGTAGAAGAATGTAGCATGATGTCATAGGTAGCCAGTGGTATGAAAATATATTTTTTTTTAGGTCTTTTAGTAATATTACAGCATGGCATACTGTAAAGGGACCCAATGGTTTAGATAGAAAACTGTTTTGAAGTTTATGAATAATTGAGCCATTCTATAAATACATATTCTGTAACAGGTGATGCAGTGTTACAATCACTCTTTCAAACTCTATACATTTTTATCTTTGTGTGAATTATTTTATATTCCTATATTTTTCTGGAATCATGAACACAGAAAACCTAGAAGCTTGCACTTTAGAAACACTATAAAATAATATCCTTCTCTGAGTGTTTGTAGTTGATGGTACAGTTTTGATATGATACCATGCAACCTTTTTTTTTTTTCATTTGTATTATTAAGAGCAGATTATTACCATTGGCAAAGCTACTGAGAGCACTGTTCTATTGATATAAAAATGTCAGCAAATGTCACCGCTAAAATATAGAGAAAGATGGATTGCTTTCCTTAACCTTCCCATGCAGTGTGTGGAAAATATGATATATTAATAATATAATGTGAGAAATAGGACCCTTTCACTTATGCTGTATTTTAACTGGTCGATATTTGGACACGTTTACATTACGTAAATATATTGTTAATATCTAGAGAAGAAACTTGATAGACATAGATAGATAGATAGATAGATAGATAGATAGATAGATAGAGTCATTTTATCATGAAATAGCACTTGTGCAATCTATCTTGGATGCAGCAGCCAGGCACATTTATCTGTACAGCAGCTACACTGATAGCTCCACCCTGTGCCAGTCTCTACAGTGATTTTACAATATAGGATATGATTTAAACCTAGTTTAGGGCTAACTTTAAGGGCATTATTCTGGTAGTCCCCTGGTTTTCTCCTTTAACCCCTATTTTAGAGATCTGGTCTTCACTTCAGTACCGCTTGAGATAGTCACAGTATAGTTGGCGGCTGACCCACAGGCATCAGAGACACCAGTGCAAAGCACCAAAGGAATCAAGCAATACTCATAGCCAGAAATAGACCAAGGTCAGAGAAGTCAGAGTTCATGTGTATACGTGAAACAGGCTCAAGGTCAAGGCAGGCAGCCGAGGATCAACACAGTAAATGGGCTGCAGTTAGGACAGGTAACGGAGTATCAAGATCAGTAGACAGGCACCTTCAATGGTAAATTAGCAAGCTAGGAAGCTAAAGCTCAGACACCCTACCACTAGGCAAGGTGTCTTATATAATTCATGTAAAGCAGAAACAAATAAACTGGAGGCACTCACCACGGTGAATAAAGTCCAATTCTTTATTCAGCACACTATGGTGCACTTCGAAGGCAGGGGTACAGACAGAGTTATCTTTCAAAGTACAAGAGCAGCGATAGCTATTTCGCGCAACCGCGCTTCTTCAAGCTGCAGCTTGAAGAAGCGCGGTTGCGCGAAATAGCTATCGCTGCTCTTGTACTTTGTATGATAACTCTGTACCCCGGACTGCCTGCTGGATTCCTCTAACGCTAGTGTGAAAGTACCCTTAGGGGCAATACTTTTTATCTGGTAGATTGGAAGGGTTTTGGCCCAGAGGAAAGGTCTTCGGAACCTGTGGAAAACATCTGGTTCTCCTTAAAAATTTGTGGTACTGTCCGGTCCTAAGAGGAGTGGGCAGATCGGGGTACTGTCCTAATGGCAGCCCACATTCACCACTGCCCCACTCTTCTCAGTGAAAACTGCGTTCAGTGAAAACTGCGATTTCACAGACAAAGCCACTCAGTTTTGCCTGCGATTGCGTTCAGTTGTTCAGTTTTTTCAGCGGGGGTGCAATGCGTTTTGATGCGTTTTTCACGCGCGTGATAAAAAAATTGAAGGTTTACAAACAATATCTCCTAGCAATCATCAGTGAAAAACGCAACGCACCCGCACTTGCTTGCGGATGCAATGCGTTTTTCACGCAGCCCCATTCACTTCTATGGGGCTAGGGCTGCGTGAAAAACGCAGAATATAGAACATGCTGCGATTTTCACGCTACGCACAAGTGATGCGTGAGAAAAACCGCTCATGTACACAGACCCATTGAAATGAATGGGTCAGGATTCAGTGCGGGTGCAATGCGTTCACATCACGTATTGCACCCGCGCGGAAAACTCGCCCTTGTGAAAGAGGCCTTAGGTGTTCCACAAAAATTAATGGAAAATTGAGATGAAATTTCAGAATCTCACTTTTTTGGCAGATTTTACATTTTAATCCATTTTTCCAGTAACAAAGCAAGGGTTAACAGCCAAACAAAACTCAATATTTATTTCCCTGATTCTTCAGTTTCAGAGACACCCCACATGTGGTTGTAAACTGCTGTATGGCCACACGGCAGGGCGCAGAAGAAAGGAACGCCATATGGTTTTTGGAAGGCAGATTTAGCTGAACTGGTTTTTAGATGCCATGTCCCATTTGAAGCCCCCCTTATGCACCCCTACAGTACAAACTCAAAAAAGCAACCACATTTTGGAAACTACGGGATAAGGTGCTGGTTTTATTGGTACTATTTTGGGGTACATATGATTTTTAATTGCTCTATATTACATTTTTTGTGAGGCAAGGTAACCAAAAAATGGACAGGGTAGATCATGTGCTATTTTTATAGAACAGGTTCTTACGGACACAATGATATCAAATAGGTCTACTTTCTATGTTTGTTTGTTTCAGTTTTACATAATAAACCATTTTTGGAAAAAAAAATATGTTTTTGTGTCTCCATTTTCTGAACGCTCTATTTTTTTTATTTTTCTGCCGATCGTCTTGTGCAGGGGCATATTTTTTGCAGGAAGAGTTGACATTTTTATTGGTACCATTTTTGGGTACATATGATTTTTTTGATCATTAATTATTACACTTTATGGGGCAAGGTGACAAAAAATTGGTTGTTTTGGAGAAGTTTTAATTTATTTATTTTTCAGCGTTCACTTGAGGAGTTAAGTCATGTGATATTTTTATAGAGCATATAGGCAATACCTAATATGTCTACTTTTTCTTGTTTATTTAAGTTTTACACAATAATAGCAGTTTTGAAGCAAAAAAAAGCATATTTTAGTGCCTCCATTGTCTGAGAGTGATAGCTTTTTTATTTTTTGACTGATTGTCTTAGGTAGGGTCTCTTTTTTGCAGGATGAGGTGACGGTTTGATTGGTACTATTTTGGGGCATACATCTTTTTAATCACTTGCTGTTGCAATTTTTGCGATGTAAGGTGACAAAAATGGCTTTTTTTTGCCCATTTTTATTTTTTATTTTTTTACGGTGTTCACCTGAGGGGTTTAGTTATGTGACATTTTTATAGAGCTGGTTGTTGTTACGGATGTGTCGATACTTAATATGTGTTTTTTTTTTATTTATTTCACTTTAGCACAATAATAGGTTTTAATGTCTCCATGTTCTGAGAGCTAAAGTTTTTTAATTTTTGGGGCGATTGTCTTAGGATTGTCTGAGGCTCATTTTTTGTGGGATGAGGTGACGGTTTTATTGATTACAGTTTTTGGGACATACACCTTTTTTATCCCTTGGTGTTGCACTTTTTGTGATGGAATGTGAAAAAAATGGCTTTTTTTACACCATTTTTATTTTTTATTTTTATGGTGTTTATCAGGCATGTGTGATATATTTATAGAGCCGGTCGTAATGGACGTGGCAATACCTAATATTTGTATTTTTTTTCTTTTTTTCAGTTTTTTATTATAAAATAAGGGGAAAGGGGCTTTTTTTCTTTTTTTTACTTTATTCATTTTATTAAAAACAGTTTTTACTTTATTTCTTACTTTCACTTTTGGGGGTCTGATTCCCCTCTGCAATGCTTTACAATACTTCTGTATTGTAAAGCATTGCCTGTTAGTGTACTACACTGAGCAGTACACTAACAGGTTGCCTAGGAGACCCAGCCTGAGGCTGGATCTCCTGGGCACCGGTAGAAGGCAGGTCCCGATGCCATGCAAGGCATTGGGCACCCTCTGCACGGCATCCGACTGCCTTCTCACGCATCGGGTGACCCGATGCGCTCCCTCACCTGCAGCAAACCCCTTCTATGCTGCGGTCAGCGCGGACCATGGCATAGAAGGGGCTAATCCGCCAGCATCGCCGTAAACAGTGATGTCGGATACAGCAGGGGCCCGGCTACTAGGGACTGAGGGACCCCTGCAGTGATCGGATGCGCACAGCTCTGGTGCCCGCCCGATCACCATGACGTACTATTGCGTCCAAATGCGGGAAGGCAGTGCCTTCCATGATGTAATAGTACGTCATGTGTCGGGTAGGGGTTAATTAATAAAGAAATATAAACATAAGACCTATTAAACACTAAATGCTGACACCATTGAGGTCCTTGTGCTGATACCGGCTTCTCACTGTAATTCCCGCTCTATAAATAATAACTACTCCACTCTCATAATCTGGAAGGTGGTTTCTTTTATACCAAGAAAGTGAGTTGCACACTTCCACTTATTTATTTATTTATTTATTTATGTATTTATTTATTTTAACCTCCGAAGCAAACATACATACGCTACAGCTACATGCTCCAGAGCAGGGAGAGTTGTGTCAATCAACCCGAAAATGTAGGTTAGGCAAAGATCTCGACATCCTGCTGGGGCGATGCACCCAGCACTTCAGAACATTGTGGAGCACAATATCCCACAATATAGCCCATCATGTTGGTGAGGCAGAGATCCCGACACCCCTACTGGAGCTGAGAAGTTACCCTGAACACAGCGCTTTTAAATACTTCCTTTAAAGGTCAATTTAGAAAAATAGGACAGCATCTCTCCTTTATAACAAATGAGGACTGCCATTTTCTTTTCCTTCTGCTCCATTTATACCAGGAGGTGGGTTTTCATTGGTTCCACAAGTCACAAGCCCTCCCCTGCCCATTCACATAAAAAAAAAAAAATAATAAGTTTTATTCACAGGAAATTAAGGTTAACTGGTGATGACAGGTTGTCAAAACAAAGTTTCATATTGGTTAACAAGGCAATTAACCTTAATTGCCTGGGAACTTTTATCTCATTGGCGCTCATGACCGTGGGAACTTTTTCCTGATTGGCTGACTATACTGTATTCAGTGAATGAAACCTATATATATATTTTTTTTTATGTGAATGGGCAGGGGAAGGTGTGTGACTTGTGGAACTAATGAAAACACACCTCCTGGTATAAAAGGGCCAGAAGGAAAAGAAAATGGCAGTCCTCATTTGTTATGAAGCAAAGATGCTGCCCTTTTTCTTTTTTTTATTGACCCTGGATGTTCTGGAGCATCCCCTTGACCTCCTGTCATACTGCCCATTAACCCATTCATCCCCTTTCTTCCATCTTCCATCACACAAATATATGATGGAGTAGTAGTTATATGTAGACTGGTATAAATAGTAGCGATACATGTTATGTGCAGACTAATATACCTAGTGGTGATATTATATGTTGAAGCTCAGGGGATGAAAGGGTTAATATTCACACACTTGGTGTTCTGCCCCTTTATATTATTATTATAATTTTTTTTTTTTTTACAGAAACACTAATTGCGACTTGTAAGCCTTGCATAAATCTTTAGTTTGTCAGATTTACAGCCGGGCCGGCTGCTGAGGATGGGCACTGTCTGCGGTTACTTCCTGAGCAGGCGGCATTACTGGCGGCTGCGGGGGTCTCTCCTCCTGCCCATCTCCCAGCGCTCACAACACAACTTGCAGAGTATCATCCCGGGACAGGGGGGCACTGCTAGCGCTCACACAAGGGGCTGTGCATCGCAGGATCATAGTAGGAGTAGTAAATCTAAGATCTCACCAGACATAATCTGCGTCCCAATCACCCTATTGTCCTGCTCTGTTGGTCTCTGTACATTATTTTCCCTTGAGCTGTGTTGCTGATAATATATGAAGGTATAATTACATACATGCATATATGTACACAGTGTAACGATGTATAAAATATTAAATATTAACCGCTAAAAACCATACATCTATAACATATTGGGCTAAATATTGACCCTATATGGTGTAATTTGCAACCTCACAGCCAGCTGAGAACTGTGACGGTGCAATATCCACATACACACTCAATTGTATCTAGATACTGTAATATTCTAATGTCCTGGTCATTATGTTTATTTCTGATTGGCGGCTTTACAAACACAGTGATGTGAGTGATGTGCTTCTTTCATCTATGATATCCTCACAACTAGTGCGCTAATGTTCAGAAAGTTGCTCTATTTTAGTAACTGGCGGCATAAAAACAGAAACAGGCATTGCTGGATCCAGCATAAGCTGGACAGCACCAGCATCCAATGGATCCTGCTGGGGGTCTGTCAGCTTTCCAGCATGAATACTGCCATTCTTCCAGATAAAATACTGCCATAGTGTACTGTTTTTTTTGTCTTTTTGTTGCAGAATCTGTTGTTAAAAATCCCCTTTGCCAAATGGATGGTGAGTTTTTTGGATACCACGGTAATAAAAAATGAATATGGTCCTCTTTCAACTGATCTGTTCAGGAAAGAGACTACTAGGAATAGTATCCTTCATTATACTAGTGTTCATCCTTCCTCAGAGGATTAAACGTGTAGTCTCTAGTGTTGAGCGCGAATATTCGAAAAGCGAATTTTTTTAGCGAATATCGGCACTTCGCTAATTCGCGAATATTTTGAATATAGCGCTATAAATTCGCTATTTCGAATATTCGTTTTTTTTTTTTTTTTTTAGTTATATTTTTTTCTTTCCCTCTTCCCAACAGTAGTTCTTACCTGTCCTGAGGATTCCTGGCTTCCTGGCTGCTCTAGTCAGTGCCCATTGCCGCTTCTGCCGACTTCCGTGCTCATGGAGCGTCCCCATCCATGGGAGAATCTACATATACTAAAATGTACTGTCGGATTTGAGGAATTACGTTGAAATCGCAATGCGATTAATTCAAGTTATATTAATCGCATTGCGATTTTAACTTAGAGCTGAGTTTATAATGGGTCAGCTTGCTAGAATGAACGAAGTTAACGAATTTGGAATATAGCAGCACTGCTAAGTTGAATTCGCAATGCGATTAATTTAACTTGAAGTAATCGCATTGCGATTTCAACTTGGCACTGCTAGTGCTATATTCCATATTCGTTAATTCTAGCCTATGTAAGAAAGCAGTGCTAAGTTGAAATCGCAATGCGATTACTTCAAGTTAAATTAATCGCATTGCGAATTCAACTTAGCAGTGCTGCTATATTCCATATTCGTTAACTTCGTTCATTCTAGCAAGCTGACCCATTATAAACCCAGCTCTAAGTTGAAATCGCAATGCGATTAATATAACTTGAATTAATCGCATTGCGATTTCAACGTAATTCCTCAAATCCGACAGTACATTTTAGTATATGGAGACGTTCCCATGGTGATGGGGACGCTCCATGAGCACAGAAGTTATGGTTGGCTTGGTAGAATTAGCGAATAGCGAATATGACGAATGTATTCGTCATATTCCTCAAAACGAAGATAGCAGTATTCTACATCTTCGTTTTAGCAACCTATTCGTCAACCTCGCTAATTCTAGCAATCAAATAGGAAGGTTGACTATAGAGACAGCTGTGTTAAATTAGCTATGCGATTTTTTTTTTTAATAGAATAATTATATTACTTGATATAATTATTATAATTATTCTATTTATTAAAAAAAAAAAATCGCATAGCGAATTAAACACAGCTGTCTCTATAGTCAACCTTCCTATTTGATTGCTAGAATTAGCGAGGTTGACGAATAGGTAGCTAAAACGAAGATGTAGAATACTTCGTTATCTTCGTTTTGAGGAATAGACGAATACATTCGTCATATTCGTCATCCTCGCTAATTCTAGATATGAAACCAATAGGAAAGTAGCCTTAAGTACAAATCGCAATATGCGATTATTTAAATCGCATGTTAATCGCGATAACTAGAAAAAATGACGAATATTCGATTTCGACGAATATGAAACGAATATTCATTCGAATATTCGCGAATTTCGTCGAAATCGAATATGGCACCTGCCGCTCATCACTAGTAGTCTCTGACCCAAAAAGACAGGACCTCAGATTAGAGGAGATGACTGAAAGATTTGTTAAGTGGGGTTATCCCAGATCCATTTTGGATAAGGCAAAGTCAGATTTACAATCTTATGTCGCCATAAAAGAAAAACAGCAGTATAACAACATGTATACATACATTTCATCCTTACAATGCTGGTTTTGCCAAAATGGTTAGAAAACATTAGCATATACTAACCAAGGCCTATCCTGAAGTTGAGGAATTTAAAAATCCTCCAATGATCTGAAATAAAAAGAACCCCAGTTTTAGGGATAAATTGGTACATGCTGATTTGGGAAGCAAAAAGGAAACAGTGAGACAGAGTACATTGAGAACAGTGAAAAAAGGCACTTTCCCATGCCTCCATTGTTTTCAATGCTCTCATATTATTAAAGGTCTGGAATTCTATCATCCTCATACTGGACAAGCCTTCAAGGTAGATATGTGAGTCCACAAATGTGATCTATTTGACAAAATGCCCCTGCGGTCTGTTGTATGTGGGGGAAACAATACAAGGAGTGAGAGATAGGATATTCAAGTGTAGTGTCCCACTCGGTAATGGTGGGCACTACTAAGGGGTCACAAGGGTCACGTTGTTCCCCCTCATGTGGGGAGATTGATATTTTGTCATTTCATTCACTGTTATATCCTGCATTGTCATAAATTACTGTGTACAGGCCTGCTAGGGGTGTAGTTTAGCCTTCCAGACAGGAGAGGGAGCTAGGGAGCCCCTAGTTTATATAGCTAGGCCCAGGCAGGGGTTAGGGAGTTAGGGAGTCCAGGCCCTGGAGCCTGAGAGAGTTGAGTGCAGGCCCTGAGCCTGTGAGGGCAAGATCAGCTCCTGTGCAGTCAGTCTAAGAATGGAGCTAGCCCAGTCCAGGCCGTGTGCCAAAGGAACCACCTTCCAGGATAGAGTCCTGAGTCCAGGAGAAGGGTCCCTTCTGAGTCCTGCAATCAGCAGAGAGAAACCCAGCAGTGCCATTACCCAGTCCAGCTAGAGTAAAGCTGAGATGCAGAGGGAGAAAGTGAGTGCAAGAGGATATTACAGATCAGAGGAGGTACTTCAGTTTTCCCCAAGGATAAAGCCAGCAATTTGGCATACGGGCCTTGGAAGTTTTACCAGTCAGGATCCTGAAGAATGCAGCCTGTACTGTGAGTCTATTTAACCCTCTGTGTAACCTTGCCAAGCTTTACCTGCCATTATAATGTGAAGCCTGCACTATACCAATTGTCTTCTGTGAAACTACAAGGAGTGTGTAGGAAGTTGCCATTGTTCAGTAAAGAAGACTTCTGTTTCACCTCAAGTGTCTGCAACTCCATTATTCCCACTATCAATCGGTGTGCCACCGTTACCGGCACTGGCGTCACAAACTTAAAGGGACCTGGCCATAGGCACGTTAAATCATAACACCAAGGGCACCTCACCTAACATCCAGCCTGTGTCCCTCAAACTAGAGTGTGCCCCAGAGGACCCATGTGTCTGCCTCTCCATCACTGACATCTCTCTCTCTCCCTTACCCCGGGATGCTACACAAGCATAAGTCCACGATATGGACAAAAAATCTGTTGTTACCACTGCCCCACCACTTTGATAAATCTAAACATTCAGTGTCACAATTGAGATTTCAAGTTTTGGAACAAATAAAGAGACTGAGGAGAGGTGGTGATATAAAGAAACTTGTATTACATAGAGAAGCATATTGGATCCACACATAGAATACGATACACATGGTTTGGTAATTGCACGTTTTTAAAATATATCTTCTGTTGATGTCTCAAGTTTACTGTCTTCTTCATCGATATGTAAAAAAAAAAATTTCCCTTAGACTCTTTCGTCGCGCTGACCCTCTCTGTGGATAACACGGTATCCTTTTTTTATTATTGCTACATGAAAGTGAAAACTTGGATATGATTTGTGTTATGATAATTACTGCTCACTTCTAGGCATGCTACGTCACTTATGTTTGATTCATTATGTTATATAAAGGCAATTGGTTATTTTGATTATGTAGAAAGGCTTTGTGCCGAAAAGCGTCTTTATTACGGTATATACTGAATGATAATGAAATAAAAGAATATACCTTGAAGCAAGACACGGTTGCTGGTATTTCTTCATACGTTCCACATGGAGTTTGCTCCTTCCCACTGCAACGTGAACACCGGATTGAGTGCCGACTGGATTTTGTTTAACATTATATAGATGGAACAGTATTTGCTCTGGGCAATTCCCGCACCAGAGGAGAGGGACAGCAGTGGGCACATTCTGCTGGTGGCAGAAGAGAGTGCACGGGTCCGAACTGCCAGTAAACAGGACACATGGTCACTAGAGTTGAGCGAACCCGAACTGTATAGTTCAGTTTTCTACCGAATTTTGGGGTGTTCGGGACACGGACCCGAACCAGAACATTTGTTCAGTGATTTTGGCGATTTCTTCCTGTTTTCTGAAGAGCTGCACAGCAGCCAATCAGCAAGCATTTTACTTCTTGCCCTAAGAAGCCATCACAGCCATGCCTACTAATGGCATGGCTGTGATTGGCTGAGTGCAGCATGTGACCCAGCCTCTTTATAAGCTAGAGTCACGTACTGCCGCACATCACTCTGCTGATTTGAGCTTAGGGAGAGGATGTTGGTGCTGAGATCAGGGACAGAATAGGGCAGAAATCAGAAGAATCTGTGCTACTTTAACCGCCTGCCGACCGTCTAACGCAGGGCTGAGTCCAGGCGCAGGCTTGTTCCTCCTTGACGCGGCGGCGCTTCATCTCGCGAGAGGTGAGATTTGCTGTGACTCGCGGCTCGGCAGTTATACTTTTTTTTTTCTGTGAACTCGCCATGCCCCTCACGGAATACCTTGGGGTGTCTTCTTTCCAAAATGGGATCACATGTGGGGTATTTATACTGCCCTGGCATTTTAGGGGTCCTGAAGAGTGAGAATCCAAATGCGTAAAAATGCCCTGTGAAATCCTAAAGGTAATGGGAATTTGGACCCCTTTGCGCATCTTGGCTGCAAAAAAGTGTCACTCATGTGGTATTGCCGTACTCCGGAGAAGTAGGGCAATGAGTTTGGGGGTGTATTTTTATATATAAACATACTTTGTGTGAGAAATATCGCTGTAAACAACAACTTTTTAAAAAAATTTTATACAAAGTTGTCAATTTACAGAGATATTTCTCCCACCCAACATGGGTATATGTAAAAATACACCCCAAAACACATTGCCCTACTTCTCCTGAGTACGGCAATACCACATGAGTGACAATTTTTTGCAGCCTGGGTGCGCAAAGGGGCCCAAATTCCAACGAGTACCTTTAGGTTTTACAAGGCTGCTCATAATTTAGCCCCACCCAAAATGCCAGAACAGTACAAACACCCCACAAATGACCCCATTTTGGAAAGAAGACACCCCCAAGGTATTCGCTGAGGGGCATAGTGAGTCCATGAAAAATTGAACTTTTTGTCACAAGTTAGTGGAAAGGGAGACTTTGAGAAAAAAATAAAAAATCAATTTCCGCTAACTTGAGCCAATAGAAAAACTGTATTTTTACATATACCCATGCTGGGTGAGAGAAATATCTCTGTAAATTGACAAATTTGTATAAAATGTTTTAAAAAGTTGTCATTTACAGAGATATTTCTCACACACAGTATGGGTATATGTAAAAATACACCCCAAAACACATTGCCCTACTTCTCCTGAGTACAGCGATACCACATGTGTGACACTTTTTTGCAGCCAAGATGCGCAAAGGGGCCCTAATTCCAATGAGTACCTTTAGGATTTCACAGGGCATTTTTACGCATTTGGATTCTCACGCTTTAGGGCCCCTAAAATGCCAGGGCAGTATAAATACCCCACAAGTGGCCCCATTTTGGAAAGAAGACACCCCAAGGTATTCTGTGAGGGGCATGTCGAATTCACAGAAATTTTCTTTTTTTGGCACAAGTTAGCGGAAATTGATATTTTTTTTTTAATTTTGGTTTCTACAAAGTCTCATATTTCACTAACTTGTGACAAAAAAATAAAATTTTACATTAACTCACCATACCCCTCACGGAATACCTTGGGGTGTCTTATTTCTAAAATGGGGTCACTTGTGGGGTATTTATACTGCCCTGGCATTTTAGGGGTCTCTAAAGAGTAAGGCCCCTTTCACACGGGCGAGTTTTCCGCGCGGGTGCAATGCGTGAGGAGGACGCATTGCACCCGCACTGAATCCGGACCCATTCATTTCTATGGGGCTGTGCACATGAGCGGTGATTTTCACGCATCACTTCTGCGTTGCGTGAAAATCGCAGCATGTTCTATATTCTGCGTTTTCACGCAACGCAGGCCCCATAGAAGTGAATGGGGATGCGGAAAATCGCAAGCATCCGCAACCAAGTGCGGATGCGTTGCGATTTTCCCGCATTGTTGCTTAGCAACGGGACCCAATCTCTATTATTTCCCCTTATAACATGGTTATAAGGGGAAATAATAGCATTCTTAATAAAGAATGCTGTGTAAAATGAAGAGGAAGGGTTAAAAATAATAAAGTTAACTTACCTTAGCCACTTGATCGCGTAGTCGCGATCTGTCCTCTCTTTCCTGCAGCATCGATGATCTAAAGGACCTGTGATGACGTCACATCACATGGCCCAATCACCTGCTCCATCACTATGGTGATGGAGCATGTGATTGGTCCATGTGACCATGTGACATCATCCAAGGTCCTTAATCACTATCCTCAGGCTGTGGCTAGTGCTTAGGACCTTGGATGATGTCACGTGGTCACATGGACCAATCACATGCTCCATCACCATAGTGATGGAGCAGGTGATTGGGCCATGTGATGCTGTGACTTCATTACAGGTCCTTTTCATCTTTCAAGCTAACGGAGAGGAGGCCGGGCTTCGCGATCAAATGGAACAGGTAAGTTATGATTAGTTTATTATTTTTAACCCATTCTGCACCTGTTTAAACATTAGGGAGATGGCCAAGGGTATTATTTTACATTATAACTATGTTATAATGTGAAATAATACCAGCGGGACAATTTCTGACCCAAACATGCACTTCTGTGAAGAAGTGCAGGTTCGAGTCTGGGTACCAAAGTGCCGATTTTCTCCCGCGTGCAAAACGCATGACAGCGCTTTGCACTCGCAGGGAAAAATCGCGGCGATTCCCGCAACGCACCCGCACTGTTTGACGGAGTGCACCCGCAACGCCCGTCTGAAAGAGGCCTAAGAAGAAGTCTGGAATCTAAATGCGTAAAAATGCCCTGTGAAATCCTAAAGGTACTCATTGGAATTTGGGCCCCTTTGCGCACCCAGGCTGCAAAAAAGTGTATCGCCGTACTCAGGAGAAGTAGACAATGTGTTTTGGGGTGTATTTTTACATATACCCATGCTGGGTGTGAGAAATATCTATGTAAATGACAACCTTTTAAATTTTTTTATACAAAGTTGTCAGTTTACAGAGATATTTCTCTCACCCACCATGGGTATATGTAAAAAATACACCCCAAAACACATTGCCCTACTTCTCCTGAGTACAGCGATACCACATGAGTGACACTTTTTTGCAGCCTGGGTGCGCAAAGGGGCCCAAATTCCAACGAGTACCTTTAGGTTTTAAATGGATGCTCAGAATTTAGCCCTGCCCAAAATGCCAGAACAGTAAACACACCCCACAAATGATCCCATTTCTAAAAGTAGACACCCTAAGGTATTCACTGAGGGGCATAGTGAGTCCGTGGGAGATTTTTATTTTTTTTGCCAGAAGTTAGCAAAAAGGGAAACTTTCTTATTATTTTTTTGTCCTCAGAAAGTGTCGTTTTCCGCTAACTTGTGAAAAAAAAAATGAAATGATACATGAACTCACCATGCCCCTCCGCGAATACTTTGGGGTGTCTTCTTTCTAAAATGGTGTGATTTGGGGGGTATTTATACTATCCTGGCATTCTAGCACCTTAAGAAACATGACAGGTGCTCAGAAAGTCAGAGCTGCTTCAAAATGCAGAAATTAACTTTTTTGCACCATAGTTTGTAAACGCTATAACTTTTACCCAAACCAATAAATATACACTTATTGCATTTTTTTTTATCAAAGACATGTAGAACAATACATTTAGAGAAAAATTTATATAGAAATGTATTTAAAAAAAAAAAAAATTACAAAGTGAAAGTGAAAAATGTAATTTTTGATTAATAGCAAAAAAAAGTAAAAATGTCAGCAGCAATGAAATACCACAAAATAAAAGCTCTATTAGAGAGAAGAAAAGGAGGTAAAATTCATTTGGGTGGTAAGTTGCATGACGGAGCAATAAACGGTGAAAGTAGTGTAGTGCAGAATTGTAAAAAGTGGCCTGGTCATTAAGGGTGTTTAAGCTAGGGGGACTGAAGTGGTTAAAGGGGTCCGTCACTTTGTTACAACTGATGATCTATCCTCAGGATAGATCATCAGCATCTGATCAGCCGGGGTCTGACACCCGGGACCCCCGCCGATCAACTGTTTGAGAAGGCAGCGGCGCTGCAGGAGCGCCGCAGCCTTCTCACTGTTTACCGCTGCTAGCACCCCGCCCAGTGACATCACGACTTGTATCAAGTGGCCTGGGCGGGGCTAAACTCTGTTCACTTCAATAGAGCTTAGCCCCGCCCAGTCCAATTGATACTAGTCACTGGGCTGGCGGTAAACAGTGAGAAGGCCACGGCCCTCCAGGAGCGCCGCTGCCTTCTTAAACAGGCAGGAGTTCATGCAAGGACACAGGAGCGGCAATGGACAGAGAAGGTCTTGCTCCACCAGTAGGAACTGCGTGGCCTTGCCCGAGCACTCTGCAGCAAGGAAGCTGCAAGAGCTTGCTGAACAGAAAACATGGACAGAGACGAATACTCCCCCTCCAAAGAATGACAGACCCTCTTTTGGAGGAGACAGGAAACATAGCAAGGCAAGACATAACAAAACAGGTGAACTCAAAGCAAAGACACAGGAGTACGGACAACAAAGCCTGAGACAACAAACAGTGGACAACAATGAACAAGTAGGGGAACCTACAGAGCACAAACGGACACGGATCCCATGGGACAGCAGCATGGGAGACAGTACACACCAGGAGCAGGACAGGACAAACACACACCAGGAGAGCTGAACCAGAACTGAGGAAACCTCACCCTTAAATACAGATTCCATGGGTGTAGCAGAGAGGCCACACCCATTGAGCAGACAGAGGACTAACTCCTGAAAGACACACATGGGAGTTAACCCATACAATACCACATACAAACACACTGAAACGAAGCTGCAGCGAGGAGCTGCAGCACACGAATGTACGGAAGGTCACGGCTGAAGACAGCGGCCGTGACAGCATCAGTGTATTTTAGTTAATAAAAAAGGGGTCATCCTGATCCACCAAGCCTATTTTACACCGCCAAAATATATATTTGACATTTCTGCGGTGAAATAGAGAATCCATGTAATTTTGGGGGAAAAACTGTATTCCTTGTCCACAAAACAGTTCTGCATACACCATCCAACGACATATTTTATATTTCTGCAGGGAAATAGTGCTTCTTTGTTTTTTATAGAAAAAAACTTTATTAAAGGTCCACCAGTCTAAAATAAGCATTCCAACCACCTATTTTACATTACTGCTGTGAAATACAGCATAAGTGTATTTTTTGACAAAATAGTGGTAATCCGGATCCACAGAGCATCTTGAAATACACCGCTTAAATACCGATTTTACATTACAGCTGAGAAATAATAGTGCATTATTCTTTTTTGTTGGAAAGAAGCTATATTCTTGCTTCACAAAGCAGTTGTACATACACGGTATAAATATCTAATGTAAATTTACAGCAGTAAAAAACTGCATTTTGGGGTTTTATTGAAAAAAGCTGTGTTTTAGGCCGAAAAAACTGTTATGCATCCTTCGTTTAAATAATTATTTCCAATTTATAGCAGTCAAATACTGCATTTGTGAATTTTGGTGACCAAATCCGTGTTCTGGGTCCCCAAATCTGGTGTCCATACATAGTATAAATATCTACTTTCAATGTACAGTAGTTAAAAACTGCATTTTGGGGTTGGGATTGAAAAAAGCCATGTTTTCAGCCGAAAAAACTGTTGGGCATCCGGCGTATAAATAATTAATTTCAATTTACAGCAGTGATATACTAATTTTCTGTATTTTATTACAAAAATACTTGTTCTTGGTCCACAAACCTTTTGTGCATACAGCGTACCCCAAAAAAATCAGTGTATTTTGGGCACAAAAAACAATATTCTGGGTCCACAGAGCATTTTTATGACACACTGCCTTAGCGAATGTAATTGTCGACTAGTGGCAAGGTAAATTGACACCGGAGAGAGACCAATCTTTCAGCTTGGTGGGTGAACGCAAATAATGAGGAGAACATCAAATAAGGAATGTGGGCATGGTTGTGGTGATGTTGGTGGAGGTCTTGTTGCTGGGAGAGGATGGGGCCGTTCAGCTCCAACTACCGCTCCAAGTCAAACACCTTCCTCTGGTGCGAGTAGGCGACAGAATCTGCAGCGTTATTTGATAGGCCCAAATGCCGCTCTACGGATGGTGAAGCTAGAACATGTACAGATGATAGTAGATTGGATGGCTGTTAGTGCCTCCAGTTCCTTCACAGTATCTAACACCTAGTCCTCTGCAGAAAGCTCAGAGTTGGCACCTGCAGCCTATGCCCATCAGTATTCCACATCACCCACTTGCAAATCAGCCAAGCAGTCAGAGCCCCAAATCATGCAGGAAAGTCTCATGCTTTTTGATGACTCTGTTGGCAGGGTTTCCCTGGCCCATCCACCTATTCCTGCTCAACCACTTTTGTTGCAGGATGAGGACATGGGAATACAGCCACAAAACATCTATGATGATGAAACACAGGTGCCAACTGCTGTGGCTTTCTGCAATGTGCAGTCTGACGAGGAGGGCAGGGGTCATGAATGGGTGGAAGATGATTTGGAGGATAATGAAGTCCTAGACCCAGACTGGACTAAAGGTCATGCTAGTGAGGCGTGCAGTTCTGAGGAAGAGGCGGTGGTTGCACAGAGGCAACAGAACAGCAAAAGAGGGAGCAGGGTGCAAAAGCGCAGCGGCCGTTTCAGAGAAAGTGAGCCTCCTACTGTCCATCGCACCCAGGCACCGAGCACACCAAGGCCTGCTCCAAGGAGTTCATTGGCGTGGCAGTTCTTCACACAATGTCCTGACGACAAGACACGAGTGGTTTGCATGTTGTTCCTTCAGAGCCTACAGTAAAGCGAGGTATAAACGTTCTTAACCTGAGCACAACCTGCATGACCAGGCATCTACATGCAAAGCATGAACTGCAGTGGAGTAAACACCTTAAAAACAAGGAACTCTCTCATGCTCCTCCTGCTCCCTCTTCTGCTGCTGGCTCGGCCTCTCCCTCTACCTCTGGCGTCACCGTGGCATCCGGCGACCAGCAAAGAGAGGATGTTCCACCAACACCACCACATACGACACCATCACCAAGCATCTCCACCTTGTCACACTGCAGCATTCAGCTGTCCATCTCCCAAACATTGGAGAGAAGGAGGAAATACCCACCTACCTACCCTCGAGCCCTGGCCCTGAATGCCAGCATTTCAAAATT
Source organism: Bufotes viridis (assembly GCA_033119425.1). NCBI lineage: Eukaryota > Metazoa > Chordata > Amphibia > Anura > Bufonidae > Bufotes > Bufotes viridis. The sequence goes on along the minus strand of CM065593.1, from coordinate 135,083,012 downwards.
ACTGGCCTTTGAAATGCTGTCATTCCGTCTGGTGGAGACGGACTGTTTCAAACAGCTGATGGCTGATCCTTTTTTCTAATCTGTTTTGTTTTTCAAAAAAACAGCTAATGGTGGTGGCTGTCCCCCAGTATGTTGTTTCCAGCTGCCACTAGTTTTACAGGCGAGCCGTCCCTTCCCTGCACTACCAATTGAAGGATAAAATCAAGTGTGCTCTGCGCAACACCATCTGTGGCAAGGTCCACATAACCACAGATACATGGACCAGTAAGCACGGCCAGGGTCGCTATATCTACCTAACTGCACACTAGGTAAACGTAGTGGCGGCTGGGCCCGAGGCAGATATCGGTTTGGCGTATGTCCTTCAACTACGAGGATCACAGGGCATAATTCATTGCCTCCTGTTGCTTCCTCCGCATCATGCTCCTCCTCCTACTCCTCTTCTACCACCCCCACATCCGGTCATCGAAAGAACCTCACCCCCAACTTCAGCACAGCCCGGGGTAAACGTCAGCAGACATTTAAAACTCATGTGTTTGGGTGACAAACCCCACACCGCATAGGAGCTTTGGAGGGGCATAGAACAGCATACTGATGACTGGTTGCTGCCGGTGAGCCTCAAGCCTGGCCTGGTGGTGTGTGATAATGGGCGAAATCTCGTTGCAGCTCGTTCAGCCAAACGCCTGGCACATGTGATGAATCTGGTGGTGCAGAAGGTTCTTAAAAACTACCCAGACTTGTCCGAGCTGTTGCTGAAAGTGCGGTCCGTATGTGCGCGCTTTCGGCGTTCTCACCCTGCTGCTGCTCGCCTGTCTGCACTACAGCATAACTTCGGCCTTAAATGCTCACCACCTCATATGCGACATGCCCACCAGGTGGAACTCCGCCTTACATATGCTGGAGAGACTGCTCGAGCAGCAGCGGGCGATAGTGTAGTTTCAGATGCAGTATGCACGGGTCAGACTCTCTGCGGATAAGCAACACTTCACCACCAGTGACTGGGCCTGCATGCGAGACCTGTGTATCTTGTTGCGGTCTTTGTAGTACCCAACCAACATGGCCAGTGCTGATGACGCCGTTGTTAGCATTACAATACCCCTTCTATGTATCCTTAAAAAAATATTACGGCGATGATGGAAGAGGATGCGGCACAGGAAGAGAAGGAAGAGGGGGAATTTCACAGGGTTTTTAGGTAGGACATACAGAAGTGGCTTAGAGTGTGGGTTCCAGCGCCAGCAGAGGCCAGGTACACATGTGGACAGCCAGGGCGCACTTCTGGAGGACCAGCAGGGTGAGGTAGAGGAGGAGGAGGAACCGATTTCACTGCAGGGTGGCACTCTACACAGCTCAGGTCCATCACTGGAGCGTGGCTGGGGGGATACAGAGGATACAGGCGATACACCACCTACAGAGGACAGCTTATCGTTACCTCTGGGCAGCTTGGCACACATGAGCGACTACATGCTGCAGTGCCTGTGCAACGACAGCAGAGCTGCCCACATTTTAACTTGTGCTGACTACTAGGTTGCCACCCTGCTGGATCCCTGGTACAAGGACAACATGCCCCAATTAATTCCCACACTGAAGCGTGATAGGAACATGCGTAACTACAAGCGCACGCTGGTAGATGCGCTCCTGAGTCCTGAGGGCATTCCCAATTGACACGGGGGGACAAGTGGAAACACAAGGCGAAGGCAGAGGCGGAGGAGAAGGAGGAAGTGGTCGCCAACACAGCTGTGTCACGGCCAGCATTTCAACAACATGGTGGAACACTACGTGTGCACACACCTCCACGTACTGACTGATGGTTCTGTCCCATTCAACTACTGGGTCTCCAAATTTTCCACATGGCCAGAGCTTGCCCTTTATGCCTTGGAGGTGCTGGCCTGCCCTGCGGCCAGTGTATTGTCTGAACGTGTATTTAGAATGGCAGGGGCGTCATTACAAACAAACGCAGCTGCCTGTCCACAGCCAACGTGGACAACCTCACATTCATTAAAATAAACCAGGCATGGATTCCATAGGACTTGTCCGTACCTTTCGCAGAATAGACATTTATCACTGCCTCACCCTCAACCATACATTCTTGTACTTCAGGGCACTTCTTTATTGAATCCTCTTTTTTTAAGTGTACCATTATTTTGGGGGCAACCCCAAGTTGAATGAATCTCTTCTCTGTCTGGGTGCCAGGGGCCTACATTTCAGCTAATCGCCTGCTGCTTCGGTGCGTTACATTAACCTCTCTTTGCTGTCAAATGAGCTCTCCTCTGTCTGGGTGTCAGGGTCCTAAAATTCTGTTAATCGCCTGCGGCTTTGGCAGGTGACATCAAGCCTGATTTTCTGCTATGGGACCTCTCCCCTCTCTCTGGCTGCTGGGGCCTAAATAACTGAAAGTGGCCTTTTCCATTGCTGGGTGACATAAAGCCTGATTTTCTGCTATGGGACCTCTCTCCTCTGTCTAGGTGCCAGGGGCCTACATTTCAGATAATCACCTGTTGCTTTGGTGGGTGACATTATCCTCTTTACACTGTCAAATGACCTCTACATTGTCTGGTTGTCAGGGGCCTATATTTTGTTTCATTGCCTGCTCTATTGGTAGGAAAAGTTTGGAGTGAAGTGACTCCATAATATTTTCTGTACATTACACTTTCTTAAATAAATAAAAATTATAGGAGACATTAAACTCTTTATACTGTCAAATGACCTCTACATTGTCTGGTTGTCAGGGGCCTATATTTTGTTTTGCCTTCTGTATTGGTGGAAGACATTAACTTATTTTTACTGTCAAATGACTGCCCCATTGTCTGGTTGTCAGGGGCCTATATTTCGTTTAATCGCTTGCTGCATTGGTGGAAGACATTAAACTCTTTATACTGTCAAATGACCTCTACATTGTCTGGTTGTCAGTGGTCTATATTTCGTTTAATCACTTGCTGCATTGGTGGGAGACATTAAACTCTTTATACTGTCAAATGACCGCCACATTGTCTGGTTGTCATGGGCCTATATTTCATTTAATCGCTTGCTACATTGGTGGGAGACATGAAACTCTTTTTACTGTCAAATGACCTCTCCTCTGTCTGGGTGTCAGAGGCCTACATAAATGATAATAGTCTGTTCCATTGCAGGTTGACTTGAGGCCTGTGTTATTGTTACGGGCCCACTCTCCATATTGCGCGTGCCGTGGTCCTGAATTAGTGAATAAGGCCTGTGGCACTACTGGGTGAAATCAATACTGTTTTGGCATGATTGTAACTCTTCTCTTTGTGGGAGCCATGGGTCTAAATCTGTGAGTGAGGCCTGTGACACTGCTGGCACACATGAATCCTTCTTGGCTGTGATGTGAAATTCAACTCCCATGTATGGTTGCCATGGCCCTGAGTCCGTGAATGAGGCCTGTGGCACTGCAGGCAGACATGAATCCTTTTTGGCTGTGATGAGAACTTCAACTCCCATAGCAGTCCCACCTGATGTCACCATAACCTCCTATTACACCTCCTCCTCCAAGTTGCCAATTAATATTGGTTAATTTTTATTTATTTTATTTTAAGTCATTTCCCTATCCACATTTGTTTTCAGGGGATTTACCTACATTGTGATGCCTTTTGCAGACCTCTAGGCCTTTCCAGGGCTATTTTACAGCCTTTTTAGTGCCCAAAGGTTTGGGTCCCCATTGACTTAAATGGGGTTCGGGTTTGGTTCGGATCCCGAACCCGAACATTTTCGTGAAGTTCGGCCGAACTTGTCGAACCCGAATATCCAGGTGTTCGCTCAACTCTAATGGTAAGGTAAGAGACACAACATCTGTACCCCCCAAGAAATTGCATTAATTCCCTACCTAATTCTTCCTTAAAGATTATAAACTCTTATGAGCACTCTTATAGCTCATTACTCTAATCTTGTTTGCACACTCTGATTGTAAAGTGCTATAGAATATATTGGCACTATATAAAGAAATATTAGTTATGGTATATGTCTTTCTTTGCACAATCTTAGGAAAATAAAGCTTAAAAAGCCAAGATAGACATATATGGCATAGCTGATTAATATAAATGATACAGTGGCGACCTTTGGCTGCTGCTACTGTGCTATCCTTACCTGGCCGCCTAGACCTGCCTTCAGTTGTCTCTTTCTTCCTGTCGGACCCAGCTGCTGACCTTGCTTTGTCCCTCCACTCTGGCTGCAGCTTACATGCCAGCATGGCCTCTTGTACTCTGCCAGAAGGGCAAGTGTGTGTGCTCTTTGGCTCTTAAAGGGCCAGTGCACACCCTAATCTTCTTCAGCTAACGGCTGGCAACCCTAGGGTATTTTCCCCTGTAGAAAGGTGCTTGTGCTATAGGTTTCCTTGTTTTCCATTGGCCTGCAAAGGTGTGCTGTTTCTGTTGTCGGCCCGTGTACTAACTATTTGCCCATTTACTGGATTGTGAATGCCCCCTTCCTGACCTGACCTCTATATTGACCCTCCTCTGCCTGCCCTGACCTTGGCCTGTCATTAACTATGGTTTAGCTTGATTTATTGGTGCTCTTGACCCCAGTGAGTCAGCTATCAATCACACAGACACTACTCCTGGAGGTAGCAGCCTGGTGGTTTTTCTGCAGCAAATTCCAGATCCATCTACAGGGGTTAAAACTTATCCCTAACTTGCTCGTATGCAATAGGTCCTATATCATACTACTTGGAAGAACAGTGGTTCAATATCACCCTATGCTGTTGGAAGCTTTGTCAAACTTGGGATATTTTGAATATTTGTAATAAGCTATATCTAATATATAAAGCTAAGTGTATGTATGTATGTATATCCGCTAAAGGAATCCGCACCGTCGCATATACATTCACGAAATTTGGTACACAGGTACATCCGGTGTCCGGAAGATTTTAGACCAGGTCTAAGCTCTCTGGGACGTACCGTTGCTGAGATATTCCCAAAAAATGCATTAGCCAATAGAAGCTTGGTCACATGACCCTTATCAGCCAATAAAAGCTCGCTGGCAGAACACACAGTTTTACTCCAGGTAACCATAACAACCCATCCATGTTTCTTCACTGCTGTAGATGAGTTTTAAAGGAAATCTGTCACCAGGATAATCGCTTTTGAAATAAAGACATGGCCTAATAGCACTTAGTACTTATTTCTTGAGGTTCCCTTAACAACTCGGCCATTTCTCTTCACTGCTGCAGGTCAGCTTTAAAGGGGCAGGGCGCTGTGAATGACACTGTTAAGGGACCAGAGTGCTGTGGAGATCACAGTTCAGGGAGCAAGAAGGGTGGCCATTCAAGTCACCCTTAAAACTCCACTCCCAGGTCCCACTAAGCCACGCCTCTGATTTGGTTAGACCACGCCCCCACTCCCTCCCAGCCAACGGGGACTGATAAAGTGAAGAAATCAACTTCTGTCATCTGCAGAGGTGAGAGGGACAATGACTTTCTTCCTGCAGCTCACATTCAGACAGAACAGTGCTGCTGGAGGCTCACCTTATAGGGTTGTGCAAATATAGGCACAACACTAATGAAGACGTGTCAGAGATGTATTCAATCTCCAATGTACAAGGTAGGTATGCAGCCACGGATTCAGATGTCCTCAGATGAGAGTGCCAAGGCCCACACAAAGGATTAGTATAAAGTGGAAAAAAGGAACATCCCTCGGCGCAAGGAACCAACCAGATGCGGTTGATGAGTCTTCAGAAATATTTATTGTATATATATATATATATATATATATATATACTAGACATTAGGCCCGTTACAATAACGGGCGCTAGAACATTAGTTCTGACAGTGTTATGGTGGATCTGTGGATGACACTGTTATGGGGGATCTGTGGATGGCACTGTAATGGGTGGGGGATCTGTGGATGGCACTGTTATGGGGGATCTGTGGATGACACTGTTATGGGGGATCTGTGGATGATGCACTGTTATGGTGGTCTGTGGCTGACACTGTTATGGGGGATCTGTGGCTGACACTGTTATGGGATGGATCTGTGGATGGCACTGTTATTGAAGATCTGTGGCTGACACTGTTATGGGGGATCTGTTGGTGACACTGTTATGGGGGATCTGAGGCTGATACTGTTATGGGGGATCTGTGGCTGACACTGTTATGGGGGGACTGTGGCTGAAACTGTTATGGGGTGTCTGTGGCTGACACTGTTATGGGGGGTCTGTGGCTGACACAGTTATGGGATGTCTGTGGCTGACACAGTTATGGGGGGGTCTTTCTTAGTAGTCGAGACTTGTTATTGTGACACTGTCACTGCTGGCGGATACAGCTGGCACTCACTGCTGACACTGAGACAGCGAGTACTTTGGTGGGTAATACGACTGAAACTGAATGCTGGCACTGAGACGGTGGGCACGTTGATTGGTGTCTGACACTGACTACTTACATTGAGGCGGTGGACACTATTACTGGTGGCTGACAAAGCTGGCACTCACTGCTGACACTGAGACAGAGGGTACTTTGGTGGCTAACATGACTGAAACTGAATTCTGGCACTGAGACGGCGGACACTGTCACTGCTGGCAGATACTGCTGGCACTCACTACTTACTGGTTGACACTGATTACATACATTGAGGCGTCGGACACTATTACTGGTGGCTGACACTGACTGCTAATATTGAGACGGCGGACACTGTCACTGGTGACTGACACTGAGACGGCAGGTACTTTGACTGGTGGCTGACACGACTGAAACTGAATGCTGGCACTGAGACGGCGGGCACGGTGATTGGTGGCTGTCACTGCTTACACTGAGACGGCGAACACTGTCACTGATGGCGGATACAGCTGGCACTCACGGCTGACACTGAGACGGCGAGTACTTTGGTGGCTAACACGACTGAAACTGAATTCTGGCACTGAGACGGCGGACACTGTCACTGCTGGCTGATACTGCTGGCACTCACTACTTACTGGCTGACACTGACTACTTACATTGAGGCGGCAGACACTGTAACTGACGACTGACACTGAGATGGCTGTACTTTGACTGGTGGCTAATACGACTGAAACTGAATTCTGGCACTGAGATGGCGAACACTGTCACTGGTGGCTGACACAGCTGGCACTGAGACAGCGGACACTGTCACTGCTGGCGGATACAGCTGGCACTCACTGCTGACACTGAGACGGTGAGTACTTTGGTGGCTAATACGACTGAAACTGAATGCTGGCTCTGAGACAGCAGGCACGTTGATTGGTGGCTGACACTGACTACTTACATTGAGGCGGCGGACACTATTACTGGTGGCTGACACTGACTGCTAATATTGAGACGGCGGACACTGTCACTGGTCACTGACACTGAGACGGCGAGTACTTTGACTGGTGGCTGACATGACTCAAACTGAATTCTGGCACTGAGACGGCGGACACTGTCACTGCTGGCGGATACAGCTGGCACTCACTGCTGACACTGAGACAGCGAGTACTTTGGTGGCTAACATGACTGAAACTGAATGCTGGCACTGAGACGGCAGACACTGTCACTGCTGGCTGATACTGCTGGCACTCACTACTAACTGGCTGACACTGACTACTTACATTGAGGCAGCAGATACTATTACTGGTGGCTGACAAAGCTGGCACTGAGATGGCAGGCACGGTTATTGGTGACTGACACTGACTGCTTACATTGAGACGGCGGACACTGTCACTGGTCACTGACACTGAGACGGCGGGTACTTTGACTGGTGGCTGACATGACTCAAACTGAATTCTGGCACTGAGACGACGGATACTGTCACTGGTGGCTGACACGGGCTGCTGGCACTGAGATGGCAGGCACGGTTATTGTTGACTGACACTGACTGCTTACATTGAGACGGCGGACACTGTCACTGGTCACTGACACTGAGACGGCGGGTACTTTGACTGGTGGCTGACACAACTCAAACTGAATTCTGGCACTGAGATGACGGATACTGTCACTGGTGGCTGACACGGACTGCTGGCACTGAGATGGCAGGCACGTTTATTGGTGACTGACACTGACTGCTTACATTGAGACAGCGGACACTGTCACTGGTGACTGACACTGAGACGGCGGGTACTTTCACTGGTGGCTGACACGACTCAAACTGAATTCTGGCACTGAGACGACGGATACTGTCACTGGTGGCTGACACGGACTGCTGGCACTGAGATGGCAGGCACGGTTATTGGTGACTGACACTGACTGCTTACATTGAGACGGCGGACACTGTCACTGGTCACTGACACTGAGACGGCGGGTACTTTGACTGGTGGCTGACACGACTCAAACTGAATTCTGGCACTGAGAGGACGGATACTGTCACTGGTGGCTGACACGGACTGCTGGCACTGTACACGTGACTGCTTGCACTCAGACAGTGGACATTATCACTGGTGGCTGACACTAAGACGACACTTTTACTGCTGACCTGAGATGGTGGACACTGACTGGTGGCTGACACAAACTGCTGGCACTTTCACTGGTGACTGACACATGTGGCACTGACTGCTGGAAGAGTGACTGGTGACTGGCACAGCTGGAGTTTTAAGCACATGTAGGCTCTGCTCTCCTCTCATAAAATGGCGGCACAGGGCTCCAACTACGCAGCCTGAAAATTCGGCACACACGCACGGACGGCATGTATGCCTTATGGCAGCCCTCTCCCCTTACTGTGGATGCGGCCGCTTGCCTCCTGCACTTCCACTGTGCAGCGGCCGCATCCCATATTAATGCTGTGCCCTGTCCCATCCTTCCCTGTCCTATTAGTGTGAGGAAGCAGACAGGACACAGCCGCTTACCTCCTGCTGCTGCGTCCTATCTGCTTCTTGTCCCGGTCAGTGTGTGCCGAATTCTCCTGTGCGCCGTGCATGCGCACAGGAGAATTCGGCACACACGCACGGACGGCGTGTATGCCTTTTATTAGTATACATATATATATTTATATAAGTATATTTAAAGTCCCCCATATTTAACATGGGGTATATTCTTGCATTATTTATATATAATTTTTTATATATAATTTATACCACATTTTCTTATTAATTGTTCATATGCATCAGCTTTTCATCTGATTTTACAATATACAATCTATGGGTCATGAGTAGTGTTGAGCGAACAGTTCGAGAATCGTTCGGGTCAGTACCAAATTTTGGGGTGTCCGTGACACGGACCCGAACCCGGACATTTTCAAAAAAGTTCGGGTTCGGGTCCGGTGTTAGTCTATTACTTCCCGCTTTCTGAAGGGCTGCACAGCAGCCAATCAGCTAGCGTTTTACTTCTTGCCCTAAGAGCCCATCACAGCCATGCCTACTAATGGCATGGCTGTGATTGGCCAAGTGCAGCATGTGACCCAGCCTCTATTTAAGCTGGAGTCACGTAGTGCCGCACGTCACACTGCTCTGATTAGTGTAGGGAGAGGACGCAGCTTCTGTGAGGGCGAGATAGGCAGGGATAAAGAAGTGAATGATCTACCTTTCTACACCTGTGCATCAGAACAACTCAGCTGAGCTGTTCACTGAAAGTCACTATTTTGTTGAGACTGGCCAGAGCGATTTTTACTGGCACATGTAACTGGGCTGACCGGCGGTGGCTATTTTGGGACTTGTGGTGCGCCAGCACAAGCTGCCACAGAGTCTAATCCAAAGCTCCAAAGAAGTGAAAAATCTACACCTGTGAATCAGAACAACAGCGATTCAGCTGCTCAGTCAAAGTCAATTTTTTTTCTGGCTGGGCAGACCGTTTTCTGGCACATGTTACTGGGCTAATAGGCGCGGCCATTTTGGGACTTGTGGTGCTACAGCAAAAGCTGCCACAACATCCATTAATCTCATGTAATAGTCGATTTTTTCATAGATATACTACATCAGGGGTTTGGCTGTGCTTGTGTCACCCCTACTAACTGCAAAAATATTTAATATATCAGTGGTGAAACTGAAAGTAAACCACTTGGATAGCAAATCCCATGAATGTGCTGTTCCAGCTAGGCTAGCCAGTGCCACTACAGCCAAGTCCAATACTGTCAGCCAGAAATATTTTTTTTTTTTTATGTGCCAGAAATATAAATTAAAAAAAGCTTTCACCGTAATAATAAAATTATTCTGGTGTTAGACTAGAAGAAGCACTCCTGTTGTAATTAATACTGTAAAAAGGCTTAGGCAATATTTCTCACAGCGTGGGAAATTTATCTAGCAAAACTAGCATTTTAAAAATTCCGGTGTTCTGAAATACCAGCAGTCCTCTTGTAATTAATACCGCAAAAAGGCATTATATCGTCCAGTGTTGTAATTTTGGTGAAAAAAAGGCCAATTTAATCAATCTGGTGTTAGTTACACCAGAAACAGTAGGCCTCACGTTTTTACTCGTGTAAAAAGGAATTAATACCGGAAAAAGGCATTACATTGTCCAGTGTTGTAATTTTGGTGAAAAAAGGCCAATTTAATCAATCTGGTGTTAGTTACACCAGAAACAGTAGGCAGCACGTTTTTACTCCTGTAAAAGGAATTAATACCGAAAAAGGCATTACATTGTCCAGTGTTGTAATTTTGGTGAAAAAAGGCCAATTTAATCAATCTGGTGTTAGTTACACCAGAAACAGTAGGCCTCACGTTTTTACTCCTGTAAAAGGAATTAATACAGGAAAAAGGCATTACATTGTCCAGTGTTGTAATTTTGGTGAAAAAAAGGCCAATTTAATCAATCTGGTGTTAGTTACACCAGAAACAGTAGGCCTCACGTTTTTACTCCTGTAAAAGGAATTATATCTCCCGTGTGGGAATCTATGTACCAAAACTAGCATTTTAAAAATTCTGGTGTCCAATTTGCAGCAGTTTTCTTGTAATTAATACCGGAAAAAGGAATTATATCTTCCAGTGTGGGAATTTATGTACACAAACTAGCATTTTAAAAATTCTGGTGTCCAATTAGCAGCAGTCTTCTTGTAATTAATACCTGAAAAAGGCATTACATTGTCCAGTGTTGTAATTTTGGTGAAAAAAGGCCAATTTAATCAATCTGGTGTTAGTTACACCAGAAACAGTAGGCAGCACGTTTTACTCCTGTAAAAGGAATTAATACCGGAAAAAGGCATTACATTGTCCAGTGTTGTAATTTTGGTGAAAAAAGGCCAATTTAATCAATCTGGTGTTAGTTAGACCAGAAACAGTAGGCCGCACGTTTTACTCCTGTAAAAGGAATTATATCTCCCCGTGTGGGAATCTATGTACCAAAACTAGCATTTTAAAAATTCTGATGTCCAATTTGCAGCAGTTTTCTTGTAATTAATAACCGGAAAAAGGAATTATATCTTCCAGTGTGGGAATTTATGTACACAAACTAGCATTTTAAAAATTCTGGTGTCCAATTAGCAGCAGTCTTCTTGTAATTAATACCTGAAAAAGGCATTACATTGTCCAGTGTTGTAATTTTGGTGAAAAAAAGGCCAATTTAATCAATCTGGTGTAAGGTACACCAGAAACAGTAGGCCTCACGTTTTTACTCCTGTAAAAAGAAATGAATACCTGAAAAAGGCATTACATTGTCCAGTGTTGTAATTTTGGTGAAAAAAAGGCCAATTTAATCAATCTGGTGTTAGTTAGACCAGAAACAGTAGGCCGCATGTTTTTACTCCTGTAAAAGGGAATTATATCTCCCCGTGTGGGAATCTATGTACCAAAACTAGCATTTTAAAAATTCTGGTGTCCAATTTGCAGCAGTTTTCTTGTAATTAATACCGGAAAAAGGAATTATATCTTCCAGTGTGGGAATTTTTGGACTAAAAAATAATATATTTTATTGTGGTGCGAGTTGAATCGCAACAATGAGGAAACATTCTATTAAGGGACGAGGACGCGGTCGTGGTGGTGTCCGTGGAGCCTCTGTTGCTGGCAGAGGACGTGGCCGTTCGGCCTCAGGCGCACAAAGTAGTGAACCAACTCCCTCAAGTAGCCGGCAGAATTTACAGCGATATTTGGTGGGGCCCAATGCCGTTATGAGGATGGTAAGGCCTGAGCAGGTACAGGCATTAGTCGATTGGGTGGCCGACAGTGCTTCCAGCACGTTCACCACATTGTCTTCCGCCCAGTCTTCTGCGGAAAGCGCACAGGTGGCACCTGAAAACCAAGCCCATCAGTTTGTCACATCACCCCCATGCATATCAGGGAAACTGGCTGAGCCTCAAGTTATGCAGCAGTCTCTTATTCTGTTTGAAGACTCTGCTCCCACGGTTTTCCAGGGCGTCCACCTAGCCCTTCCCCAGCGGTGGAAGACATTCCATGCACTGACGCACAACCACTTATGTATCCAGATGATGAGGACATGGGAATACCACCACAGCAGAGTGACCGAGTCTCTGATGATGACGAAACACTGGTGCCCACTGCCGCGTCTTATTGCAGTGTGCAGACTGAACAGGAGGAGGTCAGGGAGGAAGACTGGGTGGAAGACGATGCAGAGGACGATGAGGTCTTAGACCCCACATGGATTGAAGGTCGTGCCGCTGACTTAAATAGTTCAGAGGAAGAGGCAGTGGTGAGACCGAGACAACAGCGAAGCCAAAGAGGGAGCAGGGGGCAAAAGCAGAACAGCCGCCGTCCAGAGAGTTCGCCTGCTATTGGCCAGCGCCAACAGGGACCCATCACCCCAAAGGCATCTTCAAGGAGTTCCCTGGCATGGCACTTCTTCAAACAATGTGCTGACGACAAGACCAGAGTGGTTTGCACGCTGTGCCATCAGACCCTGAGGCGAGGCATTAACGTTCTTAACCTGAGCACCATCTGCATGATCAGGCATCTACATGCAAAGCATGAACTGCAGTGGAGTACACACCTTAAAAACAAGGAACCCGCTCAGGCTCCCCCTGCTCCCTCTACCGCTGCTGCCTCGGCTTCCGCCTCGAGAGGAATGTTGCCACCTGCCGAGCAGCAAACAGAGGATGTGCCACCGACACCACCACCACCACCGCCACCGTCACCTAGCGTCTCCACTATTTCACACAGCAGCGTTCAGCTCTCCATCTCTCAAACCTTTGAGAGGAAGCGCAAATTCCCACCTAGTCAACCTCGAGCCCTTGGCCTGAATGCCAGCATTTCTAAACTACTGGCCTTTGAAATGCTGTCATTCCGGCTGGTGGACACAGACAGCTTCAAACAGCTTAGAAAAATGTAAGTAGTTTGGCGGCTCACTAAATATATCAATATATGAAAAAGGTGCTCACCCCTGGCGATACCCAAGCCCAGAGGAGAAAAACAGTAAATGTAGAGTGGGGGGCACTCAAATTATATGGGACAGCTGGATCTTATTGCCAACGTATAAATTTATTATACACAAAATCAAAATCATACAATTCATGCGAATACTCATAGAATAATATAATATAATAAAAATAAAAATCATACAATGCAATTCATGTAGATCCTCATATGATAGTATAATATGAACTATTAAAATGCATAGTTAGTATTAACTGGATAAATGTTAAAACATGATCCACTCTATAGTAGCTGTTCAGAGTGTTCCTTATCCCAGGACTTCCACACTGGTTGGTAGTGGTGCTATTGCGTCCTTTACAAAGGTGGATAACAGGCAATATAAGTCGGCACTTAGATTATACTTTACCGCTCCTGTATTTGTTTGGTGCAGTCTTGATCAGACCAAGCGCGGCGTCCCGCGCTGGATTGTAATGAAGGTTAGCGTGTCACGTGATCAGCTGTATTCACGTGACTATGACGTTACAGGAGTGGGTGTGCCCAATGCCTTTGCTTCGCAGGTCCTGTAACTGAAGGAGCTGTAACTGGAGAATCACTCGGCAAGACGGCCAATGCCTGAAATTAAACTCTCAGGTCTCCTTTGCTGCAGCTAGAACTGTAGACACAAGCCGCGGACTTGTAGTGTTTCTCTGTATCTTTATTAGTGATGAGCGGCAGGGGCAATATTCGAATTCGCGATATTTCGCGAATATTTGGGCGAATATTCGCCATATATTCGAAAATTCGCAAATTCGTAATCTCCAGCCATTATTTTCTTGTTTGCGAAAATTCGCATAAAAATTCGCATAAATTAGCATAAAAATTCGCATAAATTAACATAAAAATTCGCATAAACTGGCATTTAAGATACCTTTTAAATACCAGCTTATGCGAATTTTATGCTAATTTATGCGAATTTTTACGTAATTTATGCAATTTTATGCGAATTTTCGCAAACAAGAAAATTATGCCATTATTTTCTAGCATGCGAAAATTTGCATATAAAAATTCGCATAAAGCGAATATTCGCGATTGCGAATATATTTTGCGATATTCTAAATATTCGCGAATTCTCGAAGTGCTGATATTCGCGATTAAAATTCGCAATTCGAAAATTCGTGATCAACACTAATCTTTATGGCTCCTCCAAACTGCCGGTCACTCCATACGCGTTTCGGGGTATACGCCCCTTCCTCAGTGGTAGAGAGCTTCAAACAGCTGATGGCCATGGCTGTCCCCCAGTATGTGGTTCCCAGCCGCCACTACTTCTCCAAGACAGCCGTGCCTTCCCTGCACATGCAAGTGTCCGATAAAATCAAGTGTTCACTGCGCAACGCCATTTGTGGCAAGGTCCACCTAACCACAGATACGTGGAGCAGTAAGCACGGCCAGGGACGCTATATCTCCCTAACTGCACACTGGGTAAATGTAGTGGCGGCTGGGCCCCAGGCGGAGAGTTCCTTGGCGCACGTCCTTCCGCCGCCAAGAATCACAGGGCATCATTCTTTGCCTCCTGTAGCCTCCTCCTCCTACTCGGCTTCCTTCTCCTCCTCTGCTTCCACCAGCTCATCCAGTCAGCCACACACCTTCACCACCAACTTCAGCACAGCCCGGGGTAAACGTCAGCAGGCCATTCTGAAACTCATATGTTTGGGGGACAGGCCCCACACCGCGCAGGAGTTGTGGAGGGGTATTGAACAACAGACCGACCAGTGGTTGCTGCCGGTGGGCCTCAAGCCCGGCCTGGTGGTGTGCGATAATGGGCGAAATCTCGTGGCAGCTCTGGGACTAGCCGGTTTGACGCACATCCCTTGCCTGGCGCATGTGCTGAATTTGGTGATGCAAAAGTTCATTCACAACTACCCAGATATGTCAGAGCTGCTGCATAAAGTGCGGGCCGTCTGTGCGCGCTTCCGGCGTTCACATCCTGCCGCTGCTCGCCTGTCAGCGCTACAGCGGAACTTCGGCCTTCCCGCTCACTGCCTAATATGCGACTTGCCCACCCGGTGGAACTCCACCTTGCACATGCTGGAGAGACTGTGCGAGCAGCAGCAGGCCATAGTGGAGTTTCAGCTGCAGCACACACGGGTAAGTCGCACTGCGGAACAGCACCACTTCACCACCAATGATTGGGCCTCCATGCGAGACCTGTGTGCCCTGTTGCGCTGTTTCGAGTACGCCACCAACATGGCCAGTGGCGATGCCACTGTTATCAGCGTGACAATACCAATTCTATGTCTCCTAGAGAAAACGCTTAGGGCGATGATGGAAGAGGAGGTGGCCAGGGCCAGGAGGAGGAGGAGGAGGATGACGGGTTGTTTTTAGCACTTTCAGGCCAGTCTGTTAGAAGTGGCTCAGAGGGAGGTTTTTTGCAACAGCAGAGGGCAGGTACAAATGTGGCCAGCCAGGGACCACTACTGGAGGACGAGGAGGATGAGGAGGAGGTGGAGGAGGATGAGGATGAAGCAGGTTCACAGCGGGGTGGCACCCAGCACAGCGCAGGCACATCCCTGGTGCGTGGCTGGGGGGATACAGAGGATGATGACGATACGCCTCCCACAGAGGACAGCTTGTCCTTACCTCTGGGGAGCCTGGCACACATGAGCGATTACATGCTGCAGTGCCTGCGCAACGACAGCAGAGTTGCCCACATTTTAACGTGTGCTGACTACTGGGTGGCCACCCTGCTGGATCCAGGGTACAAAGACAATGTGCCCACTTTACTTCCTGCACTAGAGTGTGATAGTAAGATGCGCGAGTACAAGCGCACGCTGGTAGACGCGCTCCTGAGAGCATTCCCAACTGTCACAGGGGAACAGGTGGAAGGCCAAGGCCAAGGCAGAGGAGGAGCTAGAGGTCGCCCACGCAGCAGTGTAACGGCCAGCTCCTCTGAGGGCAGGGTTAGTATGGCAGAAATGTGGAAAAGTTTTGTCTCCACGCCACAGCTAACTGCCCCACCACCTGATACGGAACGTGTTAGCAGGAGGCAACATTTCACTAACTTGGTTGAACAGTACGTCTTCACACAACTCCACGTACTGACGGATGGTTCGGCCCCATTCAACTTCTGGGTTTCCAAATTGTCCACGTGGCCAGAATTAGCATGTTATGCCTTGGAGGTGCTGTCCTGCCCGGCGGCCAGAGTTTTATCTGAACGTGTATTCAGCACGGCAGGGGGCGTCATTACTGACAAACGCAGCCGCCTGACCGCAGCCAACGTGGACAAGCTGACGTTTATAAAAATTAACCAGGCATGGATCCCACAAGACCTGACCCTCCCTTGTGCAGAGTAGTCTTTAATAACTGCCTTAAACCATGTTGTCTTGTACTCCTGGCCACTTCTTCATTGAAAAATCAATTTTTGAAATTAACTAGGATCTTGGGGTGCAACCCAGAGTTGAATGAACCTTCCCTCTGTCTGGGTGCCGGGGCCAAAGTACATGAAAGTGTCCTTCTCCTGTGCTGGGTGATATGAATGTTATACTTGTGCTGTCTGACATGTCTCCTTTGTGTGGGTGCAGGGGGCCAAAGTCACTGAAAGCGGCCTTCTCCTGTGGTGGGTGATCGAAATGCCCGATTCTCTGCTGTGGGACCTCTCTCCTCTTTCTGGGTGCAGGGGTCAAAGAAACAAAAAGTGGCCTACTCCTGTGGTGGTTGATGTAAAACTGATGCTTGTGCTATCTGACCTGTCTCCTCTGTGTCGGTGCTAAGGCCTAAGTCACTGAAAGCGGCCTTCTCCTGTGCTGGCTGATATAAATGCCGGAATCTCTGCTGTGGGACCTCTCTCCTCTGTGTGGCTGCAGGGGTCAAAGTCTCTAAAAGTGCCCTTCTTCTGTGGTGGTTGATGTAAAACTGATGCTTGTGCTATCTGACCTGTCTCCTCTGTGTCGGTGCTAAGGCCTAAGTCACTGAAAGCGGCCTTCTCCTGTGCTGGTTGATATAAATGCTTGAATCTCTGCTGTGGGACCTCTCTCCTCTGTGTGGCTGCAGGGGTCAAAGTCTCTAAAAGTGCCCTTCTCCTGTGGTGGTTGATGTAAAACTGATGCTTGTGCTATCTGACCTGTCTCCTCTGTGTCGGTGCTAAGGCCTAAGTCAGTGAAAGCGGCCTTCTCCTGTGTTAGCTGATATAAATGCCTGAATCTCTGCTGTGGGACCTCTCTCCTCCGTCTGGGTGCAGGAGTCAAAGTCTCTCAAAGTGGCCTTCTCTTGTGCTGGGTGATGTAAAACTGATGCTTGTGCCATCTGACATGGTTGCCGGGGTCCCATTAAATTATGGCCTACTCCTGTGGTGGGTGATCTAAATGCCTGACTCTCTGCTGTGAAACCTCTCTCCTCCGTCTGGGTGCAGGGGTCAAAGTCTCTCAAAGTCGCCTTCTCTTGTGCTGGGTGATGTAAAACTGATGCTTGTACCATCTGACATGGTTGCCGGGGTCCCATTAAATGGTGGCCTACTCCTGTGGTGGGTGATCTAAATGCCTGATTCTCTGCTGTGAAAACCTCTCTCCTCCGTCTGGGTGCAGGGGTCAAAGTCTCTCAAAGTCGCCTTCTCTTGTGCTGGGTGATGTAAAACTGATGCTTGTACCATCTGACATGGTTGCCAGGGTCCCATTAAATGGTGGCCTACTCCTGTGGTGGGTGATCTAAATGCCTGATTCTCTGCTGTGAAACCTCTCTCCTCCGTCTGGGTGCAGGGGTCAAAGTCTCTCAAAGTGGCCTTCTCTTGTGCTGGGTGATGTAAAACTGATGCTTGTACCATCTGACATGGGTGCAGGGGTAAAATTAACTAAATGGTGGCATACTCCTGTGGTGGGTGATATGAGGCCTTAATATGTGCTGTGAAAACCTCTCTCCTCCGTCTGGGTGCAGGGGTCAAAGTCTCTCAAAGTGGCCTTCTCTTGTGCTGGGTGATGTAAAACTGATGCTTGTACCATCTGACATGGGTGCAGGGGTCAAATTAACTAAATGGTGGCCTACTCCTGTGGTGGGTGATATGAGGCCTTAATATGTGCTGTGAAAACATCTCTCCTCCGTCTGGGTGCAGGGGTCAAAGTCTCTAAAAGTGGCCTTCTCTTGTGCTGGGTGATGTAAAACTGATGCTTGTGGCATCTGACATGGTTGCCGGGGTCCCATTAAATGATGGCCTACTCCTGTGGTGGGTGATCTAAATGCCTGATTCTCTGCTGTGAAAACCTCTCTCCTCCGTCTGGGTGCAGGGGTCAAAGTCTCTCAAAGTCGCCTTCTCCTGTGCTGGGTGATGTAAAACTGATGCTTGTGCCATCTGACATGGTTGCCGGGGTCCCATTAAATGATGGCCTACTCCTGTGGTGGGTGATCTAAATGCCTGATTCTCTGCTGTGAAACCACTCTCCTCCGTCTGGGTGCAGGGGTCAAAGTCTCTCAAAGTCGCCTTCTCCTGTGCTGGGTGATGTAAAACTGATGCTTGTGCCATCTGACATGGTTGCCGGGGTCCCATTAAATGATGGCCTACTCCTGTGGTGGGTGATCTAAATGCCTGATTCTCTGCTGTGAAACCTCTCTCCTCCGTCTGGGTGCAGGGGTCAAAGTCTCTCAAAGTCGCCTTCTCCTGTGCTGGGTGATGTAAAACTGATGCTTGTGCCATCTGACATGGTTGCCGGGGTCCCATTAAATGATGGCCTACTCTTGTGGTGGGTGATCTAAATGCCTGATTCTCTGCTGTGAAAACCTCTCTCCTCAGTCTGGGTGCAGGGGTCAAAGTCTCTCAAAGTCGCCTTCTCCTGTGCTATGTGATATAGATGTTATACTTGTGCCATCTGACATGGTTGCCGGGGTCCCATTAAATGATGGCCTACTCCTGTGGTGTGTGATCTAAATGCCCGATTCTCTGCTGTGAAACCTCTCTCCTCCGTCTGGGTGCAGGGGTCAAAGTCTCTCAAAGTGGCCTTCTCCTGTGCTGGGTCATATAAATGTTATACTTGTGCCATCTGACATGGTTGCCGGGGTCCCATTAAATGATGGCCTACTCCTGTGGTGGGTGATCTAAATGCCTGATTCTCTGCTGTGAAAACCTCTCTCCTCCGTCTGGGTCCAGGGTTCAAAGTCTCTAAAAGTGGCCTTCTCTTGTGCTGGGTGATGTAAAACTGATGCTTGTACCATCTGACATGGGTGCAGGGGTCAAATTAACTAAATGGTGGCCTACTCCTGTGGTGGGTGATATGATGCCTGAATATGTGCTGTGGGGCCTCTCTCCTCTTTCTGGGTGCAGTGGTCAAAGTAACTAAAAGTGGCCTTCTCCTGTGCTGGATGGTATAAATGTAATGCTTGTGCTATCTGACATGTCTCCTCTGTCTGGGTGCTAAGGCCTAAGTCACTGAAAGTGGCCTTCTCCTGTGGTGGTTGATATGATGCCAGATTCTCTGCTGTGGGACCTCTCTCCTTTGTCTGGATGCTGGGGTCGAAATAATAGTAAGCGACCTTCTCCATTGGTGGGTGATTTGAAGCCTGATTCTGTTCTATGGGACCTAACTCCAATTAATATTGGTTAATTTTTATTTATTTTATGTTAAGTCATCATTTCCCTATCTACATTTGTTTGCAGGGGATTTACCTACATTTTGCTGCCTTTTGCAGCCCTCTAGCCCTTTCCGGGAGTCTTTTACAGCCTTTTTAGTGCCCAAAAGTTCGGGTCCCCATTGACTTCTATGGGGTTCGGGTTCGGGATGAAGTTCGGGTTGAGTTCGGATCACGAACCCGGACATTTTTCCGGAAGTTCGGCCGAACCTCTCGAACCCGAACATCCAGGTGTTCGCTCATCTCTAGTCATGAGACTTTTCTTTCCTTTTTTTAATGTGCCCCTTTTATCTGTAACTACCATTCTTCTTATTATTTTTATTCTCATTTTTTATGTAGTAGTAATCTGTCTTCTTGTTTTTGATTAAAATAATCCATTGCCCTGTGGACTTGGAGCGATCGTTCCCCTTGATGAAAGCCACCTAAAGCACCTTTCCACAGCATTCCAGACGGCCCTGGGGAGGCGGTGTGATATCTGACTCCTCTGAGTGCCGAGCCTCTCTTCATGCCGGCCTGAAAGCGTCACATCGCATAGCAACAGTTTGCATCATAGGTCACATGATCGAAACAGCGATCATGTGACCCAGGGTGAAATAGTTCCTCCTCCCTAGCGATGGGCTGAATCATGAAGCGATTTTTGTGTATGTTAACTAACAAAATACATTTATGTGGATAGCCTGCAAACCCAATGGGGCAGTGATTATATATATATGTCTTAATTTATTTGTTTGAACATTTGTTTCTATGCCTACAGTTTGAGAAGACTTTGGGGTAACGCCCACCTCCCCTCTGACCTTACTTGCATGTGACCATTAGTGTGTGTATATATACTCAGTATGTTTGTCCATTTGTTATGCAATATTTTTCTACTGATGAAGGGGATTTATTCCCCGAAACGCGTAGTATGTTTGCAATAAATATTTCTGAAGATTCATCATCCGCAACTGGTTGGTTCTTGCGCCTAGGGATGTTCCTTTTTTCCACTTTATACTAATCCTTTGTGGGGGCCTTGGCACCCTCCTCTGAGGACATCTGCATCCGTGGCTGCATACCTACCTTGTACATTGGGGATTGAATATATCTCTGACACTTCTTCAGTAGTCTTGTGCCTATATTTGCACAACCCTATAAGGTGAGCCTCCTAAATTGGAGTTTATTTCAAATTCTCAAACATTTTTACCCTATGGTGTGCCCCGTTTTTCTGTCTATACAGTAAACAACCTTCTTTTTCACGTTGCTGTCTTAGAGTGAGCTGTTCAAAAGGGCATGCCCCCGATCCAGTTAATCCTCCCCACCTCCCACTCAGCCAACTGGGATTGAAAAAAACTAGGTTAAAAATCAACTTCTAGGTGTGCTAAGACACAATCCCCAATCCGGTTAGGCCATGCCCCCTCACCCGACAGGGCTTAAAAAATGAAGGTAAAAATCAACTTTTGTCAGCTGCAGAGGTGGAGGGATGGTGACTTTCTCCATGCAGCTCACACACTCAGACAGCACAGTGCGGTTAGGCCACCCCTATCCCATTCAGCCAACAGAAAAAATAAAATTAAAAATAAACTTCTAGTTCCCGCCACACCCCCGATATGGTTTAGCCACTGCCCCCCAAGCAGACGATGATTGACAAAATGAAGTTAAAAATCAACTTCAGTCAGCTGCAGAGGTGGAAGGGATGGTGACACTTACACTCAGAGAGGACAGTGTTGCTGTCTTAGGGTGAGCTGTTAAAAAGGTGACGCCGCTATCAGGTTAGGCCATGCCTCCTCCCACTCCTCAGCCGAGAGGGATTGAAAAAATTAAGTTAAATATCAACTTCTAGGTCCCACTAAGCCACAACCCTGACCTGGTTAGTCCACACCCTCTCCCCCTTCTCAGCCGACAGAAGCTAAAAATTAACTTTTGTCAGGTGCAGGGGTGACTGTCTGAGAGTAAGCTGTTCAAAAGGACATCCCTGTGCCAGACGGAGGACAGCCCTGCGCCAGACGGAGTATAGGGAGTCATAAAACTGGACAGTCCGGCCTAAAACTGAAACTCTGGCCACCCTAAGGGCAGGCTGCTGTGGAGGTCACAGTTAAGGGAATGATCCGCTATGGAGGTCAGTGTAAAGGGGCAGATTGCTGTAAAGGCCACTGTTAAGGGGGCGGGCCCCTGTGCAGGTCACTGTCAATGGGGTGGTGTGCTGTGAAACTAACTGTAAAAGGGGAAGGTCGCTGTAAAAGTCAAAGTTAAAGGGGTGGGCTGCTGTGCAGGTCCCATTTTATGGGATGGGGCACTGTGTGGGGGGTGCTGTGGAGGTCACTGTTAAGGGGTGGGGTGCTGTAGATGTCACTGTTATAGTGGATACTGTCGATATATTTTAACAACACAAAGAAACATTAAATGAAATAGATTAAATATACCAGGGCGAAGCTGGGTTCCTCAGCTAGTATAAGATAAATGTCGATTTGATTGTTTTTCTAATTTATTTACATTATCTTAATTCAAACTTTTTAGGTATATGCATTTATTTGCATATATAAAAGTTAAACTCTTAGGTTAAGCAACTTTTTTGAAGAATATTTCATTTATAGTCCTAAAACTGAATGTACTTTTAACCACAAAAATATAACATTTTATTTTCCTTTTTGTGAATTGATGTACTTCTCGTTGATAGGTCAGATATTTCCATTTTGGACAGTTTGGTCCTTCTGCTAATACAAATGTAGAGAATTTGTCTTCAAAGGCATCAACATCCTCCTGCTGCTAATAGTTGATGTTGGAAGAGCTACAGAAAGATTAACTAAACAATTATCTTAATATGGCCATTATAAGCCTGCCAAATTGGAAATACACTTATAATTTTTTGCTCTCAAATCTGTTTTCAAGATTGTCAATCTGTGCTAAAGAGATGATATTTGAACATGCACATTTATATTAAGTATATATTTAATTCAGAATAAATATAACGTGCTTTTAGATAGTTAGATGTTGAACCACATACGGTATCATGGAGGAACAAATATGTCCAACCTTCTTAATATATTGTATATTGAGATTTGACTGTTCATTATGGATGTTAGCTACATAAGAAGTAGTTATATTTGAATGAAGCTGTTTTAACGTGAATTCAAAAGATTTGAGAATAAATAAGCTTACGCAGACTAAGTGAATATATATTGTGGTAAGGTGCAGGGTGCCGTCGTGGATGGCAGGTATGTGTCACCGAGGTTCATAGCCTCGGTGAGGTAAGAGCCCGTTTTTGTTGATGTCAGCAGCAGCTAGTGCTACTGACAGAGATTAAATAGCATGGCTGCAAAGCCGATCCGGGCCGGCTCTTACCGGGAGCAGCTAAAGTGTAGGGTGGGTGGCTGCTCCCCACGACCCAGTCCTGGTTTTGGGCTGGGTTTAAAAGCTCAGCCAGCTCAGCAGCTGGAGGAAGTGATTATCCTGGAGCTGCTAACAGGGCTGGGAGTTCTCTGTCCTGGAGGAAAGAGCTCAGCAAGGAGGTGTTTTGTTCCTGGCTACCTGAAGCTGGATTCTCCTGCGGCTGGGCCGACAGCGTGGTGCGAACCTGCACCTACACCTCCCAGGTGACTGAACCTGTGTTGGCCTGTTTTTGTTTTGCCACGTTATTTCCGTTGTGTGTGAACTGTCACCAAGAGACTGTTTTCATTTATGGTGTGCAAGTGTGAATAAAACACTGTTTGTTGCACAATCTGGACTCCTTGTTTTGCCTCTAAACTGCACCCGTACCGCTGTCTACCGGAGCGACTCCCACATTTGGTGTCGGATGCGGGCATGCGCAGTGAGGCTGGCGTGAGCGCCGAACTTTGTTTTTGTGCTGAGCAAAAGTGAATGTCCTATATTAGGCCGGCAAAGTTGCAGCCTGTGATCTCTGGCAACATGGAGGCTGCTGTGAAGGCTCTCGTGGAAGCTAACGTGCAGCAGCGGGAGACCAACCAGTTACTGCTACAACATGTGATGGCATTACAGGCGGCCGGAGCGTCCCACCACGTCCATGATGCCCGGAAGCGGTCCGTGCGGCGATCCCAAAGATGACCCCGCAGAGCGGCGTGGAGACATACCTAGCGGTCTTTGAGAAGGTCGCCGTGAGGAAAAGTTACCCGTGACCAGTGGGCCGAAGTGGTTGCTCCATTCCTGGCATCCGGACCCCAGCAAGTTTTTTGATTTGGCAGGCGACCAGGCTGCTGACTATTCCACGGTGAAGGGGAGATCCTGGCCAGACTGGGGGTAAGCGTGTTGGTCCGGGCTCAGCGTGTCCACCAGTGGGACTTTAACGTGGCTGAACCCGCCAGGCCGCAGTACTATGAGTTGCTGCACAGGTTGCAAAAATGGCTGCAGCCTGAGGTTCTGAGTCCGACTGCTATGCTGGACCGGCTGCTGGCTGACATGTTTTGGAGGGCCTTGCCTTACCCCCTTCAACACTGGATCGGCCAGGTATCCCCACCAATGCCCTTGAGATGGTCGACCTGGTGGAGCGATATGAGGCCACCAGAAACCTGCAGGGGTTCTTTTGGGAGGGGCCAGTCAAACCCGGAAATCTCCACCCCAGTCCGGCGGCCGGCCAAACCCGCCCGGGATGTACCTCTTGCAGATCCGTCCCCAGTGGTCTGCTGGCAGTGTCGGGAGCCTGGACACATAAGGGCCAACTGTCCACAGTGGGGGAACCCATGGAGACTAATTATGGGTACCGGGCTTCCATGTATGCCCGGAGACTGTGTGCGACCGGCATCCCGAGACAATAGACAGTCGTCATCTGTGCCAGGTGCAAGTCGGGGATAACCTGGCAGTGGCGCTGTTGGACTCAGGGAGCCTGGTAACCCTGGTAAGTGCTGCCCTGGTACAGCCCACCCAGTATACGGGCCGGAAAGTTGGGGTGGTGTGCATTCACGGAGACTTAAAGGACTATCCCACTGCTGTAATGTCTCTGTCCACGGCGGCGGCACCTGGACTTGTGAAGTGGCGATCTCCGCAAACTACCGTATGAACTAATAGTGGGAGAGACTTCCCTGGTTTTCCGTCACTATGGCCTGAGGTGAAAGTGACTAATAGCCCTGAGACAGGGGTAACCCTAGCAGAGTGGCCTGGTTCCTGTGGGAGGCCAGAGCCCTGGGAGCCCGAGTCCGAAGGGCCTGCGGTAGGGGTGACCACCACTTCTGTGATAGAGGGAGACACCCCCACTGAGTGTAATGGTGGGAGACATGGAGGACTTGCCACCAGGTCCTGAGTTGGCAGACCTCCACGTCTCCGGAGATAATTTTGGGACCGCCCAACACCGGGACCAAACCCTAACCAGGGCCTGGGAGAATGTGCTGGAAATTGATGGTAAACCCCAGAAACCAGGGGCTGAATTAATGTTCCCACGATTTATTGTTCTGCAGGATATGTTGTATCGGGTGAACCAAATCCGAGGTGAACCTGTTGAACAGTTGGTGGTGCCCACAGCGTATCGCAAGCTTGTCATGGAGCTTGCCCACCAACATGTTCTTGGGGACACCTGGGGTGGCAGAAAACCCAGGACCGCATACTGCAGCGGTTTTATTGGCCCGGTGTGTTCAAGGAGGTAGAAGATTGTTGTAAGTCCTGTCCAACCTGTCAGATAACTAGCCCCCAGCCACATTTCCGTAGTCCTCTGGTACCTCTGCCAATTATTGAAGTACCGTTTGAGCGAGTCGCTATGGATTTAATTGGGCCTGTACCAAAGTCTGCCAGGGCCACCAACACATTCTGGTAGTTCTCGACTATGCCACTCGGTATCCGGAGGCGGTGCCTCTGCGACATACCTCAGCTAGGCTCATTGCCAAAGAGTTAATGGAGATGTTTTCCCGTGTGGGCCTGCCTAAAGAGGTTCTGACAGACCAAGGGACCCCTTTTATGTCCAAAGTAATGAGGAACTGTGTAAATTGTTGCGTATAAAGCAGATTACGGACGTCCGTTTACCATCCGCAAACAGACGGTCTTGTGGAGAGGTTTAACCAAACTCTAAAAAATATGTTAAAGAGGGTGGTGTCTAGAGATGGGAAGGACTGGGATCTGCTTCTGCCCTATCTCATGTTCGCAGTGCGAGAGGTGCCCCAGGCCTCTACTGGGTTCTCGCCCTTCGAACTGCTTTATGGCAGACACCCTCGGGGCCTGTTGGATATCGCCAAGGAAGCATGGGAACAACAGCCTGTCCCCCACAAAAGTGTCATTGAGTATGTCGCCCAGATGCAGGAACGGATGGAAAGGGTGTTGCCCTTGGTCGAGGAGCATATGGAGGCAGCGCAACAAGCCCAGAGTAGGGTGTACAATCGTCAGGCTCGAGTGCGGGGCTTCAATCCGGGAGATCGGGTTTTGGTTCTGGTACCCACCCTTGACAGCAAATTCCTAGCTAGGTGGCAGGGCCCCTATGAGGTGATCGAGAAAGTAGGGAAGTAAATTACAAAGTACACCAGCCAGGGCGGCGCAAGCCGGAGCAGGTGTACCACGTGAATTTACTTAAGCCGTGGAAAGATAGGGACGCGACCGGCGACCACAGCCCCGGCCAGGGTCTACAGGTGAAAAGGGTCCAGCCCCACAGTTCGAGGCCTGTGAAGCCGTAACCACGGTAAAAATTGCAGACAGCCTGTCTTCCAAACAAGTTCAGGAAGTCAGGGAGTTCCTCAGTCGGAACACGGATGTGTTCTCGGACCTCCCTGGCCGCACGTCTCTCATCCGACATGACATCGTCACTGAGCCTCAGGCCAAGGTCGGTTAAAACCATACCGGGTACCCGAGGCGCGGCGGCGGGCCATCGCGGAGGAAGTGCAGTTAATGTTGAAGCTCGATGTCATTGAGGAGTCGAAAAGTGAGTGGGCCAGTCCCATAGTCCTAATACCCAAGCCGGATGGGGCGTTGCGGTTCTGCAACGACTTTCATAAGTTAAATGAAGTATCCAAGTTTGTCGCGTATCCCATGCCCGAGTAGGCGAGCTTGTTGAAAGTTTAGGACAAGCCCGTTATTTTTCTGTGCTGGACCTCACTAAAGGGTACTGGCAGGTACCCTTAGCGAGTCGGCTAAGGAAAAACCGCATTTGTTACCCACGCAGGGCCTGTATCACTACAAGGTGTTACCCTTTGGCCTGCATGGCGCCCCGCCACTTTCCAAAGGCTAATGGACATAGTGCTGCGACCACATCGTCGGTACGCCTCGGCCTACTTAGATGATGTAGTCATCCACAGCACCGACTGGGAAAGCCATTTACCCAAGGTGCAGGCGGTAGTGGATGCCCTGAGGAAAGCCGGACTGACCGCTAACCCAAAGAAGTGCTCCATAGGGTTAGAGGAGACAAAATATCTGGGATATGTAATTGGGCGGAGAGTTATCAAACCTCAGGTAACTAAGGTAGAGGCCATTCGTAACTGGCCCCGACCGGTCACCACCAGGCAGGTAAAGTCGTTCCTGGGGATTGTAGGTTACTACATGAGGTTTGTGCCCCACTTTGCCACAATAGCAGCGCCATTGACAGACCTGTTGAAGGGGCGAAAGTCTGGGAGGGTTAGCTGGAGTGAGAAGGCGGAGGAGGCTTTCTCCGCGTTGAAGTCGGCCCTGTGTGGGTCCCCGGTTTTGGTGACACCCGACTTCAACAAGGAGTTTGTCGTACAGACCGACGCCTCGGAGGTAGGCCTCGGTGCGGTACTGTCTCAGGAGGTCAACGGGGAAGAACATCCCGTTGTCTTCCTGAGCCGTAAGCTCAGTCCCGCCGAGTCCAGATAAAGTATAGTGGAGAGGGAGTGCCTGGCTATCAAGTGGGCACTCGAATCTCTCCGCTACTACCTGTTAGGGAGGAGGTTCCGTCTGGTGACCGACCATTCCCCCCTCAAATGGATGAGTCAGGCCAAGGAGAGGAATGCTCGGGTCACCAGGTGGTTCCTATCCCTTCAAAATTTCAAGTTCTCCGTGGAACATAGGGCAGGTCGCTTGCAGGGAAATGCAGATGCCCTTTCCCGCGTCCACTGCCTCACATGTGTCCACCCCTCAGGGTTGAACAAAGGGGGTGTGTGGTAAGGTGCAGGGTGCCGTCGTGGATGGCAGGTATGTGTCACCGAGGTTCATAGCCTCGGTGAGGTAAGAGCCCGTTTTTGTTGATGTCAGCAGCAGCTAGTGCTACTGACAGAGATTAAATAGCATGGCTGCAAAGCCGATCCGGGCCGGCTCTTACCGGGAGCAGCTAAAGTGTAGGGTGGGTGGCTGCTCCCCACGACCCAGTCCTGGTTTTGGGCTGGGTTTAAAAGCTCAGCCAGCTCAGCAGCTGGAGGAAGTGATTATCCTGGAGCTGCTAACAGGGCTGGGAGTTCTCTGTCCTGGAGGAAAGAGCTCAGCAAGGAGGTGTTTTGTTCCTGGCTACCTGAAGCTGGATTCTCCTGCGGCTGGGCCGACAGCGTGGTGCGAACCTGCACCTACACCTCCCAGGTGACTGAACCTGTGTTGGCCTGTTTTTGTTTTGCCACGTTATTTCCGTTGTGTGTGAACTGTCACCAAGAGACTGTTTTCATTTATGGTGTGCAAGTGTGAATAAAACACTGTTTGTTGCACAATCTGGACTCCTTGTTTTGCCTCTAAACTGCACCCGTACCGCTGTCTACCGGAGCGACTCCCCACAATATATTTTTAAAAATGTGATAAAAAATATAAAACAGACTAATCACATACAGAGTAGTAAAAGTAAATAACACTCAATTGCATGTAACACAATATGGGGGACTCCTGTTGCCATGTTGTAGCATATAGACGACATTCCATAGTCATACAAGAGATAGGGATAGTGTTTCAGCCGCAACATCCAACCTGAATGATCTTCCTCAATGCAGTATATACCCTTCTGTCCCTCCAACAGTGTGCAGCTTGCATGTCTCTGAAATAATCACTAAGGAATGTGACCTTTTCAGCAAAAAGGGTGGTTGGGTGGTTTGTGTATGTTATCTAATTATCCTTAACTCACTACATTACAAGGAATATCATTACATAGAATATGGTAGTTAATATTAAAAGGGACAGAATTAAAAGGGACAGAACCAATCAGTTGTTAAGTAACCAAAATACCCTTACCCTTAGTTTGTGATAATTTACAGGCTATGATTAGTGTTGATCGAGCACCCAAGTGCTCGGGTGCTCGGGCCAAACACATCGGGATGCTTGGGTGCTCTACAGAGCCCCCGAGTATAATAAAAGTCAATGGGAGAACCCGAGCATTAAACCAGGCACCCCCTGCTCTGAAGAAGAGAGGGTGCCTGGTTCATAGGAAAAGGTCAGAAATTGATGGAAACACCACTGAAATGGTTCGGGAACAGCATGGAGAGGATGCCTGGATGCATCATGGACTCCCAGGTAGAGATGTCGCAAACATAACATTTTCCGTTCGCGAACGAGCGAACCACGCAAACCGCCATAGACTTCAATAGGCAGGGGAATTTTAAAACCCACAGGGACTCTTTCTGGCCACAATAGTGATGGGAAAGTTGTTTCAAGGTGACTAACACCTGGACTGTGGCATGCCGGAGGGGGGTCCATGGAAAATTACGTAGTTGACGCAGAGTCGGGTTTTAATCCATAAAGGGCATAAATCACCTAACATTCCTAAATTGTTTGGAATAACGTGCTTTAAAACATCCAGTGTGTGTATACGATCAGGTATGATGTTGTATCGATCTGGTAGTGTAAGGGTTACACCCGCTTCACAGTAACAGACCAAACTCCCCATTTAACACACTGCAAACAACCCCAAATAGTCCATTTGCACAACCGCAAACTCCCCATTTACACAAGGTTGGATACCAAGCTAGCCATGTCCCGTTCCTTGTCCTCACTGACGTATTCGAAGGTCTCTTCCTCCACCCAGCCATGTACAACACCAAGGGTCCCCGAAAGGTGACAACAAGCCCCCTGGGTCGCCAGCTGTGGTTGGTCTTTCACCTCCTCAAAGCCACCTTCCTCCTCTGACTCCCCTTCTTCAGACTCCTCTCTCTGCATTGCCGCAGGTCCAGCAATCGACGACGACAAGGCTGCTTCTGGTGGTGATGGTGACCACAACTCTTCCTCTTCATGCTCATCTACGGCCTGATCCAGCACTCTTCGCAGGTCACGCTCCAGAAAAAACGCATATGGGATGAGGTCGATGATGTTGCCTTGGGTTTGACTGACTAGGTTTGTCACCTCCGCAAAAGGACGCATGAGTCTACAGCCATTGTGCATGAGCGTTCAGTAACGCGGCCAAAAAATACCGGCAATGTGCAATCCGCAATTTGAGGACTTCACATAGCCAGCACTATAATAAAAAATGGCTTTTCTTGTCTGCAATTGCGGACAAGAATATGACCTTTTTATTTTTTTCAGGAACGGAATTGCGGATCCTGAAAAAACGGATGCAGATCCCGAAAATACGATGAGGATCCCGAAAATGCAGATCTGCATCCGTTCCAGCCCCATTGAAAGTAAATGGGTCCGCAAATTGCGGAATAGATGCGGACCCAAATTACTGACGTGTGAATGGACCCTAAGATGGATGCTGTCCTTGCTTTTTGATAGGAGGTGGGAGGTTCTGGGAGGGAGGGTATGCTGATTGGAATGTGTCTGCTTACTCTGAGGTACAGGGTCAAAGTTTGTTCAATGATGACATATAGTGGGCGAACATGCGATGTTTGCCGGGAACTGTTTGCCGGCGAACAGTTCGGGACATCTCTACTCCCAGGTCACTGCTGGGAACGATGTTGTCCGAGTAGTATAGCACTTTTTCAGACTGACAATAATATGCACAAAACCAAAGATAAAATTGATCTTAGAGGTAAAATTGTTAGGTAACATTCTTTCCTGCATATTTACTTGCCAAAAATTACAAGGAACGAGCACTCCAAAACTTTGCCCTCCTTTTGTTACACATAAAGGAGGGCATCAATCATACTATTATGATTGATAGCCTGCTGGTGACCCTCAAAAACATTTGGAGCAAGCAAGGGCTTGCTGATCTCACCATCTAAAACATTAGGAGTGAAGGCCTGCTGCTGAGCTGACCCTCTAAAAGGTTGTGGATGAGGGCCTGCAGGTGAGCTGACCCTGTAAAACATTATATGCGAGGGCCTGCAGATGAGATGACCCTGTAAAATATTGTAGGTGAGGGCCTGCTTGTGAGCTGACCCTCTAAAAGGTTGTAGGTGAGGGCTTGCAGGTGAACTGACCCTGTAAAAGATTGTAGGCGAGGGCCTGCTGGTGAGCTGACCCTGTAAAAGATTGTAGGTGAGGGCCTGCTAGTGAGCTGACCCTCTAAAAGGTGGAGGTGAGGGCCTGCAGGTTGAGCTGACCCTCTAAAAGGTTGTAGGTGGGGGACTGCAGGTGAGATGACCCTGTGAAAGATTGTAGGTGAGGACCTCCTGGTAAACTGACCCTCTAAGAGGTTGTAGGTGACGGCCTGTAGTTGAGCTGACACTGTGAAACATTATATGTGAGGGCCTGCAGGTGAGCTAACCCTGTAAAAGATTGTAGGTGAGGGTCTGCTGGTGAGCTGACCCTGTAAAACATTATATCCGAAGGCATGCACGTGAGCTGACCATGTAAAACATTATATGCGAGGGCCTGCAGGTGAGCTGACCCTGTAAAACATTATATGCGAGAGCCTGCTGGTGAGCTGACCCTGTAAAACATTATATGCAAGGGCCTGCAGGTGAGCTGACCCTGTATAACATTATGTGCGAGGGCCTGCAGGTGAGCTGACCCTGTAAAAGATTGTAGGTGATGGCCTGCTGGTGAACTGGCCCTTTAAAAAATTATATGCGAGGGCCTGCAGGTAAGCTGACCCTGTAAAAGATTATATGCGAGGGCATATATGTGAGGGCATTATATGCTACGAATAAGCATGTTGATATGATGGAAGAGGAGGGGGATGAGAAAAGGAAGATTCAAACATATACCCTTTTTTGTGGCTGAAGGGGTGCATGGGAATACAGTGTATTCAGTACATTATAAACAACACAATTAAAGTGCCTTTATGTTCATCAGCTTTCCTCTGGTGAAGTCAAAAAGTCAGGGGCAAGAGTCAACCTGTCAGCATTTTCAGTTTGCAGGCAGATACGCTTATCTCTTATAATGCCACCAGCAGCACTAAATACCTGCTCAGACAAAACGCTGGCGGCAGGGCAGGCCAGCACCTCCAAGGGGTAGAGCGCCAGTTTGTGCCATGTGTCCAGCTTGGACACCCAGTAGTTGTAAGGAACTGAGAGATCATTGATGACGCTGACACGGTCTGTACTCCTTCATCATCTTCCAAAAATGTTCCCTTCTTGTGACAATAGGCCGCGCATCAGGTTCGAACTGCTGTGTGCCCCCCTTGTCTCCCCTCCTAGTTTTTGGAGCAATTTTCAACAAGGACCTTCTGGGATTGCAACGTTTAGCTTTTCCTGTCCACCAGAGGAATGAGAGATGAGAAGTTCCCTTTGTAGCGGGGGTCGAGATGGGTGAACAACTAGTAATCCGTGTTGTCTAAAATGCATATAACGTGCGGGTCGCGGGAAAGGCTGCCTAACATGAAGTCAGCCATGTGTGCCAGATTTCTAACAGGCAAGTGTTCGCTGTTGTCATCAGGAGTATGACTCTCAATCTCCTAATCCTCTTCCTCCTCTTCTATCCACCCATGCTGAACAAATGGAATTAAACTTCCATGGATTCTACCCTCTGTAGTGGAGGCAACCGTCTCCTACTCCTCCTCCTCTTCATTGTCTAATTCGCGCTGAGAAGACAAACTGAGGGTCTTGCTATCACCCTGTGTAATGTCTTCCCCCATTTCCACCTCTTCCACATGCAAAGCGTTGTCCTTAATTGTGAGCAGCGAGCGTTTGAGTCGACACAGAAGTGGGATGGTTACGCTGATAATAGCGTTATCGCCGCTTACCATTTCTGATAATTCCTCAAAGTTTATTAAAACCTCACAGAGCTGACTGGAAAGGTGACGACCATGTTGCAGCTGGTATTCCACTACTGTCCTCTGTTGCTCACAAAGCCTGGCCAACATGTGGAACGTCGAGTTCCAGAGCGTGCTCACATCGCACAACAGCCGGTGAGCTGACAATTTCAAACGCTGCTGCAGCTTTGACAGACCAGCTGACACTGTCGATGACTTACGGAAATGTGCACACACGCGGCGCATCTTCACCAGTAGCTCAGGCAAATTAGGGTAGGTTTTGAGAAACCGCTGAACCACTAAGTTTAAGACGTGGGCTAGGCATGGAATGTTTGTGAGCTTGCTGAGCTCCAAAGCCACCACCAAGTTAGGGCCATTATCAGACACAAACATGCCTGGTTGTAGGTTGAGTGGCGATAGCCACAGCTCAGTCTGGTCTGTTATACCCTGCCACAGCTCTGCGGCTGTGTGCTGTTTGTCTCCTAAGCAAATTAGTTTCAGCACGGCCTGTTGCCGCTACCCCACTGCAGTGCTATACTGCTTCCAGCTACTAACTGATGGCTGACTGGTGCTGCAAGATGACAATTCAGAGATGGAAGTAGAGGAGGGGGTGGGGGAGGAGGAGGGGGTGGGGGGGGAGAAGGGGGGGGTTGCAGCCACTAATGTAGATGGTGGCGGAAATCCTGAAGGATGTAGGGCCCCTTTGCATCAGTAGCATCTGTGCCATCCCAGGATACGACTCTTTCCCGGCCTCCACAGCGTTCACCCAGTGTGCCGCCAGGGAAATGTAGCATCCCTGGCCGCATGCACTTGCCCATGTGTCCATGGTTAAGTGGACCTTCCCAGTAACTGCATTGGTCGGGGCACATGTGATGTTACGAGACACATGTTGGTGTAAGGTGGGCACGGCACACTTTGAAAAATAGTGGCGGCTGGGGACTGCGTAACGCAGGGCGGCCGCCAACATCAGGCTGTGGAAGGCCTCAGTGTCCACAAGCCTAAATGGCAACATTTCCAGGGCCAGTAATTAGGAAAGCTGCGAATTCAGTGCTATGGCCTGTGGATGGGTGGCTGGAGTTTGCGCTTACGTTCAAAGGCCTCGAGTAAGGACATTTGGATGCATAAGTGGAGTTGGTCGCTGATTGTGCTTGCGAAGGTTCAGGTGCAGGGCAAGAGGCATCCAGGCTTGCGCCTTCGACAGGGGATTGGCCAGCACATAACATAGGGGAAGAGGAGATAGTTGTGTGACCCGCAGACACAGATTGTGGACCCAGGTGTTTGTCCCACCTATTAGTGTGCTTGGATGCCATGTGGCGGATCATGCTGCTGGTGGTGAGTTTGCTAGTGTTCACACCCGGCTCATTTTAGTACGGCACAGGTTGCAAACTACTATACTTTCCACAAGGGGGTGCTCCGTGAAACAGTTGCGGGCCTGTTTGGTGTGGCCCACCTTCTCCCTTTTGCCACCCCACTGTCTCTTCCAGCATGTTGCGGTGCTGAAAATCCCTCCCCCTCTTTACTTCTGTCCTCGCTCAGCTTTTCACCTTCCCAGGCTGGGTCAGTGACTTCATCGTCAACCTCTCCTCTTCCACTTCTTCACTCTGCTCATCCTCCTGACCTAACCACAACCTCAGTGATTGCCAACTGTGTTTCATTTTCTTCATCAACCTCTTGAGACAGTAATTGCCATTAACTTATTGCCAACTGTGTGCCATCATCATCCACCTCATTAAACAGTTATTGCTGTTACCCACCGGCATATTCTTGTGACTGTGGATCATCAAGAGGTTGGGAATCAGGGCACAAGTTCTGTCCCTCTTCAAGTGTGCTTGGTGAGAGGGCCAAATGAAGGAATGACGATGAAAAGAGGTCCTCGCAATATCCGAGTGTGGGATCACTTGTTTGCCTAGACTCTCCATGGTGGGAGGAAGGAGGATCAGGGTGAGGATTATGTTGACCAGACTCCTGGCTACTGAGACTGGACTGGGTGTAAGTGGGTGGTGCTTAACCGACTGGAAGAAATATCTGCTGCAATACAACCGACCACCTGGTCGCACTGGTCTGACTTCAAGAGTGGTGTTCTGTGCCGCCCTGCAAACTGGGACATGAAGCTAGGTATCAGGGATGATTGTTTTTCTTGTGCTCTGGCAGCAGGCACAGCTTCAAAGTGCCCAGGGCCAAGGCCTCTGTGTGCACCATCAGCATCACGGCTACTTACCCATTCCTTACTGTTCGCCTTCTTCATTTTAAATGTTATATATGCTTGAAAGTTTGTCAAATGTACAGTATCGTAGGATTTGGAAGTATATGTGCAAAAAAAATGTAAAAAGGTATTTGGGACCTGTGGAGAATTTTTTTTATTTTTTTGATCACTATGATGTTAGGCAAAAGTACATCTAGTGTCATGGAGCAGTTTATAAACCTGCTGAGGCAGACCCACCTGCAGTCGGAGAGGGCAATGAATGATGGTTTGATCAGAAGACATGACAAAACGTTTGAGAGATCCCGCGAGTTGGTGGTTGGGGGAAGTTCACTTTGGTTCACATTAGATTCCTTCCAACAATTGTCTTGGGTCATGCCCGAAGTTCTGGACTTTCTGAAGAGGGGGCCAGAGACAGATGCCACTGTGTCTCTGACCTTTCTAATGGACTATGGCTCTGTGCAATGAAAGCTCTTGAAATGTGAGACCCTGGAAGTGAAATTCATACTGGGCAAAGACTTTTCATTGTTTTGGCAGCTATGGAGGAGAGAAAGTGCTTCATATCATGCAGCTGGAAAAAGACTGGATACAAGGCCAAGGCGTTTCCTATGGCAACCACTCTGTTGAAGAGTCTGCATGTGATCTTGGCGCCAGGAGTTCCTAAGAACCAGGATAAGGATAATGGTCTTGGTGGAGATAATACTGGAGCACCCTCATCTCCCAGAAATGCCGAACCTATGACGTCAATGGATAAGAGCGTTCCTGTTATTGCTTTTGTGGCAGTCTGGTCCCGGCGACGTCTTCCCACCGAGTAGACTAGGGATGCTCCAGTGCTGGAGGTGCCGTAAGTGGGGACACATTACTGCTCATTGCCCTTATTAACTCAGATGCCTAAACTGTGGTGAGAATGGCAGCAGTTGCTACCTGCCGTGCCGGTAGGTGTTAAGATACCGGGACTAGAGACTACAAGAAAAGTGTGTGATATTGTCGTAAATGGCAGTCCAGTCCAAGCGTTGTTGGACGCAGGGAGCCAGGTGAACCTGGTAAATGCCAGCTTGGTAGCTGGGAACTATGTGCTGGACATTCATGTAGATAGCAAGGATGAATGTGAGACTGTTGAAGCTGGGACTTATGAACTTGGAGTTGCAAATACGCTCATGCCTGATGTAATGTTGGGCCATAATTTCCGCTTGTTCTGGGAGTTGTGGGGAAATGGAGACAATTCTGCAGCAAGTGACATAACTTCTTCAGAACTTGTGCCTATCTCTTTAAATGAAGGTGTGAAGGAGGTGCAAATTGAACACAATGGTTTAAGTGAAATGACCATTGGAAACAATGTTGCAGATAAGGTGCAAAGTGAACATGTCAAGTTAACTGAAATGCCTAATGAAAATGTGGGGCCATATGATGATGATGATGATGATAAAACCCTCCTTTGCAGGTTGTGATCAGTGAAGAAGTTCCCCATGCTGATAAAGATTTATGTGATGTAGAAGTGCTGATTAATGTTGAGAGCACACAGCTGAGAAAAGTGTGGCAGTGTTAGAGGGTGTACCACACGTATCAGGTGCGGATAAGCAGTCTCCTCAGTATTCTATGGTTAGTGAGCACGGGTGCAGGGTTGAAGAAGATGAGTTACAAGCCACAGAGGATGCCAAGTTGCGCTTAGAAGAACTTACAAGCTATGAGGGAACAATTTGAGAGAGATCAGCAAGGACATGAGGAGCAGAGTGAAAACAAGAAGAAACAACTTGTCAGACAAGTAAAAGCAATGGAAGCAGAGCTTGATGAAAGGAAGCAACGTTCATTGGCTATAGCAACCAGAAAAAAGCTCAACATGGATCTAAAAGACTTAGGGGGACAAATTGACTCTGCAAACAAAAATAGAGAAGAAGCCATTAAATAAATGTGTAAATTGTAGGGGCAAATGAAGGATTGCCAGATAGAGTTGGAAGACACTAGGGCATCCAGGGATGATATTTTAAGTCAGTCTAAAGAAAGTAAAAAGAAACTTAAAAGTCTGGAGGCGGAGCTGATCCATATGCATGAGATGCTTGCTAAGGCAGAGCTGGCCAAAAGGCAAGCCCAACAGGGTTATACTGAACTGGCCAACGACAGACTGAGAAAGGCTACTCTTCAGATTGACCAGATGAATGCTGATCTGAAGGCAAAACATAGTAATTCTCAGAAGAATGAGAATGCCCGTCAGCAATTGGAGTGACAAAACAAGGCGTTAAAAACAATATTGCGGGGGGCGGAGCTAGCGCCTGAGGTAGATGGCGGTGTGAGTGCTTAGCTCCGTCTGCAGCATCACCCATATCGCTAGGATTTACTGCTTATCCCCTCTAAGATGGTGAAGATTGGTGGAGCTAGACCTGGGGACAACCAGCGAACATTGAAATCAAGCATTCCAAGCGGAGAGATGGAAAAATTCATCAGAAAAGCGGCCTCCTCCTATATGGCGCGAGATGGCAAGATGGCGCCGACCTCTCCTCGAGTTCCTAGCAGCAGGCCTTCAGACACAGAGCACCACACTCAGCGAGGTGAGACCGACTCTGACGCTCTTCCCATATCCCGCTCCTTTCTGAAAGAGACTTTAGCCTCCTCCCTTGCCGCAGCACTAGAGCCCATCAGCTCCGACATAGCGGATATTAAGCAAGATATCAAACAAGTGGGCAGGCGAGTAAAAGCCCTGGAGGAGGCCCAGATCCCTATAATTCGACATCAGCGGGTGGTGGGCCGTCATCTCGCTGCAATGCAATCTAATCTGAACTCTTTATAATATGCATAATATGCATTATGCAGTTATATAGTGTAGTGGTTAAAGTTCTGGGCTGTGATGCAGAAGCTGTGAGTTCAAATCCTGTCACAAAATTTTTCAGATATAGAGGCTAAACTAAATTTAAATATATATATACAGTCGTGGCCAAAAGTTTTATACAGTACTAACCTCAGTATCTGAGGAAAGGGATTTAGGGGTCATTATATCAGACGACCTAAAGGTGGGCAGACAATGTCATAGAGCAGCAGGTAATGCCAGCAGAATGCTTGGGTGTATAGGGAGAGGCATTAACAGTAGAAAGAGAGAGGTGCTCGTGCCGCTCTACAGAGCACTAGTGAGACCTCATTTGGAGTATTGTGTGCAGTACTGGAGACCATATCTGCAGAAGGATATTGAAACTTTGGAGAGAGTTCAGAGAAGAGCTACTAAATTAGTACATGGATTGCAGGACAAAACTTACCAGGAAAGGTTAAAGGACCTTAACATGTATAGCTTGGAAGTAAGAAGTAAGAGACAGAGGGGATATGATAGAAACTTTTAAATACATAAAGGGAATCATCACGGTAAAAGAGGAGAGAATATTTAAAAGAAGACAAACTGCTACAAGAGGACATAGTTTTAAATTAGAGGGGCAAAGGTTTAAAAGTAATATCAGGAAGAATTACTTTACTGAGAGAGTAGTGGACGCATGGAATAACCTTCCTGCAGAAGTGGTAGCTGCAAATACAGTGAAGGAGTTTAAGCATGCATGGGATAGGCATAAGGCCATCCTTCATATAAGATAGGGCCTGGGGCTATCCATAGTATTCAGCATATTGGGCAGACTAGATGGGCCAAATGGTTCTTATCTGCCGACACATTCTATGTTTCTATGTTTCTATGTTTCTATGCCCTCGAGGACCAGGAAAACCGTGGCAGGCGTAATAACCTGCCGTTTCGAGGTCTCTCCGAATCCATACCGCCTTGCGACATTTCCTATACTATTGTGCAATTGTGTCTCTCCATATTGGGACCAGATACCGCTCATGAGGTGATTCTTGAACGGGCACACAGAGCTTTAAGACCGAAACCATTACCGTCAGCCCCGCCAAGAGACATTATCTGCAAATTTACTAGTTTCGTAGTGAAGGAAGCAATCCTGACTAAGGCTAGAGAATCGGGAACGGTGAAGTGGGAAGGCCACGATGTCCTCATTTTCCAGGATCTTGCCCAATCCACACTACTGAAAAGGAGAGCGTTGAAGCCGCTTACTGACTGGCTCGGCTCCCACTGCACGCCTTACCGTTGGTCCTATCCATTTGGTCTCTCCTTCCTATACGAGGGGAAAAGCATATCTATTGCATCCTTCACTGACATTCCGTCGGTGTACGGCCATTTGCAGATCAACCCACTGGACATCCAGAACTGGGACCCCGTGCAGTCCTTATCTGACATCCCTGACTTGCCACTTACGGAACCGTGGGAGAGACCACGTACCCCAAAGGCTCAGAAGAATAAGAGACATACAGCGGGTTCACAACCCAGATGGCTCTCAATGGATACCTGAGAACTCCCCATGCTTCCAACATGAGGAAACTTCACCCGCAGCAAGACGCAGGAACTTTTCCAGACAGGGGTTATGTAAGACTTCTTCAACCTTCACTTCGGTGATAGAAATGTTTTTCCAAACTCTCACCCATTATAAGGTTCTGCTCTCTCTCTCTTCGGTTAAGAACGAGAAGTCTGCTGCGGCTGGCCCACCAATAATGCCGCATAATGCTATTTCTTAAACTTTGCGATGTTATTTTCTCATATCTGCCCGCATGCCCTCTTGCTCTCCCTCTTACTTTATACATCCCTCCATCTCTCTTCTACTTCTCCCTGGTCTCATGCTTTGGGAATACTCCCTTACCTGTCTCTCTCCTCTCTTGTGCTTGGCATTGCCTTTTGTCTTGCTCTGCTGGGCATATCCCACCCCAGGATTGTTGGACAAGATGAGATGCTATGCTACCAGATCCCTACTCTGACTCTCTATGCCCTACCTCATTCTCTCCACTCCATATTTGGCCTTGTTCATTCAGCCCTTTTTAATATACACCTCCCTTTCCTCCTTTATCTCTGCTCTCCTCCTCTCCCATCTGGGTACTGATAATAACCCAGGGTGATGCTATGATGTGTTTACTCTTACTCCCCCCCGTACCATTACCAATACCACTAGGTTTACCTTTCCTAGTTGTAAACTCTACCTCCTACTACTTTACAGTGTATTGACCATTGTTTTACATTGTGCTCTACATTTGAGCACTGGTGCTCCAACTGGTGTGCCGGCTTTGCTGGTGCACCATGCGGGGTTTTGTTTTTATTTTTGTTCTTGTTTTTATGTTGATTACCAGTTAGTTGTTTTCCTGTGTCTCAGATTGTGTCTCAATGATCCACATGTCACGGTTGTGTTTATCTACTCTTCTCATGACAGAGTTCCTGTAGGCGGCTTCCCTGGGCCCGGAGATCCGGACCACAAACATAGCTACCAGATATGGCGGAATTAACGATAACCTCATACAATGTAAAGGGCTTTAATGCTCCCTCGAAGAGATGCCAAATCTTTTCTCACCTAAAAAAAAAGAACTGCACTGTCGCTCTGTTACAGGAAACTCATTTTCGTTTCAATCACTATCCAAACTTATCTTATTCCTCTTATCCAGATTGGTATCATTGCGGGTCCGGTTCTTCGGCTTCCAGGGGAGTCAGCATAGGATTCAGGAAGGGTACGACCTTTCAGCTGCTAGCGCAAACTTTAGACCCTGAAGGTCAATATTTGCTTCTTAAAGGTAACATTGCTAATCAGGTATATACATTTATTAACATATACGCACCCAACACCAATCAATATGAATGGTTCACTGCTCTGCTCCCTATTGTTGAAGCTTTCATGGAGGGCATCACCATTATGGGAGGAGACTTCAATTTAGCTTTTGACCCTCGCCTTGATACTACATCCCATAAATCCACACTTTCCCATAAAACCTTGGCCTCCCTTCAGAAAAAAACTCTTGTCTCTAGGTTTAATTGACACCTGGAGAACTCTCAACCCTCTGTCTAAAGCCTATACGTTTTACTCCAATCCCCACCGTTCCTATCATAGGTTAGACTGCATTCTACTCTCCAGAGAACATATCCCCCTCTGCTCAAAATCATATATAGATTCCATTCACCTTTCCGATCATGCCCCTGTTTTCACCACTATCCATGCTCCCCAGATGCCCCCCAGATCTTATAGGTGGAGATTAAATGAACAATTACTCTCATCTGCAGCCGACATTGCCTACATAAGGAAGCAGATTGATGAGTTCTTTCTTTTGAACAATCAACCTGACATCTCGCCACAGGTGCTCTGGGACTCTCACAAAGCAGTAGTGAGAGGTAATTTTATTAGCCTAGGTTCCCAACACAAGAGGAAGAGAAATGCCCAGATGTCCTCTCTTCTATCAGAGATTTATAAAATTGAAACAATGCACAAAAAATCCCTACAAGACGCTCACCTCCTCAAGCTTGACTCTCTACGTGCGGAACTGAAGAACCTCTTGAATACGCGCTCTGCCAAATTCCAAATGTACTCTAAAAATAGATACTTTGCTCATGGTGACAAGGTGTCTAGATTTATGATGAGTAGACTGAAGCACAGAAAATCTCAGAGCTTTATATCAAAGATAGTTAAGCCTGATGGAGGTCATGCTGTTGTCACTTCTGAAATTGCCCACCAATTCCAAGTTTACTACCAATCACTCTACAATCTGGCCCAACAAGACCCTTCTAGCTCTCTTTCTTCCAAAAATGATTTACCTAAGGCCTTTCTTCATCAGGCTACCCTCCCCCCTCTTAATCCTAGCCAAATTGAGGCACTTCAAACTCCATTCTCCTCGGAGGATCTATTGGCAGCTATAAATCACTTACCAAAAGGTAAAGCCCCGGGGCCAGATGGCCTTTCGGCGGCATATTACTCCACCTTTAAACATTTGCTATGTCCTCACCTACTACAGGTTTGTAATAGAACCCTACATGGCTGTCCTCTTTCCTCAGACATGACCAAAGCTACTATCACAATATACACAAAGGAAGGTAAAGACCCCTCTTCCTGTTCTAATTACCGCCCTATATCATTATTAAACTTGGACCTTAAACTTCTCGCTAAACTGCTGGCGAACCAACTAGCCCCCCTACTGCCCCAACTCATTTTTAAGGACCAAACTGGCTTTGTTACTGGTAGGGAGGGTAAGGATAACTCCACAAGGATAGTTAATGCCATCTCATTTGCCACTAAGCACCGCCTACCCCTAGTTCTTCTCAGCACCGACGCCGAGAAAGCATTTGATCGGGTCGATTGGAAGTACTTGAAATCTTCTCTTGAGTGCTTTGGTCTCTCTGAATCATTCCTGAACGCACTTTTCTCTATGTATCATAATGCCTCGGCGTCGGTTCTGGTGAATGATACTTACTCCCCTCTTTTCCTTATCAAAAATGGCACAAGACAGGGGTGCCCCCTTCCCCTTTGATTTTTGTTCTGGCCATGGAACCCTTACTCCAAATAATTAGGCAACAGGATCAAATCAAAGGGTTGGCTCTGGGTGGTCATGAGCATAAGGTAGCAGCCTTTGCTGATGACCTTTTAGTTATGACAACCAACCCATAAACGTCTCTACCCATTCTCACGAACCTTTTTGAGCAGTTTGGTGCTTTTTCCAATTTTAAAATAAACATGAGTAAGTCCTTCGTCTTGGACGTTGGTCTTCCCCCTGCAAGCCACTGCCCTGGCTAGTAATTCCCCTTTTAATTGGAATTCCATCACTTACCTGGGGGTCAAACTCACTCCTGATTTACATAAGTTCTTCCAGTTGAACTACACTCCTTTACTTCAATCTATACGAGACCAATTGTCCTCCCTTAATACTCCGACCCTTTCCTGGTTTGGCCGGAAAAACATGGTAAACTCACTGATAATCCCTAGATTGAATTGTCTGCAACAGGTCCTTCCCATTCCCATTCCTAAAACTTACTTTTCAGCCTTAAACAAAATGATCAGGTCCTTTGTATGGCAAGGCAAACACCCGCGTATAGCCCTTTCCACTTTGTCCAGACCCAGGTCCTATGCTGGGATAGGACTGCCCAATGCACACCTCTACAATAGAGCCATTCATTTGGTAGTCGTAGATTGGTTAAGTGACACTGAACATAAAACTTGGGTTGGTATGGAAATGGCCCAATATCTTCGCCCCTTTAGAAGCCTCATAGTACTGCCACTAGACAAAGGTCATGTCCCGCTCCCTTGCCCCACCACTGTCAGGGCCACTCTCTCTGCTTGGGAATGGTTCATCTCATCTCCTTGGGGTTTCCCCTTGCCCTCCCCATTAATACAGGTAAAAGATGTTATTGCACTTGCACCCAAAGACCTAATTCAGACCCTTCCCACCTCCCTTAGAACGCTAAACACTCCTATTCTCCAACTGTTTGATGAAGAGGGAACCGTTTTAGAAAACCTTATCAAATGTATTGTTGATAATTTTCCTTTTTGATCTTCTCTCAAGTGACAATGATTACTGTTTCACTGATATACGCGAACCTATTGCATCTGCACTTTGCCATATCGGCTTACTTCTCGCTTACCTGTAACTGGAAAATTGTCAATAAAAGTTTTAAAAAAATAATAATAATTGCAAGCACTGCCTTGGAAGCAAAGTTCGCACAACTGGAGGAACAGCTTGATACTGAAACAAAAGAAAGACAGGGTGCAAATAAACAAGTCTGTCGCTCAGAGAAAAAGCTAAAGGATGTGCTAATGCAACTGGAAGATAAATGGCTGAACAGTTGAAATGCCAGGTAGAAGAGGCAGAAAAAGAAACACAGAAGGCTGCAGTAGACACAGACAAAGTGTTTAAAAAGACCCTGGGTGGAACTCCCTCAGGGTTTCCAAAAGAGAACGGTGGTATTTCTACATCTGCTGCTGCAGCATAGAAGAGCAGGGACTGCATGGTATGGGGAACCAACTGTGTATCAGACATCTATTACGGAAGAAGGTAAATGGGAAACCTAAGAAAGAGAGGAGTCCTCTGAAAGAGGCCACGAAGTCCAAGCCAGAACCTGTTAAGAATGGGTCTGGAGATGGTGGTGCTACGGTGCCGGCCGAGAAGATAGAATAAGTTCCTGCTGAACAAGTTGAAAGGGCTGATGTGGATGCGGAGGCCAGGAGACTCATGGCAGTGAGTAACCGGGAGCTGGTCATGAAAGACATCCCTTCCGCCGTCAATGCCTTACAGGAAGTCAGCAGCCTTTTGGGGATAAAATACAGTGAGATGGACAACCAATGTGCAGATGCTGTCTACTACTATGGGGCTTGCACGAATGGAGAACAATGTACTGGGTGACCCTCTGGAAGGTAATGCCAGAAGAGAAAGATAAAGAGGCTGATAAGGACCCCAATATCGGTGAGAAAGAAAAGGAGGAATTAAGAGCGCAGGTATATGATGACATGCCCGAGAAGGATGAGAAGGCTATCAAAGAGAATGGAGACTCTAAAGAGACAAAGGCTGAAGAAGTTAAGGCCGATGAGTTGAAGTGGGAGAAATCCTCAGATACTGCAGAGCCCAAAGAAGAGGCTGAAGGAGAGTCTGCTGAAGTGGAAAAAGCCACTGAAGAAGCAAAGGACTCTGCCACCAAACCTGAGAAAACCACTGCTGAAGAGAAGGAAGAGCTTGGAAATGGAACTGATCGTTCTAGCCATAGAAAATCTGAAAGCAGAGATGCTGAAAAATCTGTTGTTATGGATAAATTAAAGGTAGAGCCTGTCATTGGTATTGGAAGCCAAGATCGAAACGCTGAGAGTAAAGAAAAAGGAAAGATACAATCCGTGGATAAAATAGATCAGAGAGTGCAAGTGTGCATCATTCTCACTCATGAAAGAGTAGAAAGAAAGTATCTGGCCATAAGATGGGAATTGCAGTCCATTACATATTATCTACTGAGTAGAAGGTCAGTGTTTGTGACAAAATGAGCTCTGCTGGCCTGGGTGTGGCAGAATAAAGGAAAAAATGTGGCACTGGCCACATCTTCAAGAGGGCATACTATTATGAGGGGAACTGCCCAGACTGTCTGGGTCTGGAGAAGACGGGGGGGGGGGGGGGTTGTGGTGATGTGTATAGTAAAAGTCCTGGAAGGGTGTATATCTCCGCCAGGTAAGTAACATCCTGGATGATGGCACTGGTTTCAGCAAACACAGTAGCTGGAGCTATTTATGTTTGTTAATACAAGGTCTGGATTTTATTTTGACTGGGAAGGTAGGTTTGTAAG
Source organism: Bufotes viridis (assembly GCA_033119425.1). NCBI lineage: Eukaryota > Metazoa > Chordata > Amphibia > Anura > Bufonidae > Bufotes > Bufotes viridis. Next base: position 135,038,048 of record CM065593.1, on the reverse strand, counting down.
TGGGACTTTCCCAGTCTACCCCATTCCAGGGCATGCTTTTCCCCTAAGCTGAGGGGATCGCAGGTGAGGCCAGCTGTAATCAAGGAGGGATATAACCAACTCTCTGTGTATCAGTCTAGGAAGAGAGGACTTTGAAAAAGAGACCTGCAGAGGCTCTGGGTGGTCTCAGCCAGGAGGGCTGAGGGGCCACGAAGCTGTGTGAAGATGAATCTCTTCCCTGTATGGACTTGGGTTTGATGAGCCGACCTGCTAAGGGTTGGAGCCTAAGACCCTGTGTATAAACTGTGCTTAGAGGTGAGTCAGGGAGAAGAACCTTGTGTTAGTTAGAGCCCAGATGGGCAGGTGTTTATTTCATTCCGTTTATGTTTGTGCTGATGACAAAATAAAGCATCATTCGGACTTTAAATCCGTTGTCTGACAAGTGTCTGTGATTGGGACCCCCTGAGAGAGAGTGATCCCTTACAATACTCTATACACAGCAACACAATTCTTTTACTTATTGGTCTCTATCTTCATGATGTTTCATCCTCCATTTTTATACTTTGTTGTTACTTCATTAATCCTTCATTTTGAGGTGAAATTGCAGCCTGATAGATTGGAGGCTTGGGCTAAGAAGTGGCAGATGAGGTTTAACACTGACAAATGTAAGGTCATGCACATGGGAAGGAACAGTACATGTAACCAGCACATGCTAAATGATAAAACATTGGATAACATTGACATGGAAAAGGACTTAGGAATTTTAGTGGACAGCAAACTAAGCTGTAGAAACCAGTGTCAGGGAGCTGCTTCCAAGGCCAATGAGAAAATGGGTTGCATCAAACAGGGCATAGATGCCCGTGATGAGAACATAATCCTGCCACTTTACAAATCACTAGTCAGACTGCACATGGAGTACTGTGTACAGTTCTGTGCTTCTGTGAACAAGGCAGACATAGCAAAGCTGGAGAGGGTTCAGAGAAGGGCAGCTAATGTAATAACTGGAATGGGTGGACTACAGTACCCAGATTGATTATCAAACTTAGGGTTATTAATTTTAGAAAAAAGCCGACTAAGGGGGTAATCTAATAACTATGTATAAAAATATCAGGGGTCAGTACAGAGATCTCTCCCATCATCTATTTATCCCCAGGACTGTGACTGTGACGATGGGACATCCTCTGCGTCTGGAGGAAAGAAGGTTCGTACACAAACATGGAAGAGGATTCTTTATGTAAGATCAGTGAGACTATGGCTGAGGAGGTGGTGATGGTGAATTCACTAAAAGAGTTCAATAGGGGCCTGGATTTATTTCTGGAGGGTAATAATATTACAGGCTATAGCTACTAGGGATGAGTTGTTGATCCAGGGAGTAGTTTTGATTACCTGATTGTAGTCGGGAAGGAATTTTCTTCTACTAAAGTGAGGAAGATTGGCTTCTACACCACAGGGTTTTTTGTATTTTTGCCTTCCTCTGGATAATCTTGCAGGATAACAGGCTGAACTGGATGGACAGATGTCTTTTTTCAGCCATATAGACTATGTTACTATGATACTACAGATTTTGGGGTGTTCACTTTTTTTATACAGGTGAAACTCGAAAAATTAGAATATCATGCAAAAGTTCATTTATTTCAGTAATGCAACTTAAAATTACAATATTGTGAAAAGGTTCAATATTCTAGGCTCAAAGTGTAAACTCTAGTCAGCTAATTAATCCATATCCCGTGAGCAAAGGGTACCTGAGATTGTGACTTTGGGGTTTTCATAAGCTGTAAGCCATAATTAGAGATGAGCGAATCGAAGCTGACAAAGTTGAATTCATTTAGAATTTCAGAAAAAATTTGATTCGCAATGGATGCAAATGTCTTTGCGCTTCATCGTAACAAATCGTAATTTTTGGCGGCTACAATCATGGCTAAAATGGTGGCTACACGTGTGAGGACATGGGGCAAGGAACTCATAATGACCCGTAATGCCATGAATGCAGCCAATCATCAGCCAACCAGCCCGGTGATGTCCCAGCCCTATAAATCGTACTTTGTTCAGGGACAGACGTGTATGCAGGCGCTAGGGAGAGTGAAAGAAAAACTAATTGTTAAAAAAAGAAAAGAAAAGAAGCGATTTACTAATGCAGGGAAAGAATAGTGAGGGGAATCATTTCACAGGCAGGTGGAGACATGTCCATATGCTAGGGAGAGTCACAGGAAAATCCTCATTGTGAAAAAAAAACGATTTACAAGTGAAGGGAAAGTATAGTGAGAGGAATCGTATCACAGGCAGGAAGAGACGTGTGCAGATGCTAGGGGTAGTCATAGGAAAATCCTCTGAAAAAAAGCGATTTACAAGTCCAGGGAAACATAACTTGAAGATCCAGATAGTCTCATAATACAGCTCTGTCATTCCAGCAATTAGTTATTGGGGTGCAAGTGCTATGTTAAAATGCCTTTAGTGGCTTTTATCTGTGGAAAAAGATAAATATATAGGCCGGTCACCTTTGTTGTTATTTACGCTAAAATTACCAGAATACCATCCGGTTCATATCAGATATTTGTATAGTTTTTGATTTTACACTTGGAATATGAAAGCACTTCTTTTCTTAAAGGGATTTATGTCTCCAGTGTTAAAAAAAATACTGTTCTTCAAGTAGTTTTCCATTTGACAGAACAGAGCCATTTACAATTTCGTGTACATTTTCTTTAACCGCTCCAGGACCCTGGACAAGAATGCTCATCCTAACTGAGCGGTACTTAGCACATTAGGACGAGCATTCTCGTCCTACAGTTAAACTGTCACCATGTCTGCAGACATGCCAGAGGTCTCAGCTAACCGGCCGGAGACCAATCAGAGCGGTTCCTGGCCAGCGATCGCTCTGATTGGCTAGTCTGTAGAGACTACCCAATCAGAGGCTTCTGATGCTGGGTCAAAGGTTCTGATCCCCGCAGTCCGTGACTTTCAGGAGGCGTGCGGTGCGGCGACACTCTGCTAAAAACGGCTGGCATCTGTGATTGTACAAATGCCAGCTGTTTAAACCCTTTCATGCCACGATCCATACGGACCATGGCATGGAAGGGGTTAACATAGAGGGATCTCCCTCCCTCTCCCATTGGGGGGCTTCTGTGCCTTTGCAGCCCCCCAACAGGATGGGATCACAGAGGTAGGGAGCTCCCCTCCCTCCCCATCACCCGCTGCCCTGTTCTGGCAGCAGGTGATGGTTACCATGGCAGCAGGATGCTTTCAGAGGCGTCCTGCTTGCCATGGTAATAGTAACTCTGATCGGATTTCTGCTAAAGGCAGAAGTCTGACCAGACAGTGTAAAGTACAAATTACAGTACAGTACACTATATAGTGTATTGTACTGTATTATACTGACTTCAGACCCACTGGATCTTCAAGAACCAAGTGGGTCTGGGTCAAAAAAAAGTAAACAAAAGTGAAAAAATAAAATAAATAAAATAATTTTTAAAATAAAAAAACACATATCACTGAATAAAAATGAAAAAAATGAAATACACTACACAGATTATGTATCGCCGGGACCGTAAAAACCTACTCTATAAAAATATCACATGACCTAACCCCTCAAGTAAAAACCATTTAAAAAAATGGTGTAAAAAAACTCATTTTTTGTCACCTTACATCACAAAAAGCGTTATACCAAGTGATCAAAAAGGCGTATGCCTCCCAAAATAGTACCGATCAAACCACCATCTCATCCCGCAAAAAATGAGCCCCTACATAGCACAGTCGCCCAAAAAAATTAAAAAATATGGCTCTCAGACTATGGAGATACTAAAACATTATTTTTTTTCTAAAATGCTGTTATTGTGTTAAAGTAAAATAAATAAAAAAAAGTATACATATTAGGTATCAGCGCATCCTTAAAAACCTGCTCTATAAAAATATCACATGATCTAACCCCTCAGGTAAATACCGTAAACATTTTTTAATAAAAACTATGTAAAAAAAATCATTTTTGTCACCTCACATTGCAAAAACTGTAATAGCAAGCGATCAAAAAGTTATATGCCCTCAAAAGAGGTGTCAATCAAACTGACATCTCATCGCGCAAAAAATGATACCCTAGATAGGACAATCGCCCCAAAAAAGAAAAAAATATGTCTCTCAGACTATGGAAACATTAAAACATGATTTTTTTTTGTTTCAAAAATGATATTATTGTGTAAAACTTAAATAAATAAATAAAACATATACATATTGGGTATTGCCGCGTTCTTAACAACCTGCTCTATAAAAATAACACATGACCTAACCCATCAGGTGAACACAGAAAAAACTAATATATAAATACCGTGTCAAAAGTCATTTTTGTCACCTTACATCACAAAAAGTGTAATAGCAAGCAACTAAAATGTCATATGCACCCCAAGATAGTGCCAATCAAACTGTCATCTCATCCCGCAAAAAATGAGCCCCTACATAAGACAGTCGCCAAAAAAAATTAAAATGAAAAATATAGCTTTCAGAATGTGGAGACACTAATTTTTCCAGTAACAAAGCAAGGGTTAACAGCCAAACAAAACTCAACATTTATTACCCTGATTCTGTAGTTTGCAGAAACACCCAATATGTGGTCGTAAACTGCTATATGGCCAAAGGCAGGGCATAGAAGGGAACGTCATATAGTTTTTAGAGGACAGATTTTGCTAGACTGGTTTTTTTGATACTATGTCCCTTTTGAAGCCCCCCTGATGCACCCCTACAGTAGAAACTGCAAAAAAGTTACCCCATTTTGGAAACGGGATAAGGTGGCAGTTTTGTTTGTACTATTTTAGGGAAAATATGATTTTGGTTGCTCTATATTACACTCTTTTTGAGGCTAGGTAACAAAAAAAAGAAATTATGAAATTTCATCTTCATTTGCCAATAACTCTTGTGGAAAACCTAAAGGGTTAACAAAGTTTGTAAAATCTGTTTTGAATACCTTGAGGGTGTAGTTTCTTAGATGGAGTCACTTTTATGGAGTTTCTACTCTAGGGGTGGATCGGGCGGGCTTCAAACAGGACATGGTGTCAAAAAACCAGTCCAGCAAAATCTGCCTTCAAAAAACCATATGGCGTTCCCTTCATTCTGTGCCCTGCCATTTGGCCATACAGCAGTTTACGACCACATATGGGGTGTTGCTGCAAACTACAGAATCAGGGCAATAAATATTGAGTTTTGTTTGGCTGTTAACCCTTGCTTTGTTACTGGAAAAAATTTATTAAATGGAAAATTTTCCCCAAAATCTAAATTCAGAAATTTTATCTCCATTTGCCATTAACACTTGTGGAAAACCTAAAGGGTTAACGGCGTTTGAATGCATTAAGGAGTGTAGTTTCTAGAATGTGGTCAGTTTTGGGTGTTTTCTATTATGTAAGCCCCACAAAGTGACTTCAGACCTGAACTGGTCCCTAAAAAGTGGGTTTTTGAAAATTTCTGAAAAATTTCAAGATTTGCATCTAAACTTCTAAGCCTTATAACGTCTCCAAAAAATTAAATGGCATTCCCAAAATGATCGATACATGAAGTAGACATATGGGGAATGTAAATCAATGACTTTTTTTGGTGGTATTACTATGTATTATAGAAGTAGAGAAATTGAAACTTCAAAAATTGCAAATTAACCAATTTGCCTGATTTTATAGTGGTGTAGAGCACTGTGCCTTGCAGTAACTTGAATAGGGAGTCTGCTTTGGTAGTGAAATAATACTATGAGTCCATACGACATGCAGATGACTCTTTGAATCACTGCATACTTCACTTATTTTGGTGGTCACGGGGCCAAAACTGACCAAATAACTCAAGTATAAACTCAGCCTTACAGGTAGATGTTAGCCTCAAGAATAAGTGCACTCCGTTTACACCCTTGTCAGCTGATTCCACATATATGTCTACAGAACCTGTTCAATTAAACGCTTATACAAGTAGAGCCCCTCGACAGAGTGTAGAGGATGTCAGCAGTAAGTTTGTGTTGACGTCACTGATAAATTTTCCCCATTCTCTGATCCGTCAGAACAATTACCCAGAAAAAACAGATACTGTCTGTCGAGCATATGCCTTCACTCGGTTAGCATTTGCTCAATAATTCATCAGTATTGCTAAAGGCAAAAAAAAAAACTAGTGGAACTAAAGCAGAGATGACACATAAATGGAATATTTCTATGTCTTCTGTGTTTTTTACCCGCTCCTGCTTTTGGCTACCAAATCATAAGCCAATTCTGATGGGACCATACAGGCCTTAAGGCTGCTACACAGACAGGATCTGTTGTGCGTCTCGTATTTCCTTCCTTCTGACAGATCAGAAAAAGTATCGTCATCGTCCTCCGTTTCCCCCAGCCACGCCCCAGTGATGGGCCCGAACTGCGTTGGGTGCCACCCCTCTGTGAACATGCTTCATCCTCATCCTCTTCCACCTCCTCTTCCTCGTCCTACTCGTCCTCCAGTAGTAGGCTCTGGCTGGCCACATTTGTACCTGGCCTCTGCTTTTGCAAAAAACCTCCTTCTGAGCCACTTCTAAGAAACTGGCCTGAAAGTGCTAAAAAAAAACCTCTTCCTCCTCCTCCTCCTCCTCCTCGTGGGCCACCTCCTCTTCCATCATCGCCCTAACTGTTTTCATAAGGAGACATAGAAGTGGTATTGTAACGCTGATAATGGCGTCATTGCCACTGGCCATTTTGGTGGAGTACTCGAAACAACGCAACAGGGCACACAGATCTCGCATGGAGGCCCAGTCATTGGTGGTGAAGTGGTGCTGTTCCGCAGTACCACTGACCCGTGCGTGCTGCAGCTGAAACTCCACTGGGCCTGCTGCTGCTTGCACAGTCTCTCCAGCATGAGCAAGGTGGAGTTCCACCTGGTGGGCAGATAAGGCGGTGAGCGGGAAGGCCGAAGTTCCACTGTAGCGCAGACAGGCGAGCAGCAGCAGGATGTAAACACCGGAAGCACGCACAGATGGCCCGCACTTTATTCAGCAACTCTGACATGTCGGGGTAGTTGTGAATGAACTTCTGCATCACCAAATTCAGCACTTGCGCCAGGCAAGGGATGTGCGTCAAACCGGCTTGTCCAAGAGCTGCGACGAGATTTCGCCCATTATCGCAAACCACCAGGCCGGGCTTGAGGCCCACCGGCAGCAACCACTCGTCGGTCTGTTGTTCAATACCCCACCACAACTCCTGCGCGGTGTGGGGCCTGTCCCCCAAACATATGAGTTTCAGAACGGCCTGCTGACGTCTACCCCGGGCTGTGCTGAAGTTGGCAGTGAAGGTGTGTGGCTGACTGGATGAGCAGGTGGAAGAAGAGGAGGAGGAAGCCGAGTAGGAGGAGGAGGCTACAGGAGGCAAAAAATGATGCCCTGCGATCCTTGGCAGCAGAAGGACGTGTGCCAAAGAACTCTCCGCCTGGGGCCCAGCCACCACTACATTTACCCAGTGTGCAGTTAGGGAGATATGGCATCCCTGGCCGTACTTACTGGTCCACGTATCTGTGGTTAGGATACTTGGTTGTGCAGGGAAGGCACGGCTGTCTTGGAGAAGTAGTGGCGGCTGGGAACAACATACTATGGGACAGCCATTGCCATCAGCTGTTTGAAGCTGTCTGTGTCCACCAGCCTGAATGACAGCATTTTAAAGGCCATTAGTTTAGAAATGCTGGCATTGAGGCGCAGGGCTCGAGGGTGGGTAGGTGGGAATTTACGCTTTCTCTCCAAGGTTTGTGAGATGGAGAGCGGAAGGGTTCCGTGTGACATGGTGGAGATGCTTGGTGACGGAGGTGGTGGTGTTGGTGGCACATCCTCTGTTTGGTGGGCGGCAGGTGCCAACCTTCCTCCCGAGGCAGCAGCAGAAGAGTGAGCAGGGGGAGCCTGAGTGAGTTCCTTGTTTTTAAGGTGTTTACTCCACTGCAGTTCATGTTTTGCATGTAGATGCCTGGTCATGCAGGTTGTGGTAAGGTTCAGAACGTTAATGCCTCGCTTCAGGCTCTGAAGGCACAGCGTGCAAACCACTCGGGTCTTGTCGTCAGCACATTGTTTAAAGAAGTGCCATGCCAGGGAACTCCTTGAAGCTGCCTTTGGGGTGCTTGGTCCCTGGTGGCGGTGGCCAGTAGCAGGCGAACTCTCTTGGCAGCGGCTGTTCTGCTTTTGCCCCCTGCTCCCTCTTTTGCTATGCTGTTGGCTCGGTCTCACCACTGCCTCTTCCTCTGAACTATGAAAGTCAGTAGCACGACCTTCATTCCATGTGGGGTCTAGGACCTCATTGTCCCCTGCATCGTCTTCCACACAGTCTTCCTCCCTGACATCCTGTTCGGTCTGCACACTGCAAAAACACGCAGCAGTTGGCACCTGTGTTTCATCATCATCAGAGACGTGCGAACTCTGATGAGGTGGTATTCCCATGTCCTCATCATCAGGAAACATAAGTGGTTGTTCATCAGTGCATTCTATGTCTTCCACCACTGGGTAAGGGCTAAGTGGATTCCCTTGGGAAACACAGCCAGCAGAGTCTTCAAACAGCATAAGAGACTGCTGCATAACTTGAGGCTCAGACAGTTTCCCTGATATGCATGGGGGTGATGTGACAGACTGATGGGCTTGGTTTTCAGGCGCCATCTGTGTGCTTTCTGCAGAAGACTGGGTGGGAGAAAATGTTGTGAATGTGCTGGATCCACTGTCGGCCACCCAATTGACTAGCGCCTGTACTTGCTCAGGCCTTACCATCCTTAGAACGGCATTGGGACCCACCAAATATCGCTGTAAATTATGGCGGGTATTGGAACCTAAGGTAGTTGGTTCACTAAGGCGTGTGGCTGTGGCAGAACGGCCACATTATCTCCCAGCACCAGAGGGTCCACTAACAACACCACGACCATGTCCGCGTCACTTACTAGATGTTTACCTCATTGTTACCATTCACCACAATAAGAAAAAAATTATTTGGCCCAATGTATTGAATTCAAATTCAGGCCTTTTTTTACAGGCACCTAACACTATCTGGCTATCTATTTATGTACCGTATTACACTAATCCAGGCACAGCAGTAACCACAGATTCAGGGGAATATCAATTGTAGGCCTAGTATTTAGGCCCTGGATGAAAGGTATCCTTTTACGGACAGATTTAAATTGGAGATGCACAGTAGCGTGTGAAAAAATATATAGTATTATGCTTTCAGCACTTGTATTTTAACACTTTGTGTAATATACCCTTTAACTGAAAGAAATATACTTAGAGATGCAAAACATTGTGTGCAAACGTACAGGAATATGATGTATTTTAACACTTATGGTAATATACCCTTTAACGGAAAGAAATACACTTGGAGATGCACGCTGAGTGTAATATACCCTTCAACGGAAAGATTTACACTTGGCCTGCAACAGATGGAACACAAGATTTTGGGTATTGCTATTTTGGCAATTGAATTTCACCCCAGAAAATAATATATCCTTTGCCTGACACTATTAAACTTGTCCAGTCACAGCTGGAACACCAGAATTACAGTATTTCTATTTTTGCAACTGAATTACACCGCAGAAAATAATATATCCTATGACGGACACTATGAAACTTGTCTAGTCACAGCTGGAAAACCAGATTTACGTTATTTCTATGTTAGCAACTGAATTTCACCCCAGAAAAAAATATATCCTTTGCCGGACACTATTAAACTTGGCCAGCCACAGCTGAAACCACTGATTTATGGTATTGCTATTTTGGCAATTGAATTTCACCCCAGAAAATAATATATCCTTTGACGGACACTATTACACTTGGCCTGCAACAGCTGGAACACCAGATTTTGGGTATTGCTATTTTGGCAATTGAATTTCACCCCAGAAAATAATATATCCTTTGACGGACACTATTAAACTTGGCCAGCCACAGCTGGAACCACTGATTTATGGTATTGCTATTTTGGCAAGTGAATTTCACACCAGAAAAAAATGTATCCTTTGCCGGACACTATTAAACTTGTCCAGCAACAGCTGGAAGACCAGATTTACTGTATTTCTATTTTGGCAACTGAATTTCACCCCAGAAAATAATAAATCCTTTGCCGGACAATATTAAACTTTGCCAGAAACTGCTGGGACACCAGATTTACGGCATTGCTATTTTGGCAATTGAAGTTCACCCCAGAACAAAATATATCCTTTGCCGGACACTATTAAACTTGTCCAGCAACAGCTGGAACACCAGATTTATGGTATTTTTATTTTTGCAACTGAATTTCACTGCAGAAAATAATATATCCTATGACAGACACTATGAAACTTGTCCAGTCACAGCTGGAACACCAGATTTACGTTATTTCTATTTTTGCAACTGAATTTCACCCCATAAAAAAAATATGCTTTGCCGGACACTATTAATCTTGGCCAGCCACAGCTGAAACCACTGATTTATGGTATTGCTATTTTGGCAATTGAATTTCACCCCAGAAAAAAACATATATCCTTTGCCGGACACTATTAAACTTGTCCAGCCACAGCTGCAACACTAGATTTACGGTATTTCAATTTTTGCAACTGAATTTGACCTCAGAAAATAATATATCCTATGACGGACACTATGAAACTTGTCCAGTCACAGCTGGAACACCAGATTTATGGTATTGCTATTTTGGCAATAGAATATCACCCCAGAACAAACTATATCCTTTGCTGGACACTATGAAACTTGTCCAGTCACAGCTGGAACACCAGATTTACGGTATTGCTATTTTGGCAATAGAATATCACCCCAGAACAAACTATATCCTTTGCTGGACACTATGAAACTTGTCCAGTCACAGCTGGAACACCAGATTTACTGTATTTCTATTTTGACAACTGAATTTAACCCCAAAAAATAATAAATCCCTTGCCGGACACTATTAAACTTGGCCAGCCACTGCTGGGACACTAGATTTACGGTATTTCTATTTTTGCTACTGAATTTTTACCGCAGAAAATAATATATCCTATGACGGACACTATGAAACTTGTCAAGCACAGCTGGAACACCAGATTTACGTTATTTCTATTTTTGCAACTGAATTTGACCTCAGAAAATAATATATCCTATGACGGACACTATGAAACTTGTCCAGTCACAGCTGGAACACCAGATTTACGGTATTGCTATTTTGGCAATAGAATATCACCCCAGAACAAACTATATCCTTTGCTGGACACTATGAAACTTGTCCAGTCACAGCTGGAACACCAGATTTACGGTATTGCTATTTTGGCAATAGAATATCACCCCAGAACAAACTATATCCTTTGCTGGACACTATGAAACTTGTCCAGTCACAGCTGGAACACCAGATTTACTGTATTTCTATTTTGACAACTGAATTTAACCCCAAAAAATAATAAATCCCTTGCCGGACACTATTAAACTTGGCCAGCCACTGCTGGGACACTAGATTTACGGTATTTCTATTTTTGCTACTGAATTTTTACCGCAGAAAATAATATATCCTATGACGGACACTATGAAACTTGTCAAGCACAGCTGGAACACCAGATTTACGTTATTTCTATTTTTGCAACTGAATTTCACCGCAGAAAAAAATATATCCTTTGCGGGACACTATTAAACTTGGCCAGCCACAGCTGAAACCACTGATTTATGGTATTGCTATTTTGGCAATTGAATTTCACCCCAGAAAATAATATATCCTTTGACGGACACTATTAAACTTGGCCAGCCACTGCTGGGACATCAGATTTACAGTATTGCTATTTTGGCAATAGAAGTTCACCCCAGAACAAAATATATTCTTTGCTGGACACTATTAAACTTGTCCAGTCACAGCTGGAACACCAGATTTACAGTATTTCTATTTTTGCAACTGAATTTTTACCGCAGAAAATAATATATCCTATGACGGACACTATGAAACTTGTCAAGCACAGCTGGAATACCAGATTTACGTTATTTCTATTTTTGCAACTGAATTTCACCACAGAAAAAAATATATCCTTTGCCGGACACTATTAAACTTGGCCAGCCACAGCTGAAACCACTGATTTATGGTATTGCTATTTCGGCAATTGAATTTCACCCCAGAAAATAATATATCCTTTGACGGACATTATTACACTTGGCCTGCAACAGCTAGAACACCAGATTTTGGGTATTTTGTTAGTTTGGCAATTTAATTTCACCCCAGAAAATAATATATCCTTTGACGGACACTATTAAACTTGGCCAGCCACAGCTGGAACCACTGATTTATGGTATTGCTATTTTGGCAAGTGAATTTCACCCCAGAAAAAAAATATCCTTTGCCGGACACTATTAAACTTGTCCAGTCACAGCTGGAACACCAGATTTACAGTATTTCTATTTTTACAACTGAATTTTTACTGTAGAAAATAATATATCCTATGATGGACACTATGAAACTTGACCAGTCACAGATGGAACACCAGATTTACGTTATTTCTATTTTGGCAACTAAATTTAACACCAAAAAATAATAAATCCTTTGCAGAACACTATTAAACTTTGCCAGCCACTGCTGGGACACCAGATTTACGGTATTGCTATTTTGGCAATAGAAGTTCACCCCAGAACAAACTATATCCTATGACGGACACTATGAAACTTGTCAAGCACAGTTTGAATACCAGATTTACGTTATTTCTATTTTTGCAACTGAATTTCACCCCAGAAAAAAATATATCCTTTGCCGTACACTATTAAACTTGGCCAGCCACAGCTGAAACCACTGATTTATGGTATTGCTATTTCGACAATTAAATTTCACCCAAGAAAATAATATATCCTTTGACGGACACTATTACACTTGGCCTGCAACAGCTGGAACACCAGATTTTGAGTATTGCTATTTTGGCAATTGAATTTCACCCCAGAAAATAATATATCCTTTGACGGACACTATTACACTTGGCCTGCAACAGCTGGAACACCAAATTTTGGGTATTGCTATTTTGCCAATTGAATTTCACCCCAGAAAATAATATATCCTTTGACGGACACTATTAAACTTGGCCAGTCACAGCTGGAACCACTGATTTATGGTATTGCTATTTTGGCAAGTGAATTTCACCCCAGAAAAAAAATATCCTTTGCCGGACACTATTAAACTTGTCCAGTCACAGCTGGAACACCAGATTTACAGTATTTCTATTTTTGCAACTGAATTTTTACCGCAGAAAATAATATATCCTATGACGGACACTATGAAACTTGACCAGTCACAGCTGGAACACCAGATTTACGTTATTTCCATTTTGGCAACTGAATTTAACACCAAAAAATAATAAATCCTTTGCAGGACACTATTAAACTTTGCCAGCCACTGCTGGGACACAAGATTTACGGTATTGCTATTTTGGCAATAGAAGTTCACCCCAGAACAAACTATATCCTTTGCTGGACACTATTAAACTTGTCCAGCCACAGCTGGAACAACAGATTTACAGTATTTCTATTTTTGCAACTGAATTTTTACCGCAGAAAATAATATATCCTATGACGGACAGTATGAAACTTGTCAAGCACAGCTGGAACACCACACTTACGTTATTTCTATTTTTGCAACTGAATTTCACCCCAGAAATAAATATATCCTTTGCCGGACACTATTAAACTTGGCCAGCCACAGCTGAAACCACTGATTTATGGTATTGCTATTTTGGCAGCTTAATTTCACCGCAGAAAATAATATATCCTATGACGGACTATATTAAACTTGTCCAGTCAAAGCTGGAACACCAGATTTACGGTATTGCTATTTTGGCAATTGAATTTCAACCCCAAACAAAATATATCCTTTGCCAGACCTTATTAAACTTTACCAGCCACTGCTAGAACACCAGATTTAGGGGAAGGGGATTGCTATTTTGGCAATTGAATTTCACCAAAGAAAAATATCAATCCTTTCCCAGACAACAGACAGTATTACACTTGGCTAGCAACAGCTGGAACACCAGATTTAGGGGATTGCTATTTTGGCAATTGAATTTAACCTCTTAATAAAATATAGAAATTTCTATCCTGAGTTTCTAGGGATGACAATAAGCACAGCCAAGCCCCTGATGTAGGATGTAGCAAAAAAAACGTAGTATTGATGGATTGATGGACTTGGTGGCAGCTTGCGCTGGTGTACCACAAGACACAAAATGGCCGCCGATCATCCCAGAAAAAAGTGACTGAAAAACGCTCTGTGCAGCCTAAAAACCAGTGAGCAATTAACTAGCAGAAGTTGAATGATTCACAGCTGTGGATCGATCACTTCATTAGGTGTTTTTGCTGAGTTTTCCCTGCCTAATCTCGCCCTCACAGTAGCTGTGTCCTATCCCTACACTAATCAGATCAGAGTGACGTGCGGCGCTACGTGACTCCAGCTTAAATATAGGCTGGGTCACATGCTGCACTTGGCCAATCACAGCCATGCCATTAGTAGGCATGGCTATGATGGCTTCTTCGGGCAAGAACGCTTAGGGGAAAAACGCTAGCTCATTTGGTGCTGTGCAGCCCTTCAGAATGCGGGAAGAAATCACCGAACATCGAATCCGAACCCAAACTTTTTTGAAAATGTTCGGGTCCGTGTCCCGAACACCTCAACATTCGGTACGAACCCGAACTATACAGTTCGGGTTCGCTGATCCTTATGCACGACCAAACGACTGGACCAATCTTCACCAAATTTGGCACACGGGTACATCAGGTGTCCGGGAAGGTTTTAGACCAGGTCTCAGCACTCTATGACTTACCTTTCCATAGATATTCCCAAAAAATGGCCTGCATTATAGCCAATACAAGCCTGCAAGCCATTCACTTAAAAACTAACTGTCATTTACTGCTCCCTGGCAGTTTTTCTCCACACACACAGTTTTACTCCAGGTAACCATAAAAACCCCGCCATGTTTCCTCACTGCTCTAGATGAGGTTTAAAGGAAATCTGTCACCAGGATAATCGCTATAGAAGTAAAGCCAGGGCCTAATAGCACTTAGTACCTTATTTCCTGAGGTTTCCATAACAATTAGGCCATTTCTCTTCACTGCTGCAGGTTAGCATTAAAGGGGCAGGGTGCTGTGGATGACACTGTTAAGGGAGCGGAGTGCTATGGAGGTCACAGTTCAGGGGAAAAGTAGGGTGGCCATTCAAGTCACCCTTACAACCCCGCCTCCAGGTCCAGATAAGCCACAACTCTGATTCAGTTAGGCCATGCCCCCTCCCCTCCTGAGGTGGGAGGGTTGGTGATTTTCTCCCTGCAGCTCACATTCAGACAGAACAGTTCTTCTGTCTTAGAGAGAGCTGTTTAAAAGGACACACCCCCAATTCTGTTAGGCCATGCCCCCTCCCACTAAGCAAACAGGGATTGAAAAAATAAAGTAAAAAATCAACTTTTAGGTCCGCTAAGCCACACCCCAGATACTTTTAGGACACACACCTTCCCCTCTGCCACCAATGAGTATTGACAAAATAAAGTTAAAAATCAACTTCTGTCAGCTGCAGAGGTGGGAGGGATGGTGACTTTCTCTTTGCAGCTCACACTCAGAGGGGACAGTGCTGCTGTCTTAGATTGAGATGTTCAAAATGACACGCCCCAATCCAGTTAGGGCTCGCCCCCTCCCACTTATCCAACAGGGATTGAAAAAATAAAGTAAAAAATCAACTACTAGGTACACAGCTCAGCAGACAGGATATGATTATATACACAGCTCAGCAGAAAGTATCACACAAGATAGAATATTAGATACACGCTCAGCAGACTGTTTCACACGGGACAGAATATTCGATACACGCTCAGCAGACAGTATCACACAGGATAGGATTAGATACACAGCTCAGCAGACAGTATCACACAGGATATGATTAGATACACAGCCCAGCAGATAGTATCACACAACATAACATTAGATACACAGCTCAGCAGATGGTATCACCCTGGACAGGATTATATACACAGCTCAGCAGACAATGGGGCGGGGCACTGTAGAGGTCACTGTTATGGAGGATACTGTTGATATTGTTTTACGACACAAGGAAACATGAAATGAAATAGATGAAAGATACCCGTGCGAAGCCAGGTCCTTCTGCTAGTCTCTTATATATATAAAAATGAATTTCTGTCTAGACGTCTAGACATCTGTCTGACTGGTTAGACGTTCTTTATGCGCGACCAAACGACTGGACGGATCTTCACCAAATTTGGCACACGGGTACATCAGGTGTCTAGGAAGGCTTTCGACCAGTTCTCAGCTCTCTAGGATATACCATTCCTGAGATATTATACAATCCATTAGAAAACGTGGTGTGGTGTTTAACAAGCAGGATATGCTCAACCCATAAGCAGTTGTGCATGTATCTAGGGGAGCACATCCTGCACTTGTAGTCCGTTGCTAGGGGCAATCAACAGCAAAAAATGCATACAATGGAAGATGCCAGCAACGGACTACAAGTACCACAATAACCATCCTACATACGATAGCGATAATTTGGATGTGGGGAACAATCAAAAACATAACCATAGCAAAAAGCAGGTGCACTCTGCGGCAATACTAAACCCTCACACTGATAAAATTGAGGGGTTAGTTCGACATATCCTACTAGGAGGACATTTCTTAAGCTCGGACACCACGGCAAGGTCCCTCAAGTAGCCCAAGGCCCTACCACTCAACCTACCTGAGCCGTATGGGCGATACCAGGAGCCGTTGGGCATTACGGGAGCGTAAGGCCTGACTCACAGACAGCTCACCAGTGACCTCCAGCATGTAACCATGCTTGCAATGGGAGGTGGGAGGTGCCTGTGAGCCCCACCCGAGACCGGCTGATATGGCCCTGAGCCTCCCAGGTGCACCTGAATGTAGCCTGTAGATGAAAAGCAGGCACATTTAAATCGGAGTTTATACACCTCCAAACATAATATACAATCCATTAGAAAACGTGGTGTGGTGTTTAACAAGCAGGATATGCTCAACCCATATGCAGTTGTGCATGTATCTAGGGAGCACATCCTGCACTTGTAGTCCGTTGCTAGGGGCAATCAACAGCAAAAAATGCATACAATGGAAGATGCCAGCAACGGACTACAAGTACCACAATAACCATCCTACATACGATAGCGATAATGTGGATGTGGAGAACAATCAAAAACATAACCATAGCAAAAAGCAGGTGCACTCTGCGGCAATACTAAACCCTCACACTGATAAAATTGAGGGGTTAGTTCGACATATCCTACTAGGAGGACATGTCTTAAGCTCGGACACCACGGCAAGGTCCCTCAAGTAGCCCGAGGCCCTACCACTCAACCTACCTGAGCCGTATGGGCGATACCAGGAGCCGTTGGGCATTACGGGAGCGTAAGGCCTGACTCACAGACAGCTCACCAGTGACCTCCAGCATGTAACCATGCTTGCAATGGGAGGTGGGAGGTGCCTGTGAGCCCCACCCGAGACCGGCTGATATGGCCCTGAGCCTCCCAGGTGCACCTGAATGTAGCCTGTAGATGAAAAGCAGGCACATTTAAATCGGAGTTTATACACCTCCAAACATATTATACAATCCATTAGAAAACGTGGTGTGGTGTTTAACAAGCAGGATATGCTCAACCCATATGCAGTTGTGCATGTATCTAGGGAGCACATCCTGCACTTGTAGTCCGTTGCTAGGGGCAATCAACAGCAAAAATGCATACAATGGAAGATGCCAGCAACGGACTACAAGTACCACAATAACCATCCTACATACGATAGCGATAATGTGGATGTGGGGAACAATCAAAAACATAACCATAGCAAAAAGCAGGTGCACTCTGCGGCAATACTAAACCCTCACACTGATAAAATTGAGGGGTTAGTTCGACATATCCTACTAGGAGGACATTTCTTAAGCTCGGACACCACGGCAAGGTCCCTCAAGTAGCCCAAGGCCCTACCACTCAACCTACCTGAGCCGTATGGGCGATACCAGGAGCCGTTGGGCATTACGGGAGCGTAAGGCCTGACTCACAGACAGCTCACCAGTGACCTCCAGCATGTAACCATGCTTGCAATGGGAAGTGGAAGGTGCCTATGAGCCCCACCCGAGACCGGCTGATATGGCCCTGAGCCTCCCAGGTGCACCTGAATGTAGCCTGTAGATGAAAAGCAGGCACATTTAAATCGGAGTTTATACACCTCCAAACATAATATACAATCCATTAGAAAACGTGATGTTGTGTTTAACAAGCAGGATATGCTCAACCCATATGCAGTTGTGCATGTATCTAGGGGAGCACATCCTGCACTTGTAGTCCGTTGCTAGGGGCAATCAACAGCAAAAAATGCATACAATGGAAGATGCCAGCAACGGACTACAAGTACCACAATAACCATCCTACATACGATAGCGATAATGTGGATGTGGGGAACAATCAAAAACATAACCATAGCAAAAAGCAGGTGCACTCTGCGGCAATACTAAACCCTCACACTGATAAAATTGAGGGGTTAGTTCGACATATCCTACTAGGAGGACATTTCTTAAGCTCAGACACCACGGCAAGGTCCCTCAAGTAGCCCGAGGCCCTACCACTCAACCTACCTGAGCCGTATGGGCGATACCAGGAGCCGTTAGGCATTACGGGAGCGTAAGGCCTGACTCACAGACAGCTCACCAGTGACCTCCAGCATGTAACCATGCTTGCAATGGGAGGTGGGAGGTGCCTGTGAGCCCCACCCGAGACCGGCTGATATGGCCCTGAGCCTCCCAGGTGCACCTGAATGTAGCCTGTAGATGAAAAGCAGGCACATTTAAATCGGAGTTTATATACCTCCAAACATATTATACAATTCATTAGAAAACGTAGTATGGTGTTTAACAAGCAGGATATGCCGCAGAGTGCACCTGCTTTTTGCTTTGGTTACGTTCCTGTGATATTCCCAAAAAATTACCTTCATTATAGCCAACACAAGCCAGCCAGCCTTTCACTTAAATCCAAACTGTCATTTACTGCTCCCTGGCAGTTCGTCCCCACAAACACAGTTTTACTCCAGGTAACCAAACGACTGGACCAATCTTCACCAAATTTGGCACACGGGTACATCAGGTGTCCGGGAAGGTTTTAGACCAGGTCTCAGCACTCTATGACTTACCTTTCCATAGATATTCCCAAAAAATGGCCTGCATTATAGCCAATACAAGCCTGCAAGCCATTCACTTAAAAACTAACTGTCATTTACTGCTCCCTGGCAGTTTTTCTCCACACACACAGTTTTACTCCAGGGAACCATAACAACCCAGCCATGTTTCCTCACTGCTCTAGATGACATTTAAAGGAAATCTGTCACCATGAAAATCACTATAGAAGTAAAGCCAGGGCCTACTAGCACTTATTACCTTATTTCCTGAGGTTTCCATAACAACTCAGCCATTTCTCTCCACTGCTGCAAGTTAGCTTTAAAGGGACAGGGTGCTGTGGATGACTCTGTTAAGGGAGCAGAATGCTATGGAGGTCACAGTTCAGGGGAAAAGTAGGGTAGCCATCCAAGTCACCCTTAAAACCTAGCCCCCAGGTCCAGATAAGCCACACCTCTGATTCGGTTAGTTCATGCCCCCTCCCCTCCTGAGGTGGGAGGGACAGTGATTTTCTCCCTGCAGCTCACATTCAGACAGAACAGTGCTGCTGTCTTAGAGTGAGCTGTTTAAAAGGACACGCCCCTGATCCTGGTATGCCACTCCCCCTCCCACTAAGCGAACAGGGATTGGAAAAATAAAGTGAAAATTCAACTTCTGTCAGCTGCCTAGGTGAGAGGGACGGCGACTTTCTCTTTGTAGCTCATACTCAGAGAGGACAGTGCTGCTGTCTTAGAGTGAGATGTTCAAAATGATATGCCCCATACTCTCACTTACCGTAAAGAATCCTCTTCTATATTTATGTACAAACCTTCTTTCCTTGAGTATGTCCCCTTGTCACAGTCCTAGGGATAAATAAATGATGGGAGAGATCTCTGTACTGACCCCTGATATATTTATACATAGTAATTAGAACTTCCCTCAGTTGTCTTTTTTCGAATGTGATTTTGATAATCCTTCAGGCTATTGTAGTTCCCTCAATACAGTTATTACTTTAATTGCCCTCTTCTGAACCCTCTGCAGCTCTGCTATGTCTGCCTTGTTCACACAAGACCACAACTGTACACAGTATTCCATGTGTGATATGACCAGTAATTTGTAAAGTGGTAGGACTATGTTTTCATTATGGGCATCTATGCCCCTTTTGATGTAACCTATTATCTTATTGGCCTTGGCTGCACCTGCCTACTGGTTTTTACAGCTTAGTTTGCTGTTCACTTAAATTCCTAGGTCCTTTTCCATTTCAGTGTTACCAAGTGTTTTACCATTTAGTATGTACGGGTGACATGCATTATTCCTTCCCATGGGCATAACCTTACATTTGTCAGTGTTAAACCTCATCTGACATTTCTCTGCCCAAGCCTCCAATCTATCCAGATCCATCTGTAGCAGTATACTGTCCTCTTCCATGTCAATTACTTTACACAGTTAAGTGTCATCTGCAAAAATTGATATTTTACTGTGCAAGCCTTCTCCAAGATCATTAATAAATATATTGAAGAGGATAGGGCCCAGTACTGACCCCTGAGGTACTCCACTAGTGACAGTGACCCAATTTGAGTATGTATCATTAATAACCACCCTCTGTTTACTTACCCACATGCAGACATTTTCTCCCAGTCAGAGAATTCACATTTGATATACTTTACTAACCTTTTATGCGGTACAGTGTCAAATGCTTTGGAGAAGTCCAGATTTACGGCATCTATTGATTTGCTGCTGTCAAGTCTCAAACTTACCTCCTCATAGAAACTGATTAAATTAGTTTGACGATGAATGATTAATGTTAAACTTAAGGGCCTATAGTTTCTGGGCTTTGTTTTCGGACCCTTTTTGAATATTGGCACCACATTTGCTATGCACCAATCCTGTGGAACACTCCCTGTCAGTATAGAGTCCTTAATTATCAGAAATAAGGGTCTGGCTATGACATTACTTAATTCTCTTAGGATACGGGGGTGTATGCCATCTGGTCCTGGCGATTTGTCTATTTTAATATTTTTAAGACTCCACTCTACTTCTTCCTGGGTCAGACAGGGCACTTTTAATGGGGAATTTACTTTCAGATTTTGCATTTTATCTGACAGTTTATTTTCTTCAGTGAATACAGTGGAGAAAAAAATATTTAATAGCTTTGCTTTCCCTTTTTGCTCTCTGCAACTCCCCCCTCATCACTCTGTAAAGGGCCGACACCTTCAGATTTAAATTTTTTACCATTTATATAATTGAAGAACATTTTAGGGTTAGTTTTGCTCTCTTTGGAAATTAATTTCTCCGTCTCTAGTTTAGCCACTTTTATTTGTTTTTTACATATTCTATTTTTTTTCTTAGTTTCTATAGTTTTTCAGTACTTCCTCGCAACCCTCCTGTTTTAGAGATTTAAATGCTTTCTTTTTGTCATTTATTGCTTATTTTATAGTTCTATTTATTCACATTGGTTTCTTCTTGTTCCTTAACCTTTTATTCCCATAAGGTATGTACCTCCCACAATTAGATTTTAGGATGCTTAAAAAAATATCCCATTTTGTGGCCGTATTTTTATTTTTGAGGACTTTGTCCCACTTAGTTAGACCTATGGCCTCTCTTAGCTGGCTAAATTTAGCTTTTTTGAAGTTTGGTATTTTTGTTCCTCCCTTTAGAAACTCTTGTTTGAAGGATAATTCGAAGGTTATTACTTTATGGTCGCTTTTTCCCAGGTGTCCCCCAACCTGCACATCTGTTGTTCTGTCAGGTCTATTGGTTAATACTAAGTCCAGTTTGTCCGTCCCTCTAGTCGGGTCCTGAACCAGTTGGGAAATGTAATTGTCTTTGGTTATTGCCAAGAACCTTTTTTGTTTATGAGTTGTACAGGTTTCAGTTTTCCAGTCTATATCTAGGAAGTTAAAGTCCCCCATAATAACAACCTCATTATGATTTGCCGTCTCGTCTATCTCATTTAGTAGTAAAAATAATTATAAAAAAGATTTTACCGCATATAAGTGCAGCGCTTAATGCTGAATACAAGATTTTTTTTTACCGAAATATTTCAAAAAAGATTTTACAGCATATAAGTGTAGAGCTTTATGCAGAATACAAGATTTTTTTCCACCTACATATTAAAAAAAAGATTTTACCGAATATAAGTGCAGCGTTTAACGCTGAATACAATTTTTTTTCCACAAAATAAGTCACAAAAGATGTTATCACATATAACAGCATCGCCGAATACAAACTCCTGGGAAGGTCGTGGAGCGCCCCTGTCATCCAGCATCTATTCACTCCGCTGAAGAATTATTTTGAAAGTGTGTAAAGGCCACACAGGTGCCCTCAAACTGCAGATTTATCATAGAGACATCATGTAGATTCTACTGCATATAATTGCAGCGCTGGATGCTGAATACAATAATTTTTTCCACCAAAAGATTTAAAAAAAAGATTTTATTGCATATAAGTGCAGAACTTAATGCTGAATACAAGTTTTTTTTCCACCGAAATAAGTGCAGCGCTTAACGCTGAATACTATTTTTTTCCACCAAAATAAGTCACAAAAGATTTTACCACATATGACTGCAGCACTGATTACAAGTTTCTTTTCCACCAAAATAATTTTAAAAAGATTTTACCTCATATACCTGCAGTACTG
The DNA here is from genome assembly GCA_033119425.1 of Bufotes viridis. Lineage (NCBI taxonomy): Eukaryota > Metazoa > Chordata > Amphibia > Anura > Bufonidae > Bufotes > Bufotes viridis. The sequence goes on along the minus strand of CM065593.1, from coordinate 135,015,365 downwards.
AACACCAAATATCTTTTTCTTTTTCTACTGATATACGCCACTAAAGGCTTTACCACATATAACTGGAACAGTGAACGCAGAGAATCTATTTCTTTTTCCACGTATACACGCCATTAAAGGCTTTTAAACAGAGTGTTATAGGCTGTTAGTTTAAAAAAAACAACTGCGCCTGAGGTGGAGTGATATGAAGTGAACGGGACGTGGCGGAGGAAGTAGGTCCGCACTGGAAGAGCGAGACGCGGTCCTCGTGCAGTTTATGTGCTGCAGAAAAGTCCCCGTAGTGTACAGTAAGCAATTCCACAGATAGTTGCAGGCTGGTGTGAATTAGTTAACATTTTTGTGCAGGGTTAGTCCATAGTGTATTCACCTATATTGGTGCGCTGCTCTTATGGACATCGTCATGTAAGCGCGCAGCGTGTGAATCATAAATAAATTCATTTCACCACAATGTAATTCAGTCCATACCCCAAAAAGGACTTTCCCACATATAACTGCAGTGCTGAACCCTGAATATACAGTATCTTGATTTTTCTACAGAAATACACCACTAAAGGCTTTACCACATATAACTGCAACAGTGAATGCTGAATATATTTTTATTTTTCTACTGCTATACGTCAATAAAGGTTTTTCAAGATTTAATTGCAGCAGCGAATGTACCGTATTTTTCGCCCCATAAGACGCACTTTTTCCCCCCAAAAGTGGGGGGGAAATGCCCCTGCGTCTTATGGGGTGAATGCTTCCATTTTATATTGCAGCCTGCGATGTATGAGTGGGGAAGGAGGAGGGGCTGTAGTCAACTTGCGGCGGACCCGGTGCAGTCACTGTACTGTTACATCAGGCCCCGCCGCTCACCGCAGTATTTCTACATATTAATCCTTAATCTCTTAATAAGTTTAACTAAAATTGCACTCTCCCCTGTATTAGTACAGTACTTACTAACAGGCTTCCATAGCAGGCAGAGCAGCCGGCAGCAGTAACGTCATTTACTGACGTTGCATGCCTGCTCCTCCCACTTTGCAGGCGGAGCAAGCCATCCAAAGATCCCCAACCCCATAAGAGTGACATCCACAGATGCCCCTCCCCATAAAAGTGCCATCCACAGATTCCCCATAGCAGTGCCATCCACAGATCCCCCATAACAGTGCCATCAACAGCTCCCCCACATAACAGTGCCATCCATAAATCCCCCCATAAGAGTCCCATCCACAGATCCCCTCCATAACAGTGCGTCATCCACAGATCCCCCATAATAGTGTCATGCACAGACCACCATTAGTTTAAAACCCACCAAAAGCACAGTTTTTGGTTAAAATATTTTTTTTCTTATTTTCCTCCTAAAAAAACCTAGGTGTGTCTTATGGGCCGGTGTGTCTTATGTGCCGTAGGGCGAAAAATACTGCATATTTCTTTTTCTACTGATATACGTCACCAAAGGTTTTTCAAGATATAAGTGCTTGAGCGAATGGCGAATGTATATTTCTTTTTCTACTGCTATATGTCAATAAAGGTTTTTCAAGATGTAAGAGCAGCAGCGAATGGCGAATGTATATTTCTTTTTCTACTGTATTACGTCAATAAAGGTTTTTCAGACTATAAGTGCACCAGCGAATGGCGAATGTATATTTCTTTTTCTACTGCAATATGCCAGAAAAGGCTTTACCAGATATAACTGCAACAGTGAACTGAGAACATATTTTTCTTGTAGTACTGAAATAGGCCACTATACGCTTTTACTAGCAATAACTGCATAAGTAACCTGAGAATATATTTTTCTTGTTGGACTGAAATACGCCCCTATACACTTTCTCGAAAAATAACTGCAAAAGTGAACTAAGAATATATTTTTCTTGTAGTACTGAAATACGTCCCTATACGCTTTCACCAGAAAAGACTGCTGAAGTGACCAGAGAATATATTTTTCTTGTTGGACTGAAATACGCCCCTATACGCTTTCACCAGAAATAACTGCAACAATGCAGTGCGTATATATATCTTTCTTTTTTACTGTAATATGCCTCTATATGCTTTCACCAAAAAATAACTGCAACAGTACAGTGTGTATATATTTATCTTTTTTTACTGAAATACGCTCCTATAAACTTTCAACAGAAATAACTGCAGAAGTGAACTGAGAATATATTTTTCTTGTAGTACTGAATAAGATACTAAGATATAAGCCACTAAAAGCTTTTCAACATAACACTTGCAGCCCAATAACAAAAAGCTGGAATGACAGAGCTGTCTAATGACTATTTGGATCCCCAAATAATCTTTCACTGCACTTGTAAATCACTTTCCTATCAATGTCCCTATCATTTTCTGTCATCTCCACCTGCACTAAGATGCTGTGAAACGATTCCTCCCTATCCTTTCCCTGCACTTATAAGGCTACATTCACACGTCCGTGTGTGTTTTGCGGATCCGCAAAACACGGACACGGACAATGTGCCTTCCGCATTTTTCGGTCTGCACATCGCCGGCACTCTCATAGAAAATACCTTTTCTTGTCCGCAATTGCTGACAAGAATAGGACATGTTCTATATTTTTCGGGAACGCGATTGCGGACCCGGAAGTGCGGATCCGCAATTGTGGACCCGGCGGGACATCGTCTGTCCCCATAGGAATGAATGGGTCCTCAATTCCATTCCGCAAGATGCGGAACAGAATTGCGGACATGTGAATGGCGCCTAAATCGTTTTTTCTGTCTTTTTTTCGACAATCTTTTTTTCCACTCGCCGTCCCTAGCACCTTCACAGATCTGTCCCTACACTCTGAACGCTGGAAAATGTCTGACTGTAAGATGGCCGCTGTACTTATAGGGCTGTAACATCACAGGGCTGGCTGGCTGCTGATTGGCTGCATGCAGGCATGTCAATCTGGGTGATCCCACCTTCCCAGAGTTCCTTGCCACATGTCCTCAGTTGTCACACATGTAGCTGCCATTTTAGAAAAAGTGTGATTCGTTACCGCGAAGATTGAGGAAATTCACATTCGTTGCGAATTGAATTTTTCCTGAAATTCTAAATAATTTCCACTTCCTCAGCTTCAATTCTCTCATCTCTAATGCCAATACCAAACTTGTGTTTTATTTGTTTGACTACTTTAAAAAAAAGAAAGACCTTGGAAAATAATCTAAATTTTCTTTGCATCACCATTTTCTTACAGCCATAACTTTTTAATATTTCGGTCTACAGAGCTATATGAGGGCTTGTTTTTTGCAGTATGAAATTTTGATTTTGTTGGCAGCATTTTTGTGGTATACATATGTTTTATTTTTTTTCCTATTATGACGATCATCAGCACACACAAAGTTTTTATTAGTATTTTAATAGTTAATTTTTGGATGCGGCGATACCTAATATTTTTTTTTTAATTTAACATATTTTATATGTAAAATTGGGATAGGGGAGTGATTTAAACTTTTAATATTTTATTCTTTTACAATGAAAACTTTTAACCTCTTTAGGATGCTAGAACCTGGGATATTTTGAGATCTATTAGGGTAAATAGAATTTTGATGCTCTCCTTGCTGAGCAGTGCCTTGTTCACAGCACAGCAGGGAGGTTACCATGACAGCCATGGTAAGCTTCAAAAGAATTCAGGCTGCCATGGTGCCTGATTGGAACCCCCGAGCAGAGATCCATCCCTCTACCTTACTGCACAGATGTGGTATAGATCGCTGCATCTGAGGGGTTAAATTACAGGGTTTGGTGGGATCGCCATTCCCCATTATTGCGGCAAAGTGTCTTCGAACCGAACCCGAGTTCGTAAAATGTTTTTTTGCAGTACAAATTGATTTATGAAGTCACTACGCGAAGTCTCGCGAGACTTCATGAAGCAATAACTTCGACTCATCGGAGCCAATACATGCTAATACATGTTAATACTGTACGGAGCTCCTTCTCCATACAGTATTAGAGCATGAAGTTTTATGCAAATTGACTTCAGATGTTTTATCTGAAGTCAATTCGTTCATCCCTAATAAATATAAAAATATACTGTATATATCTATCTAATATTCATTCTAAAAGATCCCACCTCTTACACTTATCACAGATAAAATTCACTGTATATAATGTAAAACTGGGCAAATAGCTGATTCTGTATCTTGTGGAATAAGTAAAGTAAAATATTTCCCTGTTATTGACTTCATAACTACCATATATTGTATGCATTTAGCTAAAGGAAATGTATCGTAATTGACTCTATTGTGTGTTTTTTTTTAATTAGCTATGATTGCAGATGTCTTGCTTTCTCATGATTTTCTTGTACATTTCTGATTTTTTTTTCCCTCTTAAATATTTGCTCCTTTGACTTTCGATCTTGGCTGTCTGTCATAGTTTATTGGTCTTTTGGAAGATTCCTTGACATCTAGACTAATTTGATGTCTTTGTTGTTCTTGGTCTAGCAATAATATGAAGTTTTAGGATGTTGACTCTGAGCAGTTGTCTGCAAATCTTTTAGCAGTAGTTGGTAAAGGTGAAGCCAAGGGTAAAGCAATTTGTTAAACAAGAGCATCACTGGTAAATCTCTGTGGGCTTTATAGCTTGGCATAAATAGAAAAGGTGCAAATTGGAAATATTCAATACATTTGCTAATAACTTTTACATATAATCTTCTCTCCTCCTAACGAAGCTGACGCGAAACGTGCGTTGAGGGGTGCGCACACCTGCTGTGGGATACGCCAGATATATTTTGGGTAGGCATTGTGTGATCTCTAGGTCCGCGGTTGCGGCTTATGTTATATGTATGCACTTTATGTCCGCTCTTATTTCTTGTTAGGGACTGTTGTCCTTTATTTTAGGAGTAGATAGGTCTGGGACTGGTGCAATAGGAAACTGTGTGACACGCCATCACGAGATATTACCCTATCCAGTGGGAATGTGTGCATTTAGTTGTTTTCACCTCTATTTTTATCCATTTAATATTATGATGTAATATTTTTAATGAGAATCTAATAAATTCAATGTTTTTAATGGGATTTCTGAGTACCTTAGTGTTATTGATGATATAATCTAATGAAACAGGAAAGAAATTTACTTAGATCAGGGTTTCAAAACCAAACTTGATATAACATCCGCCAGTATAAAATGGGCTAAAATTATTAAAAGCTGCATGCCACTTCATAATTTTGGCACAATATGGAAGGCCCGTGCAGCTTAAGCTGAAATCTATCATAGCTAGAAGCATATATTTCAAGTTTAAACGGGTCTCTCCTATCCTAGGCCATCAATATAAAAATCCCAGAGAAACCATTTAACTTACGCCAACTTATATCAATTTTCTGGTTATCATTAATTTGTTTGGCCCCAATGACTCCCCACCCACTCTGCAGAAAAATGGCACACGCAGAAGTAAAAAGAAGACAAGTCACAAACACTTTGTGCAAAACAGTCATTGTGTGAATATTTGTGACTTTTCTACACCAGAAAACTGCCACAAAATCATTGATAGATTTCTCCCTTTGTTTCATAATTATTAATGGGAATGATGGAGCTTAGCCATTAACCTCTCTTTTCACAATCCCAATCTGAAAGAGAAGTGCTGTCATATATCATCTGATCTTTTTGTTTTCTATGTTTTATGTCAAATTTGCCTTTGAGGGTTCTCGTGATTGATGGAATATTTAGCTCTCCTCTCAGCTTGTATACTTTTTTGGATAGGGAACTGAAGCTTGCAAGCATAACTTATGCACAAGCTAATGAGCATTATGCTAACTATAAGATTAGGGAAGTATTTTGCATATATTTGAAATCCTGGCAGACTAGAAACAAGTACTTAACTTATATTTATTAAGTTCTAATCTTATCATTTTTCTGCGCATATTAAGATCGCTAAATGATTTAGAGTTATTTCTGTTTATTCTGTAAAAAAAGGCTCATTTCCTTTCCTACAATTTATTTCCTTCTTCGAGTCTCAGATGTTTCACTACACACTCATCAATCATACTAAGAATATAAGTTATATTCTCCACACTCCACCACTAACTGGATTACAAAGCTGAAAAACTTACTTGAAGTTGAAAATGTGATAAAAGTAATCAAATTGCTGTAGTCAAATTCTAACAGTGGTGAATAGATGACACTAATTATTGTCTCTTATTATGCTACAAATGTAGTTTACTCTATCTTTATTCATGAAGAGGTAACATAGATCTCATCCTGGGAATAGCAGAAGCTGTGTTTAATAATGGTAGGTTAGTTTGCTCTCATTTTTCATTTCTTTCAGTATGCTTTAGGTGGAGCTTCAGTTTCTCAGGACTTCGTAGAGGAATGTTTTTGCCTATATGCGTCAATTTCTTTGTTCAGTCATAGTACATGCGCCATAACTTAAAATAAGTTATAAACCACAAAAACATGTGTGTCCACTTAGCTTGTGTTCTGAGTATGTTACCAGCCAGTTAAATTGTTAATAATCCTGTTATATATGTAATTTGAAGTTTAGCCAGAGGTAAACTATCATCAAGTTGCTGCTCCAAATGTTTGCCATATGTATAACTATATGAGCGCCTTTCCCTCCAAGAAGTTGAAGTTTACTGTGACACATCTACAGTATTATCTCGCTACATAAGAATGCCATATAGATGTGTCCACCCTTTAAATTTGGTTAAAAAATACAATTTCTTGTGAAACAAATTCAATACAATGTTGCAAGTAAAAAAAAATTAAAAAAAACACGTGGCTGCACCTAGACACATATTGAACTAAAATCTTGTGACACAATATCATAATTTTTATTTTATTTTTAAAACTGGTAACCTCGTAACACACATATAAGGATATGTCCACACAAGAGGAGAGAATACGTCTGTATATGTACCAAATAACTCGACCAAGTTTTTTTTTAACTTGAGTTATTTAAGAAGTAACTATAATGCTAGGCTGGTTTCCTACACAGCATTTTGCTATGTTTTCATGGTGTTTTTTGCATGTATTTTGTTGTGGACTCAAATGCTGAAACCAGATTTTAATGTCTATATAAAGATATAAAAATGTCCACAAACATAAGTAAAGATTTATCAAGCCCCCTGCTTCAGAATTTTTACATAAGAAGCCAGACTTTTTGGCCATGCCCTGTTTTTTTTTTTTGTTTTTCTTTTTAACTGTGTTACTTTTCACCACACTCCCCACTTTTGGTATGGGGAGGCATGGGCAGAAGAGGGTCTGGGTTACATGGCCCAATACACACTTACGGTAGTTCACACCTAGCTTTGATTTAGACTCTAGTGCAAAGACTGGTTGAGATATGGCAAAACTATTAAGTTATGTGCACCTGTTAGGCTAGTTTGCACATCTTCCTGCAGGAAAAAGCCTGCCAGATATTTATGTATACCAGCATTGCCAGACACTACAGTGTTGCCTTTCAGCCTCTTTAACTATGATGGGGTCCAGTGAACATCCGACTGCAACCTGTCAAATATGCCTGACTCAAAAACCGCTGTGGCCAGTTCTGTGCATATTATAATTAATGGGGCTAGATGCCAACGCTGTAGCTTCTGGCAATGCTGGAATACAGAGAGACCAGATGTAGAAGTGCTAGTGTGAAACTAGCCTTAATAATTTTGGTGCATCTCTTGCCACTGCAAACTAGATCAAGTCTGACCTTAGAAACACCAGTCTTTATAAATCTCACTCATTTTAGATGCCAGACTTGATAACCCCTATACCTATACTTACATTTAGACCATTTTCTATGCCTAAAACAGCAGTAAAAGATAGTAAATAAGATGGGCCTGCCTGCCGCATCCCTTTACCCACCCACACCACACCCACTTTTTTAGACCCGGCGTAAGCGGGAAAAAGTTGCAGATTGCGGCGCAAAGGGCCTCTGTGCTACAATTTGCGTCAGAAATACACCTAATTTAGATAGTGTTTTGATTTTTTGCATTTTTAAAATTTATGACATTTATATAAAAAAGCAGCATTCTGTTTGTAAGACATTTTTTCTGCCTTTTTTATCTATAGGCTTTTCAAACATCCATACAAAATCTCACAACATAAAATATCTCATGTAAAGTGCTATAAGAGAAACTTCAAACTCCTGGCGCTCACACACTTTTTAAATTGCTAACAAAAAAACAGCTGTGTTATGGAGGACTTTATGTTTTAAATAAATACAGTTTTTTACACTGTCCTTGTCACTTTTCAGAAACGGGACATGGCCAGCAGCCACAACAAATGCCAATTTTCAGGCGCAAATGAAGCCAGAAATCCACCACAGCTCTGATCTGCCATAGATTTCTGCCAGAGGATGCGCCTAATTTATGATGAGGCCTGTGTCTCATCATAAATTAGACACATCCTTCAGCAGCGCAAGGGATATCAAGTCTGGTGCAAAAAGCGACATTCTTGATAAATCTCTCCCAAATGTCTTGTAGATTGTGAGTAAACATTGGAAAATGTACTCAATAAATTACCACTTTAAATATCTTGTCAAAAAGAGATGTGCACAGATTTCTTAATTATAATAGTCTTGGAGCTACATGTGGGCTAAATCTTTTTTTTTTTCCACCATTGATCAAATTATTGAGGAACAGCCACTGATAAAAGAAGTCAGTCAAAGTTACATCACCAGCCTTAAGCTCTTTATATATTTGTAGAAGATTGTCATGTTAAAGGTAAGATATATAGCTATGCAACAGTTTCATTCTCATGAGGACCTAAAGTAGATAAATGGTAAAGAGATTTTAGATGATTTTTTATTTGTTTCAGATCTGCTCAAAGCAAGCTTTGGTTTGTTGCATGAACAAATCTATGAGTATGTAGCTTTTGCATTATCACTTTAATATATATTCGGAACAAAGTATTAATATAACCTAAACATTGACCAGTTATGTTGTATCTTAATTCTCCAGGAATTAAGAAAATGAAAATACTTAAATATTACTTTATTATAAATATATTCCCAAATATCTTTTATTAGTTTTAATGGTTTGTTTTGCCTAGGGAGCAATCATTATGAAAAATAAAATGGCCGCCGTCCTATTAGTACACAAAACCTGTCCTAATTAGTGATGAGCGGCAGAGGTAATATTCGAATTCGCAATATTTCACGAATAATTGGGTCAATATTCGTCATATATTCACGAATTTGGGAATTCGTGATCTCCAATCATTATTTTCTTGATTGCGAAAACTGGCAATCGGAAAAGTTGCAATAAAAATTAGCAAAACTAAAATTTGCGATCAACACTACTCCTAAAGTCAAAGATATTGCAGCCTTCTCATTGGCCCACAAGCAAGAAGCAGTGAGGTATCATCGGTACTGATGAAAAAAAATCTAGAATATTCACGATTATGAAGATATAGCACTATATTCCAAATATTCGCGGATTCTCAAAGTGCCAATATTCACGATAAAAATTTGCGATTACAATGTTTGTGATCAACACTAGTCCTAATCACAGCAGGACAAATTACTTTAAAACACGGAGCCAAGAGCTGCCTTATCCTCCTCTGCTCTGATTGTCAGGGATTATGATCCTAAATACAGCTGATAAGATAAATCTCTGTAGGAATGTAGTTCATGAGGAGACATGAAGTACAGAGAGGAGGTGGGAATGTAGTAATGAGCAGCAGCACTTGTATGCAGTCTCCATTACTACAGCCAACACCATGAACACCATTCTCACAGGGATTCAGCTAATGACCAGTTGTATTCAGGATCATAATCCCTAAGCAAATAGAGGAGGATGAGGCAGCTCTTTAGCTCAGTGTTGTCAAGTAACCTGTCCTTCTGTGTGATTACGACTAGAGTTGAGCGCGAATATTCGATTTTTTTTATGAATATCGGCACTTCGCCAATTCGCAAATATTTAGAATATAGTGCTATATGTTCATAAAAAAGAATATTCATATTTTTTTTCAATCTGAACCCAAGATACCGTTAACGATGATAGAGAATATAGCGCTATGTTCTCTATCCTTGTTAATTCTAGCAAGCCAACCAATAGGAAAGTTATACTGCGTTCAAAGTTCCACTTGCAGTACTCGAATATTACATTACGTAATATTCACGTACTGCGAAGGAATCTTTGAACAGCTTATAACTTTACTATTGGTTGGCTTGCTAGAATCAACGAAGATAAAGAACATAGCGCTATATTCTTATTCGTTATCTTTATAATTCTAGCAAGCCAAGTAAACTTACCTATACACAGCTCTAAGTTGGATGCGCAATGGGAGAATATTAAGTAATATTACTCGCATTGCGCATCTAACTTAGAGCGGGGTATATGCAACTTACTTATTGTTTGGCTGGGAAGAAAGAATTAACTAATATGACTAATATGAATATAGCGCTATAGTCTCAATATTCGCTAATTCTAGCAAGCCAATAGGAAAGTTGCCTATAGACAGCTCTAAGTTGGATGCGCAATGAGAGAATATTGCTTTACCTATTTTTTGCAATAATTATTGCAAGTCATTATTCTATTTATTACAAAAACATAGGCAAATTAATATTCTCGCATTGCGCATCCAACTTAGAGCTGGGTACAGTCAAGTTTCCTATTGGCTTGCTAGAATTAGTGAATATAGAGAATATAGCGCTATATTCGTATTCGTCATATTCGTTAATTCTTTTTACCCAGCGAAACAGTAGTAAAGTAGGTTTCATATACCCCACTCTAAGTTGGATGCGCAATGCGAGTAATATTACTTAATATTCTCGCATTGCGCATCCAACTTAGAGCTGGGTATAGGCAACTTTACTTGGCTTGCAAAAATTAACAAAGATAACGAATACTAATAAAACGCTATATTCTTTATCTTTGTTAATAGCAAAGATAGAGAATATTTCTCTATCTTCGTTCTTAACGAAGATAACGAATATAGCACTATATTCTCTATCTTCGTTAATTCTAGCAAGCCAACCAATAGGAAAGGTATACCCCATTCAAAGTTTTTTTTTTTCAGTATGTGAATATTACGTAATGTAATATTCGCATACTGCGAGTGCAACTTTGAACAGGGTATAACTTTCCTATTGGTTGGCTTGCTAGAATTAACGAATATAGAGAATATAGTGCTACATTCGTTATCTTCGTTAACTCTAGAAAGGCAACCAATAGGAAAGTTGCCTTTATACCCTAGTCAAAGTTCAATTAGCAATACGCAAATAATTAAATAGCATATTATTCGCGATTAGGGTTGAGCGAACCCAGACTGTAAAGTTCGGGTTCGTACCGAACTTTAGGGTTTTTGGTACCCGGACCCGAACCCGGACATTTCAGTAAAAGTTCAGGTTCGAGTTTGGTGTTCTGCGAATTCTTGGTGCCTGTTGAAAGACTGCAGGACAGCCAATCAACAAGCATTTCACTAGTCTGCCCTTAGAAGCTATCACAGCCATGTCTACTAATAGCATGGCTGTGATTGGCCAAGTGCAGCATGGAACCCAGCCTCTAAATAGGCTGGAGTCACGTAGCGCGGCACGTCACTCTTCTCTTCTCAGTGTAGAGATAGGATGCTGCTGTGAGGGTGAGATTAGGGAAGAATTCTGGGGTACTTGGTGGTGTTCAAACTTCAAACTACAGCGATTATTGAGGGTGCTATGCTACATATTGTACCCAGCCCTGAGCCCAGTGACCCTGAAAAATAACTTTTAATCTATCTGCTAGTTCGGTGGGCATCGGCGGCCATTTTTACAAGTGCAGTGCACTTGCAACTGCATGTGAACTGCATGTGTGCCAAGGACATTTCTTTAATTCTGTTCTGGCAGCTCAGTGGAGGACAAATTCCCTTTTTTGGCTGGCCAAGTACCCCTGCGGCCTGCAGTGCATACCTGGCAGTGAAAATTATTCAATTACATTAGTCAGTCACATATTTTTGTGCTACTAAAGATCTCTCTCTCACACTGCCTGGCCCGGCAGTTGTTCCATCCATTTTCTACACTGTCTATACTGCCACTGTATATAATTTAATTGTATAATACTGTTGCGGGGTCCCTGATAAAGTCTTTTAGTCCTCCTCTTCCTGGATGGCCCCTTCTGGGTCAGGGCCCCAAAGCAGCCACTTTCCCTGCTTCCCCTGTAGCCATGACCCTGGGCAGACCCATCATTCAGTAAGTGTAGGCGTGTGCACAGATACTATTCCACCATTTTGCTGAAATGCTGCCTCTTGCTAAGACATTCCATATCTGTTGGTGGTGCTCGTTGTTGTGGCGTGGCGACAACGTTTTTCCACATTTTGGCTAACCGTGCCTTCAGAGGTGCGGGTGGTGACCCAGCTGCGTTGGTGACTTATTCCTCCTCCTCTGCTTTAGCCTTGTGCTTCCACTGAGCCCCCGGTGTCAGGTATGAATCAGCAGCGCGTCTACCACCGTTGGCTTCTTCCAATCATACTTCAGTGATGGAAATAAGGACAGCACGTTGTCCTTGTAACGGGGATCAAGCAGGGTGGCCACCCAGTAATCTGCACAAGTTAGAATGTGGGCAACTCGGCAGTCATTGCGCAGGCACTGCAGCATGTAGTCGCTCATATTTTCCAGGCTGCCCAGAGGCAACGACAAGCTGTCCTCTTTGGAAGGTGTATCATCTGTGTCCTCCGTATTTTCCCAGCCATGCTCAAGTGATGGCCATGAACTGCTTTGGGTGCCACCCTGCTGTGAACACGGTTTATTCTTCTCTTCCTCATCCTCCAGAACTGTGCCCTGGCTGGACAATTGTGTACCTGGCCTATGTTGGTGCAGGAACCCACCCTGTGAGCCACTTGTATATGACTGGCCTTATAAGTTAAGGGTAAGGCATGTATATAGTTTTGTTTGTTTAATTATTTTATCTGACTTATAGTTATTTAAACATGTTTATAAGTAAATTTGTAAATAGTTTGTGAATGAGCATTAATGAGTAGTTTGAGTGAAAGGGGGGAAGGTGTAGGGTGGGAGGCTGGTCGGGTTATTTTTCTCTTTTTGAAATGTTCCTTGTATAGTTTTTGTTACGATTTATAATAAAATTTTCTGAAATAATTTTCACTGTCAGGTGTTCAGGAATTTCTGCACCACCAAATTCAGCACATGCGCCAGGCAAGGAATGTGTGTCAAACCGGATAGGCCCAGAGCTGCTATGAGATTTCGCCCATTATCGCACACACCAGGCCGGGCTTGAGGCTCAGTGGCACCAAACACTAATCGTTCTGTCTTTCCATGCCCGTCCACAGCTCCTGCGCGCTGTGGGGTTTTTCCCCCAAACAGATGAATTTCAGAACAGCCTGCTATCATTTCTCCCTGGCTGTGCTGATGTTGGTGGTAAAGGTGTTACGTTGACCGGATGAGGAGGTGGTAGAGGAGGAGGAAGCGGAGAAGGAGAAGGAGGCAACAGGAGGCAAAGATAAATGCCCTGCAATCTTCAAGGGCGGAAGGACATGCGCCAAACTACTATCCCCCTCTGGCCCAGCCACCACTACAGTTACCCAGTGTGCAGTAAGGGAGATATAAATTCCCTGCCCGTGCTTGCCGATCCACGTATTGGTGGTTATGTGGACCTTGCAACAGATGGCGTTGCGCAGTGCACAGCTGATTTTGTCCGCCACTTGGTTGTGCAAGGAAGGGATGGCTCGCCTGGAAAAGTAGTGGCGGCTGGGAACCACATACTGTGGGACAGCCACCGCCATAAGTTTTTAAAAGTCTCCATCCATCTCAATCAGACAGAATGACAGCATTTCAAAGGACCAGGAATTTTGAAATCCTGGAATTCAGGTCCAGGGATCTCGGGTGGGTAGGGGGGTACTTCCTCTTTCTATTTCTCTTTCTAATTGGGAGATGGACAGCTGAACGCTTCCATGGGATAGTGGGGAGATGCTTGGTGTTGGTAAAAGATGCGGGCTGGCAGGTGCCACTGTCACTCACTTGTGCTCAGGTTTAAAATGTTTATTTTTAATTCTTATGTATTTTATGTTATTTTAAGTTATTTCCCTATCCAAATTTGTTTGCAGGGCACTTGTGCTACTCTTACCCTCATTCTGCTTCACTTTCCAGCCCTCTAGCCCTTTCCAGGACTTTTTTAGAGCCATTTTAATGCCCCAAAGTTCGGGTCCCCATTGACTTCAATGGGGTTCGGGGTCAAGTTCGGGTCCCAAACTCGAACTTTTCGGCGAAGTTTGGCCAAACCCGGCGAACCTGAACTTCCAGGTGTTCGCTTAACTCTATTAACGATAAATAGAATAATGACGAATATTCAATTTCTATGAATATATGACGAATATTCAAACGAATATTCGCAAAATATCGCAAAATCGAATATGGGGCCTTCAGCTCATCACTAATTACAACAGGCTACGTGTGCTGTAATAGGATGGCAGCCATTTTATTTCTCCTAATGATTGCTCCCTGGACAAAACCAGCCACTCTAACTAAGGTATTTGGGAATATATTTATAATAAAGTAATATTTATGTATTTTCATTTTCTTAATTCCTGGAGAACCCCTTTAAAGGGAACCTGTTATCAACTTTATGCTGCCCATACTAACGGCAGAATAAATTAGAGACAGGTGAGTTGATTTCAGCATTCTGTCATTTAGATAAAAGTAAGTGGTTGCCAAGAACCAACATCACAATCATTGCAGACTAGGCCTGGAAAAGAGTCACGGCCACCTGAAAAGAGTCATGGTTATTCATAAATGCTTGCTCTCCTTGCGCATCTGCTGATGATTGACAGGCTTCTACCTAGGTTTTTGCATTTCTCTCTAGGAGAAAGCTGCCAATCATCAGCAGATGGGTAAGAGTGCAGGAGATTATGAATAACCTTGACTCTTCTCAAGTAGATTTGACTCTTTTTAAGGCATCTGCTACAATGATGCTGGTTCTCAGCAACCACTTACTTTTAGCTCATGAGTGACACACTGCTGAAATCAGCATTTCTGTCACTATTTGATGCTGCCCTCAGTGAGGTCAACATAAAGTTGATGACAGGTTCCCTTTAATGATGAGATTTCATTGATTGTGCTATTTCAGTTTCATTTTTCAAAATTTATATAAAGCATGGCAAACAGGGAACATGTAAGTAAATTCTCAGTAGATACCCACCATGTAAAGTACCAGGATATATCTATACAGGAACACCACCATGAATAACAGGATATACAACATAACTAGGGGTAGAAATAGAAAATATGGTAATGGTAAAATATGCAGAAAAGGATTATTATGTAGTCATCATAAGTCTAATCTAAAACAGTGTGAAAACAGGTTTTAGACCAAACCAATCATCAAAAGAATTCTCACTCAAAGTACTGGGCAGTAGTAATCCCTTTTCATGGCCAAATGCATTGTCTGAACAACTTTTTTTCCGGCCAAATCCCGGTATTTTTGGTGGGTAGCAGCCAGATTTCCACCAGACCCCATTACAGTTAATGGGGCCAGAGGACATACTGGTATCGTCTGGCAATGCTGGATCTGGAGAACTCCAGCCTACAGGAATGCTGTGCCGTGAATGTGAAACTAGCCTAAGTTATCAATGTTCAGGTACACCATGTATTATTGTTGTGTCTGGAGGTTGTAATCAAAGTAAAGGTGATGAGCTTGTCAGCAGTCTTATAAGCAAAGTGTCCTCATTGTCCAGATTGTTGCAGTTGAATCTCCTTTTTATTCAAGGAGGCTCCTTGGTTACTGAACTTTTAGTCTTTTTTTCAGTGTTCTGATATCCCTGTATGATCCACTGTGTGCTCCTGAAAGTTAAAGTGTTCTTGTGTCCTTGTTTTTTGGTTAAAACCATGACTTTCTAAAAGCTCTCATGTAGTTTTGCAGATTATTGAGTAGTCCTTCTGGAGATGAGCTAGGCTTGCTTCCAGACTCTCTAATTCAATGATTAATTTAGTACATTTATTCCATCATAACCATCTTCAAAACTTTCCTTGTTCTATAGAGCATGATAACTCTGTCTAAACAAAGTATGTTTTAAGTACATATCAAAATGTTATTAACAGCAGTGGACTCTCCCTGACAAAAAGGGAGCCTGCGTGCTGCCATGTGCCCAATCATGGAGGTTATAAATTGCCAACCAGAGACTTGGTATTGAAAATCATGATCCTTAGAAGGGGGTTCCCATTGAAAGTAACACAGATATAATGGAATTTTTATTCATAAGGAAGTAGCACAAGATGTAGGGGTCTGTTTGTTCATGAGACCTTGGACTCTGAATGTCATAACAAAGTGTGGGTTTTGATTAGTGTTGAGCGAGCATGCTCAGCCAAACACCAGTTAAGCTCAAGCATCGCTATGATCGGCACACTGCGGAGTTCAGCCGAACACCGCGTGTGCTCAAGTCAGTGTATTTAAATCTACTTTAGCCTCTATTTCTATGCAGAAGATTACTGTACAGTGAGGGAATCCCTCAGTGAGAGTCTGAGGCTTAGGAGTACCTGCTCTGACTTCATATATAGCTATGTCCATATATGGAGTCAGTGCTTGGGGACACCCATTGTATTTAAATCTAATTTGGCCTTTATTTCAAAAAAGCTTCTGCTGGGATCCGAACTCACGACCGTCTGCTTTAAAGGCAAGGCACTTAACCACTCAACTATAATAGCTGCATAGCCAATTAATTAAAAAAATGAAATATGAGACTTCTACCGTAGAGGAATACTTACTACTGGTAAGTGTTCCTATATAGTAGAAGTCTTATATGTATATATATATATATATATATATATGTGGGGAGTCGCTCTGGTAGACAGCGGTGCGGGTGCAGTTTAGAGGCAAAACAAGGAGTCCAGATTGTGCATCAAACAGTGTTTTATTCACACTTGCACACCAGAAATGAAAACAGTCTCGTGGTGACAGTTCACACACAACAGAAATCATGTGGCAAAACCAAAAACAGGCCAACACAGGGTCCAGTCACCTTGGGTGGTTTAAGTGCGGGTTCACACCTAGCAGTCGGTTCAGCCGCAGGCGATTCCTCCTTCAGGTTGCAGGGAAACACCACCTTGCTGAGCTCCGTCCTCCAGCACAGAGAACTCCTCAGCCCTGTTAGCAGGCTCCAGGATAATCACACCAGACACAGCTGATGGCTGTGTTTTATACCCAGCCCAAAACTCGGACTGGACCGTGGGGAGCAGCCACCCACCCTACTCTTTAGCTGCTCCCAGTAAGAGCCGGCCCGGATCGGCTTTGCAGCCATGCTATTTAAAAGAGTCAAAACAGCACTAGCTGCTGCAGACAAAAACCCGGCTCTCACCTCACCGAGGCCAGCAACCTCGGTGACACGTACCTGCCATCGCATATGACACCTTGCACCTTACCACATACCCCCTTTGTTCAACCCTGAGGGGTGAACACACGTAAGGCAGTGGACGCGGGACAGGGCATCTGGCGTTGCCCTGCAAGCGGCCTGCCCTGTGTTCCACGGAAAACTTGAAATTTTGAAGAGATAGGAACCACCTGGTGACCCGAGCATTCCTCTCCTTGGCCTGACTCATCCATTTGAGGGGGAATGGTCGGTCACCAGACGGAACCTCCTCCCTAACAGGTAGTAGCGGAGAGATTCGAGTGCCCACTTGATAGCCAGGCACTCCCTCTCCACTATACTATATCTGGACTCGGCGGGACTGAGCTTACGGCTCAGGAAGACAACGGGATGTTCTTCCCCGTTGACCTCCTGAGACAGTATCGCACCGAGGCCTACCTCCGAGGCATCGGTCTGTACGACAAACTCCTTGTTGAAGTCGGGTGTCACCAAAACCGGGGACCCACACAGGGCCGACTTTAACGTGGAGAAAGCCTCCTCCGCCTTCTCACTCCAGCTAAGCCTCCCAGACTTTCGCCCCTTCAACAGGTCTGTCAATGGCGCTGCTATTGTGGCAAAGTGGGGCACAAACCTCATGTAGTAACCTACAATCCCCAGGAACGACCTGCCTGGTGGTGACCGGTCGGGGCCAGTTACGAATGGCCTCTACCTTAGTTACCTGAGGTTTGATAACTCCCCGCCCAATTACATATCCCAGATATTTTGTCTCCTCTAACCCTATGGAGCACTTCTTTGGGTTAGCGGTCAGTCCGGCTTTCCTCAGGGCATCCACTACCGCCTGCACCTTGGGTAAATGGCTTTCCCAGTCGGTGCTGTGGATGACTACATCATCTAAGTAGGCCGAGGCGCACCGACGATGTGGTCGCAGCACTATGTCCATTAACCTTTGGAAAGTGGCGGGGCGCCATGCAGGCCAAAGGGTAACACCTTGTAGTGATACAGGCCCTGCGGGTAACAAATGCGGTTTTTCCTTAGCCGACTCGTTAAGGGTACCTGCCAGTACCCTTTAGTGAGGTCCAGCACAGAAAAATAACGGGCTTGTCCTAAACTTTCAACAAGCTCGTCTACTCGGGGCATGGGATACGCGCCAAACTTGGATACTTCATTTAACTTGCGAAAGTCGTTGCAGAACCGCAACGTCCCATCCGGCTTGGGTATTAGGACTATGGGACTGGCCCACTCACTTTTCGACTCCTCAATGACATCGAGCTTCAACATTAACTGCACTTCCTCCGCGATGGCCCGCCGCCGAGCCTCGGGTACCCGGTATGGTTTTAACCAGACCTTGGCCTGAGGCTCAGTGACGATGTCATGTCGGATGAGAGACGTGCGGCCAGGGAGGTCCGAGAACACATCCGTGTTCCGACTGAGAAACTCCCTGACTTCCTGAACTTGTTTGGAAGACAGGCTGTCTGCAATTTTTACCGTGGTTACGGCTTCACAGGCCTCGAACTGTGGGGCTGGACCCTTTTCACCTAGAAGCCCTGGCCGGGGGCTGGGGTCGTCGGCCGCGTCCCTATCTTTCCACGGCTTAAGTAAATTCACGTGGTACACCTGCTCCGGCTTGCGCCGCCCTGGCTGGTGTACTTTGTAATTTACTTCCCTACTTTCTCGATCACCTCATAGGGGCCCTGCCACCTAGCTAGGAATTTGTTGTCAAGGGTGGGTACCAGAACCAAAACCCGATCTCCCGGATTGAAGTCCCGCACCCGAGCCTGACGATTGTACACCCTACTCTGGGCTTGTTGCGCTGCCTCCATATGCTCCCGGACCAAGGGCAACACCCTTTCCATCCGTTCCTGCATCTGGGCGACATACTCAGTGACACTTTTGTGGGGGACAGGCTGTTGTTCCCATGCTTCCTTGGCGATATCCAACAGGCCCCGAGGGTGTCTGCTATAAAGCAGTTCGAAGGGCGAGAACCCAGTAGAGGCCTGGGGCACCTCTCGCACTGCGAACATGAGATAGGGCAGAAGCAGATCCCAGTCCTTCCCATCTCTAGACACCACCCTCTTTAACATATTTTTTAGAGTTTGGTTAAACCTCTCCACAAGACCGTCTGTTTGCGGATGGTAAACGGACGTCCGTAACTGCTTTATACGCAACAATTTACACAGTTCCCTCATTACTTTGGACATAAAAGGGGTCCCTTGGTCTGTCAGAACCTCTTTAGGCAGGCCCACACGGGAAAACATCTCCATTAACTCTTTGGCAATGAGCCTAGCTGAGGTATGTCGCAGAGGCACCGCCTCCGGATACCGAGTGGCATAGTCGAGAACTACCAGAATGTGTTGGTGGCCCCTGGCAGACTTTGGTACAGGCCCAATTAAATCCATAGCGATTCGCTCAAACGGTACTTCAATAATTGGCAGAGGTACCAGAGGACTACGGAAATGTGGCTGGGGGCTAGTTATCTGACAGGTTGGACAGGACTTACAACAATCTTCTACCTCCTTGAACACACCGGGCCAATAAAACCGCTGCAGTATGCGGTCCTGGGTTTTCTGCCACCCCAGGTGTCCCCAAGAACATGTTGGTGGGCAAGCTCCATGACAAGCTTGCGATACGCTGTGGGCACCACCAACTGTTCAACAGGTTCACCTCGGATTTGGTTCACCCGATACAACATATCCTGCAGAACAATAAATCGTGGGAACATTAATTCAGCCCCTGGTTTCTGGGGTTTACCATCAATTTCCAGCACATTCTCCCAGGCCCTGGTGAGGGTTTGGTCCCGGTGTTGGGCGGTCCCAAAATTATCTCCGGAGACGTGGAGGTCTGCCAACTCAGGACCTGGTGGCAAGTCCTCCATGTCTCCCACCATTACACTCAGTGGGGGTGTCTCCCCTCTATCACAGAAGTGGTGGTCACTCCTACCGCAGGCCCTTCGGACTCGGGCTCCCAGGGCTCTGGCCTCCCACAGGAACCAGGCCACTCTGCTAGGGTTACCCCTGTCTCAGGGCTATTAGTCACTTTCACCTCAGGCCATAGTGACGGAAAACCAGGGAAGTCTCTCCCAATTATTAGTTCATACGGTAGTTTGGCGGAGATCGCCACTTCACAAGTCCAGGTGCCGGGCCGTGGACAGAGACATTTCAGCAGTGGGATAGTCCTTAAGTCTCCGTGTATGCACACCACCCCAACTTTCCGGCCCGTATACTGGGTGGGCTGTACCAGGGCAGCACTTACCAGGGTTACCAGGCTCCCTGAGTCCAACAGCGCCACTGCCAGGTTATCCCCGACTTGCACCTGGCACAGATGACGACTGTCCATTGTCTCGGGATGCCGGTCGCACACAGTCTCCGGGCATACATGGAAGCCCGGTACCCATAATTAGTCTCCATGGGTTCCCCCACTGTGGACAGTTGGCCCTTATGTGTCCAGGCTCCCGACACTGCCAGCAGACCACTGGGGACGGATCTGCAAGAGGTACCTCCCGGGCGGGTTTGGCCGGCCGCCGGACTGGGGTGGAGATTTGCGGGGTTTGACTGGCCCCTCCCAAAAGAACCCCTGCAGGTTTCTGGTGGCCTCATATCGCTCCACCAGGTCGACCATCTCAAGGGCATTGGTGGGGGATACCTGGCCGATCCAGTGTTGAAGGGGGTAAGGCAAGGCCCTCCAAAACATGTCAGCCAGCAGCCGGTCCAGCATAGCAGTCGGACTCAGAACCTCAGGCTGCAGCCATTTTTGCAACCTGTGCAGCAACTCATAGTACTGCGGCCTGGCGGGTTCAGCCACGCTAAAGTCCCACTGGTGGACACGCTGAGCCCGGACCAACACATTTACCCCCAGTCTGGCCAGGATCTCCCCTTCACCGTGGAATAGTCAGCAGCCTGGTCGCCTGCCAAATCAAAAACTTGCTGGGGTCCAGACGCCAGGAACGGAGCGACGACCTCTGCCCACTGTTCTCGGGTAATTTCTCCTCACGGCCACCTTCTCGAACACCGCCAGATAGGTCTCAACATCATCCGAGGGGGTCATCTTAGGGATCGCGGCACGGACAGCTTTCCGGGCATCGTGGACGCGGTGGGACGCTCCTGCCGCTTGCAACGCCATCACGTGCTGTAGCAGTAGCTGGTTGGTCTCCCGCTGCTGCACGTTAGCCTCTATGAGGGCTTTCACAGCCGCTCCATTTTGTCGTGGGATCACAGGCTGCAACTTTGCCGGCTTAATATAGGACATTCACTTTTGCTCAGCAAAAACAAAGTTCGGGCGCTCACGCCAGCCTCACTGCGCATGCCCGCATCCGACACCAAATGTGGGGAGTCGCTCTGGTAGACAGCGGTGCGGGTGCAGTTTAGAGGCAAAACAAGGAGTCCAGATTGTGCATCAAACAGTGTTTTATTCACACTTGCACACCAGAAATGAAAACAGTCTCGTGGTGACAGTTCACACACAACAGAAATCATGTGGCAAAACCAAAAACAGGCCAACACAGGGTCCAGTCACCTTGGGTGGTTTAAGTGCGGGTTCACACCTAGCAGTCGGTTCAGCCGCAGGCGATTCCTCCTTCAGGTTGCAGGGAAACACCACCTTGCTGAGCTCCGTCCTCCAGCACAGAGAACTCCTCAGCCCTGTTAGCAGGCTCCAGGATAATCACACCAGACACAGCTGATGGCTGTGTTTTATACCCAGCCCAAAACTCGGACTGGACCGTGGGGAGCAGCCACCCACCCTACTCTTTAGCTGCTCCCAGTAAGAGCCGGCCCGGATCGGCTTTGCAGCCATGCTATTTAAAAGAGTCAAAACAGCACTAGCTGCTGCAGACAAAAACCCGGCTCTCACCTCACCGAGGCCAGCAACCTCGGTGACACGTACCTGCCATCGCATATGACACCTTGCACCTTACCACAATATATATATATATATAAATAAGGAGAAAAATTCCACAGCACTTCCTTAAATAATGAAAAAAGGTTCTTCTTTATTTACCAGGTAAAAAGCGACGTTTCGGTGCACCCAATGGCACCTTTCTCAAGCAGTGATCAAAATGGTGCGGCATTCAGTATATTTATACATGTGTGTTCAATTAAAGCAATTACAACATTTACATAATCAGTGACATGTAAATAATACAAAAAATCAAATATATCCAGTGATCAAACATTATAATTAGAATGAAAATGTCCTGTGTTATAAATTCATCAATAAATAAGTCTGTCCGTGGCAAAACTATATAACCAAAGACGTGCATGTATGAAATAAAGCCTAAAAACATATACTACTAATCATGAGTGACAGGTGTACATAATAAAATAGAATTAAAAACAATACCGGTAACATGGAGAGATCACCTGTGGCCAGCATCGTGGTGGATCCTTGCGCGTCCACAATTACAGACTGCACATGTCCAAAGGAATTCAAGACGGCGTGACGTCATGACGTTGTGGCGTGGTCCGCGTGATACGTCACAACCCGATGTTGTCTGGGTTTGTTATGCGTTGCCATGGCGAGTAAGTTGCCATGGCGAAACTCGGCGTGATGCGTCACAATCTCGTTCTGTCATGTGACTCAGATTTGAGGTAAGTTGTCATGGCGCTGGAAAGTCATCTGTTCCGCGTCCAATTGACAACATCATCCTCACATAATAAATCTTAAAGCATAAGTGGAATATGTAATACTACAGAAAAATTGAAAAACAGAAATAATCAAAGAGTCACTCCAAGGAGAATCATGTGTGGACATCATATTTAAAAAAAACTGGACTATTATTGTCTAAGAATAATGTCAGATACAAGCACTTCCAGCGTATTTGATATGTCATGGCAAATTACCCACGGTTTAAAAGAAACGCTAGATTGGCATATATTAAATAGCTCAAACAGCGGTATCACCCTTAAAGAGACACTGTTGTGTTATTCTAACAGGAACCTAGGACAATCTGTCGTGATTTGTGTGCCATCGTGATCCCTCACACGGCACACCTCTGACTTATTTATCAGGGACAGGGTACACATCAGGTCACTAATGTGAAAACCCCAATATGAGTCCTATCAGTTCATTGATGTATATTTTAAGAAAAAAACCATCTCGGGTTATGCCAATGGTGAGGAAAGGGGTGTTACCAACATATAAATGCAAAATTGCAAAAACTACGTTAAGGGTGTGCACCACTGATTATTCCTTATACAGAACCAGGTTATGAGTATGGAGAAAATTTTGATCTGTGTAGAATGCTGGACCAGTTGAGGTCACCCATATTGATAGAGTGGAATCACTCTCGCTAAGTCCGCTTGAATAGGGACATGAGGAGATCTTGTGCCCTGATTCCCAAACGCGAAGAGTCGCTTTTTACCCAGTAAATAAAGAAGAACCCTTTTTCATTATTTAAGGAAGTGCTGTGGAATTTTTTTCTTTATATTCCTGTGGACATAGGGGACTGTCTTCACAGCCACTGGCACTCCAGTTTTTCAATTTGCAACCTGCTGTGCGATCCTTTACACTTTTTTCTATATATATATGTCTATATGTATGTTTATTTATTTATTTATTTTTTATGGGACTGGCTATGCAGTTATATAGTGTAGTGGTTAAAGTTCTGGGCTGTGATGCAGAAGCTGTGAGTTCAAATCCTGTCACAAAATTTTTCAGATATAGAGGCTAAACTAAATTTAAATATATATATACAGTCGTGGCCAAAAGTTTTGAGAATTACACAAATATTAGTTTTCACAAAGTTTGCTGCTAAACTGCTTTTAGATCTTTGTTTCAGTTGTTTCTATTATGTAGTGAAATATAATTAAATGCACTTTATATGATTCAAAGGCTTTTATCGACAATTACATGACATTTATGCAAAGAGTCAGTATTTGCAGTTTGGTCCTTCATTTTCAGGACCTCTGCAGCTCGACTGGGCATGCTCTCAATCCACTTCTGGGCCAATTCCTGACTGATAGCAACCCATTCTTTCATAATCCATTCTTGGAGTTTGTCAGAATTAGTGGGTTTTTGTTTGTTCACCCGCCTCTTGAGGATTGACCACAAGTTCTCAATGGGATTAGGGTCTGGGGAGTTTCCAGGCCATGGACCCAAAATGTCAACGTTTTGGTCCCCTAGCCACTTAGTTATCACTTTTGCCTTATGGCACGGTGCTCCATCGTGCTGGAAAATGCATTGTTCTTAACCAAACTGTTGTTGGATTGTTGGAAGAAGTTGCTGTTGGAGGGTGTTTTGGTACCATTCTTTATTCATGGCTGTGTTTTGGGCAAAATTGTGAGTGAGCCCACTCCCTTGGATGAGAAGCAACCCCACACATAAATGGTCTCAGGATGCTTTACTTTTGGCATGATACAGGACTGATGGTACCGCTCACCTTTTCTTCTCCGGACAAGCTTTTTCCTGATGCCCGAAACAATTGGAAAGAGGCTTTATCGGAGAATATGACTTTTCCCCAGTCCTCAGCAGTCCATTCACCATACTTTCTGAGGAAGATCAATCTGTCCCTGATGTTTTTTTTTAAGAGAAGTGGCTTCTTTGCTGCCTTTCTTTACACCAGGCCATCTTCCAAAAGTCTTCGCCTCACTGTGCGTGCAGATGCGCTCACACCTGCCTGCTGCCATTCCTGAGCAAGCTCTGCACTGGTGGCACTCCGATCCCACAGCTGAATCCTCTTTAGGAGACGATCCTGGCGCTTGCTGGACTTTCTTGGACACCCTGAAGCCTTCTTAACAAGAATTGAACCTCTTTCTTTGAAGTTATTGATGATCCTATAAATTGTTGATTGAGGTGCAATCTTAGTAGCCACAATATCCTTGCCTGTGAAGCCATTTTTATGCAACCATATGGCTGCACACGTTTCTTTGCAGGTCACCATGGTTAACAATGGAAGAATAATGATTTCAAGCATCACCCTCCTTTGAACATGTCAAGTCTGCCATTTTAACCCAATCAGCCTGACATAATGATCTCCAGCCTTGTGCTCGTCAACATTCTCACCTGAGTTAACAAGACGATTACTGAAATGATCTCAGCAGATCCTTTAATGACAGCAATGAAATGCAGTGGAAAGGTTTTCTTGGGATTAAGTTAATTTTCATGGCAAAGAAGGACTATGCAATTCATCTGATCACTCTTCATAACATTCTTAAGTATATGCAAATAGCTATTATAAAAACTTGAGCAGCAACTTTTCCAATTTAAGACTAAACAAAAGCAAAGACAAGTGCACTCTACGGTAATACTAAACCCTCACACTGATGTAAAATTGAGAGGTTAGTTCGACATACAGTATCCTACTAGGAGGACATGTCTTAAGATCGGGCACCATGCCAAGGTCTCTCAAAGTAGCCCGAGGCCCTATCACTCACCTACCTGTGCTGTTTTCCTGGGTGGAGTCTATAGGGTATAAAAAAGTCACATGGAGGTTCACAAAATTACCACTGAGGAATGAGTAAGACCCAAAATACACTCCGAAACGTGTTTGGTCCATTTTAATAATTGGTTTCCAGTACCTTCTGAGGAAAAAGTCCCAAGAACACTGCCGGCAGTAAACATTTTCGAAACACATTGAAAAAAACGCATAAGAAGAAATCGCATAACTATTAAAGGTATTCTACAACAATGAAGCGAGACACGGAGGTAATCTCGCGTTAACATACCACGGGACTTTGGGAAATAAGCGCAACACATGTCAGTACCATGTGGCAACTCAGATGCCTTTGAATAACAACCTGAGTTTTAAGGCTGAAAAAATCGTGAGTACCCCATGAATGTCGCTGCATTAAACACTTATACTGAACCTCTACCACAAAAAGTTCGCATGAATATATCGCTCGAGTTTAGAGTGTAAAACAAGTGCGAAAGTTCTATAAGAACTGCGAACAATTTCCATAGGTGCAGCTTAGTAACTACGTATATTGAACTTCCACTTTATCTAAGCTCTCATTGAACTTTAGTTTTACCAAGTCCTTACAGCGAATGTATTGCAATTTTCTGGAAACCACCCAGTTACTTTGTTTGCTCAAAGGGATATACGAATTGATATCAACTGATATATATAATCCAACATTAGAACTAATCCTCAGATTCACAATATATTGTGCACACTTTAGATCAAGCCTGTGTTTTTGCACGTGTTTCTATTGATTATTGGAAGCTGTCTGAGGAACTGCTTATCCTGAATAGTGTTGAGCGCGAATATTCGAATAGCGAATTTTTTTAGCGAATATTGGCACTTCGCTAATTCGCGAATATTTCAAATATAGCGCTATAAATAACTTTAATAATAAGTTTTTTTTAGTTCCATTTTTTTCTTTCCCACTTCCCAAAAGTAGTTCTCACCTGTCCTGAGGATTCCTGGCTTCCTGGCTGCTCCAGTCAGTGCCCGTTGCCGCTTCTCCCGACTTCCGTGCTCATGGAGCGTCCCTATCACCATGGGAACGTCTCCATACTAAAATGTACTGTCGGATTTGAGAATTACGTTGAAATCGCTATGCGATTAATTCAAGTTATATTAATCGCATGGCGATTACAACTTAGCAGTGCACTGCTATCTTACATATTAGGCTAGAATTAACGAATATGGAATATAGCAGCAGTGCTAAGTAGAAATCGCAATGCGGTTACTTCAAGTTATATTAATCGCATTGCGATTTCTTAGCACTGCTATTTTCCATATTCGTTAACTTCGTTAATTCTAGCAAGCTCACCCATTATAAATAGTGTTGAGCGAACAGTTCGAGAATAGTTCGGGTTCGTACCGAATTTTGGGGTGTCCGGGACCCGGACCCGAACCCGGACATTTTCAAAAAAGTTTGGGTTCGGGTTCGGTGTTCGTCGATTACTTCCCGCTTTCTGAAGGGCTGCACAGCAGCCAATCAGCTAGCGTTTTACTTCTTGCCCTAAGAGCCCATCACAGCCATGCCTACTAATGGCATGGCTGTGATTGGCCAAGTGCAGCATGTGACCCAGCCTCTATTTAAGCTGGAGTCACGTAGCGCCGCACATCACACTGCTCTGATTAGTGTAGGGAGAGGACGCAGCTTCTGTCAGGGCGAGATTAGGCAGGTTAAAGTCAGCAACAGCACCTAATGAACGGATCAATTTACAGCTGAGAATCATTGAACTTCTGCTAGTTACTTGCTCGCTGGTTTTTAGGCTGCACAGAGCGTTTTTCTGTCACTTATTTTCTGGGTTGATCGGCGGCCATTTTGTGACTTGTGGTGCGCCAGAAGAAGCTGCCACCAAGTCCATCAATCCATCAATACTAGTTTTTTTTTTGCTATATCCTACATCAGGGGCTTGGCTGTGCTAATTGTCACCCCTAGAAACTCAGGAAAGAAATTTCTATATTTTATTAAGGGGTTAAATACAATTGCCCAAATACCAATCCCCTAAATCTGGTGTTCCAGCTTTGGTTAGACAAGTATAATACTGTCTGCTGTCTGGCAAAGGATAGATTATTTTCTGGGGTTAAATTCAATTGCCAAAATAGCAATACCATAAATCAGTGGTTTCAGCTGTGGCTGGCAAAATAGAATAGTGTCCGAGGTAACGCACACACGTACAGACGCATGTACACGATTCTTGATTAGTTGTATTATCGCGATAATAAAACTAACAGTGTAAAGTTGACTGTATTGCTCTAAGTTATATTCGGCATCGAATGTAACTTCTATTACAGCACACCAATACTAAAACTGACTAAGAGACAGCTTTAAGTTCTATTCGAACGCGATTGCAACTTTGGAACTTAAAGTGGTGTACGATTTTAAAAGTTGAGTACTAAAAGTTGGAATCGCAATGCGATTCTTATGTATTTGCTTAATCGCATTGCGATTACAATTTTGAGCTACCGATCACCATGGACGCCTCCTCCAGTAGAATGTACTGTCGGATGTGAGAATTAAGTTGAAATCGCAATGCGATTATTATATATCTGCTTAATCGCATTGCCGTTTCAACTTAGCATTGCTAAATAATTCCATCCATATTCGTTAACTTACTGACTCAGTAAGTTAACGATATGGATGGAATTATTTAGCAATGCTAAGTTGAAATCGCAATGCGATTAAGCAAATATATAAGAATCGCATTGCGATTTCAACTTAATTCTCAGATCCGACAGTACATTCTACTGGAGGAGGCGTTCCCATGGTGATCGTTAGCTCAAAGTTGTAATCACAATGCGTTTATTGCGGTATATTATCCCTCTGGGTGTCTTTTACAGCCTTTTTAGTACCCAAAAGTTCGGGTCCCCATTGACTTCTATGGGGTTCGGGTTGAAGTTCGGGTTGAGTTCGGATCACGAACCCGGACATTTTCCGGAAGTTCGGCCGAACCTCTCGAACCCGAACATCCAGGTGTTCGCTCATCTCTAATTATAAACCCAGCTCTAAGTTGAAATCGCAATGCGATTAATATAACTTGAATTAATCGCATTGCGATTTCAACCGACATGGTTTACTATCTTCGTTTTGAGGAATATGAAGAATACATTCTTCATATTCGCTAATTCTACCAAGCCAACCATAGTAAACCAGGTCTAAGTAGAAATCGCAATGCGATTAATTCAAGTTATATTAATCGCATTGCGATTTCAACGTAATTCTCAAATCTGACAGTACATTTTAGTATGGAGACGTTCCCATGTATGGTTGGCTTGGTAGAATTAGCGAATATGATGAATGTATTCGTCATATTCCTCAAAATGAAGATAACGAAGTATTCTCTATCTTCGTTTTAGCTACCTATTTGTCAACTTCGCTAATTCTAGCAATCAAATAGGAAGGTTGACTATAGAGACAGCTGTGTTTAATTCGCTATGCGATTATATTAGTATTTTTTTTAATAAATAGAATAATTATAATAATTATCAAGAATTATAATTATTCTATTTATTTTAAAAAAAGCAAAGTAATATAATCACATAGCAAATTAAACACAGATGTCTCTATAGTCAACCTTCCTATGTGACTGCAAGAATTAGCGAAGTTGACGAATAGATAGCTAAAACGAAGATGGAGAATACTTCGTTATCTTCGTTTTGAGGAATATGACTAATACATTCGTCATATTCGTCATCTTCACTAAAATTCTAGATATCAAAGCAATAGGAAAGTAGCCTTACATTAAAATCGCAATACGCGATTATTTAAATTGCATATTAATCGCGATAACTAGAATAAAGACGAATATACGATTTCGACGAATTTGAAACGAATATTCTATCGAATATTCACGAATTTCGTCGAAATCGAATATGCCACCTGCTGCTCATCACTAATCCTGAATCTTTTTTGTATATTTTTCTTTAAACAATTGTTTTTAGTTTATTGAGTATTGGCCAATACGTATTGTGTAACATTTTGTGTTTATGTGATTTTAGCAGTGCGAATAAATTTTAAATTTTAATTTTATCTGCGTGGCCCATGTATTTGTGAGTGCCGATCTATTTACACAAATATTCTATATCTGGTAAACGAGGGCTTACTTTTGATCGTGCACCTGGCCAGATTTCCCTCTATAAAGTAGAGCCACCCTTATTTAGATATACTCAGCTTAAGGACATTTTTTACTATTTCTAGCTAAGTAAATAGTTCATAGGACAACTAACAGTTTGTTAAGGTCCTCCAAGTCCCGCCTATTAGAGAGTTTCTGTCAGCACAATCAACCCTATTAAACCAGTCTAGTAATGAGCGAATCTCTTTTGCCATGCTTTGGACTAACCTGATTTGTTCATTTCAATAACAGAATTTTATTAAAATCCCTATCTCCGTATATGCAGTAAAATGTATGTGCTCGGATAAGACTGTTTAAAGATGGCCGCCATTATTCTCAGGCATGTGCCGTTACTGTGAGTAGTGGCACATGCATAAATGTTTTTCATAACGAATGTTAACACAGATTCGTGGCACGCGCCACAATTATTAACGAATCTGGGCTAATATTTGTTATGAAATACATTTATACATGCACCACTACTTACGGTAACAGTGCATGACTGACAATATATAGACGATAGCCTCGCAATAACGAGACCCATATTTAAAAGCCTCATTGGAGCACATATATTTTACTGCATGTACGGAGATAGGTATTTTAAAAAAATTCCGTTATTGAGCTGAACTTATCGGATTCAGGACAAAACTGAAGCGTTGTGCAGCTGTTTTGAGACCTTGTGCCAGATTTCAAAACTGGACAGAACAACGCAGATGTGAACGTGGCCTTATCCTGTCTTCTACTGCACTCCTTTTCCACCTGAAAGTGGAGGTTCGGCAGAAGAGCGCAGCAGCTGGGAAGAATTCTCCCCTTGCCGTACATTGCTTGGTCCCTTCTGCAGATGTTCAGCTGCCAACAATGAATGCCAGCACCTACATATTGACCTTCTTAGGGGAATGCAAAATTTTGCTGAAACACACTGACACCAATTAATGTTTTTACACCATAAATAACGCTAGACACCAGAAGACAGGGCCTAATTTGCATAAATATAAAAGTCCTGTATCTCCGCAATGGTGCAAGCCAAAAAGAAAAAAATTGTTTGTGGTTTTAATCAGCCTGATTAACCCTACCATGCAATGTACCTGGATTAATAGAACTGATCATGCCGACAGATGCTCTTTAGTAATACAAACTAATTGAATCCGTTTCTATGAGGAGGTAAGTTCTGTACTTGGCAGCGGTGAATCAATGGATGTTGTATATCTGGCCTTCGCCAAAGCATTTGATACTGTGCAACATAAGAGGTTCGTATCTAAAATAAGAATGCTTGGACTAGGAGAAAATGTCTGTATGTGGGTATGTAATTGGCTCAGTGATAGAAAACAGAGAGTGGTTATTAATGGTATACACTCAGATTGGGTCACTGTCAATAGTGGGGTAACTCAGGGGTCAGTATTGGGCCCTATTCTCTTCAATATATTTATTAATAAGCTTGTAGAAGGCTTGCACAGTAAAAATATAAATTTTTGCAGATGACACTAAACTGTGTAAAGTAATTAACACTGAGGAGGACGGTTTTCTGCTACAGAGGGATCTGGATAGATTGGAGGCTTGGACAGAAAAGTGGCAGATCTGGTTTAACACTGATAAATGTCAAGTTATGCACATGGGAAGGAATAATGGAAGTCACCAGTACATACTAAATGATAAACACTAGTAAACACTGACATGGAAAAGGACCTAGGAATTTTAGTGGACAGCAAACTAAGCTGTAGAAACCAGTGTCAGGTACTTGCTGCCAAGGCCAATAAAAAAATGGGTTGCAACAAAAGGAGCATAGGTGCCTGTTATAAGGAAATAGTCCTGCCACTTTACAAATCACTAGTCATAGCACACATGGAGTACTGTGTAAAGTTCTGGGCTCGTGTGAACAAGGCAGACATAGCAGAGCTGGAGAAGGTTCAGAGAAGGGAAACTAAAGTAATATCTGGAATGGGTGGACTACAGTAACCAGAAAGATTCGGGTTTAGAAAATTATTCAGTTTAGAAAAAAGACGACTAAAGCTACATGCACACGACGGATCCATCTTCCTTTTTTTTTCACATCCACATCCTTTCCGTGTGTCCGCAAATTTTGTAGGTTGTGTTTCCGTGTGTCTTCCATTTATTTTTTGCGGATCCGCTAAAAAAACGGAAGGCTTAAGCCAGTTTCATAAAGTACGTGTACAAGTTCCCTGGTTTCCAAGCAACCATCCGCAAAAAAAAAACGGATGCGGATGACAAACGGCAAAGTGGTACACATGTGGTATCGCAGTACTCAGGAGAAATAGGGCAATGTGTTTTGGGGTGTATTTTTACATATACCCATGCTGGGTGAGAGAAATATCCCTGTAAATTGACAACTTTGTAAAAAAAAAATTAAAAAGTTGTCATTTACAGAGATATTTCTCACACACAGTATGGGTATATGTAAAAATACACCCCAAAACAGATTGCCCTACTTTTCCTTAATACGGCGATACCACATGTGTGACACTTTTTTGCAGCCAAGATGCGCAAAGGGGCCCTAATTCCAATGAATTTCACAGGGCATTTTTACGCATTTGGATTATCACGCTTTAGGGCCCCTAAAATGGCAGGGCAGTATAAATACCCCACAAGTGACCCCATTTTGGAAAGAAGACACCCCAAGGTATTCCGTAAGGGGCATGTTGAGTTCACAGAAAAAAAAATAATTGGGCACAAGTTAGGGGAAATTTATATTTTATTTTTTTTTATTTTTGTTTTTCACAAAGTCTCATATTCCACTAACTTGTGACAAATTTTTTTTTTTTACATGAACTCACCATACCCCTCACGGAATACCTTGGGGTGTCTTCTTTCTAAAATAGGGTCACATGTGGGGTATTTATACTGTCCTGGCCTTTTAGGGGCCCCTAAAGCATGAGAAGAAGTCTGGAATCTAAATGCGTAAAAATGCCCTGTGATATCCTAAAGGTACTCATTGGAGTTTGGGCCCCTTTGCGCACCAGGCTGCAAAAAAGTGTCACACATGTGGTATCGCCGTACTCAGGAGAAGTAGGGCAATGTGTTTTGGGGTGTATTTTTACATATACCCATGCTGGGTGTGAGAAATAGTTCTGTAAATGACAACTTTTTAATTTTTTTTATACAAAGTTGTCAGTTTACATAGATATTTCTCTCACCCAACATGGGTATATGTAAAAATACACCCCAAAACACATTGCCCTACTTCTCCTGAGTACGGCGATACCACATGAGTGACGCTTTTTTGCAGCCTGGGTGCGCAAAGGGGCCCAAATTCCAACGAGTGCCTTCAGGTTTTACAGGGATGCTCACAATTTAGCCCTGCCCAAAATGCCAGAACAGTAAACACACCCCACAAATGATCCCATTTCGGAAAGTAGACACCCCAAGGTATTCACTGAGGGGCATAGTGAGTCCGTGGGAGATTTTATTTTTTTGCCAGAAGTTAGCAGAAATGGAAACTTTATTATTATTTTTTTGTCCTCAGAAAGTGTCATTTTCCGCTAACTTGTGAAAAAAAATGAAATGATCCATGAACTTATCATGCCCCTCCGCGAATACTTTGGGGTGTCTTCTTTCTAAAATGGTGTCATTTGTGGGGTATTTATACTATCCTAGCATTCTAGCACCTGAAGAAACATGACAGGTGCTCAGAAAGTCAGAGCTGCTTCAAAATGTGGAAATTCTCTTTTTTGCACCATAGTTTGTAAATGCTACAACTTTTACCCAAACCAATAAATATACATTTATTGGTTTGGGTAAAAGTTATAGAGTTTACAAACTATGGTGCAAAAAAGAGAATTTTTGCACCATAATTTTTTTATTAAAGACATGTAGAACAATAAATTTAGAGAAAAATTTATATAGAAATGTAGTTTAAAAAAAAAAATTTAGAACAGAAAGTGAAAAATTTTTGCAAAAATTCCGTCAAAAAAAGTAAAATATCAAAAAAAGTTAAAATGTCAGCAGCAATCAAATACCACCAAATTAAAGCTCTATTAGTGAGAAGAAAAGGAGATAAAATTTATTTGGGTGGTAAGTTGTATGACAGAGCAATAAACGGTGAAAGTAGCGTAGTGCAGAATTTTAAAAAGTGGCCTGGTCATTAAGAGTGTTTAAGCTAGGGGAGCTGAAGTGGTTAATGGAGGCCGTTATGTCACCAAAAAGCAGAGTGGACCCAACATTAGAGTTGAGCGGACACCTGGAAGTTCGGGTTCGACGGGTTCGGCCAAACTTCCTAAAAAAGTTTGGGTTCAGGATCTAAACCTAACCCGAACATGATCCCGAACCCGAACCCAATTGAAGTCAATGGGGACCCATACTTTTGGGCACTAAAATGGCTTTAAAAAAGTCCTGGAAAGGGCAAGAGGGCTTAAAAAGGCAGCAACATGTGGGTATGTGCCCTGCAAACAAACGTGGATAGGGAAATGACTTAAAATAAAATAAATAAAAATTAACAATTAAAATCTTGATCTAGGAAGGATGAAATAGATGTGGAGTAGGAGGTTGAGGAGGCACCAGGTTGGAATGCCAACGGCAGCACGTCTACCAGCGTGCGTTTGTAGTTACGCATCTTTCAATCATTAACAGACTTTTTTACCAAATTTGGTTCCCTGTCAGCAATGCACAGCAGGGGTTTTTCACCAGCAAAATGGGGTTCATATCACCCATCAATAGAACAGATGGTTTTTTAAAATGTAGGCCTCGGCACCTAAGTAGAGCAGGGGTTTATTCACGGCAAAACGGGGTTCATGTCACCCACCAATGGAACAGATGATTTTTAAAAATGTAGGCCCCTGGCATCAAGCCAGAGCAGGGGTTTTTAACCAGCAAAACTGGGTTGATGTCACCCACCAATGGAACACACTATTTTTAAAAATGTGGGCTACAGGCACCCAGGCAGAGGAGGGGTTTATTCACGGCAAAACGGGGTCATGTCACCCACCAGTGGTACAGGCAATTTTTAGTAATGTAGGCCACGGGCAACCAAGCAGAGGAGGGGTTAATTCACTGCAAAACGGGGTTAATGTCACTCATCAATGGAACAGACGATTTTAAAAAATGTAGGCCCCTGGCACCCAGACAGAGGAGGGGTTATTTACTGCAAAAAAGGGTTCCTATCACCTACCAATGGAACAAGTGATTTTTAGAAATGTAGGCCCCTAGCACCCAGGCAGAGGAGGGGTTAATTCACGGCAAAACTGGGTTAATTTCACACACCAATGGAACAGACGATTTTTAAAATTGTAGGCTTGTTGAACCAAGGCAGAGGAGGGGCTTTTTCATGGCAAAACGGGGTTCATGTCACCCAGCAATGGAACAGGCGATTTTTAGAAATGTAGACCACTGGCACCCAGGCAGAGGAGTGGTTAATTCATGGCAAAATGGGGTTAATGTCACCCACCAATGGAACAGACGATTTTTAAAAATGTAGGCCCCTGGCACCCAGGCAGAGGAGGGGTTTATTCATGGCAAAAATAGTATTATTGCACCGAACCATTTAAAAGAAGATTTTTTAAATTTTCTTTCCCTGTCACCTATGCAGAGCAAGGGTTTGTACCCGGCAAAAATGATAATATTTCACCCAACAATTTCAAAGATTTTCCGCATTTTCGGTCTCTGTCACCTATGCAGAGCAGTGCACTCAATCTCTTCCACTTCTGTGGCAGGGCTATGGTTATGGCCCTGGGAAACCCTGCCAGCAAAGTCATCAAAAAGAATAAGAGACTGCTACATGACTTGGGGCTCAGATTGCTTGGCTGATTTGCAAGGGGGTGAGGTGAAAGACTGATAGGCATGGGCTGCAGGTGCCAACTCTGAGCTTTCAGCAGTGGGAGACAGTGTTAAGGTGCTGGAGGCACTGTTAACCACCCAATCTAATAGCGCCTGTGCTTGTTCTGGCCTCACCATTTGTAGAGCGGCAATTGGGCCTACCAAATAAAGCTGCAGGTTCTGTCGCCTACTCACACCTGAGGAAGGTGTTTCACTTGGACCTGTAGTTGACGCTGAATGGCCACGTCCTCTCCCAGCAACAGGAGCTCCACCTACACCACCACAACCATGCCAACGTCCCTTATTTGATGTTCTCCTCATTATTTGCGTTCACCCACCAAACTAACAGATGGTTTATCTCCGCTGTCAATTTAACTGCCAATAGTCAACAATTAAGTTCACTAGCAGTAAGGCAGTACCCGTGTCATAAACAGAATAAATTTCTTTAGGTCACAAAACAGTGTAACGGAGCAATTCAATACAATTACTTCACTATCACCAAAAATTTGATTCTTCAAACCAACAATGTAAAAGCAGAAGTTAACAGTTTAATTTGACTGTCAAAAATGCAGCGTACACCGCTAATGTGCTATCTACCACAAGACCTGTGTGTTTGCAACCAACTATGTAAATGCAGAGTTCAAAAGGTGACTTAAAATGACTGAAATACAGGGTAGGCCTCAGATCTGCTACGTAGCACAAAACCAGTGTTTATTGCAACAAACTACAGAAATGCAGCATGTCATTGCTACATTTTAAAATAGGTTTTTGTGCGTTGTTTGCCAAACTGTTCTGTGGAACAACAATATGGGTTTATTTCCCCCAAATACAGAAATGAAGTATGTCACTGCTAAATTTAAAAATAGGTTTTTCAGCGTTCTATTCCAAACTGCTCTGCGGAACAACAATACGGGTTTATTTCCCCCAAATACACAAATGCTGTATGTCACTGCTAAATTTTAAAATAAGTCTTTGTGCGTTGTATGCAAAACTGATCTGTGGAGCAACAATACTGGTTTATTTCCCCCAAATACACAAATGCTGTATGTCACTGCAACATTTTAAAATAGGTTTTTCAGTGTTGTATGCAAACGTGCTCTGTTGCACTACAGTACGGGTTTATTAACCCAATTACAGAAATGCAGTTTTTGTCACCCCACAAATTATAAAACAGGTTTTTCAGCGTTGTATGCAAACGTGATCTTTGGTACAACAGTACGGGTTTATTACAGCAACTACAGAAATGCCCTATGTCACCGCAAAATTTTAAAAAAGGTTATTCAGCGGTGTATGCAAATGTGCTCTGTGGTACGACAGTACGGGTTTATTCCACCAACTACAGAAATGTACTATGTCACCCCAAAATTAAAAAAATAGGTAATGTAGGGGGACTTGATCTGCCAGAAAAAAAGGAATTTTTCCTCCACTGAGCTACCAAATAGTGTTGAGCATAAATATTCGCAAAGCAAATTTTAATCTCCAATATCATGATTTCGCGAATTTCTCTAATAAATGAACCCCTATTCGCAATTACGAATATTCGCTCTGAAGATGGATAGTGATAGGGAAACTGTATCTTGAAAATAAAAAATTCAGACATAATTCCCTTAACCTTAACTGCTTTCTATAACAATTTCCACTCTTTTGTCACAAGAGTATGCCAATCTATAATTTGTATGCGCGTCCTGAGCTGTCAGGAACCAGCAGACGAAAAATTGCACAATATAGTAGAATATGTCGAAGGCAGCACGATATTCGCCATATTCGTTAATTTCTAAACGCTATTTCCGCCTCATGTCAAGGCTGTGAAATATAAAGGTAACATAGTATATAAGACCGAAAAAATACATTTGTCAATCTAGTTCGGCCTGTTTCCTACAAGTTGATCCAGAGGAAGGCAAAAAACCCCTGTGAGGCAGAAGCCAATTTTCCCCACTTAAGGGGAAAATAATTCCTTCCCGACTCCAATCAGGCAATCAGAATAACTCCTTGGATCAACGACCCCTCTCTAGTAGCTATAGCCTGTAATATTATTACACTCCAGAAATACATCCAGGCCCCTCTTGAATTCCTTTATTGTACTCACCATCACCACCTCCTCAGGCAGAGAGTTCCATAGTCTCACTGCTCTTACAGTGAAGAATCCTTTTCTATGTTTGTGTACAAACCTTCTTTCCTCCAGACGCAGAGGATGTCCCCTCATCACAGTCACAGTCCTGGGGATAAATAGATGATAGGAGAGATCTCTGTACTGACCCTGAAATGTCTCATGCTGCGAAGCGATTAGTGCAAATATCAACTACCAAATAATCGCATATTCCAATTCCAAATCGCATATTCCAATTTCGGTCCCAAGTTTAATAACATTTCCCTGTCGCCGATCTCAATATACAAATCTAATCAATGGTTTCAATACTCCTGTCAGAGTAAAGACTTAATAGGTAAAAACTGTCCTGCGAATGTTTGTCACTTGAATATTCGCATAAATCTATTCATGGTTTTTATTCCATTCCCTACCAAGCGTTAACAGGTTGTGTCAGAGTCCAGTTTGCTGCATGTATTGCGAAAATCCGTATTTGTCTTTTTCGCACCTTTCCATTCGCACAAATGACTCCCGCCATTTTAAGCTTTTATTACATTTAAAGCTGTTTAAACGTGGAAAATCATCTCCCAAGTTTAATTGCAGCATTCTATACCCGATCCAGCGTTATTTGAAGTACTAGAAGAATAGTCGAATATATTGAATATAATTACATATTCGCAGTTCGAATTTTCGTCTTTTTTTTTTCCTTTCTAGGTGACTTGATCCTAAACCCTTCCTACTTTACCAAGATTAGCCAATGATAATGCCTAGCAACAAACCTAGCAACCAATCATAAAGAAGCTTACCTTCTCACTATTTAAATGAAAGCAAACCCGGCAGCCATTTTGTGGTGTTGTATTTGTGGCAGAGAGAGGAGCTGTGGTGTTGTTGGTGCTTTGAAAATTGTGTGATATCCAAATTTCCCATCCCCAATTCATCTCTAAATTCATATTATTAGCTAGTTAGTGTTAGATAGGGTTTAGGGATTAGCTGTTACCCTCAGTTCACACTTGCGCGCAACAGGAGAAAACTCATGTTTCCCTATGAGCATGGTTCTCACCTGAGAGTTTTACAGCGCGTTTAAACGCGCTGTAAAATGCCCTATGCTCAAAGAAGTTCTTGAGCTTCTTTGGGGCGTTTTGTCGAGCGTTTGCACCCATAGACTTCAATGGGAACGCGCGTAAAACGTGCGTTTAACACGCGTTAAAGTGTAGATATGCCTTTTTCAATTGGTCTCCAGAATCACGAACGCGCGTATGACGCGCGTTTCCTATTTGCAAAAACCTGCTGTAATACGCGCTACAAAAATGCGTGTAAAACGCGCGTCTCAGAAACGCTCAGGTGTGAACCCAGGGTAAGGGTCCAAATTATCAGTGATAGGTTAATTTAGATTGGTGAAAGAAAGAGTTAGTTAGGGTTGGGATCAGCGTAGGGCTTTTTTGTTAGGGAATGCCAATTACAGAGATAGAATATTAGTGTAGGTTAGTGGTAGGGCTGTCAATTTCTCAGCTTAGATAGTTTAGTTAGTCAGGCATTTAGGGTCTTAGTGTATAGTCTGTCTGTTTTTGTTTGTCGTCTTAGTCTTTCTTGTCTCTGTCTGTAATTTAGTTTAAAAAAAAAAAAAAAGTTAATTTAGTGTTAACTGTTAGTTTTATCTGTACTGTCCACGTCTTATTGTCTTTGTCCCTTAGTGTTTTTAGTGTAACTAAAAACAAAACAAAAAAAAACTTAAAAATCTTAAAACTTAAAAACTGTTATCTGTTTAGTTTTAGCTTTCTTGTCTGTGTCTTACTGTCTGCGTTTTTTTGTGTTAGTGTAAGTTATTAAAAAGGCAAAACATTTTTTACTGTTATCTGTTTAGTATTAGCTTTCTTGTCTGTCTTACTGTCTGCATTTTTTTGTGTTATTCTAGTTTATTAAAAAGAAAAAAAAAGTTCTCCTTTATTACAACTTTATTTATTTAGTGTAGTTTCTGCATCTCTTTTTTTGTGTTAGTTTAAAAAAAAAAAAAGTAGTGATTTAAGGTTTTCTGTTTATTGTTAGTATCGTCTGTCTTGTCCGCGTCTGATTGTCTGAGTCTTTTTGTGTTAGTGTCTGTTTTTTGAAGAAAAAAATAAAAACTACAAAATTCGTTTATAGTTTTTATTATTTTGGTTGAGGGCTTTTGGTCCTTTAATTTTAATTTTATTTTATTTTTTTGTTTTACATTTCACAACATACCTTCCCCACCCCAAAAAAGTTTGCCCCATCACCCTTTTTTTTTCATTTTAAATTCATATTATTATTTATTGTTTATTTAATTGTACGGTTTAAACCGATAAGCAGGAAATATGAGCGGCACAAGCCGTCCAGCCAGCCACGGTAGGGGCAGTCAAGGAGTAGGTTCTGCCGCTGGACCGCAGCCAGCAAGGGGCCGCTCCTCCAGTCACGTACAGGAGGGTGCAGGTGGCAGTGGCGTCCGTCTGATCCGTGACTTCTTCCAAATGGCCAGTCGTCTAAGGCCCATCACTTCCCAGGATGCAGAGGCTGTAATGACTCTTGTGGTCGACTCCAGTGCCACAGAGTCCTCAGCCCCGGTCCAGAGCAGCAGCAGGAGTAGCAGCAGATCTCCGCCTCCTGTTGAAGCAACCCACACTCCCTCAGAATTGTCCCCGGACATGTTCGAACATGGGGACAGTAAGGTGGACATTCTGGGGGAGGCTTTGCAGGAGGCGGAGTTAGAGTTCAGCCCACCATATGGGCAGGACTTGTTGGAAGGGATGGGGGATAATGAGGAGAAGGAGGGGGTGGTTACGCCATATTATACCTCCTCTAAATCCCTTCCAACTGGTTCGGGTCTTGTAGGCCAGAAAACCCCTGCATTTACTCAGACCTAGGCGTCATCAAGGGGGCAGCAGAGCCCAGGCAGGGCCTCCATGCTCGCTGTTCCCCTCAGTCCATCAATTTTTGACACCGGGTGTGACATTGAAGAGGAGGGTGCAGCCGAATAAATGCCACCTACTTTGGCAGGTCAGAGCAGCACTGAAGAAGGTAGGCACCCCAGGCAAACGGTGCACAAGGTCACCACCAGGGAGCACAGTGGCAGGGGCTCTACTGGTGATAGCAGCAGGAGCTGGCGGAAGCAACAGCAGCAGCAGAAACCGCAGACAGCTTTACCTGTGCACACTGATGCCTAACAGGTGCAAGCTAGCACCAATCCATTGGACAGGAGCTTGGTGTGTAAGTCGCCTTGGGCTTTCTTCACCCTGGCAACGGACGATGTTAGAGTTGCCATTTGTAACCTCTGCCATGCCAGGGTGAGGAGAGGGAGGTCAGTGGCTCGTCTGGGTCCCACAGCCCTCAACCAGCACATGAGACTGAGCCACTGGCAGGAGTGGGATCAGGTCAAGGGTGATCATAGCAGCAACGCCAACAGCGGTGTGCAGGGGACTGCAGCTCCTGCCACTGTCCAGATGCCATCACATCCCCTGGCAGCTGCTGAGTCCCACTCCCCAGCTCCCTCCAGTAGAGGTACTGGTACAGGCAGCCATGCCTCTGCAACAAGGTCACCCTCCTATCTTTCCTCCTCCTCATCTACTGCCATCCGGCGCCATTAGCCATCAGTGGCTGAGGAATTCGAACGCACTGTGCCCTATGCCCCCGGGGATCGACGTGTGCGTTCACTTAATGGGCTCCTGGCAAGGGTTATCGCCCAAGATCTGTTTCCGTACAATCTGGTGGACAGCAATCCATTTAGGCAGATGTTGGAGCAGGCACAACCAAGATGGCATGTCCCCAGCCGCCATTACTTTGCCAGGACAGGCATTCCTGCCCTAAACCAGCACCTTGTGGAGAATGTATGCCTGTTGATGGATTATGTTGTCAGCGACAGGGTACATCTCACAATGGATGCTTGGACCAGCAGACATGGGCAGGGTAAGTACATTAGTTTCACAACCCATTGGGTATCCCTCCAAGGCGCCGGGGAGGAATCGGCGGCATCAGAGTTTGTGGTGTCTGCTCTCCCTTGTGCCACTGTCCCACTGCTGCTGAGCCCCCCAGCAAGCGTCCCCATAGCTATGCAAGTGTGGGGCACGTCCGATGCCAGGCCGTGCTCCTGCTTGGGAGACCGGAGACACACTGGACCTGATGTTCTTTCTGTTCTACAGAATCAGGTCTAAAAGTGGCTGACACCCCGTAGGGGAACTCCACCCTCCACATGCTGGAGAGGTTGTGGGAGCAATGACAGACAGTGAGGGAGTACCTGCTGGATCTAGACACTCCAGGGACATCGCACTCACTTCCGTACATCATCAATGTGGAGTGGGGGCAGATTCATCAG
The DNA here is from genome assembly GCA_033119425.1 of Bufotes viridis. Lineage (NCBI taxonomy): Eukaryota > Metazoa > Chordata > Amphibia > Anura > Bufonidae > Bufotes > Bufotes viridis. The sequence continues at coordinate 134,973,516 of CM065593.1, read as the reverse complement.
ATCTGCAATGTTTTGGCCCTTTAAAGCAGGCGACAAAGATGGTCAGCGGGGAGCAAGTTGGCCTCAATGACGTGCTCCCCCTAGTGTTCATGCTGGACAGGACACTAGATCGCCTGCTCGAGGCTGGGGAGAGTGCCTTGGTGGAGCATGACGAGTCATCCATGCTCCTCCAGGACCAGGCCCAGGATGAGGAGGATGATGAGGAGGATGATGACTCTGAGGATGTCCAGGAGTCTGGGCCTGGTCAGGAGGGAGAGCTGGTTATGGTGGCACCGTTAGTCCAGGGGGGGGGGGGGGGCCCCAGCTCAGAACGTGAGCAGCATTAACAGCAGCAAGAGGACCAGGAGGTCATGGGAACGGGCAGTCATGAGGAGCCTCAGCAGGCTGAGCTCTTCCCCATGGCTGCCCATATGCTGAGATGCCTCAGAAGGGACCCCCAAATAAAGGAGAGGGAAGACTTTTGGCTGGCCACCCTTTTAGACCCGCGTTGTAAGGGGAAACTGGAGCAGTTCATCCCAGCCAGCCGAAGGCAGGCCCATATTGTCAAATTGCAGGCCTGTCTGATCCACCGGCTGGAGGAGACAAACCCTCGGCCTCCAGCTCCAGTTTCCCCCGCCCATGTCACCCACCAGGTGGCTGGCACCAGCAGCACCAGCCGAGCAGGCGATCTTTTGGGTAAGATGAGGCTCTTCTACCAGTCTGCGCTACCAAGTACCGAAAGCAGCAGCAGCGGCAGCAGCATTAGTCACCACCAGCGCCTGGCCCGCATGGTGGATGACTACATGGGGTCGGTCAGTGCTTCCGACCCCATGGAATACTGGGTTGCCAGACTGGACATCTGCCGCGAGCTCGCGCAGTATGCACTGGAGGTACTTGCCTTCCCCCCCTCCAGTGTACAGTCTGAGCGGGCATTGTGGCAGGTGGGGTGGTCACGGACAAAAAGACCCGTCTGTCCACTGACTCCGTGGACAGACTCACATTCATCAAGATGAATGAGTCCTGGATCGGCAGGGACTTCCTGGCCCCCGCTGTCGGTTCAGGGCGCTGAAGGGTCCCTTGTCCACCCCTCTCCTTCGCTCTCCCTCCGAAAAACAGTTGCTTTTTAACCATTAATAGTATTTTTATAGTATTTTTTTAAATGTATTTTTTTTTTTTTAAACGTATGAATTAAATTGTATATTTATTTATTTATTATTTTGATTTTTAATACTTTTGTACACTGTTTCTATTTAATTGTTTTGTAATCATGGTTTAATTGATGTACCTATAAATTTGTTACACATGGTCCTACACATTGCTTGAGAAAGGCTCAGTTGTTTGGAGCCGAAACGTCGCACTGCCCACCTGGGTGAATAAAGGAGACATATCTTTTTATATATCGAGTGCTGCCTAATTTTTCTGTTTTATATTTGGGACTGGCTGGTCCCGGCAAGGCATCGCACCCGGCTTTGAGCATTTGATACGGTGCTGCCATTTTTTCTATACGCATATTATCAGCTGTGGCCCTGCACGTCTTTTTTTTATTGTAAGCTTTCTTGATTTTTCTTAAACATGTCTACCGATGAAGTGGATTCACCCTGTGGTGTTACCTATACACAAGAAGCAGTGGAGCGGATTCTAGGAGGAGTAAATGGAGAAGCAGCTTTTCTCAACACACCGTCAGTTAAAGAGCTCAAGAGGAAATGTGAGTTTTTATCCAGGAGAGAGATCACATTGCATCTGCATATGAATACCCTGAAGGAGTATTATATGGCACAATGTATACCCAGGGGCATGCGATCCCATTTGCACCTCAATCTTTTCTCCAGCAGTCCAAAATTTTGCAAAAGATTTGAGACTCTATCTAACAAATATGCCATGGACTTTATTTTGTTGAATCTGGAGTTTTTACAGACTAAGCTTGCTAGTGTGGCTTTGGATCTGTCGGCAGTGGAAACACAATTGATCCGAATCCTGTCACAAGATGATAATGTCAAACATCAAGATATGTTCGTGAGAGCATCATGGCGTTTCCAGGCTGAAGTCGAGGAGGGTAAACGCATAAAGTGGAACCTGGATCTGGATGATTATAAAAAAGGAAGATTCTATGCTTGGCAGACAGATTCCAGAAAGAGAAGAAAGGTTACTACCCTGGATGACTCTTTTTTGTCACAGAATGGACTTCTAGTAAAAGAACCAGGAATTACACCAGACGTGGAGGCCGCAGACACAGGAGAGGACAAAAAGCTGCGCAACAACAAAACACGATTCAAAGGCAACAGAGCTCAACCCCCCAGGAGAAAATGACTGTCATCAACTTATCCTCTAAGGTACTGACTGAGCATTAAGTTAGTGTATTATCAAAAGGACTTTCTTTCTGTCCTGATACATGTACTAGTTGGCTTGATATTGAGGCTGACCTTTTTTCTTTTTTTCGTGCTATTAAGTTAAAAGTGTGGTTTGCGGATAGTACACGTAGGAATGTGCCCATTAACAGTGAATTGACCTTGAGGCAGTTTGACTTGCACTTGAAAAGCAATTTTTGCCCCAATATAAATGATCCAGCTATTGAAGCTTATATGACAGCAGTCAAATCCGAAATTTTTGCACTCAAAACTGCTTACTCTGGTCAACCACTGCGGCACCCCAATGTAACTAGTGAGGAGGCAACTGCATTGAATGAATTAAAACAGGACCATAGCCTCACAGTGAAACCAGCCGACAAGGGTGGCACTGTGGTCGTGTTGGACACTGAGAAATATATCAATGAGATACTGAGACAGCTTGGTGACAATAATGTTTACGAAAGTATTGATTTTGATCCACGATTTCACATACCAGAAATAATTAAACGTGAATTGACTAATGCGGTGACAGCTGGAGTCATAGATGATGAACTGAGAGAATTTCTCACAGTTCTTCATCCCATAACCCCGGTAATATATATATATTGCCAAAAATCCACAAAACATTGGTAGACCCTCCAGGTCGACCAATTGTCTCTGGCTCTGACTCCATTTTTAGCCACATCTCAATCTTTCTTGATAAAAAATTACGCACCTTTGGAACAGGCAGTAAATCATACATCATAGATACATCTGATTTACTGAGGAAGCTAGGAGAGGTTGATGTATCCAGATATAGGTATCATTATTTTGACATAATTTGATGTAACCTCACTATATACCTCCATTGATCATAACAGGGAAATCATGGCGGTATCACGCATGCTAGATATGTCCACACTCACGATTCATTTGACGATGCTCAGAATAGTATTAGACCATAGCTATTTCCTCTTCAGGGATAGCTATTATGTGCAGAAACAAGGTGTGGCGATGGAGTCCCATGTGGCCCCAACTTATGCCAATATTGTTATGCGTGTATTTGAGGAGGACGTCGTCTATGTTTCACACCACTTCAGCCATGTGCTGGAGTGGTGGCGTTACATCAACGACGTCTTCCTCATGTGGACAGGTTCTGTAGAACAACTACTTGAGTTTCAGATATACCTAAACAGTTTTGATGAGAGACTCCAATTCACATTGGTACACTCAAGCATTGAATTGCAGTTTCTGGATACCAATGTAGTATTTGGAGATGGCAAATTGAGCACAAGGGTATTTACAAAACCAACTGAAAGGAACACTATTTTAGCTTACAGCAGTAGCCATCCTAGATCTATGGTCAGAGGTCTCCCATATTCACAATTTATGAGGGCAAAGCGCATTACAACGGATCCCAGAACATTAAAAGAGACCCTGGAGGAGTTCACCAGCAGATTTCTGGAACGTGGCTATCCTAGGGATCTGCTGATGACTCAGATTGGTAGTGAATAAAATAGATAGAAAAACGCTTTTGAATAACTCTAAAACGACTAAAAGAAAATCTAGGGTTGCATTTATATCTACATACACTGATTTAAGAGCTGAAATTGCACAGATAACTAGACAACATTGGAAAATATTGAAAGGATGTCACGGTATAATTCCTAAATTCCAAATGCCACCACTAATGTCCTATCATGGGTCAAAGAGCCTGCGAGACAGATTGTTCAGGGCTGATGTTGGACCTGCTACGATCAGCAGACAGTCCACAATAATGGGCACGGAAACAAGATGTTACCCCTGCCTCCATTGTGTGAACTGCAGACACATTATTAAGGGGAGATCCTTTCTACATCCTGGTACTGGTATGAACTTCCCATTATAAAACGTGGTGTGGTGTTTAACAAGCAGGATATGCTCAACCCATATGCAGTTGTGCATGTATATAGGGAGCACATCCTGCACTTGTAGTCCATTGCTAGGGGCAATCAACAGCAAAAAATGCATACAATGGAAGATGCCAGCAACGGACTAGAAGTACCACAATAACCATCCTACATACGATAACAATAATGTGGATGTGGATGTGGAGAACAATCAAAAACATAACCATAGCAAAGGCAGGTACACTTTGCGGCAATACTAAACCCTCATACTGATGATAAAATTGAGAGGTTAGTTCGACATATCCTACTAGGAGGACATGTCTTAAGCTCGGACACCACGTCAAGGTCTCCCAAGTAGCCCGAGGCCCTACCACTCAACCTACCTGTGCCGTATGGGCGATACCAGGGGCCGCTCGGCATTACTGGAGCGCAAGATCTGACTCACAAACAGCTCACTAGTGACCTCCAGCATGTAACCATGCTTGCAATGGGAGGTGGGAGGTGCCTGTGAGCCCCACCCGAGACCGGCCGATATGGCCCAGAGCCTACCAAGTGCACCTGAATGTAGCCTGTAGATGAAAAGCAGGCACATTTAAATTGGAGTTTATACACCTCCAAAAATATTATACAAACCATTAGAAAACGTGGTGTGGTGTTTAACAAGCAGGATATGCTCAACCCATATGCAGTTGTGCATGTATATAGGGGAGAACATCCTGCACTTGTAGTCCGTTGCTAGGGGCAATCAACAGCAAAAAATGCATACAATGGAAGATGCCAGCAACAGACTACAAGTACCACAATAACCATCCTACATACGATAACAATAATGTGGATGTGGAGAACAATCAAAAACATAACCATAGCAAAGGCAGGTGCACTCTGCGGCAATACTAAACCCTCACACTGATGTTAAAATTGAGAGGTTAGTTCGACATATCCTACTAGGAGGATATGCTGTATCGCCCATACGGCACAGGTAGGTTGAGTGGTAGGGCCTCGGGCTACTTGAGAGACCTTGACGTGGTGTCTGAGCTTAAGACATGTCCTCCTAGTAGGATATGTCGAACTAACCTCTCAATTTTAACATCAGTGTGAGGGTTTAGTATTGCCGCAGAGTGCACCTGCCTTTGCTATAGTATGAACTTCCCAATCAAGTTTCACCTTACGTGTGACAGTAATTATGTCATTTATGTACTTACCTGCCCGTGCCACAAACTGTATGTGGGCGAAACTTCCACAGATTTTAAAACCTGATTCAACAACGACCGCTTTTCAATCAGACAAAAGAGAATGGATTTACCGGTGTCTAGACACTTTGTCGAGTTTAAACACTCGGAGAAAGACCTGTATGATTGATCATATCCCTATGCCCAGGAGGGGGGGAGACATATCAATACTCCTGAAAAGGAAAGAACTTACTTGGATCCATACATTGGGATCCCTCAGACCATGTGGTTTAAATGTATAACCTGGTTGTGCTGATGTAATAGTGCTGATTCTCTTTGACTCTTTCTGGTCTACCTTACTCTACTGACGATTGTGTATATGGTAGTTTACACTGGACAAACATTTTAATTTTCAAGTTATTTCTTGCAGATCTTGGTGTGTCCGGAGCTGGGAGGTGGAAGCCTGGAGACGACATGGTGGCTTGGAGGATGTCCATGTTATGGTAAAGTTCCTATTCATCAAGTGGCATGTCGTAGATTGTTCCTTTGTTTTTTCACCTGTTCGATGTGGGGTATTGTGACTAATATGACATATTGGAGGAGATCCCTCCCTCAGCAAATTAGCTGTGGGTTTTTGGTTGTAGTTGGGGTGTAACATCTGGTTTCCAGTAACATGGTAACCATTTGTGACCCTACTCCCTCCGGTTCTGTGCTTACAGCTCCATTTGGGGGCATAGCATTGGACTCCGGGACCCGTTACAGCAGTAGCCAACTGTAGCCATTGTCACTTATCCTCTTTAAGAGCAGTTAGTGTGTTGTGTATGCCAAGAAATAAAAAGTGGGCAACATGACCTTAAGCAAGATGGCTGACAGAGGTTTGCCTCGACATGCGCACTAAGCAATTGTGGTTCATGACGCGACTGTTGCTCCGTACATGCGCAGAATGGAGCACAGAATGCGAACCTGTTCAACTGGACGCCATTCCTCCACTTCAATGAGCTGCTTATTCACCCCATGAGACTTCGCCCCCCACAGCTGAGTACATCATCTGCAATAAATCTTATTATGCACTTTATGGTCAGGTGTTTATCACTGTAATTAATCATGTAATTGATGAATTGTCACTTTTAACTAATCATGTTTTTTATACATGTCTATCGATTGTATTGAATCATATGTATTCCTGCACATCATTATCACATGGATTTTTTTTGTAATATTTTGATTTTTAATACTTTTGTACACTGTTTCTATTTAATTGTTTTGTAACCATGGTTTAATTGATGTACCTATAAATTTGTTACACATGGTCCTACACATTGCTTGAGAAAGGCTCAGTTGTTTGGAGCCGAAACGTCGCACTGCCCACATGGGTGAATAAAGGAGACATATCTTTTTATATATGGAGTGCTGCCTAATTTTTCTGTTATATATATATATATATATATATATATACGTATATATATATATATATATATATATATATATATATATATATATATATATATATATATATTATATATATATATATATATATATATATATATATATATACATACGTATATATATATATATATATATATATATATATATATATATACGTATATATATATATATATATATATATATATATATATAAATCTAGCAGAAGGACCCGGCTTCGCACGGGTATATTTCATCTATTTCTTTTCATTTTTCCGTGAGTCGTAAAAAGATATCAAGAGTATCCCCCATAACAGTGATCTCTACAGCACCCCCACTGTCTGCTGAGCTGTGTATCTAATCCTGTCATGTGTGATAACAACTGCTGAGCTGTGTATCTAATCCTATCCTGTGTGATACTATCTGCTGAGCTGTGTATCTAATCTTATGCTGTATGATACTGTCTGCTAAACTGTGTATCTAATCCTATCCTGTCTGCTGAGCTGTGTACCTAGTAGTTGATTTTTAACAGCATTTTTTCAATCCCTGTTGGCTGAGTGGGAGGGGACGTGGCCTAACTGGATTGGGGCGTATCCTTTTGAACATCTCACTCTAAGACAGCAGCACTGTCCTCACTGAGTGTGAGCTGCAAAGAGAAAGTCACCGTCCCTCCCAACTCTGCAGCTGACAGAAGTTGATTTTTAACTTCATTTTGTCAATGCTCATTGGCTGCAGAGGGGGAGGGGGTGTGCCCTAAACGTATCAGGGGTGTGGCTTAACAGACCTAAAAGTGTATTTTTAACATAATTTTTTCAATCCCTGTTTGCTCAGTGGGAGGGTGCGTGGCCTAACAGGATAGGGGGTGTGTCCTTTTAAACAGCTGATACTAAGACAGCAGCACTATTCTGTCTGAATTTGAGCTGCAGGGAGAAAATCACAGTCCTTCCCACCTCAGGAGGGGAGGGGTCATGACCTAACCGAATCAGAGGTGTGGCTTATCTGGATCTGGGGCGGAGTTTCAAGGGTGACTTGAATGGCCACCCTACTTTCCCCCTGAACTGTGACCTCCATAGCACTCCGCTCCCTTAACAGTGTCATCCACAGCGCCCTGCCCCTTTAAAGCTAACCTGCAGCAGTGGAGAGAAATGACCGAGTTGTTATGGAAGCCTCAGGAATTAAGGTACTAAGTGGTATTAGGCCATAGCTTTACTTCAATAATGATTATCCTGGTGACAGATTTCCTTTAGGCCCCATTCACATGTCCACAATGTTCGTCTGCACCCGTTCCGCAAATCTGCGGAACGGGTGCGGACCTATTCATTTTGAATGGGGATGTGATGGATGCGGAGAGCACACACTGTGCTCTCCACTTCCGCATTTGTGGATGCGCCGCCGATCTTCCGGCTGGCGGCTCAACAATAATATAGAGCATGGCCCATTCTTGCCCGCAATTGCGGATATGTATAGGCATCTCTATGGGGCTGGCGGCAAGGTGGATTGCGGATCCGCAACACACTACGGACGTGTGAATGGGGCCTTATACGTTATCTAGAGCAGTGAAGAAACATGGCTGGGCTGTGATGGTTACCTGTGGAGACAAACTGCCAGCTAGCAGTAAATGACAGTTGTATTGGATAATGCAGGTAATTTTTGGTCTAAAACCGTCCCGGACACCGGAAGTACCCGTGTGCCAAATTTGGTGAAGATCGGTCCAGTTGTTTCGTCACGCATAAAGAACGTCTAGACAGACAGACAGAAATTCAATTTTATATATATAAGAGAATAGCAGAAGGACCCCGCTTCGCACGGGTATATTTAATCTATTTCATTTCATGTTTCTGTGTGTCGGATATCAACAGTATCCCCCATAACAGTGACCTCTACAGCACCCTGCCCCACTGTCTGCTGAGCTGTGTATTTAATCCTTTCCTGTGTGATACTATCTGCTGAGCTGTGTATCTAATCTTATGTTGTGTGATACTGTCTGCTAAGCTGTGTATCTAATCCTAGCCTGTGTGATACTATCTGTTGAGCTGTGTATCTAACCTCATGTTATATGATATTGTCTGCTAAACTGTGTATCTAATCCTATCCTGTATGATACTGTCTTCTGAGCGTGTATCTAATATTCTATCCTGTGTGGTACTATCTGCTGAGTTGTGCATCTAATCCTAGCCTGTGTGATACTGTCTGCTGAACGTGTATCTAATATTCTATCCTGTGTGATACTGTCTGCTGAGCTGTGTATCTTATCATATCCTGTCTGCTAAGCTTTGTACCTAGTAGTTAATTTTTAACTTTATTTTTTCAATCCCCGTTGGATGAGTGGGAGGGGGTATGGCCTAACTGGATTGGTGTGTGTCCTTTTGAACATCTCACTCTAAGACAGCAGCACTGTGTTCTCTGAGTGTGAGCTGCAAAGAGAAAGTCACAATCCCTTTTACCTCTGCAGCTGACAGAAGTTGATTTTTAACTTCATTCTGTCAATACTCATTGGCTGCAGAGGGGGAGGGGTGTGTCCTAAATGTATCGGGGGTGCGGACCTAAAAGTTGATTTTTACTTTATTTTTTCAATCCATGTTCGCTTAGTAGGAGGGGACGTGGCTTAACATGATTGGGGCGTGTCCTTTTAAACAGCTTTCTCTAAGACAGCAGCACTGTTCTGTCTGAATGTGAGCTGCAGGGAGAAAATCACCGTCCCTCCCACCTAAGGAGGGGAGGGGGCATGGCCTAACCGAATCAGAGGTGTGGCTTATCTAAACATGGGGGCGGGGTTTTAAGGGTGACTTGAATGGCCATCCTACTTCCCCCTGAACTGAACTGTGACCTCCATAGCACTCCGCTCCTTTAACAGTGTCATCCACAGCGCTCTGCCCCTTTAAAGCTAACCTGCAGCGGTGAAGAGAAATGGACTAATTGTTATAGAAACCTCAGGAAATAAGGTACTAAGTGCTATTAGGCCCAGGCTTTACTTCTATAGTGATAATCCTGGTGACAGATTTCATTTAAACGTCATCAGTGAGCAGTGAGGAAACATGGCTGGGTTGTTATGGTTACCTGGAGTAAAACTGTGTTTGTGGGGACGAACTGCCAGGGAGCAGTAAATGACAGTTTGGATTTAAGTAAAAGGCTGGCTGGCTTGTGTTGGCTATAATGAAGGTAATTTTTTGGGAATATCTCAGGAACGGTAAGTCCTAGAGATCTGAGACCTGGTCTAAAACCTTCCCGGACACCTGATGTACCCGTGTGCCAAATTTGGTGAAGATCGGTCCAGGCCAATACAAGCTGCCTGCCAGCCATTCAATTAAATCCTAACTGCCATTTACTGCTCCCTGCCAGTTCGTCTCCACACACACAGTTTTACTCCAGGTAACCATAACAACCCCGCTATGTTTCCTCACTGCTCTAGATGACGTTTAAAGGAAATCTGTCACCAGGATAATCACTATAGAAGTAAAGCCAGGTCCTAATAGCACTTAGTACCTTATTTCATGAGGTTTCCATATCAACTCGGCCATTTCTCTTCACTGCTGCAGGTTAGCTTTAAAGGGGCAGGGCGCTGTGGATGACACTGTTAAAGGAGCGGAGTGCTATGGAGGTCACAGTTCAGTTCAGGGGGAAGTAGGATGGCCATTCAAGTCACCCTTAAAACCCCGCCCCCAGGTTTAGATAAGCCACACCTCTGATTTGGTTAGGCCATGTCCCCTCCCCTCCTTAGGTGGGAGGGACGGTGATTTTCTCCCTGCAGCTCACATGCAGACAGAACAGTGCTGCTGTCTTAGAGAAAGCTGTTTAAAAGGACACGCCCCAATCATGTTAAGCCACGTCCCCTCCCACTAAGGACCACGAAAATCAGAAGAGTGGTCCTTAAACAAAAGGATATTTCAATTGATATGCAACAAATGGGAAGTCCCAGTCCTGGACCTCTTTGCCTCCAGAACAAACAGATAGGTAGATCAGTTCTTCTCCCTATCTTTCCAGGACAATCCACTAAAGGTGGACGCACTCTCAGGTCCCTGGCCGAAGGGCCTGTTGTATGCTTTCCCTCCGATATCTCTAATTCCCAGAAGCTTGTCAAAGATAATGTTGGACAAATGCAGGGTAATCCTAATGGCCCCATACTGGCCCAAAAGAACATGGTTTCCCCTTTTGCTAAACCTCTAGGAAATTCTGGTCCCTTCCTCAGATCCTGGACCTTCTTCTTCTGGACCCGGTCCAAAATTCGTATGTCCGACAACTAAATCTGACAGATTGGATGTTGAACGTTCCATTCTGAAAGCCAGGGGACTGTCAGACGCGGTCATTAACACCATACTAAATAGTAGGAAGCCGGTCACATGAAAAATGTATCTCAGGGTCTGGAACGCTTTTCTCTATTTCTTAAAGGACAATTGGGATCTACTGCCTTTCCAAATGTAAAAATAATCCCTGACTTCCTACAGAAAGGTCTAGAAGACAGATTAAGGGTCAGTACTATAAAGGTCCAGGTAGCAGCCTTCAGTGCTTTTCTGGAAATTAAACTAGCTGACGAAACCTTAATCAGACGTTTCTTTAAGGGTGCCCATAGATTAAACCCAGCAGGTAGATCTACTGTACCTCCCTGGGACCTTAATGTAGTGCTTTCAGTACTGATGGATCCCCATCTCGAGCCTCTAAGTCAGATCCCTCTCAGTTTAATCTCCCTGAATACAGCCTTCTTAACTGCGATCACCTATGTGAGGAGAGTGGGAGAGATACAAGCCATGTCTTGCAGTCTGGCATATTTAACGGTCCTGGATGACAGTATAATTTTGAAACATGAACCTTTCTTCCTGCCTAAGGTATTTACAAAATTCCATTGTAAGCAAGAAATTTCATTACCTACTTTCTGTCCACATGCCAAGTCCGACAGGGAAGTTAGATACCATAATCTGGATTGTGGAGGCTAAATGGAAAATCTAATTACCGGTAAGTGTAATTATCATCTTTTTCTGACCCTGTAACAGATTGTAGGTGAGGGCCTGCAGATGAGCTGACCCTGTAAACCATTATATGCGAGGGCCTACAGTTGAGAGGACCCTGTAAAACATTATATGCAAGGTCCTGCAGGTGAGCTGACCCTATAAAAGATTGTAGGTGAGGGCCTGCAGGTGAGCTGACCCTCTAAAAGGTTGTAGGTGAGGGCCTGCTGGTGAGAGCTGACCCTCTAAAAGGTTGCAGGTGAGGGCCTGCAGGTAAGCTGACCCTGTAAAACATTATATGCGAGGGCCTGCACGTGAGCTGACCCTGTAAAATATTGTAGGTGAGGGCCTGCTGGTGAGATGACCCTCTAAAAAGTTATATGCAAGGGCCTGCAGATGAGCTGACCCTGTAAAACATTATATGCGAGGGCCTGCAGGTGAGCTGACCTTGTAAAACATTATATGCGAGGGCCTTGGCTACTGAGACTGGACTTGGTGGAAGACAGGTTGGTGCTTAACCAACTGGAAGCATTATCTGCTGCAATCCAACCGACCACCTGGTCGCACTGGTCTAACTTCAAGAGTGTTGTCCTGCGCCGCCCTGCAAACTAGGACATAAAGCTAGGTACTGTATCGTAGATGATTGTTTTTCTTGTGCTCTGGAAGCAGGCACAGTTTCAACATGCAAAGGACCATGGCCTCTGTGTGTAACATCAGCATCATGGCCACTTCCCTGTCCCTTACTGCTCGCCTTCTTTATATTAAATGTTATATATGCTTGAAAGTTTGTCACATGTACAGTAGCGTAGGATTTGGAAGTGTATGCACAAAAAAAATGTAAAACGGTATTTGGGATGTGGAAACGTCACACAGGAGATATCCTGCAGCTAATGTCAATGCTGTCACCAGCAGCAAAGAAACATGTGGGGAGGAGACTCGAGCATTGCGCTCGAGCACATGTGGTATGCGGCCAAATACCGACAAGTGCCAAGCATATCGATGCTCGCTCAACACTAGTATAAGGGCTTATTTCAGTACTTCAAGAAATATATATATGCACTTCACTCTTTAATTTTTTTCTGGTCAAAGCATATAGGGTCGTATTTTATAACAACAAGAAAAATATATTCTCAGTGCAATTTCGCAGTTATTTATGGGGAAAGAGTGTAGTGGCCTATTTCAGTACAAAAAGAAAAGTATATTCATCGCTTTTAGGGGTGTTTTACTTTCTGTTTAATTTGTTTAGTTCAGCTACAAGTATGTCAGGCAGAGAAGTGCCAGGTCATGCACAGAGGAGTGGCAGAGGCCTGAAAGTTTGTAGCACAAGCAGAGGTTGCAGCAGAGTAAGGGGCCATGGCAGCAGGGGTCACTTCTAGAGGCCTGAGCTCCCGGTGTCATCTAGAGGTCGTGTCTTGACCAGCAACCCAGCGGTTCTTGATTGGTTAACTCGGTCATCCACATCATCCCAAGTGACATCAGACCCCCCCAGTCAACAGTCGGTGGGTTCGTCAGACACAACCCTTAGTTGGCATGGCCCGGGAGCAGGCTCTGTGCCCTCACCTGTCCTTAACCTGCCTCTGGCCTTTTCTGTTCCCTCACCGCAAGAAGTAATGGCCTACTCATTGTGTTGCGAGTGGTCAGGCTCTGGACCCAAAGGACATTCAGGAGGACATCAGTGATGTGCAGACACTATTTGATGATGATGAAGCCGATTGCACTTGGGAACCAGTTGAAGAAGGGGCTTTATCATCAGGAAAAAAGGGTGGTAGCTTGCCCATCATGCAGCGGCTGAGCCAGCAAGTCGCTAGCGTGGCTGGGAGTCAGCGGGGCAGCAGCAGTGGAGGTCAGGAACCAAATGGACACGGGGTAGACCACCCGGTTTGCAGCAGCCTATCTGTCCGGAAAGGAGTGTTGCACGGGTTCACGGAAGCAGCGGCGGTAGCAGGCAGCCAGTGAGTAGTGTTGTGGAGAAAATCAGGTACTCTGCGGTGTGGCAGTTTTGTGTGAAGCCACAGGAGAAGGTCAACATGGCCATATGTTGAATATGTAGGCGGAAGGTGAAGCGTGGCCAGGGTGCCAATGTTGGCATCACGGCCCTGCGTCATCATATGCAGCGTCACCATAAAGTGGCCTGGGAGAACCGTGGCTCCGATGTGGTGGTCCAGCCTGCTGCAGCTACCGCTACGTCAACCACCTCAGCCGAAGGGAGCTGTCTGTCAATCCCATCTTCTGCTGGTCCAGATGCTCCTGCTCCTACTCCTTGTCAGTCATTCCGTCAGCTGCTGGTCCAGATGCTGCTGCTCCTTCTCCCCGTGCACGCATCCAATGGCGCAGAAGCTGAACGTGCTCCGGTCCAAGTTGCTGGTGCTTCAGTCCTTCCCTTTTCAAGCGGTGGACTCTGCACCTTTCAGAGAACTGATGGCATGTCCCGAGCCAAGATGGAGAGTCTAAAGCCATCAATTCTTTGTGAAAAAGGTAGTACCAGCCTTACACACACATGTAGAACAGAAGGTGGACAACTCCTTGAGCCTGTCGGTGTCTGCCAAAGTGCACGGCAGTGCCAACATGTGGAGCTGTAACTAAAGTCAGGGACAATACATGTCCTTTACGGCCCACTGGGTGAATGTGGTTCCTGCACAGCCACACCAGCAACTTGGACAGGACATGCTGCTTCTGCCTCCACGTTGTCACAACTTTGGTCCTACGACAATGTCTGCCTCTGCCTCCTTATCCTCCACCATGTCCTCAATCTCCACTGCAGGGACAAGTCACAGTGCCTCTCCAGCATACCACATGTGCAGGGCTCGGCGGTGTCACGCTGTTCTGCACCTGGTTTGCCTTGCAAATGGATTCATACAGGGTAGGAACTGCTCCGTGTGATGCATCAAGAAATCGAATCCTGGTTTTCTCCGTGAAAACTGAAAATCAGAACTATGCTGACCGACAAAGGGAAGAACATGGTGTCTGAGCCATGCGCCCTGCATGGTACAGGTGTTCAATCTGGTTGTCAAGCGTTTCCTGAAGTCTTCCCCCCATCTGCAAGACATCCTAAAAATAGCCAGGAAAATTTGCATTCACTTCAGCCACTCGTACACCTCAAAGTATACCGCAAAGCACACCCTCCTTGAGCTGCAGTGACAGAACGGCATCCCCCAACATAGGCTGATATGCGACATTTCCACCCGTTGGAATTCCACCCCCCATATATTGGACCGATTATATGAACAGAGAAAGGCCATCAAAGATTTATTGATGATGCAAGGGGATAGGAGTACTCCCCTGTGTAACTTCGATGTCAGCTAGTGGCAGCTCATGTGTGACACCTGCCATTTGCTCAGGCCCTTTGAGGATGCCATGTTATTTGTCAATCGTCAGGACTACGGCATAAACTACGTAATTCCAACGCTTCATGTACTGGAACAGATGGTGGTAGCAATGGCTGGTCAGGGGACAGGAGACTTGGCAACTCGATCTAACGGCTACATGTGGGGGCTGAACTGGAAGAGGAGGAGGGGGAAGAGGACATTGGAGCAAACGTAATGTGTAGCCAAATGTTTTTTTTTTCTACTCAGCTAACAGGACAGGAGGAGCAGGAGCAGCCAGAGGAGCTACAGGGCGATAAGGGAGACGAGACAGAGGACCTGGACACACCGTGGCAGTATGCAGTGGAGATAGAGGCAGGGAGTCCCTCCGAGTCAATGCACAAATCCCCCGATGCATGCTCACTTGCTTGAGTAGTGACAGCCGAATTGTCACCTTTCAGCAGAGGGATGACTTCTGGCTCTTCACCTTGTTAGACCCTCGCTACTGGTCGAGAATGAGGGCCTTTTTTACACCCACTGAGAGGGAGGACATACTGAACCACTACAGAGACATTCTATGTAGTCAGTTGGCCGCTGCCAATCTGTGCCATCATCCATCCTCTGGCAAGTCTGACCGGGGGGCACTCTGCGCTCATGTTCTACTGCCATGGCTGCTGGGGAGGGGTGGGGTGGCAGGAGTACCAGTACCAGCTCCATCAGCAGCAGCTTGAGTCTACAGTCGCTGATGAGTAGCTTTCATCACCCGCATAGTGAAGAAACTACTCACCAGGAGCCAGACCTGAACCAGCAGGTGGTGGCATACTTGGACAGCACCCTGCCACCCCACATTGAAGATCCGCTGGACTACTGGGTAGCCAATCTGGATTTGTGGCCGCAACTAGCAGAATTTGCCCTGGAAAAGTTAGTTACCCCAAGGAGAACTCGCCTGTCCACCCACAATGTGGAGAGACCGACCTTTGTCAACATGAATCAGGCATGGATCAGCCAGGATTTCCAACCACCAAAATCCTGATGCATCAGACTAGATCATCCATGGTGCCACACCAACACTTTGATACAAAAGACCGGTTTCTTCTGGCTACCTGCCTCAGCTACTACATTAATGATGCAACCCGCCTGATACCAAACATCTGATGCCAAGTGAACTTCGGTCTGGGCACCTCCAGACCCACCTTCGTCAGTGGGTACTGGTATTGCCACCCACCGCCCCACTCTGTTACCGCGTCACTTTGTGGTTTCCTAATGCAGCTGCTGCTGCCATCTCCAAACTATGTCACCTTACCACTCTGTTGTCTCCTGCTGCTGCCATCTACAAACTATATCACCTTGCCAATCTGTGGTCTCCTCATGCTGCTGCCATCTCCACACTAACTAAGTCACCTTGCCACTCTATTGTATCCTGCTGCTGCCATCTCCAAACTATGTCACCTTGCCACTCTGTGGTCTCCTCATGCTGCCGCCACCTCCAAACTCTGTCATTGCGCCACTCTGTGGTCTCCTCATGCTGCCACCACCTACAGACTCGTTCATTGTGCCACTCGGTGACCTACTCATACTTCCGCCACCTTCACACTCTGTCATTGTGCCGCTCTGTGGTCTCCTCATGCTGCCGCCACCTCCAGCCTCTTTCATTGGGCCGTTCTGTGGTCTACTCATGCTGCCTCCACCTCTAGACTCTGTCATTGTGCTACTCTGTGGCCTACTCATGCTGCTGCCACCTCCAGACTCTGTCATTTTGCCACTCTGTGGTCTCCTCATGCTGCCGCCACCTTCAGACTTTTTTGTTGTGCAACTCGGTGGCCTCCAAATACTGCTGCAACCTCCAGACTCTGTCATTTTGCCGCTCTGTGGTCTCCTCATGCTGCCGCCACCTTCAGACTTTTTCATTGTGCCACTCGTTGGCCTCCTAATACTGCCGCCACCTCCAGACTCTGTAATTGTGCTGCTATGTGGTATCCTTATGCTGCTGCCACCTCTAGACTCTGTCACCTTGCCACTCTTTGTTATCTTGCTGCTGCCATCTCCACACTATGTCACCTTGTCACTCTGTGGTCTCCTCATGCTGCCGCCAACTCCAGACTCTGTCATTATGACGCTCTCTGGCCTACTCATGCTGTTTCCACCTCCAGACTCTGTCATTGTGCCGCTCTGTGGTTTCCTCATACTGCCGGCAACTCTGCTGTCATTGCGCAGGCACTGCAGCATGTAGTCTCTCATGTGTGCCAGGCTGCCCAGAGGTAAGGACAAGCTGTCCTCTTTAAGAGGCGTATCGTCATCGTCCTCCATTTCCCCCCAGCCACGCACCAGTGATGGGCCCTTACTAGATCTTTTCCTCATTGTTACCGTTCACCACAATAATAAAAAATTTTTTTGGCCCAATGTATTGAATTTAAATTCAAGCCCTTTTTTTATAGGCACCTAACACTATCTGGCTATCTATTTATGTACCGTATTACACTAATCCAGGCACAGCAGTAACCACAGATTTAAGGGAATATCAATTGTAGGCCTAGTATTTAGGCCCTGGATGAAAGGTGTCCTTTTACAGACAGATTTACACTTGAAGATGCACAGTAGCGTGTGAAAAAATATATAGGATTATGCTTTCAGCACTTGTATTTTAACACTTTGTGTAATATACCCTTTAACGGAAAGAAATACACTTTTATGCAAAACAGTGTGTGCAAATGTAGAGGATTATGCTGTATTTTAACACTTACTGTAATATACCCTTTAACGGAAAAAAATACACTTGGAGATGCACGTGTGACATTATTGAGGATGACCCTATCAGCACTTGTATTTAAACCTTGAGTGTAATATACCCTTTTACGGACGGAAATACACTATGAGATGCACAATAGTGCGTGGAAATTTAAAGGATTATGCTTTCAGCAATTGCAATTTAACACTTTGGAGATGCATGCTGAGTGTAATATAACCTTTTACGGACAGATTTACACTTGTCCAGCCACAGCTAGAACACCAGATTTACTGTATTTCTTTTTTTGCAACTGAATTTCACCCCAGAAAATAATATATCCTTTGACGGATACAATGAAACTTGTCCAGTCACAGCTGGAACACCAGATTTACGGTATTGCTATTTTGGAAATTGAATTTCACCCCAGAAAAAAATATATATATTATTTGCCAGACAGTATTAGACTTGGCTAGCCACAGCTGGAACACCAGATTTAGGGGATTGCTATTTTTTTAAGTGAATTTCACCTCTCAATAAAATATAGAAAATTCTATCCTGAGTTTCTAGGGGTGACAATAAGCACAGCCAAGCCCCTAATGTAGGATATAGCAAAAAAAAAAAAAAACATACTATTGATGGATTAATGGACTTGGTGGCAGCTTGTGCTGGCGCACCACAAGACACAAAATGGCCGCCAATCACCCCAGAAAAAAGTGAAGAAAAAAAAACGCTCTGGGCAGCCTGAAAACAGTGAGCAATTAACTAGCAGAAGTTGAATGATTCACAGCTGTAGATCGATCATGTCATTAAGTGTTTTTTCTGAGTTAATCCTGCCTAATCTCGCCCTAACAGCTGCTGCATCCTATCCCTACACTAATCAGGGCAGAGTGACGTGCGGCGCGACGTGACTCCAGCTTAAATAGAGGCTGGGTCACATGCTACGCTTGGCCAATCACAGCCATGCCAATAGTAGGCATGGCTGTGATGGCCTCTTGGGGCAAGTAGTATGAGCTTGTTCATTGGCTGCTTTGCAGGCTTTCAAAATGCGCCATAGAAATCGCCGAACATTGAACCCGAACCCGAACTTTTACGTAAATGTTCGGGTTCGGGTCCATGTCACGAGCACCCCAAAATTCGGTACGAACCCAAACTATACAGTTCGGGTTCGCTCATCCCTATTTATTATTTAAACTGAAACAAACAACCTAAAAACTAATCATATTTGGTATTGTCGCGTCCGTACCAACTTGCTCTGGAAAAATACCACATGATCTAATCTGTCAGATGAGCATTGTAAATAATAATAAATAAAAACGATACCAAAACAGCTATTTTTTGCTACCTTGCCTCACAAAAAGTGTAATATAGAGCAACCAAAGATCATATGTACCCTAAAATAGTACCAACAAAACTGCCAGCTTATCCCATAGTTTCCAAAATGGGGTAATTTTTGGGAGTTTCTACTCTAGGGGTGCATCAGGGGTCTTCAAATGTGACATTGCTTTGAACTAAAAATGATCCCAGTAAAATCTGCCCTCCAAAAACCGTATGACATTCCTTTCCTTCTGCGCCCTGCATATGACCATATGACATTATTTTCCTTTAATTCTCGTGGGGCACCTAAAGGGTTAACAATGTTTGTAAAATCAGTTTTGAATATCTTTTATGGTGTAGTTTCTAAAATGGTGTGATTTATGGGTCATTTCTAGTATGTAAGCCTCAGAAAGTGACTTCATAACTGAACTGGTCCTGAAAAAATTGTGTTTTGGAAATTTTCTTAAAAATTTTAATATTTGCTTTTAAACTTCTAAGCCTTCTTACGTCCCAAAAAATAAAATGTCATTTTCAAAATGATCCAACTATAAAGTAGACATATTGGGAATGTAAAGTAATACCTATTTTTGGAGGTATTACTATCTATTATACAAGCAGAGAAATTCCAATTTGCAATTTTTTAAAAATTAAAAATTAAATATTTTGATTCAGTTTTACCACGGTCATGAAGTACAATATATGACGAGAAACAGTCTCAAAATGGCCTGGAAAAGTAAAAGTGTTTTAAAGTTATTACCACATAAAGTGATACTTGTCAGATTTGCAAAACTAGGCTACATGCACACGACAGTGAAAAATGGCCGTTTGACGGCCATCTAAGTAACGGCCGTCACACGGCCATTTTTAGCACCAGTGAAAGTCTATGGGGCTATTCACATGGCTGTTCTTTTAACGGCCAGTGAATAGCGTCCGTCCAAAAATAGGACATGTCCTATTGTTTGCTGTTTCCAAGGCCGTGCAGACCCCTTTGAAATCAATAGGACCTTTTTAACGGCTGATTGACAGGAGTGCACCCGTCTAACGGCCGTTAAAAACGGGTACACAGGTTAAAGAAAATGTCCTCCATGGTTTTAAATATTACTCCCATAGTGCCCAGCTGCCTAAAAAAAAAAACTCACCTCATCCACTTGCTCGCAGTGCGGCAGTCTCTTCTCGGTAATGGCTAATACTATACTCCGTAAGGACCTCCTGACGTCACAGAATCACGTGACATCCCTAGGTCATGTGGGTTGGCAGACGGCGCGCTCTTCTATCACGAGCACTGGCCGACTGGAAAGGTCACGGATGGCTGCTCAGCAACATCTGTAGCAGTGAGTGAGAGGGGGATGTGACTGCTGGAGAGGGGCTGAGAATTGTATGCAGCAGGGGCTGCTGTGTGTGATTATATACTGCAAAGGGGGGCTGCTGTGTGTGATTATATACTGGGGGGGTCTGCTGTGAGTGATTGTATACTGGGGAGGGGGGCTGCTGTGTGTGTTTAATCAGGGGGGGGGCTGCTGTGTGAGATTATATACTGGGGGGCTGGTGTGTGTGATTATATACTGGGGGGGGTGCTGCTGTGAGATTGTATGGGGTGCTGCTGCTGTGAGATTGTATGGGGTGGGTGCGCTGCTGTGAGATTGTATAGGGTGGGTGCACTGCTGTGAGATTGTATGGGTAAAATCAACAAAACAAAAACAGCGGTGGGCCATTATGGGGGCATTATTTAAACCATGGGGGGAAATTATTTTAGATGGGGGCATTATTTAAGGTGGGGACCTACATTGGGGGCATTATTAAAGATGGGGGCAGTAAAAAAATAATTCCTATCCTATGGGGGAAATTATTTTAGATGAGGGCCTACATGGGGGCATTGTTAATAGCAAAAAAATAAAATAAAAAATTCCTACACTATGGGGACATTATTTTAGCTGGGGGCCTACCATCCTGAAATAACTGGCAATCAAATTCATCTATTTTTCATGTCCGTTTTTAACGGACATGAAAAACTGATGCAAAACGGATGCAAAATGGACATTAAAAACGGACACACGGACAGAAAATGGATGCACGCACTGATGCAAATGGCCATGAAAAACTGACAGTGTGTCCATTTTTAACGGACGTTTTTTTTCACTGTCGTGTGCATGTAGCCTTAGGCTGTGTCCTGAAGGTGAAAATTGGCTTGGTCCTGAAGGGGTTAATGATGCTAATACAAACATAATTGTACTCTAGGATTTTAGAAAATTGCTTGCATACAATACTTGCACATTCAGTATGCTGTTTTATATAAACTTTCATGGACCTTCAATTTACTGTATTCAGTACAACAAAAATATACAGCATTGCATGCAACACAATGCTATTTTTTCTATTGCTTTGGAAGTATTTTTATTACAGGTACATACATTTCAACATTTTCACATATGTAGGGAAACATGGAATAAAGTGGAAACAGCACACAGGTTCATAATAAATGACCTTTTACTTGATGCCTAGTATATGAAATAGAGCATGCTTAAAGGGTGGGTGACCTTCTTTCCTTACAGATCATTACAAGATGCTCCATCAAATACAATTACCCGTAGGTGATGCTTATAACAAGGAAAGTAGACAGCACACAGGACATTCTGAAATTCTAAAATTTTATGTCTTGTATACACCATAATGCTACAGTAAGTACTGTAAATCCTGATAAATGCTAAAACGTATCATGATATAATTAGTTGGGAATGGGATTCATTGATAAATCTGAAAAATATACATATAAAGCACTGGGAAATTGCGGGAGCAGGAGGATAATCTGAAATGTTGGAAAGACAAATTTTTCCACGTTAAAACACAAAGTCTGTATTATTTATAGCAAAAACTTTAATTAACCAGATTTTTGAGCTGCTATGTACTGTACATGATAACAGTGATGTAATAAGATGGGGGGTGTGATCCATGAAAAAAAGTGTTTGATCAATGAAGATTGAAGGACCATGAAGGATCAGTGGTTTGTCCCTGTATCCGTTTTTACCATCTGTGTGTCATCTGTAATTTACTGACATTGCTCAGCTGAAAATAAATTTCCAAAGAGTGTCCTATCAGTCTTCAGTGAAAAATTAACGCTACACGGATGTAATCCATGATATGTCCGTGATTTTCACAAACCCATAGACTTCTACAGGTGTGCTTTGTCCCCATCACGGATCAAAGTGGTGCATGCCTCCGTGATTTTTTTACTGACTCATGGTCAGTAATAAAATACTGAAATGTAAAAAGACACATTTAAATAAATGGTTACTTGCGCTGCATTCATCAGTGAAAAATGCGGACAGCATTCATCAGTGAAAAACGGAAATGTGGACAAGCCCTTATAGGGGTTTTCTGAGACTTTAATACTAATGGCCTATTCTCTGGATGTCATCAGTATCTGATTGGTGGGTGTCTGTCACCCAGGACCCCCGCCGTTCAGCTGTTTGAGAAGGCACCAATGCTCCAGTGTGCCTTGGCCTTCTCTTTTCTCACCATGCATAGCGTGGCACATTGTATAGCAGCTGTGATTGGTATTGCAGCTCAGCCCCATTAACTTTAATGGGGCTGAGCTCTGCTTAGGCTGTGACCGATGAACGTGACATCACACTGCTTAGGAAAAGCTGAAGAAGGCCACAGCGATACTGTGAGTGTCGCTGCCTTCTCAAACAACTGATCAGCGAGGGTCCCTGGTGTCGGACCCCCACCGATCACATACTGATGACCTATCCATGCGTATTAAAGTCTTAGAAAACCCGTTTAAGAAAACCAGTTTAAGCTTCTCGTGTAAGGGTTTTGCTTTATCTTACTTGCGGGGCGGCGGAACAGAACTACAGATGCGGACCGCACACAATGTACTGTCTGCATATTTTGCGGGCGCATTGAAATTAATGGGTCTACACCCGTTCCGGAAAACGCACGCATGCTGATCCCTAAATACGGACTTGTAAATGGACCCTAAGGAGGGAGCTCAGTCTCTACATATTGCTGATTTTACACCACTGGTTAGTTGGTGACACAAGTGAGTCAGTTGCCTGTGAGAGAGACAAGAAGGGAAGAAGAACAGAGGAAGAACAAATTAATGAATTTGTCATGAATTTCTCAAAAGTTCAGCTTACAAACAAATCAAAGTTCTGGCAATTCAGTAATGCAAAACTGGATGTGCTAATTTACATTTCAAATTCAGTACACTAGTGAAATATAGAGGGCATGGAAGATGAAGATGGAGGATTACAAAACCATGGGTGAATGATATTGACTTGTCTATTAGACTCTATGTAAGGGCCCAAACAGAGATTCTTAGCTCAGCCACTGATGTTATAGGACATGTGTCTCACAGACATAGCAATATTAGGGTTTTACAGCACAGTGGTATGGCTTGGGAACACTGTATATATTTTAGTTAGTTAGACTGAATTGTTTGATAGAAAGATAGGTTTTAGCACTAGGGATAGGACAGGGTAAGACTTTAATGTATATTATATAGCTTCAGCTGTTCCCATATATACAGACTATGTTGCACAGCACATCATTTTTTAAAGAAACAGCACTCTTTTATGTGTGCTTGTAGAGGGAGAGAACTCCATCTGTTCCCCATTATTACATTTTACAGTGTCGATGGTTGTGAGGGCACCCAGAAGTCTTACAAAGGCCTACAGGTCTACCATGTATAGAAACTGAGGGGGCCCAGCTCCCAGGCTGGGTCTCATATTGTACTGTATTGAAACAAGGACCAGATCCTGAGAAGTTGAAGTCCCATAGTGGAACTAAAATAAAAAAATAATAAATAAAGGAGCACATATATTAAGACACCGGTCTTAATAAATTGTGATAAGCGTGAGGTGCCTTCGATTTCGCAATATTTCTCGAATATTCGATTGAATATTAGTCAAATATTCATCAAAATCAAATATTCATCATTATTTTATTTATCGCAAACAATATGCGATTTAATTATTTGCGTATTGCAAATTCAACATTGAATGGGGTATAAAGGCAACTTTCCTATTGGTTGGCTATCTAGAATTAATGAAGATAACGAATATAGCACTATATTCTCTATATTTGTTAATTCTAGCAAGCCAACCAATAGTAAAATTGACTGTACCCAGGTCTAAATTGGATGCGCAATGTGAGAATATTACTTTGCCTGTTTTTTTGCAATAAATAGAATAATGACTTAGTATTCTATTTTTTTGCAAAAAATAATTTAAAGTAATATTTTCGCATTGCGCATCCAACTAGGCAAGTTTCCTATTGGCTGGCTAGAATTAGTGAATTTAGAGAATATAGCGCTATATTCGTATTCGTCATATTCTTTAATTCTACCCAGCCAAACGATAAGTAAGTTGCATATACCCCATTCTAAGTTAGATGCGCAATGCGAGTAATATTACTTAATATTCTCGCATTGCGCATCCAACTTAGAGCTGTGTATAGGCAAGTTTACTTAGCTTGCAAGAATTAACAAAGGTAGCCAATACAAATATAGTGCTATATTCTCTATCTTCGTTAATTCTAGCAAGCCAACCAATAGGAAAGTTATACCCTTATACATAAGGTAATATTCGCATACTGCAAATGAAACTTTGAACGGGGTATAACTTTCCTATTGGTTAGCTTGCTAGAATTAATGAAGATAGAGAACATAGCGCTATATTCGTTATCTTTGTTAACGGTATCTTGGGTTCAGATTGAATAAAAAAAATTTAAAATAACGAATATTTGTTATTTACGAATATGTAGCGCTGTATTCTAAATATTCGCAAATTAGCGAAGTGCCAAAAAAGTTGCTGCCACAATTCAAGTTTGCATGCCCAATAGTCCAGGGGATCTTGGATCATGGGTGACAGGGTACAGTCCAAGCCATCACCTGCTGGTTGAGATTCTGCTACATGTCCTGCTGCTGGGTGGTTTCTTCAGTAGGCAATTGTTGGTCACCCTAATGCAGTTTTTAGGTAGTTCTGTGGTAGGACACCTTCTTTGAGTACTGCACTGCAGCATTAGATGGGGCCAGGTGAGTTCGCATAGCTAGTCAGCCAAAGCATTACGTCATTTGATTATAAGTCACAGTGTGCAGTGTGTGTGTTGTTGCATGAATGTGATTTGACAGCTACTGACGTGTTCTTAGCACAGCAACATTCACATTATTGTCAACATCTAGGATCAAACCGCAGGGGGCTCACTCCCCTAGTTCATCCATGCACCGTGTCTCAGAGTCATGTCAGTCGAGCGGCTGCTAGCTATATAGTGAATCTCCTCTGGCCTCATACTTACGCTAGCACAGACAGCTAGTAGTGAATTCGAGATTGTGCACATCTCCATTTCCCAGCATATCAATCACTTCAGTGCTTTTCGGTGACAGCATAGTTTTTGACTGTTGTCTTGGCACACAGCCATTTTATTATTAGATATTAATAAAAGTCAAGTCTTAATTACCATATTATACCTTGGTCAAGGTAGGGTTAAGCCTTTTAGGCGTTGTGAATAAGTGTTGCCTTATGGGTATGTCGCATATGAGTCAGGGAGTGGGAAGGCAGAAGTTAAGCTGCAGCACAGACAGGCGAGCAGCAGCAGGGTGAGAACGCCAAATGAACACACAGACGGCCTGCACTTTTTGCAGCAGTTCTGATATCTCGGGGTAAATTTTCAGGAGCCTCTGCACCACCATATTCATCAGGCTGCACAACATGCAAACCACCCGTGTCTTGTCGTCAGCACATTGCCTGAAGAACTGCCACACCAGGGAACTCCTTGGAGTTGGCTACAGTGTGCTTAGTCCCTTGGTGTGGTGGGCAGTAGTGATGAGCTGCATAGGCAATATTCATTTTCGCGATATTTCCCAAATTTGTGGCATAACATTCACAATAAATTCACGAATTCTGGAATTTGCAATCCACAGTCTTTATTTTCGCAATTGTGCAAATCGGCATTAATGATGCACATTTTTTCCGCAATACGTGCAACTTCACATTTTATTAGGTCTGAGTAGATATTACTCATTGGTGCACTAAGTATTGTGACATCACATCACTGTGTCTAAAAGAGACACCAATCCCTATTACAGCACAGTAATTCAGCTACACTATATCACTATCTAACCTACACTGACTATCTCCCACTAACGATCTGTAATATATATATATATATATATATACACAGTTGTGTTCAAAATTATTCAACCCCCAATGCTGTAAAGGGTTTTAGGGAATTTAGGAATTTAGTGTACATTTGTAATTGTGTTCAGAATGAAATCTTACAAGGACTTTTTAAAGAACCAAATGCAACTAAAATGACATCAATTGTTTTTGTAATGCTGTATTAAATGTTTTTTTTTGGTTATTTCTTCATTGACACAATTATTCAATCCCTTAAAGACTACCATTCTTAAGAACAGAGGTTCATTCAAGTGTTTTCGATCAGGTATTGAAAACACCTGTGGATGTCAAGGAGCAGCAATCAAGCATAATAAGCACCAATTAGGAAGATTTAAAATGACTGATCCAGGTCAATGAATGGTCCAGGAAGACAAGAGAAGAGGTGATTTCTCTTCACAGGAAGGGCAATGGCTATAAGAAGATTGCAAAGATGTTAAACATACCAAGAGACACCATAGGAAGCATCATTCGCAAAATCAAGGCAAAGGGCACTGTTGAAACGCTACCTGGTCGTGGCAGAAAGAAGATGCTGACTTCGACTGCTGTGCTCTACCTGAAGTGCAAAGTGGAGAAAAGTCCCCGTGTGACTGCTGAGGAACTGAAAAAAGATTTGTCAGATGCGGGTACTGAAGTTTCAGCTCAAACAATAAGGCGCACACTGTGTAATGAAGGCCTCCATGCCAGATCTCCCAGGCGCACCCCCTTGCTGTCTCCAAAGAATAAGTAGAGTCGACTGAAGTATGCCAAAAGTCATGTGGACAAACCACAAAAGTTTTGGGATAGTGTTCTGTGGACTGATGAAACAAAATTAGAACTGTTTGGGCCCATGGATCAACGCTATGTTTGAAGGAGGAAGAACAAGGCCTATGAAGAAAAGAACACCTTGCCTACTGTGAAGCATGGCGGGGGGTCAATCATGCTTTGGGGCTGTTTTGCTTCTACAGGTACAGGAAAGCTTCAGCGTGTGCAAGGTACCATGAATTCTCTGCAGTACTAGGAGATATTGGATGAAAATGTGATGCAGTCCGTCACAAACCTGAGACTGGGGAGACGTTGGACCTTTCAACAGGACAATGATCCCAAGCATACCTCCAAGTCCACTAGAGCATCGTTGCAGATTAAAGGCCGGAACATTTTGAAGTGGCCATCGCAGTCACCAGACTTAAATCCGATTGAGAACCTCTGGTGGGACTTAAAGAAAGCAGTTGCAGCGTGCAAGCCTAAGAATGTGACTGAACTGGAGGCTTTTGCCCATGAAGAATGGGCGAAGATACCCGTAGATCGCTGCAAGACACTTGTGTCAAGCTATGATTCACGTTTAAAAGCTGTTATAACTGGAAAAGGATGTTGTACTAAGTACTAAGATTGAATGTCACTTGGGGGTTGAATAAAACTGATAACACTAGTGGGCAGTAGCAGGCATACTGGATAGGGGCCAGACGCTGTGCTTTTCTACTCTGCTCCCTCTTTTGCTCTGCGGCTGGCGATACATGACCACCACCTCTTCTCATGAACTGCTCATGTCACTTGAATTACCTTGATTCCATGCAGGGTCTAGTACTAGAGTTGAGCGAACACCTGGATGTTTGGGTTCGCCGGGTTCGGCCGAACTTTGCAAAAATTTTTGAGTTCAGGACCTGAACTTGACCCCGAACCCAAACCCCATTGAAGTCAATGGGGACCCAAACTTTGGGGCACTAAAATGGCTCTAAAAGAGTCATGGAAAGGGCTTGAAGGCTGCAAAATGCAGCAAAATGTGTGTGAGTGCCCTGCAAACTTTTCTATCGGGTTGGCTTGGAAGAATTGTTGATTATGTAGAATATAGCGCTATTTTCGTAAATTACGAATATATTGCTATATGCTACATACACGATTCGCCCTATACGCCCTTACACGATTCGATTAATACGCATATTTAATTGCCGATGTTTCGCATAACATAAACCATATTAAATAATGAAGAATATTCTAAATCTGTAATGAGTCAGACTCATTAATGATTTAGAATTTTCTTCAATATTTAATATAGTTTATATTATGCGAAAAATCTTCAATTAATATGTAGAATATAGCACTATATTTGTTACGAATATAGAGCTATATTCTACATATTCAACAATTCTACCAAGCCAACCTAATAGCAAAGTTGCTTAGCGCCCTTACGCGATTTGATTAATGCGCATATTTAATTACCGATTTTTCACATAACATAAGCTATAATAAATAATAAAGAATATTGTAATTCACTAGATATTGCAGCCTGCTCACATTGGCCTACAAGAAGCAGGCAGGTAATGTGTTCAGATGAAAAAAAATCAACGAATATTCATTTTTACGAATATATATCACTATATTCTAAATATTCGCAAATTCTCGAAGTTACGATATTCGCAATTAAAATTCGCTATTCGAATATCCGCACTCAACACTAGCGATTAGTAGGCATGGCTGTAATGGCTTCTAAGGGTACACTAGTTAAACGCTTGTTGATTGGCTGCCCTGCAGCCTTTTAACAAGTGCCATTAAATCGCCGAACACAGAACTCGAACCCAAACTTTTACGGAAATGTTCGTATTCGGGTCCGGGTACTAAAAACCCTAAAGTTCGGTACGAACTTGAACTGTACAGTTCGGGTTCGCTCAACCCTATCTAGGACCTTATCATCCTCAACATCATCTTCCACTCACTCCTCACCCCTGGCCTCCTGGCCGTTTTGCACACTGCAGAAAGCCGCGTCAGTTGGCCCCTGTGTTTCATCATCATCATCAGAGACGTGCTGCGATGGTCCTCCCACGTCCTCATCCTCAAACATAACTGGTTGGACATCAGTGCACTCAATTTCTTCCACTTCTAGGGTAGGGTTAAGTGGATGGCCCACGGCAACCCCGCCAGCAGAGTCATCAAAAAGCTTAAGAGACTGCTATATGACTTGGGGCTCAGATTGCTTGGCTGATTTGCAAGGAAGTGAGGCGGAAGACAGATGCCCATGGTCCGCAGGTGCTAACGCTGCGCTTTCAGTGTGGGACCAGATGAAAGACAATGTGAAGGAACTGGAGGCACTGTCAGCCATCCAATCTACTACCGCCTCAATTTGTTCTGGCCTCACCATTCGTACAGCGGTATTCAGGCCTACAAAATGACGCAGAACATTCCTCCTTCAGAGGAAGGAAATTCATTTTGATGCGTAGCTGGCACAGGTCATCCACTTCCTCTCCCTGAAGCAGCTCCACCACCACCAACACTAGTAGCACCACAACTACGGCCACGGCCCTTATTTGAGGCGTTACTCATTCTTGACCGCAAAATTGACCAAAGAATGGGTTTACGTCACCCATAGAATTAACAAACATATTAACTATTGCATTTGTGTGTCAAAAAAGGTGTATTGTACCCAGGGGCATAGCTAAAGGCCCATGGGCCCTGGTGCAAGTTCAGCTTGGGCCCCCTTTCCCTCAGGGCCTTGTGGGCAGTGGAAGGGAAGCACATAGCCTTTGTGCTGCCTGAGGCAAACATTTAAATGACACTCCCCACGATAAATTTTTGACCTAACCCCTTCCCTTTAGCCAGAGGGGTAACTTGACCAGCATTCACTTTCTATAATACCAGTGTCTTCTTAAGCGGCACAAGGGTTTTTGGGCCCCCTCAGGCTTCTGGGCCGGTAGCGAGTGCAACCTTTGCACCCTCTATAGCTATGCCCCTGATTGCAACCGAAAAAATGGGGTTCACACACACAATTAACCGACAGATTAACAGACAGATTAACAATTGTATTACTGTGTCACGGATGCAAAGGAGGTGTAACTCAAACCAAAAATGGGGTTCTGTCACCCACAGAATTAACAGACATTAACTATTGTATATTTGTGTCAAGGATGCAAAAAAGGTCTATCTCACCCCAAAAAATAGGTTTCTGTCACCCACAGAATTAACAGACAGATTAACTATTATATTTCAGTGTCATGGATGTAAAAGAGGTTTATCTCACCCCCAAAAATGGGTTTATGTCACACACAGAATTAACAGACAGAATAACTATTGTATTTTTGTGTCAGGGATGCAAAGGAGGTATATCTCACCCCCAAAAAATGGGTTTAGCTCACCCACAGAATTAAATGATAGATTAAGGGCTCATGCACACGACAGTTGTTCTGGTCCACATCCGAGCCACAGTTTTTGCGGCTCTGGTGCGGACCCATTCACTTCAATAGGGCCGCAAAAGATGCGGACAGCACACGGAGTTCCGAGTTCCGTAGCCCCACAAAAAAAATATCACATGTCTTATTCTTGTCCGTTTTCCGCAAATTGAGGAAAGCACATGGGCGGCTTCCGTGTTTTGCGGATCCGCAATTTGCGGACCACAAAAAACAGAACAGTCATGTGCATGAGGCCTAACTATTGTATTTCTATTTCACGGATGCAAAGGAGGTGTATTGCACCCCCAAAAAATGGCAGTAGGTCACACACTAAAATAACAGCCAGATGAACTTTTGTTTTTCTGTGTCACGGATGCAAAAGAGGTGTATTTCCCCCCAAAAAATGGCTATGAGTCAGAAAGAATTAACAGCAAGATGATCAATGAACAATAGTATTCCTGTGTCATGGGTGCAGAGCCTTATTTTTGACTGCACCGAGAGCCTTATTGCAGACTGCACACATAGCGTTTTTGCAGACTG
Organism: Bufotes viridis; assembly: GCA_033119425.1. Taxonomy (NCBI): domain Eukaryota; kingdom Metazoa; phylum Chordata; class Amphibia; order Anura; family Bufonidae; genus Bufotes; species Bufotes viridis. The sequence continues at coordinate 134,942,604 of CM065593.1, read as the reverse complement.
CACCCAGAGCCTTATTGCAGACATCAACCAGAGCCTTATTGCAGACTGAACCAGTGTCTTATTGCCTAACACTGTCCCTCACTCAAGCTTCATCCTGTTCCTACACTAATTGGAGTAGAATGGCAAGTCAATTCGTGATCTGGCATTTATACAGCCCGGTTCACGTGCTGTACCGGCTAATCACAGCCATACCAATGCTAGACATGACTGTGATGGCTTTGAAGTGCCCACAGCTAAAAAGCTTTTTAAATAGCTGCGCTGCAGCTTTTCAACAAACTTTATTCAGTCCGTGTCCGGGTGCCCAAACCCTCAATGTTCGGTAGAGTTTGGGTTCGCTAATTCCTAATGGCAATACGTTTCATTATTTTAAACTATTGGCCTACCATAAAATATGTGGTGAAGCTGAGACCTACACTCTAGCTAAAAATAGAGAGTCCCAAAGCGGGGGTTCCATCTGTGTTCTTCATATTTCTATAGTAGGTAACCCCTTAAGGATATTGTAAATTAAAAGTATTCAGTTTAAGACTTTTAATCCAAAATATTTTGTCACACAAACACATCACAATTCTTTGTCTCAGTATTAAAATGATTGCTAATAAAAGTAATTTTCCAGATTTTTATGCATTGTTCAGTAGTTTAAATCAGATTTTAGATAGATGTAGTATTAAAATCATTGCTAATAAAAGTGATTTTCCTGAAAGTACTTTTAATCTGCTGGCATGTGATACTGTAAGTAAAATGTCCCTCATGTTAATATTTAAATATCTGGTGTTATGCCAAAATTATTGTTTCCAAATTCTAATGATTATATTTAGAAGTGTAAACAGTATTCCTTGATTGCAACATATTAATAAAGAGTTATTGTTCATTCCTTTAGGTTTTATTCTTTTCTGTAAAAAATGAGACATCCTTACATAGCTGATCAACCATTCCCAGCATGACTTCTGTCAATCAAAGTTTGGTATGAATATTCTATGAGTAATAAACTATGCAATTTTTTTCAATAGTGCATGGGCCCATTTAAAATTGGTTTACAATGTACTTTGCATCTGTTTCAGATATTAGACATATCCCCGTGCTTAACAGCCATTAATACTGCCCCCATATAGGACAACATGACCCTGTTAACAGATCTTCTTTAACCCCTTAAGGACCCTGCCATATTTCACAGCTTAAGGACAAGGCCATTTTTTGCAAATCTTACGTGTGTCACTTTATGTTGTGATAACTTTAAAACGCTTTCACTTATCCAAGCTATTCTGAGATTTTTTTCTCGGCACATATTGTACTTTATTACAGTGGTAAATTTGAGTCAAAATTTTTCATTTTTACTTATGCAAAATAACAATTTTACCCAAAATTTGGAAAAATATGGAAATTTCCATATTTCAATTTCACTACTTTTATAATAGATAGTAATACCTCCAAAAATAGTTATTACTTTTTATTCCCCATATGTCTACTTCATGTTTGGATCATTTTGTAAATGCCATTTTATTTTTTGGGGACGTTAGAAGGCTTAGAATTTAGAAGCAAATCTTGAAATTTTTCAGAATATTTCAAAAACAAACTTTTTAAGGACCAGTTCAGGTCTAAAGTCACTTTGTGAGGCTTACTTAATAGAAAACACCCAAAATTGACCCTATTTTAGAAACTACACCCCTCATGATATTCAAAACTGATTTTACAAACTTTGTTAACCCTTTAGGCATTTCACAATAATTAATGGAAAATGGAGATGAAATTTCAGAATACACTTTTTTGGCAGATTTTTCATTTTAATCAATTGTTTTCCAGTAACAAAGCAAGGGTTAAAAGCCAAACAAAACTCAAGATGTATTGCCCTGATTCTGTAGTTTACAGAAACACCCCATATGTGGTTGTACACTGTTATACGGGCACATGGCAGGGCGCAGAAGAAAAAGGAACGCCATATGGTTTTTGGAAGGCAGATTTCAATGGTATAATTTTAAGTTGCCATGTCCCATTTGAAGACCTCCTGATGCACCCCTAGAGTAGAACTCCAAAAAGTGACCCCATTTTAGAAACTAGACCCCTCATTTTCAAAACTGATTTTACAAACTTTTTTTTAACTTTTTGGTGTTCCACAATAATCAATGGAAAATGGAGAAGAAATTTCAGAATTTCACATTTTTGGCAGATTTTTCATTTCAATCCATTTTTTTCTACTAAAAAAGCAAGGGTTAATGGCCAAACAAAACACAATATTTATAACCCTAATTCTGTAGTTTACAGAAACACTGCATATGTGCTCGTAAACTGCTGTACGGGCACACAGCAGGGCGCAGAAGGAAAGGAACGCCATATGGTTTTTGGAAGGCAGATTTTGCTGGACTGTTTTTTTGACACCATGTCCCATTTGAAGCCCCCCTGATGCACCCCTAGAGTAAAATCTCCAAAAAAGTGACCCCATTTTGGAAACTGCTAGTGTTGATCGAGCACCAAAGTGCTCGGGTGCGCGGGCTGAACACATTGTGATGCTCAATAGAGCACACGAGTATAATGGAAGTCAATGGGAGAACCCAAGCATTAGACCAGGCATCCCCTGCTCTGAAGAGGGGAGGGTGCCTGGTTCATAGAAAAAGGTCAGAAATTGATGGAAACACTACCGAAATGGTTTGGGAACAACAATGGGAGGATGTCTGGATGCACCTTGGACTCCCTGGTCGCTGCGGAAAATGATGCTGTCCAAGTAGTACGCCACTTTTACAGACTGACAATAATACGCACAAAACCAAAGATTAAATCGATTTTACAGAAAAATTTGTTAGGAAACATTCTTTCCTGTATATTTACTTGTATATAAAGTGCAAGGGCTGCCAAAAATTACAAGCAAAAGTCACGCCGATACAACCTGTATATCACATAAAGGAGGACCTCATTCACATTGTGGTACAATTGTTCAAGTAGTGGCACTCCTACACTCATAAAGCCTATGCACTAAGTGAAAGGGCTGCCAAAAAGTACAAGGAACCGACACGCCAATACATCCTTTGTAACACCTAAAGGTGAGCATCATACACACCCTTGAAAAATTATGATTGATGGCCTGCTGGTGACCCTCAAAAACATTTGGAGCAAGGGCCTGCTAAACTGACCCTCATAAACATTAAGAGTGAGAGTCTGCTGGTGAGCTGACCCTCTTAAAGATTGTAGTTGAGGGCCTGCAGGTGAGCTGACCCTGCAAAACATTATATGCGAGGGCCTTCAGGTGAGCTGACCCTGTAAAACAATATATGCGGGGTCCTGCAGGTGAGCTGACCCTGTAAAACATTATATACGAGGGCCTGCTGTTGAGATGACCCTGTAAAAGATTGTAGGTAAGGGCCTGCCTGCTGGTGAGCTGACAATCTAAAAGGTTGTAGGTTAGGGCTTGCAGGTGAGCTGACCCTGTAAAAAATTATATGCGAGGGCCTTCTGTTGAGCTGACCCTGTAAAATATTGTAGGTGAGGGCCTGCTGGTGAGCTGACCCTCTGAAAGGTTGTAGGTTAGGGCCTGCAGGTGAGCTGACCCTGTAAAACATTATATGAGGGGGCTTGCTTGTGAGCTGACACTGTAAAAGATTGTAGGTGACGGCCTGCTGGTGAGCTGACTCTCTAAAAAATTATATGTGAGGTAGGGATGAGTGAACCCGAACTGTATAGTTCTGGTTCGTACCGAATTTTGGGGTGTTTGTGACCGTTGTTCGGTGATTTCTATGGCGCATTTTGAAAGCCTGCAAAGCAGCCAATCAACAAGCGTCATACTACTTGCCCCAATAGGCCATCACAGCCATGCCTACTATTGGCATGGCTGTGATTGGCCAAGTGCAGCATGTGACCCAGCCTCTATTTAAGCTGGAGTCACGTCGCGCCGCACATCGCTCTGCTCTGATTAGTGTAGGGATTGGATGCAGCTGCTGTTAGGGCGAGATTAGTCAGGGATTAACTCAGCAAAAACACTTAATGAAGTGATCGATCTACAGCTGTGAATCATTCAAATTCTGCTAGTTAATTGCTCACTGTTTTCAGGCTGCCCAGAGCTTTTTTTTTTTTTTTCACTTTTTTCTGGGGTGATTGGCGGCCATTTTGTGTCTTGTGGTGCGCCAGCACAAGCTGCCACCAAGTCCATTAATCCATCAATAGTATGTTTTTTTTTTTTTTGCTATATCAGGGGCTTGGCTGTGCTTATTGTCACCCCTAGAAACTCAGGATAGAATTTTCTATATTTTATTGAGAGGTGAAATTCACTTAAAAAAATAGCAATCCCTTTAATCTGGTGTTCCACCTGTGGCTAGCCAAGTGTAATACTGTCTGGCAAAGAATATATTTTTTTTTCTGGGGTGAAATTCAATTTCCAAAATAGCAATACCCTAAATCAGTGGTTTCTGCTGTGGCAGGAGAATTTTTATAGTGTCTGTCAAAGGATAGCTTTTGTTCTGGGGTGAAATTCAATTGCCAAAATAGCAATACCCTAAATAAGTGGTTTCATCTGTGGCTGGACAAGTTTCATAGTGTCCGTAAAAGTATAGCTTTTGTTCTGGGTTGAAATTCAATTACCAAAATAGCAATAACGTAAATCTGGTGTTCAAGCTGTGAATGGAAAAGTTTCATAGTGTCCGACAAAGGATAAATTATTTTCTGGGGTAAAATTCAGTTGCAAAAATAGAAATACCATAAATCTGGTGTTCCAGCTGTGACTGGACAAGTTTCATAGTGTCTGTCAAAGGATATATTATTTTGTGGGGTAAAACTCAATTGCAAAAATAGAAATACCGTAAATCTGGTGTTCCAGCTGTGACTGGCCAAGTTTCATAGTGTCCATCAAAGGATATATTATTTTCTTGGGTGAGATTCAGTTGCAAAAATTGAAATACCGTAAATCTGGTGTTCCAGCTGTGCCTGGACAAGTTTCATAGTGTCAGTCAAAGGATATATTATTTTCTGAGGTGAAATTCAGTAGCAAAAATAGAACTACCGTAAATCTGGTGTTCCAGCTGTGACTGGTGTGGGGAGTCGCTCTGGTAGACAGCGGTGCGGGTGCAGTATAGAGGCAAAAGGGAGTCCAGAAGGTGCAGCAAACAGTGTTTTATTCACACTTGCATCAAAAATCAACAGCGAACAGTCACTTGGTGTTAAATCACACACATCAGAAAACATGAGGAAAAACAAAATGTCCAAATACAGGTTCTAATCACCTGTGAGTAGAGTTGAGCGAACACCTGGATGTTCGGGTTCGACGAGTTCGGCCGAACTTTCGAAAAATGTTCGGGTTCGGGATCCGAACTCGACCCGAACTTCATCCCGAACCCGAACCCCATAGAAGTCAATGGGGACCTGAACTTTTGGGCACTAAAAAGGCTGTAAAACACACCCGGAAAGGGCTAGAGGGCTGCAAAAGGCAGCAAAATGTAGTTAAATCCCCTGCAAACAAATGTAGATAGGGAAATGATGAGTTAACATAAAATAAATAAAAATTAAACAATATTAATTGGAGTGAGGTCCCATAGCACAGAATCAGGCTTCAAGTCACCCACCAATGGAGAAGGTCACTTACTATTATTTTGACCACAGCACCCAGACAAAGGAGAGAGGTCCCACAGCAGAGAACCAGGCATCATATCACCCACCACAGGAGTAGGCCACCATTTAGTTACTTTGACCCCTACACCCAGACGGAGGAGAGAGGTTACACAGCAGAGAATCAGGCATCATATCAACCACCACAGGAGAAGCCACCATTTAGTTACTTTGACCCCTGCACCCAGGAAGAGGAGAGAGGCCCCACAGCACATATTCTGGCATCATATCAGCCACCACAGGAGAAGCCACCATTGAGTTACTTTGACCCCTGCACCCAGGAAGAGGAGAGAGGCCCCACAGCACATATTCTGGCATCATACTAACCACCACAGGAGAAGCCACCATTGAGTTACTTTGACCCCTGCACCCAGGAAGAGGAGAGAGGCCCCACAGCACATATTCTGGCATCATATCAGCCACCACAGGAGAAGCCACCATTGAGTTACTTTGACCCCGCACCCAGGAAGAGGAGAGAGGCACCACAGCACATATTCTGGCATCATATCACACACCACAGGAGAAGGCCTCTTTCAGTGATTTAGGCCTTTGGACCCAGACAGAGGAGAGAGGCACCACAGCACATATTCTGGCATCATATCAGCCACCACAGGAGAAGCCACCATTGAGTTACTTTGACCCCTGCACCCAGGAAGAGGAGAGAGGCCCCACAGCACATATTCTGGCATCATATCACCCACCACAGGAGTAGGCCACCATTTAGTTACTTTGACCCCTACACCCAGACGGAGGAGAGAGGTTACACAGCAGAGAATCAGGCATTTAGATCACCCACCACAGGAGTAGGCCACCATTGAATCAGACCCCGGCAACCATGTCAGATGGCACAAGCATCAGCTTTATATCAATCAGCACAGGAGAAGGCGACTTTGAAAGACTTTGACCCCTACACCCAGATGGAGGAGAGAGGTTTCACAGCAGAGAATCAGGCATCATATCAACCACCACAGGAGAAGCCACCATTTAGTTACTTTGACCCCTGCACCCAGGAAGAGGAGAGAGGCCCCACAGCACATATTCTGGCATCATATCAGCCACCACAGGAGAAGCCACCATTGAGTTACTTTGACCCCTGCACCCAGGAAGAGGAGAGAGGCCCCACAGCACATATTCTGGCATCATACTAACCACCACAGGAGAAGCCACCATTGAGTTACTTTGACCCCTGCACCCAGGAAGAGGAGAGGCCCCACAGCACATATTCTGGCATCATATCAGCCACCACAGGAGAAGCCACCATTGAGTTACTTTGACCCTGCACCCAGGAAGAGGAGAGAGGCCCCACAGCACATATTCTGGCATCATATCAGCCACCACAGGAGAAGCCACCATTTAGTTACTTTGACCCCTTCACCCAAACAGAGGAGAGGTTCCACATCAGAGAATCAGGCATCATATCAACCACCACAGGAGTAGGCCACAATTTAGTTTATTTGACCCCTGCACCCAGGAAGAGGAGAGAGGCCCCACAGCACATATTCTGGCATCATATCACACACCACAGGAGAAGGCCTCTTTCAGTGATTTAGGCCTTTGGACCCAGACAGAGGAGAGAGGTCCCACAGCAGAGAACCAGGCATCATATCACCCACCACAGGAGTAGGCCACCATTTAGTTACTTTGACCCCTACACCCAGACGGAGGAGAGGTTACACAGCAGAGAATCAGGCATTTAGATCACCCACCACAGGAGTAGGCCCCAATTTAATGGGACCCCGGCAGCCATGTCAGATGGCACAACCATCAGCTTCATATCAATCAGCACAGGAGAAGGCGACTTTGAAAGACTTTGACCCCTACACCCAGACGGAGGAGAGAGGTTTCACAGCAGAGAATCAGGCATTTAGATCACCCACCACAGGAGTAGGCCCCCATTGAATCAGACCCTGGCAACCATGTCAGATGGCACAACCATCAGCTTCATATCAATCAGCACAGGAGAAGCGACTTTGAAAGACTTTGACCCCTTCACCCAAACAGAGGAGAGAGGTTCCACATCAGAGAATCAGGCATCATATCAACCACCACAGGAGAAGCCACCATTTAGTTACTTTGACCCCTGCACCCAGGAAGAGGAGAGAGGCCCCACAGCACATATTCTGGCATCATATCACACACCACAGGAGAAGGCCTCTTTCAGTGATTTAGGCCTTTGGACCCAGACAGAGGAGAGAGGTCAGAGATTAGCTTCATATCCCCCAGCACAGCAGAAGACCGCTTTATTTGACTTAGGCCTCAGCACCCAGACAGAAGACAGAGGTAGCATGGCAGAGGTTATGGCTTCATGTCACCCGTTAGTTTAACCGGCCACTTTCATCTGGTTAGGCCCGGCGCCCAGACAGAGAAGAGTTTCATTCAACTGTGGTTTCATAAAATTTGTATCAAATAAAGAAGTGGCCCGTAGCACAACAAGACATGTTTTAGGCAGTTAATAAGGACTACTCTGCACAAGGGAGGGACAGGTCCTGTGGGATCCATGCCTGGTTCATCTTTATGAAGGTCAGCTTGTCCACGTTGGCTGTGGACAGGCGGCTGCGCTTGTCAGTAATGGCGCCCCCTGCCGTGCTGAATACGGCGTTCAGATAAAGCGCTGGCCGCCGGGCAGGAAAGCACCTCAAGGCATAACATGCTAACTCTGGCCACGTGGACAATTTCGAAACCCAGTAGTTGAATGGGGCCGAACCATCCGTCAGGATGTGGAGGAGTGTGCAGACATACTGTTCAACCATGTTAGTGAAATGCTGCCTCCTGCTAACACGTTCCGTATCAGGTGTCGGTGCAGATAGCTGTGGCGTGGAGACAAAACTTTTCCACATTTCTGCCATGCTAACCCTGCCCTCAGATGAGCTGGCCGTGACACAGCTGCGTTGGCGACCTCTTGCCACTCCTCTGCCTTCACCTTCCACCTGTTCCCCTGTGACATGTGGGAATGCTCTCAAGAGCGCCTCTATCAGCGTGCGCTTGTACTCGCGCATCTTACGGTCGCGCTCCAGTTCAGGAATTAAAGTGGGCACATTGTCTTTATACCGGGGATCCAGCAGGGTGGCCGCCAGTAGTCTGCACACGTTAAGCGTGGGCAACTCTGCTAGTCGTTGCGCAGGCATTGGAGCATATATTCGCTCATGTGGGCCAGGCTACCCATGGGTAAGGACAAGCTGTCCTCTGTGGGAGGCGTATCGTCATCGTCCACCGTATCCCCCAGCCACGCACCAGTGATGGGCCTGGGCTGCCACCCCGCTGTGAACTTGCGTCATCCTCGTCCCCCTCCACCTCCTCCTCCTCATCCTCCTCGTCCTCCAGTACAGTGCCTTGGCTGGCGACTTGTGAACCTGTCCTCTGCTGCTTAAACAAACCTCCCTCTGAGCCAATTCGAACAGACTGGCCCGAAAGTGTTAGAAAGCTGAGCCCTCATCCTCCTCCTCCTCCTCCACCTGGGCCACCTCCTCTAACATCATTGCCCTAAGTGTTTTCTCAAGGAGACATAGAAGTGGTATTGTAACGCTGATAACAGTGTCATCGCCACTGGCCATGTTGGTGGAGTACTCGAAACAGCGCAGCAGGGCACACAGGTCTCGCATGGAGGCCCAATCATTGAGTGGTGAAGTGGTGCTGTTCGGCGAGTGCGACTGGCGCGGCGTGCTGCAGCTGAAACTCCACTATGGCCTGCTGCTGCTCGCACAGTCTCTCCAGCATGTGCAAGGTGGAGTTCCACCGGGTGGGCACGTCGCATATGAGGCGGTGGCGGGAAGGCCGAAGTTCCGCTGTAGCGCAGACAGGCGAGCAGCGGCAGGATGTGAGCAGCGGAGCGCGCACAGGCGGCCCGCACTTTATGCAGCAGCTCTGACATGTTGGGGTAGTGGTGAATGAACCTCTGCACCACCAAGTTCAGCACATGCGCCAGGCAAGGGATGTGCGTCAAACCGGCTAGTCCCAGAGCTGCCACGAGATTTCGCCCATTATCGCATACCACCAGGCCTGGCTTGAGGCCCACCGGCAGAAACCACTCGTCGGTCTGTTGTTCAATACCCGCCACAACTCCTGCGCGGTGTGGGGCCTGTCCCCAAACATATGAGTTTCAGAATGGCCTGCTGACGTTTACCCGGGCTGTGCTGAAGTTGGTGGTGAAGGTGTGTGGCTGACCGGATGAGCTGGTGGAAGCAGTGGAGGAGGAAGCCGAGTAGGAGGAGGAGGCTACAGGAGGCAGAGAATGATGCCCTGCGATCCTAGGGGCGGAAGGGCGTGCGCCAAGGAACTGTCCGCCTGGGGCCCAGCCGCCACTACATTCATCCAGTGTGCAGTTAGTGAGATATAGCGTCCCTGGCCGTGCTTACTGGTCCACGTATCTGTGGTTAGGTGGACCTTGCCACAAATGGCGTTGCGCAGTGCACACTTGATTTTATCGGACACTTGCATGTGCAGGGAAGGCACGGCTGTCTTGGAGAAGTAGTGGCGGCTGGGAACCACATACTGCGGGACAGCCATGGCCATCAGCTGTTTGAAGCTGTCTGTGTCCACCAGCCGGAATGACAGCATTTCAAAGGCCAGCAGTTTAGAAATGCTGGCGTTCAGGCCAAGGGCTCGAGGGTGACTCGGGGAATTTGCGCTTCCTCTCTAAGGTTTGAGATATTGAGAGCTGAACGCTGCTGTGTGATATAGTGGAGGCAGCTAGTTGACGGTGGCGGTGGTGGTGGTGTCGGTGGCACATCCTCTGTTTGCTGCTCGGCAGGTGGCAACATTCCTCTCGAGGCGGAAGCCGAGGCAGCAGCGGTAGAGGAGCAGGGGGCCTCAGCGAGTGCCTGGTTTTTAAGGTGTGTACCCACTGCAGTTCATGCTTTGCATGTAGATGCCTGGTCATGCAGGTTGTGCTGAGGTTCAGAACGTTAATGCCTCGCCTCGAGGCTCTGATGGCAGAGCGTGCAAGTCACTCGGGTCTTGTCGGTAGGACATTGTTTGAAGAAGTGCCATGCCAGGGAACTCTTTGAAGCTGCCTTTGTGGGGCTGGGTCCCTGTTGGCGATGTCCAGTAGCAGAGCGAACTCTGAGGCGGCGGCTCGTCTGCTTGGCCCCCTGCTCCCTCTTTGGCTTCGCTGTTGTCTCGGTCTCACCACTACCTCTTCCTCTGAACTGTGAAAGTCATCGCCACGACCTTCAGTCCATGTGGGGTCTAAGACCTCATCGTCCTCTGCATCGTCTTCCACCCAGTCTCCCTCCTGACCTCCTCCTGTTCAGTCTGCACACTGCAAAAGACGCGGCAGTGGGCACCTGTGTTCGTCATCATCAGAGACGTGCGGACTCTGCTGATGGTGGTATTCCCATGTCCTCTTCATCTGGAGACATAAGTGGTTGTGCGTCAGTGCATGGTATGTCTTCCTCCACTGGGGAAGGGCTAGGTGGGCGCCCCTGGGAAACCCTGGAAGCAGAGTCTTCAAACAGAAGAAGAGACTGCTGCATAACTTGTGGCTCAGACCGTTTCCCTGATATGCTTGGGGGTGATGTGACAGACTGATGGGCTTGGTTTCAGGTGCCATCTGTGCGCTTTCCGCAGAAGACTGGGTGGAAGACCATGTGGTGAACGTGCTGGAAGCACTGTCGGCCACCCAATCGATTAATGCCTGTACCTGCTCAGGCCTTACCATCCTAAGAGCGGCATTGGGCCCCACGAGATATTGCGGTACATTCTGCCGGCTAGTTGAGGAGTTCGTTCCCTACTGTGTGCGCCTGGGGCCGAGCGGCCACGTCCTCTACCAGCAACAGAGGCTCCACGGACACCACCACGACCGCGTCCTCGTCCCTTAATAGTATTTTTCTTCATTGTTGCGATTCAACTCGCACCACAATGAAATATATTATTTTTATAAGCAAAAATCCCCTCACTGGAATACTTTCAGTCTTTTGACTGTATGGATTACAGATGGAATGACTGTTATATGTGAGTACCGCTTTCTTTGACAGATTCTAGTATGGGTACATATATGTTTTCCCAACCCCAGCACATTAATTTGCTAATTCCAGATGTATGAAACGCAGAGCCTAACTGTATCTAGTATATTGAGCGCCAGATAAACTAACTTGGCCTTTTTAAATAAAAAAAAATTCCCTCACTGGAATACTTTCAGTCTTTTGACTGTATGGATTACAGATGGAATGACTGTTATATGTGAGTACCGCTTTCTTTGACAGATTCTAGTATGGGTACATATATGTTTTCCCAACCCCAGCACATTAATTTGCTAATTCCAGATGTATGAAAGCATGAGCCTAACTGTATCTAGTATATTGAGCGCCAGATAAACTAACTTGGCCTTTTTAAATAAAAAAATTCCCTCACTGGAATACTTTCAGTCTTTTGACTGTATGGATTACAGATGGAATGACTTGTTATATGTGAGTACCGCTTTCTTTGACAGATTCTAGTATGGGTACATATATGTTTTCCCAACCCCAGCACATTAATTTGCTAATTCCAGATGTATGAAACATGAGGCCTAACTGTATCTAGTATATTGAGCATCAGATAAACTAACTTGGCCTTTTTAAATAAAAAAAATTCCCTCACTGGAATACTTTCAGTCTTTTGACTGTATGGATTACAGATGGAATGACTGTTATATGTGAGTACCGCTTTCTTTGACAGATTCTAGTATGGGTACATATATGTTTTCCCAACCCCAGCACATTAATTTGCTAATTCCAGATGTATGAAACGCAGGCCTAACTGTATCTAGTATATTGAGCATCAGATAAACTAACTTGGCCTTTTTTAAATAAAAAAAATTCCCTCACTGGAATACTTTCAGTCTTTTGACTGTATGGATTACAGATGGAATGACTGTTATATGTGAGTACCGCTTTCTTTGACAGATTCTAGTATGGGTACATATATGTTTTCCCAACCCCAGCACATTAATTTGCTAATTCCAGATGTATGAAACGCAGGCCTAACTGTATCTAGTATATTGAGCGTCAGATAAACTAACTTGGCCTTTTTAAATAAAAAAAAATTCCCTCACTGGAATACTTTCAGTCTTTTGACTGTATGGATTACAGATGGAATGACTGTTATATGTGAGTACCGCTTTCTTTGACAGATTCTAGTATGGGTACATATATGTTTTCCCAACCCCAGCACATTAATTTGCTAATTCCAGATGTATGAAAGCATGAGCCTAACTGTATCTAGTATATTGAGCATCAGATAAACTAACTTGGCCTTTTTAAATAAAAAAAAATTCCCTCACTGGAATACTTTCAGTCTTTTGACTGTATGGATTACAGGTGGACTGGTATTAGTAGGGGTGACACAAGCACACCCAAGTCCCTGATGTAGGATTTCTATGGCACAGACCACTATTACAAGTGATTAATGGACGTTGGGAGAGATTGTGCTGCAGCACTAGTCCCAAGATGGCCGCCGCCTATCAGCCCAGTAACATGTGCCACAAAATGGTCTGCACAACCTTTAAAAAAATAGCCTTGGACTGTGCTGCTAAATCGCTATTGGTCTGAATCCCAGGTGTAGATGTCTGACTTGTTTGGAGCTTTGGAATGCACACTGTGGCAGCTTCTGCTGCAGCACTACAAGTCGCAAAATGGCGGCCGGCGGTCAGCTAGGTACATGTGGATGGAAAAATCACTCTGGCCACTCTAAAAATAGCCAATCCCTATCAAAAAAGCAGCTCAGCTGCAGTTGTTCAGATGAATCACAGGTGGAGGAGAGAAATTTGCTTCCAGTTATTCAATTATCCCTGCCTATTCTCGCCCTAGCATCAGCTGCGTCTATCCCTGTTCTATTCACATCGGGAGTGAGCACGTCCCGACGTGCGCACAAGCTTATAAAGAGGCTGAGTCACATGCTGCACTCGGCCAATCACAGCCTTGCCAATAGTAGGCATGGCTGCGATGGCATCTTAGGGCAAGTAGTATGATGCATGTTGATTGGCTGCTTTGCAGCCTTTCAAAATGCGCCTAAATACATGCCGAACGACGAACTCGAACCCGAACTTTTTTGAAAATGTCCGGGTTCGGGTCCGGGTCCCGGACACCCCAAAATTCGGTACGAACCCGAACGATGCTCGAACTGTTCGCTCAACACTACCTGTGAGGTTTTAGGTGCGGATTCGCACCTGGCTGTCGGCCCAGCCGCAAGATAATCTACCTCATGCTTCCAGGCCGTCTGCACTCCTCCTTGCTGGGCTCCTGCTTCCAGCCCAGTGAGCTCCACAGCACCATCTGCAGCTCCAGGAAAATCACAGAGACAGCTGCTGGTGCTGGCTGAGTTTTTAAACCCAGCCCCAAAACCAGGACTGGGTCATGGGGAGCAGCCACCCACCCTACACTTTAGCTGCTCCCGGTAAGAGCCGGCCCGGATCGGCTTTGCAGCCACGCTATTTAGCAACTGTGTCAGTAGCACTACCTGCTACTGACATCAACAAAACGGCTCTTACCTCACCGAGGCTATGAACCTCGGTGACACGTACCTGCCATCTACGACGGCACCCTGCACCTTACCACATACCCCCCCCTTTGTTCAACCCTGAGAGGGTGGACACATGAAAAACAGTGTACCCGGGAGAGGGCGTCTGCACTTTTCAACAACCGGCCCGCTCTGTGCTCCACCGTGAATTTATAATTCTGTAGGGACAGAAACCACCTGGTGACCCGGGCATTCCTCTCTTTAGCTTGGCTCATGCACTTGAGTGGGGAGTGGTCGGTCACCAGGCGGAAGCTTCTGCCCAACAGGTAATAACGGAGGGCCTCGAGTGCCCACTTTCAACAAGACCGTCTGTTTGCGGATGGTAAACGGACGTCCGTAACTGCTTTATACGCAACAATTTACACAGTTCCCTCATAACTTTGGACATAAAAGGGGTCCCTTGGTCTGTCAGAACCTCTTTTGGCAGGCCCACACGGGAAAACATTTCCATTAACTCTTTGGCAATGAGCTTAGCTGAGGTATGTCGCAGAGGCACCGCCTCCGGATACCGAGTGGCATAGTCGAGAACCACCAGAATGTGTTGGTGGCCCCTGGCAGACTTTGGTACAGGCCCAATTAAATCCATAGCGATTCGCTCAAACGGTACTTCAATAATTGGCAGAGGTACCAGAGGACTACGGAAATGTGGCTGGGGGCTAGTTATCTGACAGGTTGGACAGGACTTACAATAATTTTCTACCTCCTTGAACACACTGGGCCAATAAAACCACTGCAGTATGCGGTCCTGGGTTTTCTGCCACCCCCGGTGTCCCCCAAGAACATGTTGGTGGGCAAGCTCCATGACAAGCTTGCGATACGCTGTGGGCAACACCAACTGTTCAACAGGTTCACCCCGGATTTGGTTCACCCGATATAACATTTCTTGGTGAACAACAAAGCGGGGAAATATTAACTCAGCCCCTGGTTTCTGGGGTTTACCATCAATTTCCAACACATTCTCCCAGGCCCTGGTTAGGGTTTGGTCCCGGTGTTGGGCGGTCCCAAAACTGTCTCCGGAGACGTGGAGGTCTGCCAACTCAGGGCCTGGTGGCAAGTCCTCCATGTCTCCCACCATTACACTCAGTGGGGGTGTCTCCCCCTCTATCACAGCAGTGGTGGTCACCCCTACCGCAGGCCCTTCGGACTCGGGCTCCCAGGGCTCTGGCCCCCCACTGGAACCAGGCCACTCTGCTAGGGTTGCCCCTGTCTCAGGGCTATTAGTCACTTTCATCTCAGGCCATAGTGACGGAAAACCAGGGAAGTCTCTCCCAATTATTAGGTCATACGGTAGCTTTGTGGAGATCGCCACTTCACAAGTCCATGTGCCGGCCGCCGTGGACAGAGACATTACAGCAGTGGGATAGTCCTTTAAGTCTCCGTGTATGCAGACCACACCAACTTTCCGGCCCGTATACTGGGTGGGCTGTACCAGGGCAGCACTTACCAGGGTTACTAGGCTCCCTGAGTCCAGTAGCGCCACTGCCAGATTATCACCCACTTGCACCTGGCACAGGTGACGATTGTCTATTGTCTCGGGGGTGCCGGTTGCACACAGTCTCCGGGCATACATGGAAGCCCGGTACCCATAATTAGTCTCCATGGGTTCTCCCCGATGTGGACAGTCGGCCCTTACGTGGCCAGGCTCCTGACACCGCCAGCAGACAATTGGAGCCGGGTCTACAGGGGGTACACCCCGAACAGGTCTCTCAGGTATCAGACGTCGGGACTGGATGGGAGACCTCCGGGGTTTGACCGGCCCCCTACCACCAACACCCCCTTGCAAGTTTTTTGTGGCCTCATAGCGCTCCACCAGATCAACCATTTCAAGGGCATTAGTGGGGGATACCTGGCCAATCCAGTGCTGAAGGGGGTAAGGCAGGGCCCTCCAGAACATATCGGCCAGCAGGCAGTCCAGCATAGCAGTCGGACTTAGAACATCAGGCTGCAGCCACTTTTGCAACCTGTGCAGCAACTCATAGTACTGCGGCCTGGTGGGTTCAGCCGTTTTAAAGTCCCACTGGTGGACCCGCTGAGCCCGGACCAACACGTTTACCCCCAGTCTGGCCAGGATCTCCCCCTTCACTGTGGGGTAATCAGCAGCCTGGTCATCTGCTAGGTCAAAAAAAAACTGCTGGGGTCCGGACGCCAGGAACGGAGCGACCACCTCGGCCCACTGGTCACGGGGTAACTTCTCCCTCACGGCCACCTTCTCAAAGACCGCCAGATACGTCTCAACGCCGTCCGAGGGGGTCATCTTTGGGATCGCCACACGGACCGCTTTCCGGGCATCATGGACGTGGTGGGACGCTCCTGCAGCTTGTAAAGCCATCACGTGCTGTAACAGTAGCTGGTTGGTCTCCCGCTGCTGCACGTTAGCCTCTATGAGAGCCTTCACAGCAGCCTCCATGTTGCCAGAAATTCCTGCTTGCAACTTTGCTGGCTTAATATATTCCATGCACTTGTGCTTAGCAAAAAAAAACTTCGGCGTTCACGCCAGCCTCACTGCGCATGCCCGCATCCGACACCAAATGTGGGGAGTCGCTCTGGTAGACAGCGGTGCGGGTGCAGTATAGAGGCAAAAGGAAGTCCAGAAGGTGCAGCAAACAGTGTTTTATTCACACTTGCATCAAAAATCAACAGCGAACAGTCACTTGGTGTTAAATCACACACATCAGAAAACGTGAGGAAAAACAAAATGTCCAAATACAGGTTCTAATCACCTGGGAGGTTTTAGGTGCGGGTTCTCACCTGGCTGTCGGCCCAGCCGCAAGATAATCTACCTCAGGCTTCCAGGCCGTCTGCACTCCTCCTTGCTGGGCTCCTGCTTCCAGCCCAGAGAGCTCCACAGCACCATCTGCAGCTCCAGGAAAATCACAGAGACAGCTGCTGGTGCTGGCTGAGTTTTTAAACCCGGCCCCAAAACCAGGACTGGGTCGTGGGGAGCAGCCACCCACCCTACACTTTAGCTGCTCCCGGTAAGAGCCGGCCCGGATCGGCTTTGCAGCCACGCTATTTAGCAACTGTGTCAGTAGCACTACCTGCTACTGACATCAACAAAACGGCTCTTACCTCACCAAGGCTATGAACCTCGGTGACACGTACCTGCCATCTACGACGGCACCCTGCACCTTACCACACTGGACAAGTTTCATAGTGTCCTTCAAGGATATATTATTTTCTGGGGTGAAATTCAGTTGCAAAAATAGAAATACAGTAAATATGGTGTTCTAGCTGTGGCTGGTGTGGGGAGTCGCTCTGGTAGACAGCAGTGCGGGTGCAGTTTAGAGGCAAAACAAGGAGTCCAGATTGTGCAACAAACAGTGTTTTATTCACACTTGCACACCATAAATGAAAAACAGTCTCTTGGTGACAGTTCACACACAACGGAAATAACGTGGCAAAACAAAAACAGGCCAACACAGGTTCAGTCACCTGGGAGGGGTAGGTGCAGGTTCGCACCACGCTGTCGGCCCAGCCGCAGGAGAATCCAGCTTCAGGTAGCCAGGAACAAAACACCTCCTTGCTGAGCTCTTTCCTCCAGGACAGAGAACTCCCAGCCCTGTTAGCAGCTCCAGGATAATCACAGCCTCCAGCTGCTGAGCTGGCTGAGCTTTTAAACCCAACCCAAAACCAGGACTGGGTCGTGGGGAGCAGCCACCCACCCTACACTTTAGCTGCTCCCGGTAAGAGCCGGCCCGGATCGGCTTTGCAGCCATGCTATTTAAACTCTGTCCGTAGCACTAGCTGCTGCTGACATCAACAAAAACGGGCTCTTACCTCACCGAGGCTATGAGCCTCGGTGACACATACCTGCCATCCACGACGGCACCCTGCACCTTACCACACTGGACAAGTAGTTACATAGTACCTGTCAAAGGATATATTTTGTTCTGGGGTAAAATTCAATTGCCAAAATAGCAATACCCAAAATCTGGTGTTCCAGCTGTTGCAGGCCAAGTGTAAATCTGTCCGTAAAAGGGTATATTACACTCAGCGCGCATCTCCAAGTGTATTTCTTTCCGTAAAAGGGTATTTAACAGTAAGTATTAAAATACAGCATAATCCTCTACATTCGCACACACTGCATCTCTGCATCTCTAAGTGTATTTCTTTCCATTAAAGGGTATATTACACAAAGTGTTAAAATACAAGTGCTGAAAGCATAATCCTATATATTTTTTCACACGCTACTGTGCATCTCCAAGTATAAATCTGTCCGTAAAAGGATAGCTTTCATCGAGGGACTAAATACTAGGCCTACAATTGATATTCCCCTAAATCTGTGGTTACTGCTGTGTCTGGATTAGTGTAATACAGTACATAAATAGATAGTGGTAGGTGCCTGTAAAAAAAGGCCTGAACTTGAATTCAATACATTGGGCGAAATCATTTTTTTCTTATTGTGGTGAACGGAAACAATAAGGAAAACATTTAGTAAAGGGCATCACTGGTGCGTGGCTGTGGGGAAACAGAGGACGACGACGATATGCCTCCCACAGGGGACAGCTTGTCCTTACCTCCGGGCAGCCTGGCACACATGAGCGACTACATGCTGCAGTGCCTGCGCAACGACAGCAGAGTTGCCCACATTTTAACATGTGCGGACTACTGGGTTGCCACCCTGCTGGATCCCCGGTACAAAGACCATGTGCCCACCTTACTTCCTGCACTGGAGCGTAATACGAAGATGCGCGAGTACAAGCGCATTTTTATAGATGCGCTACTGAGAGCATTCCCAAATGTCACAGGGGAACAAGTGGAAGCCCAAGGCGAAGGCAGAGGAGGAGCGAGAGGTCGCCAACGCAGCTGTGTCACGACTAGCTCCTCTGAGGGCAGGGTTAGCATGGCAGAGATGTGGAAAGTTTTGTCACCACGCCACAGCTAACTGCACCACTACCTAATACGGAACGTGTTAGCAAGAGGCAGCATTTCACTAACATGGTGGAACAGTACGTGCGCACACCCCTCCACGTACTGACTGATGGTTTGGCCCCATTCAACTTCTGGGTCTCCAAATTGTCCACGTGGCCAGAGCTAACCATTTATGCCTTGGAGGTGCTGGCCTGCCCGGCGCCCAGCATTTTGTCTGAACGTGTATTCAGCACGGCAAGTGGCGTCATTACTGACAAACGCAGCCACCTGTCTACAGCTAACGTGGACAAGCTGAAGTTCATAAAAATGAACCAGGCATGGATCCCACAGGACCTGTCCATTCCTTGTGCAGAATAGACATTTATAACTACCTCCCCTTAACCATATATACTTGTACTCAAGGGCACTTCTTTATTAAATCCTCTTTTTTTAATTTTACCATTATTTTGCGGGGCAACCCAAAGTTGAATGAACCTCTCCTCCGTCTGGGTGCCAGGGGCCTAAATATCTGAAAGTGGCCTTCTCCATTGGTGGGTGACATGAAGCCTTATTCTCTGCTTTGGGACCTCTCTCCTCTGTCTCTTTGCTGGGGCCTAACTTTCACGTACTTGCTTGCTGTCTTGGTGGCAGACATTTAACTTTTTTTACTGTCTAATGACCGCCCCATTGTCTGGGTGTCAGGGGCCTATATGTCGTTTAATCATTTGTTGCATTGGTGGGAGATATTAAACTCTTTTTACTGTCTAATGACCACCCCATTGTCTGGGTGTCAGGGGCCTATATTTTGTTTAATTGCTTGCTGTCTTGGTGAGAGACATTAAACTCTTTTTACTGTCAAATGACCTCTCCTCTGTCTGGGTGTCAGGGGCCTACACAAATGATAATGGCCTGTTCCATTGCAGGTTGACCTGAGGCCTGTGTTGCTGTTACGGGACTGCTCTCCTCTTTGCGGGTTCCATGGCCCTGAGTCTGTAAATGAGGCCTGTGGCACTGCAGGCTTACATGAATCATTTTTGGCTGTGATGAGAACTTCAACTCCCATAGCATTCCCACCTGATGCCACCCCAACCTCCTATTCCACCTCCTCCTCCTCCAAGTTGCCAATTGATATTGGTTAATTTTTATTTATTTTATTTTATTTTAAGTCATTTCCCTATCCACATTTGTTTGCAGGGGATTTACCTACATTTTGCTGCCTTTTGGAGCCCTCTAGCCCTCTACTGGGCTTTTTTACAGCCTTTTTAGTGCCCAAAAGTTTGGGTCCCCATTGACTTCAATAGGGTTAGGGTCGAGTTTGGATCCCGAACCCGAACATTTTCGGGAAGTTCGGCTGAACTATTCGAACCCTAACATCCAGTTGTTCGCCTAACTCTAATGTGAGGGCCTGCAGGTGAGCGGACCCTGTAAAACATTTTATGTGAGGGCCTGCAAGTGAGCTGACCCTGTAAAACATTATATGCTAGTGCCTTGGCTTCTGAGACTGGACTTGGTAGTAGACAGGGTGGTGCTTATCCGACTGGAAGCATTATCTGCTGCTGACTTCATGAGTGGTGTCCTGCGCTGTCCTGCAAACTTGGACATGAAGATAGGTATCGTGGATGATTGTTTTTCTTGTGCTCTGTCAGCAGGCACAGTTTCAACGTGTCCAGGACCATGGCCACGGCCAATCCCTTTCTGCTCGCCTTCTTCATATAAGATGTTATATATGCTTTAACCCTTTCAGGACTGGGACATTTTTTTATTTTGCGTTTTTGTTTTGTGCTCCCTGCCTTTCCAGAGCCATAACTTTTTTATTTGTTTATATGTTTTTTGCAGGACAAAATGAACTTTCCAACGCCACCATTTAATATTCCATATAATATAGTGGGAAGCTGGAAAAAATGTCCAAATGGGGTGAAATTGCAAAAAAAAAAAAGCGATCCCAACACAGTTTTATGGGTTTTTTAATTACGACGTTCGATGTACGATAAAACCGACCAGTCACTTTTATTCTACAGGTCAGTACGAATCCAGCGATACCTTATATGTATAGTTTTTCTTGCTTTTTGATACTGATAAAAAAAATTTAAATGTGGGAAAAAATCTGTTTTATTTTTTTGTCACCATATTTTGACCCCTATAACTTTTATTTATGTGTATGAAGATTTTTGAGGGCCTATTTTTTGCGGGGCGATCTGAATTTTTCATTCTGCGGTGTGTATAACTTTTTGATCACTTTTTATTTAGTTTTTTGTATAAAATGAAACGACCAAAAACGGAGAATCATCGATATACTTTTTTCGATTTTGCTGTTTGCCGTATGGGGAATATATTTTTTTATTTTTATACTATGGGCATTTTCACACATTGTGACACCCATGATTTTTTTTTTCTTATTTTTTTAGTTCTTTTATTTTTATTTTTGGAAAAGGGGGGGAGATTAGAATTTTTCTGTTTTTTTTATTATTTTTTTTTAAACTTTTTTTCCCATAGGGTACTATAACATGCAATCATCTGATTGCTATTATCATAGAAAACAATAGCTGATCTCACGGAGACCAGCCACAAAAACACAGCGGAGCCTCAGTTAATAGTCTCAACACAGCAATCCAAAGTGCAAAGCTTCCTGGGAAACAGTAATATGCAAAATAAATGTGGAGCCCCAGTATTGGGTCTGCAACACAATGAAAACGCCAGATATCCCTCAAAGGAAGGAAAACCAGTGCAAAGGGGTGTCTCCATTACAGAGATCACCAAATCCACAATATTAAGTGGCCCCTATGTCAAGATCCCGCTTTTTTTTTACAAGATTTAAGGATGTGACGGGGAAAACCTAAGCCAGTTATCCATCCACAGACAGCTGTTTCGGTGTGTTGCCCCTCATCAGCGTGGAGGAGAATTCGAGCTAACCAGGAGCAATGCCTTGGAGACTACTCAAAGAAAACAATAGCTGATCTCAGGGAGACCAGCCACAAAAACTCAGCGGAGCCTCAATAAAGAGTCTCAACACAGCAATCCAAAGTGCAAAGCTCCCTGGGAAACAGTAATATGCAAAATAAATGTGGAGCCCCAGTATTGGGTCTACAACACAATGAAAGCCAGATATCCCTCAAAGGATTTCGGGGTGTTGCCCCTCATCAGTGAGGAGTAGGATTCTGGCTAACCGTCTATTATCATAGACTAAATACCTCAAAATCACACACGTGGTCATAAAAAACACATATACTTTATTGAACAATTAATTAAAAATACAATATATATTCCAATCAGTAAAAATGGATCACATATGTGGCACGCGGAAGATAGCACCCACAAACAAAGTCAATGCATATGTAACGACCCCTATAATATACACAACCACAATTGCATATGAACATAAATGCAAATAAGTATACATATAAAGCTGAGTATACAATTATAGAGATAAAACAAAGCTGAATATTATGCTGAATATAAGATAAAGTGCAAAGTGTATAATACAATGTATGGCAAAAATGCAAGGCTGAATACACAAATCACAGAGACCAACCAACTATATCCGGCTAAAGTGCCTAAGGCATAGGTTATAATATTACCATGATAGTGGGTTTTCCTCATTGTTACCGTTCCTCATTGGCTCTAAAAATGTCATGGGAAGGGCTAGAGGACTGCAAAAGGCAGCAGAATGTGCTTAAGAGCATGGCAAGTGTTCTGCAAACAAATGTGAATAGGGAAATAACTTAAAACTAAATAAAATAAATGGAGGTTGAGGAGGTAGCGAACACAGTTTTTTTATTTTTTATTGGGGTAGCCCCCAAAATATTGGGACATATAAAAAATAAAACAAAGAATAAGTGCACTTGAGTACAAGAATGGATGGTTGAGCCGGTATAAATGTCTATTCTGCACAAGGTACAGACAAGTCTTGTTGTGGGATCCATGCCTAGTTCATTTTAATGAACGTGAGCTTAATGAACGTGAACATTAGCTGTGGACAGGCGGCTGTGCTTGTCCGTGATAACGCCCCCTGCGGTGCTAAATACACGTTCAGACAATACACTAGCTGCAGGGCAGGCCAGCACCCCCAAGGCGTAAAGGGCAAGCTCAGGCCATGTGCCCAATTTGGAAACCCAGAAGTTGAATGGGGCAGACCCATCAGTCAATACATGTATCATGTGCACACATACTGCTCAACCATTTTGCAGAAAAGGTGTTTCCTGCTAAGACATTGCATATCAACTGGTAGTGCTGGTTGTTGTGGCGTGGTGACAAAGCTTTTCCACATTACGGCCATGCTAACCCTGCCTTCTGAGGTGCTGGCGGTGCCCCGGCTGCGTTGGCGACCTCTTCCTCCTCCTGTGCCTTCGTCTTGTGCCTTCACTGAGGCCCCGGTGTCAGATGGGAATGCAATTAGCAGCACGTCTATCAGCGTGCGCTTGTAGTCGCGCATCTTCAGATCACTCTCAAGTGAGGAAATTAAGGACGGCATATTGTCCTTGTAATGGGTATCCAGCAGGTGGCCATCCAGTAATCAACACAAGTTAGAATGTGGGCAACTCGTCGGTCGTTGCGCAGACACTGCAGCATATAGTCGCTCATGTGCACCAGGCTGCCCAGATAAAACGACAAACTGTCCTCTGTGGGAGGTGTATCGTCTCAGTCCTCGGTATCCCCCCAGCCACGCTGCAGTGATGGCCCTGCACTGCTTTGGGTGCTGCCCTGCTGTGAACACGGTTCCTCCTCACCCTCCCCCTCCTCCTAATCCTCCTCATTTTCCAGAACTTTACCCTGGCTGGACAATTGTGTACCTGGCCTATATCTGAGCCACTTGTGAATGACTAGCCTGATAACCGTGGAAATGATCCCTCTTCCTCCTCCTGTGCCACATCCTCTTCCATCATCTCCCAAAGCGTTTTTTTCAAGGAGACATAGAAGTGGGATAGTGACGCTGAGAACTGCGTCATCGGCACTGGCAATGTTGTTGGAGTAGTCAAAACAGCCCAACGAGGCACACAGGTCTCGCATGGAGGCCCACTCAGAAGCGGTGAGGTGGTGCTAAATACAAGCTGAAAGCTAAATCCTCTATATTTGCACACTATACTGTGCATCTCCAAGTGTAATTCTGTCCGTAAAAGGATACCTTTCAGCCAGGGACTAAATACTAGGCCTAAAATTGATATTCCCCTAAATCTGTGGTTTCTGCTGTGCCTGTATTAGTGTAATACGGTACATAAATAGATAGCTAGATAGTGTTAGGTGCCTGTAAAAAAAGGCCTTAATTTGACCTCTATACATTGGGCCAAATATTTTTTTTCTTATTGTGGTGAACGGTAACAATGAGGAAAACATCTAATAAGGGAAGCGGACATGGTCGTGGTGGTGTTAGTGGACCCTCTGGTGCTGGGAGACGACGTGGCCGTTCTGCCACAGCTACAAGTCCTAGTGAACCAACTACTTCAGGTCCCAGTAGCTGCCAGAAACTACAGCGATATTTGGCCGGGCCTAATGCTGTTTTAAGGATGGTAAGGCCTGAGCAAGTACAGGCGCCAGGGGCTGACTGGCAACTTTTGGCCCAGGGGGCAAGTAACACCCAGAGGCCCTGGGGCGAAAAACAATAAGCCCCCCCCATGACACTTGATGACTTTTGCAGAAGAAACTGTATATTGTGGGGCACGTATGAAAACTTACAATTACTTGGCTTGACCCTCGGACAGCACTTCGTCTTCGACTCGTCTTCCACACTTTGGCTGGGGGCTCGGCGGAGCTGATGTGTTTTATCCTAATGAGAAAGATTTTATAATAAGGATTTAGAGAAGGGGCAGAGGGATAGCATATCAGAGAGAGGCTGGTGCTGCTACTAGGGGGTCATACCATGGGGGAGTAATAAATCCTACCATAATGGCACCCCCAGTAGAAATAATTCGCCAAATAATGTGACACAAAATACTCGTAATTCCCCTAGTTGAGCTAACGTCTCCATAGTGCCCTCATAATGTGCCATTATAAAATACCCCTATATAGTGCCCCCAGTAAATGCCACCATAGTGCTCCTCTCCCCCTCCCTCCTAGTGACCCCCATAATGTACCAGTATAAAATCCCCCATATATAGTGCCCCAGTAGATGCCCTCAGTGTCCCCCATAATTTGTAAGTATAAAATACCCCTTCTCAGTGCCACCATAGATGACCCTATAGTACTTCTCTCCCACCTTCCCCATAGTACCCACCATAATGTGTCCCTGTATAAAATGCCCCTATACAGAGCCCCCTAAAAATAACCATTCTTTGTGGCCTCAGTAGATGCCCCTATAGTGCCCATCAATAATGTGCCAGTAAGAAGTGCCCCTAATGTGCCAGTAATAAGTGCCCCCATAGCTGTCCCCCAATAATGTGCCAGTAGACAGAGCCCCCCTATTATGTGCCAGTAGCCAGGGCCCCCCTATTATGTGCCAGTAGCCAGAGGCCCCCCATCATATGCCAGTAGCCAGAGGCCCCCCATCATGTGCCAGTAGCCTGAGACCCCCAACATGTGCCAGTAGCTATAGGCCCGCCCCTATCATGTGCCAGTAGCCAGAGCCTCCCCCATCATGTGCCAGTAGCCTGAGCCCCCCTATAATTCATGTGCCAGTAGACTGAGCCCCCCTATAATGTGCCAGTAGCCATAGCCCCCCCCCCCATATAATGTGCCAGTAGAGATAGGCCCCCCATTATATTGTGCCAGTAGCCAGAGAGGGCCCCCCTATAATGTGCCAGTAGCCAGATAGATATTATATCAACATTCCCTCCAGAGAGCAGAGGCCATTAATATATTTATATGAGTTGGTAGATTGTGCCTACTCTTGGCTCCTGGACTAGATCTAAAACTTAACTTTTATTCACTTCCTTACTATTAACTCTATGTATATAAAAATTCCTGGCCGCTTGCCTGACTAGCTTTCACTATCACTATTTCTTGCAGAGTCGCGCGCACTCTCCCCTTTACTAGTGTATGTGAAGACAGGTGTAGCGGTCACTCACTTAAAATCACTGCACACTATCCCCCGACATGTTTCGCCTCTACAGGCGTCTTCAGGGGTATCGGATAGTAGCCAGATAGGGCCCCCCCTATAATGTGCCAGTAGCCAGATAGCCCCCCCCCTATAATGTGCCAGTATCAAGATAGCGCCCCCTATCAGTAACAGAAATGACAAAAAAAAAAACTAGTCAGAAGACTTATAGTTACCCTCCTGGACCTGTCCTGTCCTGAGCGAATCGGACGAGCACCTTCACTCCCGTCCCGCCTCCAGCACTGCTGATGTCTTTACTGCAGTGCAGCGGCTCAGTCAGGCGGCGCGATTACATCATCGCGCCGCCTGCGCCGGTCCGGCGGCCTCTCTGATAGGCTGCCAGCCGCACGCCACCCCTTCTCCCTCCGCAGTCCGTAGGTAGGTAGTATTAGTAACAGCGGCAGCAGCAGAGGCAGTGCCCTTAAAGTGTGAGTGACAGTCTGACATCATTCCGGGCCCGGCCGGGCCGGGACAGTGAGGCAACAGAGAGGCCCGGGGGGCAATTGCCCCCCTGCCCTCCGGCCCAGTCCGCCACTGACGGGCGTTAGTCGATTGAGTGGCCGACAGTGGATCCAGCACGTTCACATTATCTCCCATCCAGTCTTCTGCAGAAAGCGCACAGGTGGCGCCTGAAAACCAAGCCCATCAGTCTGTCACATCACCCCCATGCATATCAGGGAACCTGTCTGAGCCTCAAGTTATAAAGCAGTCTCTTATGCTGTTTGAAGACTCTGCTGACAGGGTTTCCCAGGGGCATCTACCTAACCCTTCCCCAGCAGTGGAAGACTTAGAATGCACTGACACACAACCACTTATGTTTCCTGATGAGGACATGGGAATACAACGTCTCTGATGATGATGAAACACAGGTGCCAACTGCTGCGTCTTTCGGCAGTGTGCAGACGGAAAAGGAGGTCAGGGAGGAAGACTGTGTGGAAGATGATGCAGGGGACGATGAGGTCCTAGACCCCACATGGAATGAAGATCGTGTTCAGAGGAAGAGGCAGTGGTGAGACCGAGCCAACAGCACAGCAAAAGAGGGAGCAGGGTGCAAAAGCAGAACAGCCGTCGCCAAGCGAGTTCGCCTGCCACTGGCCACCACCACCAGGGACCGAACACACCAAAGGCAGCTTCAAGGAGTTCCCTGGCATGGCACTTCTTCACACAATGTGCTGACAACAAGACCCGAGTGGTTTGCACGCTGTGCCATCAGAGCCTGAAACGAAGTATTAATGTTCTAAACCTTAGCACAACCTGCATGACCAGGCATCTACATGCGAGATACGTCCTGCAGAGGAGTAAGCACCGTCAAAACCAAGAAATGGCTCAGGCCCCCCCTGCTCCCTCTTCTGCTGCTGCCTCGGCCTCCTCTGCGGCCTCTGGAGGAACGTTGGCACCTGCCGCCCAGCAAACAGAGGATGTGCCACCAACACCACCACCTCCGTCACCAAACATCTCCACCATGTCACACGGCTCTCCATCTCACAAACCTTGGAGAGAAAGCGTAAATTCCCACCTACCCACCCTCGATCTCTGGCCCTGAATGCCAGCATTTCTAAACTACTGGCTTTTGAAATGCTGTCATTCAGGCTGGTGGACACGGACAGCTTCAAACATCTGATGGTGGTGGCTGTCCCACAGTACGTCGTTGCCAGCCGCCACTACCTCTCCAAGAGAGCCATGCCTTCCCTGCACAACCAAGTATCGGATAAAATCAAGGGTGCATTGCGCAACGCCATCTGTGGCAAGGTCCACCTAACCACAGATTCGTTGACCAGTAAGCACGGCCAGGGACGCTATATCTCCAAAACTGCACACTGGGTAAATGTAGTTGCGGCTGGGCCCCAGGCGGAGAGCTGTTTGGCGCACGTCCTTCCGCCGCCAAGGATCGCAGGGCATCATTCTTTGCCTCCTGTTGCCTCCTCCTATTTGGCTTACTCCTCCTCCTCTTCTTCCACTAGCTCAAACGGTCAGCCACAGACCTTCACCGACTACTTTAGCACAGCCCGGGGTAAACGTCAGCAGGCCGTTCTGAAACTCATGTGTTTGGGGGACAGGCCCCACACCGCGCATGAGTTGTGGCAGAGTATAGAACAACAGACCGATGAGTGGTTGCTGCCGGTGAGCCTCAAGCACGGCCTGGTGGTGTGCGATAATGGGTGAAATCTCATTGCAGCTCTGGGACTAGCTGGTTTGATGCACACCCCTTGCCTGGCGCATGTGCTGAATTTGGTGGTGAAGAAATTCATTCACAACTACCCCGACATGTCAGAGCTGCTGCATAAAGTGCGGGCCGTCTGTGCGTATCTTCGCCCTTCCCACTCACCGCCTCATATGCGACGTGCCCACCAGGTGGAACTCCACCTTGCACATGCTGGAGAGACTGTGCGAACAGCAGCAGTGCAGTTTTGCACAGGTAAGTCGCACTGCGGACCAGCACCACTTCACCACCAATGACTGGGCCTCCATGCAAGACCTGTGTGCCCTGTTGCGCCATTTCAAGTACTTCACCAACATGGCCAGTGGCGATGATGCCGTTATCAGCGTTACAATACCACTTCTATGTCTCCTTGAGAAAACACTTAGGGTGATGATGGAGAAGGATGTGGCCCAGGAGGAGAAAGAGGGTTAATTCTTAACAATTTTAGGCCAGTCTTTTAGAAGTGGCTCAGAAGGAGGTCTTTTTCAACAGCAGAGCCCAAGTACAAATCAGCCAGTGCCCACTACTGGAGGACGAGGAGGACGAGGATTACGAGAAGGTGGAAGAGGATGAGCATGTTCACAGCGGGGTGGAAGCCAACGCAGCTTGGGCCCATCACTGGTGCATGGCTGGGAGGAAACGGAGGACGATTACGATACGCCTCCCACAGAGGACAGCTTGTCCTTACCTCTGGGCAGCCTGGCACACATGAGCGACTACATGTTGCAGTGCCTGCGCAATGACAGCAGAGTTGCCTACATTTTAACGTTTGCAGACTACTGGGTGGCCACCCTGATGGATCACCGGTACAAAGACAACGTGCCCACCTTAATTCCCGCACTGGAGCGTGATAGGAAAATGCGCGAGTACAAGCGCACACTGTTAGATGCGCTCCTGAGAGCTTTCCCAACTGACACGGGGGGACAAGTGGAAGCACAAGGCGATGGCAGAGGAGGAGCAAGAGGATGCCAACGCAGCTGTGTCACGGCCAGCTCCTCTGAAGGCAGGGTAAGCATGGCTGAGATGTGGAAAAGTTTTGTCACCGCGCCACAGCTAACTGCACCACCAGCTGATATGGAACGCGTTAGCTGGAGGCAGCATTTCAACAACATGGTGGAACAGTACGTGTGCACACGCCTTCACCTACTTACTGATGGCTCGGCCCCATTCAACTTCTGGGTCTCCAAATTGTCCACATTGCCAGAGCTAGCATTTTATGCCTTGGATGTGCTGGCCTTCCCTGTGACCAGTGTATTGTCTGAACGTGTATTTAGCACGGCAGGGGGCGTCATTACAGACAAACGCAGCTGCCTGTCCACAGCCAACGTGGACAAGCTGACATTCATAAAATTGAACCAAGCATGGATCCCACAGGACCTGTCCATTCCTTGTGCAGAATAGAAATTTATAACTGCCTTGTCCTCAACCATACATTCTTGTACTCCAGGGCACTTCTTTATTGAATCCTCTTTTTTTTATTAAACCATTATTTTGGGGGCAACCCCAAGTTGAATGAACCTCTCCTCTGTCTGGGTGTCAGGGGACTAAATAACTAAAAGTGGCCTGTTCCATTGGTGGTTAACATGATGACTTTTTTGCTGCTATGGGACCTCTCTCCTCTGTCTGGGTGCTGGGTCCTAAATAACTGAAAGTGACCTTTTCCATTGGTGGGTAACATGATGCCTGTTTTGCTGCTATGGGACCTCTCTCCTCTGTCTGGGTGCTGGGGCTTAAATTACTGAAAGTGGCCTGTTCCATTGGTGGGTAACATGATGCCTGTTTTGCTGCTATGGGACCTCTCTCCTCTGTCTGGGTGCTGGGGCTTAAATTACTGAAAGTGGGCTGTTCCATTGGTGGGTAACATGATGCCTGATTTTCTGCTATGGGACCTCTCTCCTCTGTCTTGGTGCAGTGGCCTAAATAACTGAAAGTGGCCTGGTCCATTGGTGGGTAACATGATGCCTGTTTTGCTGCTATGTGACCTTTCTCCTCTGTCTGGTTGCCAGGGGCCTACATTTCAGATAATCGCCTGTTGCTTTGGTGGGTAACGTTATCCTCTTTTTGATGTCGAATGACCTCTACTCTGTCTAGGTGTGAGGGGCCTATATGTGGTTTAATCATTTGTTGTCTTCGTGTGAGATATTAAACTTTTTTGACTGTCAAATGACAGCCCCATTGTGTGGGTGTCAGGGGCCTATATTTCGTTTACTTGCTTGCTGTCTTGGTGGGAGACATTTAACTATTTTTACTGTCAAATGACTGCCCCATTGTGTCGGTGTCAGGGGCCTATATGTCGTTTAATCATTTGTTGTCTTGGTGGGAGATATTAAACTCTTTTTACTGTCAAATGACCGCCCCATTGTGTGGGTGTCAGGACCCTATATTTAGTTTACTTGCCTGCTGTCTTAGCGGGAGACATTTAACTCTTTTTACTGTCAAATGACTGCCCAGTTGTGTGGGTGTCAGGGGCCTATATGTCATTTAATAATTTGTTGTCTTGGTGGGAGATATTAAACTCTTTTTACTGTCAAATGACCGCCCCATTCTGTGGGTGTCAGGACCCTATATTTAGTTTACTTGCCTGCTGTCTTAGCCGGAGACATTTAACTCTTTTTACTGTCAAATGACCGTCCCATTGTGTGGGTGTCAGGGGCCTATATATAATTTACTTGCTTGCTGTCTTAGTGGGAGACATTTAACTCTTTTTACTGTCAAATGACTGCCCCATTGTGTGGGTGTCAGGGGCCTATATGTCATTTATTAATTGTTGTCTTGGTGGGAGATATTAAACTCTTTTTACTGTTCAATGACCGTCCCATTGTGTGGGTGTCAGGGGCCTATATTTTGTTTACTTGCTTGCTGTCTTGGTGGGAGACATTTAACTATTTTTACTGTCAAATGACTGCCCCGTTGTGTGGGTGTCAGGGGCCTATATGTCATTTAATCATTTGTTGTCTTGGTGGGAGATATTAAACTCTTTTTACTGTCAAATGACCACCCCATTGTCTGGTTGTCAGGGGCCTATATTTTGTTTCATCGCTTGCTGCATTGGTGGGAGATATTAAACCCTTTATACTGTCAAATGACCTCTACATTGTCTGGTTGTCAGGGGCCTATATTTCATTTAATCGCTTGCTGCATTGGTGGGAGACATTAATTTTTTTTTACTGTCAAATGACTGCCCCTTTGTGTAGGTGTCAGGGGCCTATATTTCGTTTAATTGCTTGCTGTCTTTGTGGGAGACATGAAACTCTTTTTACTGTCAAATGACCTCTCCTCTGTCTGGGTGTCAGGGCCTACATAAATGATAATGGCCTGTTCCTGCAGGTTGACCTAAGACCTGTGTTGCTGTTGCGAGACCGCTCTCCTCTTTGCTGGTGCAATAGTCCTCCTGAATTCGTACATAAGTGTGACTGCTGGGTGAAATCAATATTGATTTGGCATGATTGTACCTCTCCTCTTTGTGGGTGCCATGGGTCTGAATCTGTGAATGAGGCATGTGGCACTGCTGCGTGAAATCAATACTGTCTTGGCATGATTTTAACTCTCCTCTTTGTGGGTCCCGTGGGCCTGAATGTTTGAATAAGGCCTGTGGCCCTGCATGCAGACAAGATTCCCTCTTGGCTGTGATTTAAACTTCAACTCCCATGTATGGTTGCCATTGCCCTGAGTCTGTGAGTGAGGCCTGGGACATTGCTGGCAGACATGAATCCTTCTTGGCTGTGATGTGAACTTCAACTCCCATGTATGGTTGCCATGGCCCTGAGCATTCCCATCTGATGCCACCCCAACCTCCTATCCACCTCCTCCTCCAAGTTGACAATTGATATTGGTTAATTTTTATTTATTCTCTTTTATTTTAAGTCATTTCCTTATCCACATTTGTTTGCATGGAATTTATCTACATTTTGCTGCCTTTTGCAGCCCTATAGCCCTTTCCTGGGCTATTTTACAGCCCTTTTTAGAGCCCAAAAGTTCGGGTACCCATTGACTTCAATGGGGTTCGGGTTCAGGGTTAAGTTCGGGTCGAGTTCGGAACCTGAACCCGAACATTTCCGTGAAGTTCGGCCGAACTTCTCAAACCCGAACAGCTAGGTGTTCGCTTAACTCTAGCACCAACCACTCATCGGTGTGTTGTCCCATGCCCGTCCACAGCTCCTGCACGGTGTGGATTTTGTCCCCCAAACAGATGAGTTTCAAAACTGCCTGCTGTCATTTTCCCCTGGCTGTGCTGAAGTTGGTGTTGAAGTTATTATGCTGACTGGATGAAGAGATGGTAGAGGAGGAGGAAGCGGTGTAGGAGGAGGAGGCAACAGGAGGCTAAGAAATGCCCTGGTGGCGGAAGGATATGCACCAAACAGCTATCTGCCTCAGGCCCAGCCGCCACTGCATTTACCCAGTGTGCTGTTAGAGAGATATAATATCCCTGCCCGTGCCTACTGGTCCACATATCGGTAGTTATGTGGACCTTGCCACAGATGGCGTTGGGCAGTGCACACCTGATTTTGTCCACCACTTGTTTGTGCAGGTAAGGGATGGCTCGCCTGTAAAATTAGTGGCGGCTGGGAACGACCCACTGTGGGACAGCAAATGCCATAAGGCTTTTAAAACTTTCTGTCTCAAACCAGACGGAATGACAGCATTTCAAAGGCCAGGAATTTTGAAATGATGGCATTCAGGGCCAGGGATCGCGGGTGTAAAGGGGGGTACTTCCTCTTTCGCCCCATTTTTTTGAAAAATGGACAGCTGAATGCTGCCATGGGACATTGTGGTGCTGCTTGTTGAAGGTGACAGATGTGGTGGTGTTGCTGCCACATCCTCTGTTTGTGTGGTGGCCAGTGCCACTGTCACTCCAGAGGTGGAGGAAGAGGCCGAGAGTGCAGCAGAAGAGGGAGAAGGAGGAGCCTGAGACCTTTCTTGGTTTTTGAGACGTTTACTCCACTGCAGCTCGTGCTTTGCACTTAGATGCCTGGTCATGCAGGTTGTGCTCAGGTTTAGAACGTTTATGCCTCGCTTCAGGCTCTGATTGCACAGCGTGTAAACCACTCGTGTCTTGTCGTTTGCAAATTGTCTGAAGAACTGCCATGTCAGGGAACTCCTTGCAGCTGGCTTTGTTGTGCTTGGTGTGACCACCGCCTCTCCCTCCAAACTGCACAGGTCACTCGCATGACCTTGATTCCATGTGGGATCTAGGCCCTCATCGTACTCCACATCATCTTCCATCCAGTCTTCACACCTGCCCTCCTTGTCAGTTTGCACACTGCAGAAAGCTGCAGCAGTTGGCACCTGTGTTTCGTCATCATCAGAGACGTGCTGCTGTGGTCCTCCCATGTCCACATCCTGAAACATAAGTGGTTGGGCATCGGTGCACTCAATCTCTTCCACTTCTGGGGCAGGGCTAGGTGGATGTCCCTGGGAAGCCTTGCCAGAGTCATCAAAAATAAGAGACTGCTGCATGACTTGGGGCTCAGACTGCTTGACTGATTTGCAAGAGGGTGAGGTGCTAGATAGATGCCCATGGCCTGCAGGTGCCAACTCTGAGCTTTCAGCAGTGAAACGGGTGGAGGATAATGTGAAGGTACTGGAGGCACTGTCAGCCACCCAATCTACTAGCGATTGTACTTGTTCTGGCCTCACCATTCGTAGAGCAGCATTTGGGCCAACTAAGTAACGCTAAGACATATACGCGCACCTGAGGAAGGTGTTTCATTTGGGCGTGTAGCTGGCACAAATCAACCATGTCCTCTCACTGCAACAGGAGCTCCACCAACACTAACAGCACCACGACCAGGGCCACGTCCCTCATTAGACGCTCTCCTCATTTTTTGTGGTCACCCACCGAAGTAACAGACGTTTTTACTAAATTTAGTTCCCTGTCACCTATGCATAGCAGGGGTTTGTATACGCAAAAATGGTAAAATGTCACCCACCGATCGAACAGACGATTTTTACAAATTTACCTCCCTGTCACCTATGCAGAGCAGGAGTATGCATACGGCAAAAATGGTAAAATGTCACCCAGCAATGTAACAGATGATTTTTACAAATTTACCTCCCTGTTACCTATGCAGAGCAGGGGTTTGTATACGGAAAAAATGGTAAAATGTCATCCACCAATGTAACAGACGATTTTTACTAATTTACCTCCCTGTCATCTATGCAGAGTAGGGGTTTGTATACGGCAAAAATAGTAAAATGTCACTCACCAATGTAACAGACTATTTTTAGAAATTTACCCCCCTGTCACTTATGCAGATCAGGGGTTTGTATATGGCAAAACTGGGTTAATGTCACCCAATAATGTAACAGACGAGTTTTACTAATTTACCTCCCTGTCACCTATTTAGAGCAGGGGTTTGTATATAGGCAAAACTGAGTTAATGTCACCCAATAATGTAACAGATGATTTTTACTAATTTACCTCTCTGTCACCTATGCAGAGCAGGGGTTTGTATATGGCAAAACTGGATTAATTTCACCCAATAATGTAACAAACGATTTTTACTAATTTACCTCCATGTCACCTATGCAGAACAGAGATTTGTATATGGCAAAAATGGGTTAATGTCACCCAATAATGTAACAGACGGTTTTTACTAATTTACCTCCCTGTCACCTATGAAGAGAAGGGGTTTGTATATGGCAAAACTGGGTTTATCTCACCCAATAATGTAACAGACGATTTTTACTAATTTACCTCCCTGTCACCTATCTAGCACAAAAAGTGTGTTTTTTTTTTATAGCACCAATGTAAATGCAGTATGTTACGGTTGTATTGGACTGACACAAATGCAACGTAGCATGCAAATTTGCTATATAGCACAAAAAATTTGATTTTTTTATAGCTTCAATGTAACTGCAGTATGTAATGGTTTTATTGGACTGTCAGATATGCAGTGCCTGTTGCAGACAGATTAAAAATCGCTTTAGATTACAAAAATATGTGGCAGACTGATGTAATTGAATAATTTTCACTGCCAGGTATGCACTGCAGGCTGAAGGGGTACTTGACTGGTCAAAAAATTGAACTTGTCCTCCACTGAGCTACCAAAACAGAACTAAAGCAATGTCACTGGCACACATGCAGCTCACATGCAGTTGCACGTGCAAAAATGGCCATGACGCCCACTGAACTAGCAGATGTATTAAAAGTAATTTTTTTACTGTCACTGGGCTCAGGGCTGAGTACAAAACTGTAGCATAGCACCCTCAATAATCGCTGTAGTTTGAAGGTTCAGAATTCTTCCCTAATCTCTCCCTCACGACAACAGCAGCAGCACCCTATCCCTACACTGAGACGAGCAGAGTGACGTGTGGCGCTATGTAACTCCAGCCTATATAGAGGCTGGGTCACATGCTGCTCTTGGCCAATCACAGCCATGCCATTAGTAGGCATGGCTGTGATGGCTTCTAAGGGCAGACTAGTGAAACGCTTGTTGATTGTCAGCCTTTCAAAAAGCTCCAAGAAATCGCCGAACACCGATCCCTGAACCCGAACTTTTACGGAAATGTCCGGGTTCGGGTACCAAAAACCCTAAAGTTCGGTACAAACCTAAATTTTACAGTTCAGGTTCGATCAATCCTATGCACTGGTAATGTCACTGTCAGAAGCAGACACCGCCTACTGAAAAAGTACAGTGTATGTCACAGATAAATTTTTTAAACGCACACGTTACACTTTAGATGTTGCACTGGTAATCTCACTGTCAGAAGCGGACACCGTCTATTGAAAAAGTACACTGCATTTTACTGATAATTTTTTTCAAACCACACGTTACACCGCAGATGTGGCACTCCTAATGTCATTGTCCACAGCGGACACAGTCTATTGAAAAAGTACACTGTAAGTCACAGATAATTTTTTTCAGCACACACGGTACACTAGAGATGTTGCACTGTTAATGTCACTTTCAGAAGCGGATACCGTCTATTGAAAAAGTACAGTGTATGTCACAGAATTTTTTTTTCAGGAGGAGTTAGATCATGTGGTATTTTTATAGAGCCGGTCGAGGCGATACCTAATATGTCCCTATTTAAAAAAAAAAAAAAGTTTACTTTATTTTGGGAAAAGGACACTTTTGTTTTTTTAACTTGAAACTTTTAGTTTTTTTTGTAAAACTTTCTTTTAACTTATTTCTACACTTTACAATTTTTTGTCCCACTCTGGGACTGGGACTTTTGGGGTCTGATCCCCTTTATAATGCATCACAATACTTCTGTATTGTGATGCATTGGCTGTAAATGTATTACAGACTGTAATACACTTCCAGCTTCCTGCCTGTGAGATCCAGGGGGCTGGATCTCACAGGCCCTCCAGGAAGGCAACCACAATGCCTAAGGAAGGCATTGGACTGCCTTCCCTGCCATCGGGTCCCCATCACAGCAACACGGTGACCTGATGGCCACCCTGCACATGTCTGCAGCCTGCACGTGCCTCGGTCAGCGCTGACCGCGGCCGTGCAGAGGATAATACCCCGGCATCTGTGATTTCACCAATGCAAGCTCATGCAGCAGGGGTCCTGCTTTCAGTGACTGCTGGACCCCTGCCTCTAATCAGGCGGGCACAGCTCCTACACTCGCCCGATCATTATGACGTACATGTATGTCACTGGTTCTTAAGTTACTTCCCGAGATGACTTACATGTACGTCATGGGCCCTTAAGGGGTTAATGTATTGCAAATTAATAGTGGCATGTACCAAACTGTTTGCTTCTAAATGTAGAAGGGGCCACTAGTCATTCTTAGTGTATTCTGAGAACCCTTATATAATAACATGTACTTAGGAAGCCTTAATTGCTCATGTTTGTTTTTTCATTCTCTGAATTTAAGTTTAAGTGTTAAAACATTGTTCATTCATTTACTTCCTAAATTAAAATATTAAGCAATTTTCTAAATAGCCTGCATTAAACATTTTCTACCAGTTTGCCTAAAGGCTGAGGTCGTGTAAGGCCTTCAGCTGTCCGGTGGTGCTGCTGAATAACTTAATTCCATAAGAGATATTTTTTCTGTTTCTGATGAGAGAAAGCATATCATCCACTGTAAACTCTTTAGGGGGAAAGGACCCACCCATTCCTCAGAATGATCATCATTGTGAGTCAGAAGAGATCCCCATGGCATGCCTAAAACAAAATCAGTGCAGGAATGAACCTGTGCAGACAGCTAGTGACAATAACAACATCCTGGACATACCAATCTCTCATTCAGCATGTTTGCATATGTGAAAGGAACAGGATAAAAGTCTGGAACTAGGAGCAGGTTGTAAATTGAATATCAGGAGGTCTGAAAATGAATGACGAACTGAAGATTGCAGGCTGAAACTATTTATACTCAAAATAAAAACCTAACATATTAATAATTATTTTTCACACTAAAGGTGTTTATAGTTTTTAAGGGGGTTATCCAACCCCTGAAATGACCCCCCAACCTCCCTCCAATGCCCGGGCCCCTCGTATACAGTATATTACACTTACCTGCTCCCCGACACCAGCGTCGCTCAGGATCCCGTCACCGCAGCCGCTGCATCTCCCCGTCATTCGGATCAAAACATCCGGCGACGTGGGGAGCAGTCAGTAGCAGGCTAAGGCAAGGAGAAGCCTCCCTAATGTCACCCATCGAGGCCCTATTGGCTGCTCCCCCCGTCTCCGGATGTTTTGATCCGAGCAACGGGGAGATGCAGAGATGCGGCTGTGCAGGGATCCGGAGCGATGGGGAGGGGTGCCGGGGAGAGGGTAACTATATTGTATATGAGGGTCTTGAGCACTGGAGGGGTCATAATATGGGTTGGGTAACCCCTTTAAGCACAACTCAACATCTAGGTAAAAAAAACTGCATAAAAAGTAATTGTCTGTTTAGCAAGTAATACAGAGCTGGTACTGCTCAAATGTTGTCTATGCTTACCACATCATATGGTTATAAGATGGTGTTGATATCGTGCATTCCAGTAAGTGAGAATCGTACTCTAGGTCTGTGTTTGCCTAACAGTATATCATTCTGCTGGATTGTGTTCATGACTGGCCCCACCTAGGCAGAGGGTGCACAGAAGATGCAGGTGCACCTTTGGACTAATAATATAACCATAACTGTCTTAAAGGATTTTTTTGGTATATGTTTTACAAATGGATGAGTAGGAAGTTAAGACTTTTTGAAGATGATGGTGTGCCCTGTCTTATTTTTTCCAAGGCTTGCATCAGTGTCAGAATGAGAACCCATCACAGCTTTCCTTCTTTGCATCTGACCAGAGATTGTCATAAAGACTGATAACATCGTCTGCTTGAGCAATGAGATATGCTGTGGGGAATTTGCTGACTGAAGTGTAGTTTCATCCATTATGATTCTTTTTGGGAATCAGGGTGCAGAGAAATGAGGTTTGAAGTATATATTATTAAAGGCTACGTTCACACTTAATGTACATTAACACCTATAAATGCATGGGACAAAAACCTATTAGAGCCTAGTCCCTCAATAATATTACCAAAAACAAGGCAAAAAATGCAATAATAATTCATCTTTATTTCAAATACATTATCATGATAAAATAACACAAGGAGGATGGGACATTAAAAAGACAGGAAAATTTAATATCCATAAATGGAGCAGTGATGTATCCAATAAATCACAGTAGATACTACTCAAAATAGAGGAGCATGAAGACTCACATATAATAATGGCATAAAGTGCAAAGTGCCTATTGCAAGAAAGACATATTCATGAATACAATATAAAGGCATATAGTGCCAAGTAATACCTACAAACACATCAATAGCACTGCTCACCGAACCCGACGTACGTTTCGCGATGTTAGCTTCATCAGGGGAATGTATCAAATGGCTAAAAGACCCCCTCTATTTATACCCAAGATTACCGCCCAAACACAATGAGGAACCACCCACCGGAGATGATGTAATGTATGATTGACAGCCAAAGGAGCCAGACATCTATCATGATGAGGAAGGGAGCACGCCCAATGTTAGCGTCATATACTCAGAACACAAGGACCTGGCATAATTGTCCCCACCCCTATAGTCACGTGAGGCTAATCACGTGACCGGAGGGTGGAGAACCATGGATGCAATGCAGATGTCAGATCACATGATCAGAGGTCACATGATCGGAAATACACAACATAACAAACGGAATATCAAACTGGTCCCACTGTGATTGTACCCATGCAAATATGAGGATCTAAACGCATCGCTTAGTGATTAAAGGAGGAAAGGGAGTGAATGAAGTGATGGAAGTGCTCAAGTGCAAGAAGTGATGTGAAAAGTGAAGCGATGCGTTGTCCTCATATGATAAATCTAACATCAATCACAGTGAACCCTAAACCCCCCATTATTGGTAAAAAAAATATATTTTTTAAAAAATATACACATAATATGATGATGAAAATGATAATGATATGAAAGATATAAGTGATTTAAATATAATACTGTATATCCCCCACACAATAAATCTAACATATGAATTAATATCGATCCCTGTGACATAAATAATAAAACACATGTGAAAAAATATATACATCAACGTATATGAATATAATAAAAGATGGTGCCCGTAATATCAATAGCCAATCAAGAAGCAAAACTTGTGCAATGAACAATGAAAATAGGCAATAAATGAGTGAATACACCAATAAAATTGAAATGACGCATGTAAAAATCGTAGCAATAATAGGAGAAAAAAAATAAATAAAAAAAAATAAGCGCAAATTCCATATTCCACCTATAGTGATGATAAAAATGTCCAATAAATATAATCAAGGGCCGACACCCGCTCCATCCAAAATAGATCTGAAATGTCTCAGACTTCCAACAGATTGTTCGCACATCACCATCATCAGTTGATAGGGTCTACATGAAAACATAAACAGGGCATAATCATTATACAAAATATACAAGGGTTAATTAAAAACAAGGGAATAAGCAATAAACCTGAATTATCAATGGACTAATATGGAACCGAGCAGAGGAGCATACCAACACGGAGACCAAGGAACAACCACTCCAAAACAGGGACCTAAATATAGGGGGCATAACTTATATTCTCATTTAGACCAAGAGGAGTAACTGTATCCAAAATGAAAATCCATCTTGCTTCACGCTGAGCAAGATGGCGTTTCCAATTCCCTCCACGGTCATTAAAGTAGACCCTATCTATGCCTCTAAATCGTAATGATGATCCATCACAGTTACGGTATTGTTTAAAATGGCGAGGAATCGTTTTCAATAGCGTAAGGTCATCTTGCTCCTTTGCTGCCTCAATGCCCAACACGTGCTCACGGATTCTTTTTTTCATTTCCCTAGAAGTAAGGCCTACATAGTGTAGATTGCACGGGCAGCTAGCCATATAGATCACCCCAGACGTGTTGCAGGTGATGGAGTGTGTAATTTTGTATTCTCTATCACCTTTAGAGTTGTGAAATGTATTGGTCCGCAGTACATTCGGGCAGGCTACACACCCACCACAGGGTCGACATCCCCATCTGGGGCCCCTAGATCCGAAGGCATTTACCAATTTCTGACCAGAATAGTGACTTTTAACCAAAATGTCTTTGAGATTCTTATTTTTCCTAAACGTAATCATAGGACTTCTAGGAATACAGTCCTGAAGAGTTGTATCCATAAGAAGGATGTTCCAATACTTCGTGAGAACATCCCTCACTTTTTGATGACCATGGTAAAATGGAGTAATAAATCTTGCCATCTTTGAATTCTCATTTTCCATCTTCCTACTCGGACCATATATTAATTGGGCCCGTGGAGTTCGTTCTGCTCGTCTAAACCCACGTTTGATTAAATTCTCATCATATCCTCGTGTGCGAAATCTATCAGAGAGTTCAATTGCCCGCTTCTGAAAATCCTCCTCTTTTGAACATATCCTGCGGATGCGAAGAAACTGGCCTATGGGAATCCCAGAAATCTATTTTCTGGGATGTGCTGAGTCAGCCATCAGTAGACTATTTACAGAGGTCTTTTTTGCGAAACAAGTCTGTTTGGATATATCCACTGTCATCAACATTGATCAACAGATCCAAAAATTCCATATTTGTACGACCCACCTTATAAGTCAGACGAATATTCAGGTCATTGTTATTGAGATCCTGCATGAAAGTTTTCAATTCCTTATCCGAGCCCTGCCAAATAAACAAAACATCATCGATGTAGCGGTACCATGATTGTACCTGCTCACAGTGTTGTACTGGACCAGTCAAGAAGATCCCCCTCTCCCACAGCCCCAGGAAGAGGTTTGCATATGAGGGCGCACAGGCCGCCCCCATGGCCACTCCCTGGAGCTGTAGGTAGAAGGTCTCCTTGAAAGTAAAGAAATTATGATGAAGAACAAAATGTAAAAGTTCAAGAATTAGGTCCCCTAACTCACCGGCCTTAATGTACATTGTTTTGGCGTACCGTAGGTTCAAATCATTGGTCAAAATAAATGATCATTATGGATCTGTCAAGAGATCCAATACATTCCTGTTGCATTCTGACAAACTGCAAAGTGTTTAACCTTACATCTTCTGTTAGGATCTGTTTTTTAGAGAAAATAAAACATTCATTACTTTGTTTCATTATATAAGATATATAGTAATGAATGGATACTGATACAATGTCCAGTCATGATTTAAATATGGTTTGAAGGGATTGTTCGGTATCAGGAGTATAATGGACAACACATGGGATATGCCTGCAATAGATCATCACTTACATATCATATCCTATGCTGCGGCTCCAATTCTCCTCGCTGCAGCAAATAACTGGCCTTAGCGGTGCACAGGATTTAAGAATTGATTTACTAATTTCTAGTTTTCATTAGAGATGTCCCGAACTATTCGCCGGCGAACAGTTCCCGACAAACATCGCATGTTCGCGTTTGCCACGGCGGGCGAACAGATGCGATGTTCGGTCCGCCCCCATTGCGTCATCATTGAGTAAACCTTGACCCTGTGCCTCACAGTCAGCAGACACATTCCAGCCAATCAGCATACCCTCCCTCCCAGACCCTCCCATCTCCTGTCAAAAAGCAAGGACAGCATCCATCTTAGATTCATTTTGAAGCTGCAGTGTTAGAACAGGGAGAATGCTGCTGCTGGTGAATTAATAGGGAAAGTGTTAGCTAGGCCACTCCAGTCCTCAAAGACTCATCGGCCTCTTTCACACGAGCGTGTCCGTATTAGGCCCCATTCACACGTTCGTAGTGTGTTGCGGATCTGTAACACACCATGCCGACACTCCCCATAGAGATGCCTATTCTTGTCCACAGGCTGCGGACAAGAATAGGACATGCTCTATCTTTAGCAGAGCCGCGGCCGGATGTTTCGGGGCCGAAACCTGGAAGTTCGGGACCGCGGCTCTGCAAATGCGGAAGCGTAGAGGACATAGTGTGCTCTCCGCATCACGACCGGCCCCATTCACAATGAATGGGTTCGCATCCATTCCGCAGAATTGCGGAATGGATGTGGACAAAAATTGCATATGTGTGAATGGGGCCTTAGGTCTGGATGCGTTGCCGATGCGTTCAGTAAAAACTGTGCGATTTCACAGGCAAAGCCGTTCAGTTTTGCCTGCAATTGTGTTAAGTTGTTCAGTTTTTTGCGCACGCGTGCAATGCGTTTTGATGCGTTTTTCCTTACGCGTGATAAAAAACTGAAGGTTTACAAACAACATTTCCTAGCAACCATCAGTGAAAAATGCAACGCACCCGCACTTGCTTGCGGATGCAATGCATTTTTCACGCAGCCCCATTCACTTCTATGGGGCTAGGGCTGAGTGAAAAACGCAGGATATAGAACATGCTGCGATTTTCACGCAACGCACAAGTGATTGAAATGAATGGGTCAGGATTCAGTGCGGATGCTATGTGTTCACGTCACGCATTGCACCCGTGCGGAAAACTCGCTCGTGTGAAAGGGGCCATCTGCTGTAAGGACAGCGTTCTGACAGCACCCCAAAAAGCCCTTTTTAGGGCTTGTACATCAGTCTGCTTTCATTTATTTTTTCTATATATATATTGCAGTCTGAGAGGCCGCAGGCCCACAGACTGTACTGTGTACACACCACTCATATAGGGTGGCACAGTACCTTGCAGATAAAAAAGTCATTAAATTTTTACCCTTTAATATAATTGCAGTTTCCTGCCATTGAGTGTCAGGCCCACTGACTGTACTGTGCCCACTGCCCACCACTCATATAGGGTGTCACAGTACATTGCAAGGCGCACGTGCAGTGACCAAAAATTCAAACGAAGCAGACCGATCATGGGTCTTTTTCCATCTCCCGGTTCCAAAAATCTATTCACTACACCGGCCCTGGCCCTGATAAGGGACAAAACAGAGATTAAACTGATAGGAATAGTACTTAGTTAACACTAGTTGCATTGGTGGCAAATTCCATTGCAAGTGGCCAAAATTAGAAGGAAGCAGACAGAGCAAGCTTTTTTCTCTATCTCCCCATGCAAGGATTCAATTCAATACACGTCCCCTGATAGGGGACTTAACAAAGATTAAAATGGTAAGAATAGTAGTTCACACTATTTGTATTGGTGGCACAATACATTGCGTGGCGCACGAGCAGTGCCCCAAATTAGAAGTAAAAGTACCGACCAACCATCTTTTTCCATCTCCCGGTTCCTAAAATCTATTCGATACACGTCCCCTTATAGGGGACGTAACAGGGATTAAACTGATAGGAATAGTACTACTTAACACACCAATCAAATAGGGTGGCACAGTACATTGCACGGCGCACGCGCAGTGCCCCAAATTAGACGGAAAAGTACCGACCAACCATTTTTTTCCATCTCCTGGTTCCTAAAATCTATTCCATACACCGGCCCCTGACAAAACAGAGATTAAACTGGTAAGAACAGATTTTTTTAATTTAAAAAAAAGAGGACAACCTCTGTTGAGCTGGGTATTTTTTGGCCGCGTTACTGAACGCTAATGCACAATGGCTGTAGGCTCATGCGTCCTTTTGTGGAGCTGAAGGTCAAACTGGTCAGTCAAACCCAAGGCAACATCATCAACCTCATCCCATATGCGTTTTTTCTGGAGCGTGCCCTGCGAAGAGTGCTGGATCAGGCCGTAGATGAGCATGAAGAGGAAGAGTTGTGGTTACCATCACCACCAGAAGCAGCCTTGTCGTCGTCGATTGCTGGACCTGCAGCAACGCAGAGAGAGGAGACTGAAGAAGAGGAGTCAGAGGAGGAAGGTTGCTTTGAGGAGGTGGAATACCAACCACAGAAGGCGTCCCAGTGGGCTTGTTGTCACCTTTCGGGGACCCTTGGTGTTGTACGTGGCTGGGTGGAGGAAGAGACCTTCAATGACGTCAGTGAGGACAAGGAACAGGACATGGCTAGCTTGATATCCAACATTGTGCAAATGGGGAGTTTGCAGTTGTGCAAATGGACTGTTTGCGGTTGTTCGTGGTGCATTAAACGGGGAGTTTGATCTGTCACTGTGAAGCGGGCGTAACCCTACACTACCTGATCGATACAACATCATACCTGATCGAATACACACACTGGATGTTTTAAAGCACGTTATTCCAAACAATTTAGGAATGTTAGGTGATTTATGCCCTTTATGGAATAAAACCTGACTCTGCGTCCACTACGTAATTTTCCATGGGAGTTTTGCCATGGATCCCCCTCCAGCATGCCACAGTCCAGGTGTTAGTCCCCTTGAAACAACTTTTCCATCACTATTGTGGCCAGAAAGAGTCTCTGTGG
Source organism: Bufotes viridis (assembly GCA_033119425.1). Taxonomy (NCBI): domain Eukaryota; kingdom Metazoa; phylum Chordata; class Amphibia; order Anura; family Bufonidae; genus Bufotes; species Bufotes viridis. Next base: position 134,897,731 of record CM065593.1, on the reverse strand, counting down.
GTTTCAAAATTCGCCTGGCTATTGAAGTCTATGGCGGTTCGCCCGTTCGCGAACATTTGCGGAAGTTCACGTTTGCTGTTCGCACTGATCAGCTGTTTAAAGAAGTTGCAGCTATCTGGGGGAGAACTGGGCCTCTTCCTAGGAAAGTGATGGCATGTTTATTGGTCACATGGACTATATGTATTTCCATTCAAGTGCATGGGCCTGGTTTGCAATACCAAGTACAGACACACATGCAATGTATAGTACAGTGCTTCATAAGCTGTGAGGAGGCCCAATCACACATGAAGAGCCTCACCCTTTTCAAACAGCTGATTGGTAATATGCTGGCTTGTCTAGGATTTTGGTATTGATGGCATATCCCATAATAGGCCATCAAAAGAAGATTGGCAGGAATACAACACCCTGCTGATCATCTGTTCGGGAGTGGCTCTGGTGCAGGAAATAGGTGTTGGAACTACACAGCTCCATGCATTCTGTAGTAGACGAAGATGGTTACTGCAGCACTCCTACCATTCACTTATACTGTATGTAGAGTTGAGCGAACACCTGGATGTTTGAGTTTGAGAAATTCAGCCGAACTTCCCGAAAATGTTCGGGTTCGGGATCCGAACTCGACCTGAACTTCACCCTGAACCCGAATCCCATTGAAATCAATGGGGACCCAAACTTTTGGGTACTAAAAAGGTTGTAAAATAGCTCAGGAAAAAGCTAGAGGGCTGCAAAAGGCAGCAACATGTAGGTAAATCTCCTGCAAACAGATGTGGATAGGGAAATTAATTAAAATAAAATAAAACAAATAAAAATTAAGCAATATCAATTGGAGAGAGGTCCCATAGCAGAGAATCAGGCTTCATGTCACTCACCAATGGAGAAGGCCACTTTTACTTGTTTAGGCCCCAGCACCCAGACAGAGGAGATAGGTCCTATAGCAGAGAATCAGGCTTCATATCACCCACCATTAAACAGGCCACTTTAAGATATTTAGGCCCTGGCACCAAGACAGAGGAGAGAGGTCGCATAGCAGAGAATCAGGCTTCATGTCACCCACCAATTGAACAGGCCACTTTCAGATATTTAGGCCCCGGCACCAAGACAGAGGAGAGAGATCGCATAGCAGAGAATCAGGTTTCATGTCACCCACCATTGGAACAGGCCACTTTACGATATTTAGGCCCCTGGCACCCAGGCGGAGAAGAGGTTCATTCAACTTTGGGTTGCCCCGCAATATAATGGTAAAATTAAAAAAAGAGGATTGAATGAAGAAGTGACCTGGAGTCCAAGAATATATGGTTAAGGGGAGGCAGTTATAAATGTCTAATCTGCACAAGGGATGGACAGGTCCTGTGGGATCCATTCCTGATTCACTTTTAGGAACGTTGTCCATTGACTGTGGACAGGTGGCTGCGTTTCTCTGTAATGACGCCCAATGCCGTGCTAAATACACGTTGAGACAAAACGCTGGCCGCCGGGCAGGCCAGCAACTCCAAGGCATAAAATGCTAGCTCTGGCCACGTGGACAATTTGGAGACCCAGAAGTTTAATGGCGCCGAACCATCAGTCAGTACGTGGAGGGGTGTGCACACGTACTGTTCCACCATGTTAGTGAAATGCTGCCTCCTGCTAACACGTTCAGTATCAGGTGGTGGTGCAGTTAGCTGTGGCGTGGTGACAAAACTTTTTCACATTTCTGCCATGCTAACCCTGCACTCAGAGGAGCTGGGTGTGACACAGCTGCGTTGGCGACCTCTCGCTCCTCCTCTGCCTTTGCCTTGGGCTTCCACTTGTTCCCCTGTGACATTTGGGAATGCTCTCAGTAGCGCGTCTACCAACGTGCGCTTGTACTCACGCATCTTCCTATCACGTTCCAGTGCATGAAGTAAGGTGGACACATTGTCTTTGTACCGGGGATCCAACAGGGTGGCAACCCAGTTGTCCGCACACGTTAAAATGTGGGCAACTCTGCTGTCCTTGCGCAGGCACTGCAGCATGTAGTCGCTCATGTGTGCCAGGCTGCCCAGAGGTAAGGACAAGCTGTCCTCTGTGGGAGGCATATCGTCATCATCCTCCGTTTCCCCCAGCCATGCACCAGTGATGGGCCCGAGCTGCGTTGGGTGCCACCCCGCTGTGAACATGCTTTATCCTCATCCTCCTCCACCTCCTCCTCGTCCTCCAGTAGTGGGCCCTGGCTGGCCACATTTGTACCTGGCCTCTGCTGTTGCAAAAAACCTCCCTCTGAGCCACATTTAAGAGACTGGCCTGAAAGTACTAAAAATGACCCCTCTTCCTCCTCTTCCTCCTCCTGGGCCACCTCCTCTTCCATCATTGCCCTAAGTATTTTCTCAAGGAGACATAGAAGTGGTATTGTAACGCTGATAACAGCGTAATCGCCACTGGCCATTTTGGTGGAGTACTCGAAACAGCGCAACAGGGCATACAGGTCTCGCACGGAGGTCCAGTCATTGGTGGTGAAGTGGTGCTGTTCCGCAGTGCGACTGACCCGTGCGTGCTGCAGCTGAAACTCCACTATGGCCTGCTGCTGCTCGCACAGTCTCTCCAGCATGTGTAAGGTGGAGTTCAACCTGGTGGGCATGTCGCATATGAGGCGGTGAGCGGGAAGGCCGAAGTTACACCGTAGCGCAGCCGGGTGAGCTGCGGCAGGATGTGAACGCTGGAAGCGCGCACAGACGGCCCGCACTTTATGCAGCAGCTCTGACATGTCGTGGTAGTTGTGAATGAACTTCTGCACCACCAAATTCAGCACATGCGCCAGGCAAGGGATGTGCATCAAACCGGCTAGTCCCAGAGCTGCGACTAGATTTCGCCCATTATCGCACACCACCAGGCCGGGCTTGAGGCCCACCGGCAGCAACCACTGGTCGGTCTGTTGTTCAATACCCCGCCACAACTCCTGTGCGGTGTGGGGCCTGTCCCCCAAACATATGAGTTTCAGAACGGCCTGCTGACGTTTACCCCGGGCTGTGCTGAAGTTCGTGGTGAAGGTGTGTGGCTGACTGGATGAGCAGGTGGAAGAAGAGGAGGAGGAAGCCGAGTAGGAGGAGGAGGCAAAGAATGATGCCCTGCGATCCTTGGCGGCAGAAGGACGTGCACCAAAGAACTCTCAGCCTGGGGCCCAGCCGCCACTACATTTACCCAGTGTGCAATTAGGGAGATATAGCGTCCCTGGCCATGCTTACTGGTCCACGTATCTGTGTTTAGGTGGACCTTGCCACAGATGGCGTTGTGCAGTGCACACTTGATTTTATCGTATACTTGGTTGTGCAGGGAAGGCACGGCTCTCTTGGAGAAGTAGTGGCGGCTGGGAACAACATACTGTGGGACAGCCATCGCCATCAGCTGTTTGAAGCTGTCTGTGTCCACCAGCCTGAATGACAGCATTTCAAAGGCCAGTAGTTTAGAAATGCTGGCATTCAGGCCCAGGGCTCAAGGGTGGGTAGGTGGGAATTTGCGTTTTCTCTCCAATGTTTGTGAGACGGAGGTGGTGGTGTTGGTGGCACATCCTATGTTTGGTGGGCGACAGGTGCCAACATTCCTCCCGAGGCGGAGGAAGCGGCCCATGGCAGGAGTAGAAGAGGGAGCAGGGGGAGCCTGAGTGAGTTCCTTGTTTTTAAGGTGTTTACTCCACTGCAGTTCATGCTTTGAATGTAGATGCCTGGTCATGCAGGTTGTGCTAAGGTTCAGAACGTTAATGCCTTGCTTCAGGCTCTGATGGCACAGCGTGCAAACCACTCGGGTCTTGTCGTCAGCACATTGTTTAAAGAAGTGCCATGTCAGGGAACTCCTTGAAGCTGACTTTGGGGTGCTCAGTCCCTGGTGGCGGTGGCCAGTAGCAGGCGAACTCTCTTGGCGGCGGCTATTCTGCTTTTGCCCCCTGCTCCCTCTTTTGCTACGCTGTTGGCACAGTCTCACCACTGCCTCTTCCTCTGAACTATGAAAGTCAGTGGCACAACCTTCATTTCATGTGGGGTCTAGGACCTCATCGTCCCCTGCATCATCTTCTACACAGTCTTCCTCCCTGACCTCCTGTTTGGTCTGCACACTGCAAAAAGACGCAGCAGTTGACACCTGTGTTCCGTTGTCATTAGAGATGTGCGGACTCTGATGAGGTGGTATTTCCATGTCCTCATCATCAGGAAACATAAGTGGTTGTGCGTCAGTGCATTCTATGTCTTCCACCACTGGGGAAGGGCTAGGTGGTTTCCCTTGGGAAACCCTGCCAGCAAATACTTCAAACAGCATAAGAGACTGCTGCATAACTTGAGGCTCAGACAGTTTCCTGATAGTGATGAGCGGCAGGTGCCATATTCGATTTCGACGAAATTCGCGAATATTCGAATGAATATTCGTTTCATATTCGCCGAAATCGAATATTCGTCATTATTCTAGTTACCGCGATTAATATTAACTTAAGGCTACTTTCCTATTGGTTTTATATCTAGAATTATAGCGAAGATGACGGATATGACGAATGTATTCGTCATATTCCTCAAAACGAAGATAACAAAGTATTCTACATCTTCGTTTTAGCAACCTATTCGTCAACTTCGCTAATTCTAGCAATCAAATAGAAAGGTTGACTATAGAGACAACTGTGTTTAATTCGCTATGCGATTATTTATATATATTTTTTTTTAATAAATAGAATAATTATAATAATTATATCAAGTAATATAATTATTCTATTAAAAAAAAATAATAATCGCATAGCGAATTTAACACAGCTGTCTCTATAGTCAGCCTTCCTATTTGATTGCTAGAATTAGCGAAGTTGACGAATAGGTTGCTAAAACGAAGATGTAGAATACTTCGTTATCTTCATTTGAGGAATATGACGAATACATTCGTCATATTCGCTATTCGCTAATTCTACCAAGCCAACCATAAAGTTCCTTGCTCATGGAGCGTCCCCATCACCATGGGAACGTCTCCATATACTAAAATGTACTGTCGGATTTGAGGAATTACGTTGAAATCGCAATGCGATTAATTCAAGTTATATTAATCGCATTGCGATTTCAACTTAGAGCTGGGTTTATAATGGGTCAGCTTGCTAGAATGAACGAAGTTAACGATTATGGAATAAAGCAGCATTGCTAAGCTGAATTCGCAATGCGATTAATTTAACTTGAAGTAATCGCATTGCGATTTCAACTTAGCACTGCTAGTGCTATATTTCATATTCGTTAATTCTAGCCTATGTAAGATAGCAGTGCTAAGTTGTAATCGCAATGCGATTAATATAACTTAAATTAATCGCATTGCGATTTCAACGTAATTCCTCAAATCCGACAGTACATTTTAGTATATGGAGACGTTCCCATGTTTGGGGACGCTCCATGAGCACGGAAGTCGGCAGAAGCGGCAACGGGCACTGACTGGAGCAGCCAGGAAGCCAGGAATCCTCAGGACAGGTAAGAACAACTATTGGGAAGTGGGAAAGAAAAAAATATAACTAAAAAAAAAAAAATACGAATATTCGAAATAGCGAATTTATAGCGCTATATTCGAAATATTCGCAAATTAGCAAAGTGCCGATATTCGCTAAAAAAATTCGCTATTCGAATATTCGCGCTCAACACTATTTCCTGATATGCATGGGGGTGATGTGACAGACTGATGGGCTTGGTTTTCAGGCGCCACCTGTGCGCTTTCTGCAGAAGACTGGGTGGGAGATAATGTTGTGAACGTGCTGGATCCACTGTCGGCCACCCAATTGACTAGCGCCTGTACTTGCTCAGGCCTTACCATCCTTAGAACGGCATTGGGCCCCACCAAATATCGCTGTAAATTCTGGCAGGTACAGGAACCTGAGTTAGTTGGTTCACTAGGAAGTGTGGCTGTGGCAGAACGGCCCCGTCCTCTCCCAGCACCAGAGGGTCCACTAACAACACCATGACCGCGTCTGCGTCCCTTACTAGATGTTTTCCTCATTGTCACCGTTCATTACAATAAGAAAAAAATTATTTGGCCCAATGTATTGAATTCAAATTTAGGCATGTTTTTACAGGCACCTAACGCTATCTGGCTATCCTTTTATATACCGTATTACACTAATCCAGGTACAGCAGTAACCACAGATTTAGGGGAATATCAATTGTAGGCCTAGTATTTAGGCCCTGGATGAAAGGTATCCTTTTACGGACAGATTTACACTTGGAGATGAACAGTAGTGTGTGAAAAAATATATAGGATTATGCTTTCCGCACTTGTATTTTAACACTTTGTGTAATACACCCTTTAACGGAAAGAAATACACTTAGGCCTCTTTCACACGGGTGTCATGTTTGACGCCCGGATAGGATGTGGGTGCGTTGCGGGAATATGCGCGATTTTTCCGTGTGTGTGCAAACTTTGGTAATACGTTTTGCACGCGCGTGGGAAAAATCGCAATGTTTGGTACCCTGACCCGAACTTCATCCATGAAGTCCGGTTTCGGGTTGAGTATTCTGGAGAATTTATTATTTTCCCTTATAACTTGGTTATAAGGGAAAATAATAGCATTCTTAACCGCCTCTCGACCGCTGAATGCACGGATGCATCCAGGCGGCGGCAGGTTTGTTCCTCCTGGACGCATCCGCGTTCACAGCAGTGCACAGCTCAGCAGTGATTCTACAGCCTGCCAGCGATGATCTATCGCTGGCAGGCTGTAGATGCGAATTAAATCGCATCAAACCGGTTTAGCAGACGCTGTTTTGTTAAGCCAGTTAGTTAGGAAAGGGGCAAGGTAAAAGACCGTGCGGATGTTCTTCAGAAGTCCTGGCATAGCAGGAGCGACTTCCACGTGATCCCTTGAGGAGAGGAAACAACAACCAAAGCAGGTACTGGGAGGGGGCCCTTTAAAGTTGTGCTTCTACGATGTTTCCTGTCCCAAGGAGGCGGGGATACCCTCCTGCTATGCCGTTGTGGAGGCGCCAGGGAAAAATGAAGAATATTCTAAATCAGTAATGAGTCATTAATGAAAGCTGCAATATCTAGTGAATTAGAATATTCTTCATTATTTAATATAGTTTATATTATGAGAAAAATCAGTAATTAAATATGCGCATTAATCAAATATTCTAACTCACTAGATATTGCAGCCTTCTCACATTGGCCCACAAGCATGCAGCAGGCAGGTAATTCTCGAAGTTGCGATATTCACGATTAAAATTTGCTATTTGAATATTCATGCTCAACACTAGCCATTAGTAGGCATGGCAGTAATGGCTTCTAAGGGCACACTAGCTAACTAAATGCTTGTTGATTGGCTGCCCTGCAGCCTTTCAACAAGCACCATTAAATCGCCGAACACCGAACCCAAACTTTTACGGAAATGTTTGGGTTTGGGTGCGGGTACCAAAAACCCTAAAGTTCGGGTTCGCTCAACCCTAATTCTGAGTCCATGTTACATGACTTATTAAGTCTTTTTAATGGGGTCACCTGAGATGTAGTCTGATTTTTGTTCCCCAAATAACCTCACAATTCCTTCAGTACTTATGAGATATTACCCTAAATCAGGGGTGCACAACCTTTTCTGGTTGGGGGCCACATTGTCAGCCTGAACCAATTCCAAGGGCCGAAAATAAAACTTAATGGGGTATTACCAACTGAAATACTGTATTTTTGGCATATTGAACATACAGTATATACTATAAATGTCTAGTTACACTTCCAGGACTCCCATCTAATAGGAGAATACATGAAAGATACATGTAAGAAGCCATAAGACCTAGACCTACATGTCTTTTACCAGATGTTTGGGGGCTGCACAGAATGGTATGGAGGGCTGCATGTGGCCCCCGGGCCGCAGGTTGTGCACCCCTGCCCTAAATGTAGAAAATTCCCACCTTCTGTCTTAGCTTATGGAAGATTTCATCTTTTTTTTTTTTTGCAAAGAAAAGATTGTAGATGATATAATCTAGCTGAACATCAATTGCAGACTATTAAAATACAATACAAACACTTCAAGGTAAATGATGCCATATTTTATTTCAAGATGACCTTTTGCAAAAGAAATCAAACTACATGTGATAACCCTGTGACAAATTTACAACATGTCATTATGTTTGAAGAAGACCTAATCAATCCTTTTTATTATTACCATGCCAAGAAAATGTACGTAAGAAGAATATTTTACTTTAATCTTTCAAAATATGTACCCGTGTGTTAACCCGTCAGGCATGGTATTTTTATTAAAGTCACAAGACAGATAGGTCAATTACAGCCCGAATGGTGATTATATAATTTTTTCTTATGAAACATTCACAATACCTACTCAATCTTCCCAGCAAAGGGAGTAATGAAAAAGTCGTCTAGGCTATGCATATACACATAGAAATGTTAATACTTGCTCGTCTTTACTTAGTGCTCTTTAAAGCACATTTACACTGAGTGATAAAAGTACATTATGTTATTAACAAAATGTCAGAGTGTCAGTTCTAACCTGGAATGAGTACATTTAACATGACAGGTGTTAGAGAACTCCATCTGGTTCACTGTCTTCATTCCCCGAACAATGAATGTTAGGCTAATCTGAATTGCACTGTGATTTTACGTTTTTTATGTTTATATTTTTCACTTTGTGCAGGAAATTGCTTAAACTTATTGCTTAATACATCACGGTTAAAGCAAGTACATCAATCTCCTTTTAAAAAAATAAATAATTCTCATACAATCATTGTTTAATTAACATGGTTTTGTAGAAAATTGTGCACTTGGCCTTCGAAAGAAAATCATTAATATAGTGTTTGGAAGACTTAATTTTGGCAACATTATTACTTTGATATTTACATTATTACGACTGCTCCATTTATCATAGTGAATCAATTCGACATTGTGAGTCTTTATTTTACTTTCAATTAAAGGCAACCTATCAGCAGTTTTATAACCCCTAAACTTCTATAATTGTGATATAAGAATTGACAGCTCTTTCTAAAGACAACCCTAAGTTTTACTCTGCCCCCCCCCCCCCCAAATATTCAATCGAACAAAGAAATGTCTGCTGGGAGTATATTGAGCAGCAAAGTTAACAGGAATTCTACGTCTAATTCTACCCAGCTTTCTTTTCTTGATGTGTCAGACTTTGTAGAATAGAATACCAGTGCAAGCTCAATGGAAAATGTATGGTGTGTGCATCTGCTCCACATCCTTTTTTCCCTATAAACCATTTTAGATCTTGGTACAGTAAAGTAATGATGTGGGAATTAGTCTGGGATGCTGCAAAAACAGGACATTAGAACAACACTGCTGAGGTCAACGAATGATTACAGCACTAACTTGTGTTAGTTATGAGCAAATTAAGGCATCCGAAGTGGAATTAGATCTAAAGTTTAAGAAAAATTTGATTTACCACAAATCTGAAATTTTCTCGCGCTTTGTGGCAATAAATCTGATTTTCTCTTAAAATGGCTGCTGCACATGTTACAACGTGAAAGTAAGAAGCCCGGGAATTCAGATCATCCAGCCAATCAGCAGGTAGCCATCCCCTGCGATCTCACAGCCCTATAAAAAGCCTCATCCCATGCTGTCTCCGCCATTTAACTGTTAGATGAGCTTAGGGAAAGACTTGAGAAGCACTTATGCGCTAGGGACAGTGTTGCAGAGAGCTTTTAATTGGATAGGGAGAGTACAGGGACACTGCAGGTTGATTGTAATCGCCATGTGCGTCTTGTTCACCTGCTGCCACAATCCCAGTTAGTCTTTACATTTATACTTCGAATTAATGTGCCTAAGTTTTAAAGTGTGGTGTAATATATTGCCGTCTGCATCTTGTTCACCTACTTTCACAATCCCAGTTTATCTTTTAATTTATACATAGAACTACTGTGCCTCGGTATTGAAACGTAGTGTTGAGCACGAGTATCCGAATAGCGAATTTTAATCGAGAATATCGCAACTTTGAGAATTTGTGAATATTTAGAATATTGTGCTATATATTCGTAATTTCGAATATTTGTCTATTTTTATTTTCATCTGAACCCATTACCTGCCTGCTTCTTGCTTGTGGGCAAATGTGAGAAGACTGCAATATCGTAGTCTGTAATGAATTGGAATATTCTTCATTATTTAATTTATTTCATCTTATGTGAAAAATCGGCAATGTAATATGCATGTTAATCGAGTAAGAGCGGGTTATAGGCAACTTTCCTATTGGGTTAGCTTACTAGAATTTGTGAATATGTAGTGTAGAAACACAAAAGGTTAGTATATAAAATGAGAACACTTGGACTAGGAGAAAATATCTGTATGTGGGTAAGTAACTGGCTCAGTAATAGAAAACAGAGAGTGGTTATTAACGGTACACACTCAGATTGGGTCACTGTCACTAGTGGGGTACCTCAGGGGTCACTATTGGGCCCTATTCTCTTCAATATATTTATTAATGATCTTGTAGAAGGCTTGCACAGTAAAATATCAATTTTTGCAGATGACACTAAACTGTGTAAAGTAATTAACACTGAAGAGGACAGTTTTCTGCTACAGATGGATCTGGATAGATTGGGGGCTTGGGCAGAGAAATGGCAGATGAGGTTTAACACTGACAAATGTAAAGTTATGCACATGGGAAGGAATAATGCAAGTCACCCGTACAAACTAAATGGTAAAACACTCAGTAACACTGACATGGAAAAGGATCTAGGAATTTTAATAAACAACAAACTAAGCTGTAAAAAACAGTGTCAGGCAGCTGCTACTAAGGCCAATAAGATAATGGGTTGCATCAAAAGGGGCATAGATGCCCGTGATGAAAATATAGTCTTACCACTTTATAAATCACTATTCAGACCACACATGGAGTACTGTGTACAGTTCTGGGCTCCTGTAAAGAAGGCAGACATAGCAGAGCTAGAGAGGGTTCAGAGGAGGGCAACTAAAGCAATAACTGGAATGGGGCAACTACAGTACCCTTAAAGGGTATCAAAATTAGGGTTATTCACTCTAGAAAAAAGACGACTGAGGGGAGATCTAATAACTATGTATAAATATATCAGGGGTAAGTACAGAGATCTCTCCCATGATCTATTTATCCCCAGGACTGTGACGAGGGGACATCCTCTGCGTCTAGAGGAAAGAAGGTTTGTACACAAACATAGAAAAGGGTTCTACACGTTAAGAGCAGTGAGACTATGGAACTCTCTGCCTGAGGAGGTGGTGATGGTGAGTACAATAAAGGAATTCAAGAGGGGCCTGGATGTATTTCTGGAGCGTAATAATATTTCAGGCTATAGCTACTAGAGATAGGTCGTTGCCCCAGGGAGTTGTTCTGATTGCCTGATTGGAGTCGGGAAGGAATTTTTTCCCCTTAAGTGGGGAAAATTGGCTCTACCTCACATGGGTTTTTTGCCTTCCTCTGGATCAACTTGCAGGAAACAGGTCGAACTGGATGGACAAAATGTCTTTTTTCGGCCTTATATACTATGTTACTATGTTACTATGTAATATAGTGTGGTATATATTCGCAAAAACTTATATTTATTTTTTCTTTTATCTGTACCCATTAGAGTAGTAAATGTAATGGGTTCATATGAAGAAAAGACGAATATTCGTTTTCACGAATATATATCACACTATTTTCTAATATTTGCGAATTCTAGCAAGCGCATATCGCAAATTCGAATTTTGCCCCTACCACTCATCACTATTAAAGTGTGGTGTATATCACAATCTGCATCTTGTTGAATCGCTCGCACATTCACAGTTAATCTGTTAATTTATACATAGAATTACTGTGGCTCAGTATTAAAATGTGGTGTAATATATCACCGTCTGCATCGTGTTTAACCACTGGCACATTCTCAGTTGATTTAGTTATAAAATTACTGTGCCTCAGTACTGCAGTGCGGTGTAATGTATCGCTTTCTGCATCTTGCTGAACCGCTACGCATTTACAGTTAATCTGTTACATTACTGATACAATTACTGTGCACTTTGAAAAATCGGCAATGTAATATGCACGTTAATCGAGTAAGGGTGGTTTATAGTCAACTTTCCTGTTGGGTTGGCTTACTAGAATTCGCGAATATGTAGAATATAGTGTGATATATATTCGTAAAAACGAATATTCGCTTTTTTTTCATCTGCACCCATTAGAGTAGTAAATGTAATGGGTCCCGATGAAAAAAAATAAAGATGAATATTCGTTTTTACGAATATATATCACACTCTATCGTACATATTCGCGAATTCTAGCAAGTCAACCCAATAGAAAAGTTGCCTATAACCCGCCCATACTCAATTAACGCGCATATTACATTGCCGATTTTTCGCATAAGCTAAAATAGATGAAATAATGAAGAATATTCTAATTCAGTCAGGATAAACTCTGAAAACTTCTAGAAGCTTGAAAAATTATGCAATTTGTACACTGCCGATTTTTTGCAATCAAGAGAATAATCTTGAATATGGCAACCCTCAGTGGTGGAAGGAAAATGCCATATTTTGCTAGTGTGAAACTTTTTCACCAAATCTCTGGGGGACATTAGTGTGAGGGTATGCAGAATTTTTGGGCAGAAGGTGGGGCCAGGGTGCTAAAGTTGGGACCATGGCCCTGCATCAACACATGGAGGTTCACCATAAAGTGGAGTGGGAAAACCATGCCACTTATTTAATGTTACAGCCTGGTGCAGCAACTGCTGCATCTCCCACCGGCCCATATCTCCTCTTCAGCAGAAGGAAGGTGTTGTTTCTTCCCATCGATTTCAACATCATCAATAGCTCCTGATGTTCCTTCTCCTACTCCTCGTCATTGGTTTAGACAGCAGTTGATCGCTGCGATTAGAGGCGATTACTAAAAGACAAAAGTATGCATGCGCTTATCCAACGACGCAGAAGCTGAACGTGCACCTGGCCAGTTTGTTGGTACTACAGTCCCCCTCTTTCCATGTAGTTGACTCAGCATATTTCAGAAAACTGATGGTATATGCCCAGTTCACACCAGAGCTAAAATATGGAGATGCAACTATGGTCAAGAACAATATATGTTGTTCACAGCCCACTGGGTAAATGTGGTTCCAGACCAGGTACACCAGCAATTTGACCAGGTAATAGCAATGCCGTCTCCACATTGTAATGCTTGGATTTCTGTGCCAATGCCATTCCTCTGCCTCCTCATCCTCCACATTGTCCTTTAATATAGGAACAGTTCACAGTGATCCTCCAGCATATCACCTCTGCAAAGCTAGGCATTGTCACAAGGTTCTGGACCTGATTAGCCTGGGCCAACTGTAGAGGAATTGCTAAGCGTCATAAATGAAAAAAAAAAGAACACTGGCTGTCTCCTGAAATGAATATTGGAACCATGGTGTCACGGTGGGGAGTGGGGGAAACCCCCCCACCGTGCAATGTCCGTGGCTACTATGCTGAAATGCAGGGATAAGGGAGCAGATGACCTCCTAAAGCATCCCTCTACATGCCCTGGTCTCCTACTGCATGAGCCACCTCAGAAGGTAAGGAGGCTCATGCCCACGAACCTGGGGCCCTGACATCCCTCTCTCGCCCTAAGATGGAATGGGGGCAGAGACCACCCGCTCATCCAGAACAACGGATGAGCAGGCGTCTCCGGAGGCCCAGTAGCAGCCGGTAACAAGACAGTGTACGCCCAAACGGCAGATAAGTAGAACAAGGCAACAGACAGCATAAGTTACCAACACTTACCTGCCGCCGACTAGATGGACCAGAAATGCACTGTCTAGTTGTTTGCTTAAACACCTCCAGGAAAGCCCCTTCTGGAGGAGACACACCATAACACAAACCTCCAAACAAAGCCCACACCATCACAACATACACCAGGTGGGGATGGGCCAACAGAAGCATGCAGGAGGGGACACACAAACTGAGAAAGGGAAAAAATATAACAATTAAGGGTGGCTCACACAGACTAACATTCAGCCAGGGAGCAGAGTTCCTACACAGACTGACAAACAAAAACAAACCAACCTCACGCTCCACCACAATAACATATAAGGAGGCCTGAGGTCACACCCACCACACCTAGCACACAAACCTTAACCCCTTGCACACCAAACGGGGGAAATGCACCCAAACAAAGGTGAGTGTCTCGTATGCTCTAAAGCACAAAGTTGCCAGCGGCAAATGCACGTGGGGCTACCACGTAATAGCCCACACGTGCGGCAACCAGAAACCATGCCACTGGCAAGAGCATGCGAGACCACAGAACACAACCTAACCACAGGTTGTGGCACACATGTTACCAATGGCAACCGCACGTGAGGCTACCGTGTAATAGCCCCCACGTGCGGTTAACAGAAGATAACCGCCAGCAACAGCGTGCCACCAAACCAAATCACAACCTAACCACAGGTCGTGACACATGGATACTGATAACGGAAAGAACATTTTTTCTGTCTTGTGCTGGGAAGCATGTCTTCAATCTTGTTGTCGACCGGTTCCTTAAGTCTTCCACTAAACTGTTAAACAGCTGTTAGCTGTTAAAAATGTCCAGGAAACTATGAATGCACTTCGGAAACTCTTACCGTGCAAAACACTTACTCCTTGAGCTGCAAAATGCAATTCCCCAACATCACCTCATATGTAACACCCAATGGAACTCCACCTTCTACATGTTAAACCGCCTGTACAAGCAGAGGAAGTCAGGAAATTATTTCTTACTGAAGCAGACAGACAGGTCTACTCCCCAGTGTAACTTCCACATTATCTAGTGGGAGCTCATGCATGACAGGTGCCGTTTGCTCAGGCCCTTTAAGGAGTGCACTTTATTTGTCAGTTGGCAGAACTGCTGGATAAAAGATGTAATTCCACTCCTTCACGTACTGGAGGGGATGTTGACAAATCTGATTGGCGAGGGGGCAGAAGACGCGGCACCTATATCTCAAAGCCACCTGAGTCCTGAGAAGGATGAGGATGAGGAGGAGGACATAAATACCCAGGAGTTTTATACATAACTAGGTGGTTTATCTGCCGAAACAATAAGAAAGGAGCAGGGGGAGCATGAGGAGCTAAAGGGCGACAACAATTACGATGTAGAGGACCCCGATTGACTGTGGCAGTATTCAGTGAAAATGGAGGCCGGGGAGGCCCTCCATGTCTCTTGCACAAATGTCTAGATGCATGCTATCTTGTATGCTTACTGGCAAATGCATTGTCAGGATTCGGCAGAGGGAGGACTACTGACACTCTGTTAGGCCCATACTACAGATCAAAAATTGGGGCATTTTTTAGACCTTCTGAGAGAGATGCAAAAATGGACACTGCAACTGCATTGTCAGGATTGGGCAGAGGGATGACTACTGACACTCTGTTAGGCCCATACTACCGATCAAAAATTGGGGCATTTTTTAGACCTTCTGAGAGAGATGCAAAAAGGGACCACTAAGGAGACTTGCTCTGTAGTCGGTTGGCTGCTGCCTATGAGCGCCATAACCCATCCTCACGCAGGTCTGACCAGGGGGCCCTCTATGCTCACTTTTCACTGCTATGACTGGTGGGGCGAGTGCAAGAGCAGCACTAGCTCCATATGCAGCATTTCAGTCTGGAGTCTATGATGAGCAGTTTTCTTCAGCCACCTACTGAAGAACCCACCCACCCAACAGCAGCAGCAGGACAGGCAGCAGAACCTCAACCAGTAGGTGGTGGCATACTTGGATTGCATCCTGTCACTTATGATCTAAGATTCCCTGGACTACTGGGCATGTAAACTACTGCCTTTCCTACAAAGGGGCTTTTTGGCATACTGATTTGTTTATGTTACATTTTTTTAAAAAGGATATGCATGCCACTCGGCCTTGATATTAGTAACATAGTAACATAGTTTATAAGGCTGAAAAAAGACATCTGTCCATCCAGTTCAGCCTGTTATCCTGTTGATCCAAAGGAATGCAAAAAAAAAAAAAACTGTGAGATAGAAGCCAATTTTCCCCACTTTAGGGGGAAACAGATTCCTTCCCGACTCCAATCAGGCAATCAGAATAACTCCCTGGATCAATGAACCCTCTCTAGTAGCTATAGCCTATAATATTATTACACTCCAGAAATACATCCAGGTCCCTCTTGAACTCTTTTAGTGAACTCACCATCACCACCTCCTCAGGCAGAAAGCTTGTTAGTCTCACTGCTCTTACCGTAAAGAATCCTCTTCTATGTCATGGGGCCACTTTTGCCACTGCTGCTGCTGCTATACCCACTCTGTCTTGAGACCACTACTGCTACTGCTGATGCTGCTACCGCCCCCACTCTGTTATGGGGCCATTACTGCTGCCACCATCCTCACTCTGTCATGGGGCCACTATTGTCATGATTACTGCCACTGCTACTGCTGCCACTACCTTCCCCACTCTGTCATGGAGTCACTACTGCTGCTGCCACTTTCTCCACTCTGTCATGGGGCCACTGCTGCTACTGCTGCTGTTACCAACCCTACTCTGTCATGGGCCCACTACTGCTGCTGACACCATCCCCACTACTGCCACTGCTGATGCTGACACTGCCTCCACTCTGTCATGGGGCCACTTTTGCCACAGTTACTGTCATTGCTGCCACCCTCCTTATTCTAGAGTAATTAAATTGGGCTGCACTCGCTGTCCAAAGAGTGAGGTGCCTCAGTAGAGTGGATATAATCCAAACAACAATGGTTAGAGAAATACCACTGCACACTCAAGGTTTACATGCCTCCAGTCTCCCCCGCAGCGCTTACACGCTATGCCATGGGGGTCCCCTCTAAACTGCTGCTTCTTCTCCTCTGGGTGACTTTTGTGACCAAGATCTGGATTTGACCGAAAGTCAAGATTTATAGTCACATAAAAATAGCAGGCATTCTTCTCTCACTTGCCTATATACCAAATGGAGGATATGCCATAATAAAAAAAAATATATATATTTTCATGTAAACCCTGAGTGTGCAGTGGTAATTCTCTATCCCTCATCATTCTGTCATGGGGCCACTACTTGAATCTTAGGGCACTTCATGGTTAATTCCCTAGCAATAAATTAGACCTGATGCTAACATTGACCTGTAATATTGACGCACAGTGATTCAACAGTTAACAGAAGGGATTGTGTTTGGACTGCCACAACATGCATTAAAATATTTTTTTTTTCTCCACTACTTTATTGCTGCTGCCTCCATTTCTTTATTTTGTTCCACTAAGGAGCCATTTGGACACAGCATCTGGAGGAGCATGCACTTTTTTTTTTTGCTTTACTGAATAGTGCTATATTCTTTTCTTTGTGTTTAACCGAAGCAATTAGCTATGAATCTTGGTGCACTGTACAATGATGTAGACTGAGATAAATTACACCCATAATACTAACGGCACAGTACCTACAGAACAGATTAAGTATGAATGCGGCAGCAGAAGAACAAGATGTACAGGGAGATTACACTCAGCCTGCACTGTCCCTGTAGTCTCCCTATGCTTTACCTGCAGTCTCCAAAAATTCCCCCTACACTGTCCCTGCACTCTCCCTCTCCAATATTCTTTTTTTAACCGTCTTCTGCAACACTGTTCTTAGCACATGAGCAGTTTTCATATCTCTTCCTAAGCTCGGCTCACAGTGAAATGGTGGAGACCGTGTGGGATGAGACTTTTTATAGGAATGTGACACAGGGAATGGCTATCTGCTGATTGGCTAGATACATGGCATTATGGGTCTTATTGCGTTCCTAGCCTTCTTACTTTCACTTTGTAACACATGCAACAGCCATTTTAGAAAAAAGTCAATTCGTTACTACAAAGAGCTAGGAATTTCGACTTTGCAAATCAAATTTTTCCTAAACTTCGGATCAAATTCCACTTCAGATGTTTCATTTCGCTCAAAACTAATCATGATCATTTAATTAGTATCCTCCATTGTATAAAAAGGGGTTAGGGTCCGTGCTGCAATAAAGGAAAGCTAAGAAGTAACACAAAAATCACTGGTTCTTTTTATGCTGCTTTTTCCAATCTCCTCCTTACTCCTTCCTCCTTCACAGCTTCTTAGTCTCGGAACCAACGAGCGGTAGTGGGTATACTTATCATGCCTTCAAAGAGAGTATCAACATAGAACAGACCCGCATGTATAATAGTTCACGCTTCTTTATTATACTTACAAAATCATAATCTTGAACATCACATGGAACATATGATAAAGGCTGCTCCTGCTTCATCTGGGGCATTTCAGTTTCACTTTCGGGTATGGGCGGTATTTATCACCACGTCACATCCTCTCACTTTTTAGCTCATTGCTAAAAATTCCCTTATACCATTTCCTCGTTATTATGGGACTGTTTTCAGTATTGCTCAATCATATAAATAGTCATATGCATATATCTAAAATGCATATAAATAAAATAAAATAGAACAACGATCAAAACTTTCTCTTCATTTACATGTTCACTATGTTCAAAAATAGCAGTTCCGTGCAAAGCGATACTCCTGAATGGGTCAATATCCACATAATTGCCCCTCATGGGCTACACGTGAATTCCTGGATACTAAGTATTCTGTAAGAAAAATTAACAATTGTATAGGCTACATCAATCCCATCAATGCAACAAGGTCCCGCATCCCACAGCATTCCCTACACATAGAGACTCCACGTATTCTCACCGCAATCCATATCATGTTCCCACAAGATGCTGCTACACGATGAGTAAAGAGCCCAGTATCCTCACTCTTATACTGATAACTAGGACAATTATTTTCTCCTACTTCCCTTAGGAACTACCTTAGTACATATAAACAGATTTTATTTCCCACTCAACCCCATTGGGTTGTATTTTGTGTTCATATTATAATTCCATTCTGCCTCCTTTTTATTTATATATTTCACAGGGTTTCCCCCTCTTCATTTATTCCATACTAACTCTAACCCCATAATCTTCAGACCCCCAGTGTAACATCGGCTGCTGTGCGCCGCTGTGGTCCTGGGCGCCATGTTCAGCGGTGATGCTGCCGGTGCTTCCCATTCACCGCTGCAGTTCTGGGCTCTGTCTGTGTGGGTGCTGTTGTTCTGGGATCCGCTCCACAGTTTGGTTTTTTACAGTACAAATTAATTTATGAAGTTATTGCGAGAAGTCTCAGGAGACTTCGCAACAGTGGCAGATCCAGAGCATGGTCTCGGAAGGGGCACTTCCAGATTGTTTTGTGGCGGCAGACAGAAAATAATGTGGTGCTTATAAAACAGACTATTTTATTTAACCTATCATTAGAGATGGCCCGAACTATTCGCCGGCGAACAGTTCCCGGTGAACATAGCTTGTTCGCGTCCGCTGCGGCGGGCGAACATATTCGATGTTCGCGTTCGCCCCTATACTTTATCATTAAGTAAACTTTGACCCTGTACCTCACAGTCAGCAGACACATTCCAGCCAATCAGCATACCCTCCCTCCCAGACCCTCACTCCCAGACCCTCCCACCTCCTATCTAAACGCAAGGACAGCATCCATCTTAGATTCATTCTGAAGCTGCAGTGTTAGTAATTGTAAATCGCAATGCGATTAATATAACCTGTATTATTCGCATTGCGATTACAACTTAGATCTGAGTTCCTAATGGTTGTATTGCTAGAATATAACGAAGATAACGAATATAACACTATATTCTCAATCTTCGTTATATTATAGCAATACAACAACCATTAGGAACTCAGATCTAAGTTTAATCGCAATGCGATGAATATAACCTGCATTAATCGCATTGCGAATTCAACTTAGAGCTGAGTTCCTAATGGTTGTATTGCTAGAATATAATGTAATAAATTCGCTTTCTGAATCCATTTGATGCCTCTATTTGATTGTATATGATGGTTGACTATGACTACCACCAACGTTCTGCTGCCTCCAAAGCAAGATATCTGAACCCCCGAGCGGCCATTTGGGCATTTTTAATAGAAAATGCATCAAAAACGCATTTGTGTTTTTATAATTTTTTCATTTTTTATTTATTTTTTTTGTGTATTTTGCCACATTTGGTTGCATATTTACATTTGGTATAGGCAAATATGGTAGTCTAGATCATGTCTCTATACCAAAACCTAGGATCATTGTTTGACAGCATATTTTCTAAGCCATATAGCTGAATATAGATTTGGGCAGAGTAATGATCTAGACCTGTGTTTCCCAACCAGTGTGTCTCCAGCTGTTGCGAAACTACAACTCCCAGCATGCCTGCACAGCCAAAGACTGTTTGGGCATGCTGGGAGTTGTAGTTTTGCAAAAGCTGGAGGCACACTGGTTGTGAAACACTGAATTCTAGACTACCATATTTGCCTATACCAAATGTAAATATGCAAACAAATGTGGCAAAATACACAACAAAAATTAAATAAAAAATAAAAAAATGATAAAAACGCAGATGCGTTTTTGATGCGTTTTCTATCAAAAACGCCCAAATGGCCCCTGGGGGGTTCAGATATCTTGCCTCGGAGGCAGCAGAACGTTGGTGGTAGTCATAGTCAACCGTCATATACAATCAAATAGAGGCATCAAATGGATTCGGAAAGCGATTAATAATTGTAAGTATTATTCGCATTGCGATTACAACTTAGAGCTGAGTTCCTAATGGTTGTATTGCTAGAATATAACGTATATTCTAGCAATACAACAACCATTAGGAACTCAGCTCTAAGTTGAATTCTCAATGCGATTAATGCAGGTTATAATAATCACATTGCGATTAAACTTAGATCTGAGTTCCTAATGGTTGTTGTATTGCTGAAATATAACGAAGATTCTTTGTTATATTCTTGCAATACAACCATTAGGAACCCAGCTCTAAGTTGAATTCGCACATAAGATGTCCCAATCTATTCACCGGCGAACAGTTCCCGACGAACATAGCTTGTGCGAGTTCGTCGCGGCAGGCGAACATATGCGATGTTCGGTCCACCCCTTATCATTGAGTAAACTTTGACCCTGTACCTCACAGTCATCAGACACATTCCAGCCAATCAGCATACCCTCCCTCCCAGACCCTCCCATCTCCTGGACAGCATCCATTTTAGATTCATTCAGAAGCTTCAGTCTTAGTGAGAGGAGGGACAGTGTAGCTGCTGCTGATTTAATAGGGAAATCGATAGCTAGGCTAGTGTATTCAGTGTCCACTCCAGTCCTGAAAGACTCATCAGATCTCTGCTGTAAGGACAGCGTCCTGACAGCACCCCAAAAAGCCCTTTTTAGGGCTAGTACATCAGTCTCCCTCCCAGACCCTCCCACCTCCTATCAAAAAGCAAGGACGGCATCCATTTTAGATTCATTCTGAAGCTGCAGTGTTAGTTGTAATCGCAATGCGATTAATATAATCTGTATTAATCGCATTGCGAATTCAACTTAGCGCTGGGTTCCTAATGGTTGTATTGCTAGAATATACTTTATATTCTAGCAATACAACCATTAGAAACCCAGCTCTAAGTTGAATTCGCAATGCAAATAATACAGGTTATATTAATCGCATTGCAAATTAAATTTAGATCTGAGTTCCTAATGGTTGTTGCATTGCTAGAATATAACGAAGATTGAGAATATAGTGCTATATTCGTTATCTTCGTTATATTCTAACAATGCAACCATTAGGAACCCAGCTCTAAGTTGAATTCGCAATGCGATTAATATAACCTGTATTAATCACATTGCAATTACAACTTACCACACTCTGCGTCAACTACGTAATTTTCCATGGGAGTTTTGCCATGGATCCCGCTCCGGCATGCCACAGTCCAGGTGTTAGTCCCCTTGAAACAACTTTTCCATCACTATTGTGGCCAGAAGGAATCCCTGTGGCTTTTAAAATTCGCCTCTCTATTGAAGTCTATGGCGGTTCGCATTGTTCGCATGTTCGCGAACATTTGCGGGAGTTCGCGTTCGCCATTCACGAACGGAAAAATTTATGTTCGCGACATCACTACCTATCATACAGCTCTAACCTTATTTATAACTGAGGAGGGCCATCAGGGTACATTATAAAAGGGGTAATATAACTGAGGAGTCCTTTCAGTTATATTACCCCTGTATAATGTACCCTGATAGCCCTCCTCAGTTACATTACCCCTGTATAATGTACCCTGATATCCCTCCTCACCTATCGTACAGCTTCAACCTTATTTATAACTGAGGAGGGCTAACAGGGAACATTATACAGGGGGTAATATAACTAAGGGGTATCAGGGTACATTATACAGTGATAAAATAACTGAGGAGGGCTATCAGGGTACATTATACAGGGGTAATATAACTGAGGAGGGCTATCATGGACATTATACAGGGGTAATATAAGTTATATTACCCCTGTTTAATGTCCCCTGATAGCCCTCCTCAATTGCCCTGTTACCCCCCACCCCCTTGATCCAGCAATGCTTCGCAAAGCAATAACTTTGGCTCATCATAGCCAATACAGTCTAATACTGTACGGAGCTCCTGCTTAGTACAGTTTTAGAACAAAGATTTATGGGAATCGAATTGCGGAATCCAGTTTTCCTATAATCCCTGGTGACCTTTTGCCGGCCGCTCGAAATTGAGCTGGACTTCTCTTCCGGTTATCATCCCCAGACCAACGGGCAAGTAGAGCTGGTCAATCTCCGACATTTTTTTTCAGCCCAACACGACAACTGGGTACAATTGTTACCTTAAGCTGAATTCTCCTTTAACAACCACTCTAGTGAGTCTACTGGATCCTCTCCATTCTTTGTCATTTATGGACAACACCCTCGTACTCCTCTCCCTGTTCCTACATCTTCTGGGGTACCAGCTGTGGATTCCTCTTGTAGGGATTTTTTGAACATTTGGCGTCACACCAAGGACTGCATCAACAAAGCTGTGACCCACATGAAAGCGAATGCAGACAAGAGAAGAAGCAAACGCCTCAGTTCTCGTCTGGATATATGGTATGGCTCTCTTCTAAAAACATCCGCTTAAGGGTTCCCAGTTTCAAGTTTGCTTCTAGGTTCCTTGGACCCTTTGAAGTATTGAAGAGAATCAATGAAGTAACATATAAGTTACATCTGCCTCTCTTCCTAATGCCTTCCACATGTCCTTGCTAAAACCAGTAGTCCTTAATCGCTTCTCGATGGCTCCTTCTACTCAAACTCCGGTATCTGAAGATTTTGACAAGACGTTTGAGGTCAAAGACATCCTGGACATCAAGAAGTGTGGCAAGAAGACCTACTATCTTGTGGACGGGAAGGGCTTTGGTCCTGAGGAGAGGTCTTGGGAACTGAGAGCCTGAAAAGTTCCTGTCTCATCGTAGACTCAAGAAGAGGGGGCGTAAGGGGGGGGGGCTTTTACTGTAACAGCAGCTGCTGAGTGCCGCTGTTCTCCTGCATACTGCCGTGGTCCTGGCCTCTGTATGTGTGGGTGCTGTTGTTCTGTGATCAGCTCCACAGCTCTCATCCCTGGCCACAGCTTGCTGCTTGTTTTCTGCAGCACTTCACTAAGGTCCGGCGCACGTCACTTCCTGGGCTTTATGGGTTAGGTCATGTGATCTTACTGACATATCCTAGCCCTCCTGCACATATATAAGTGGTTCAGCCTCTTCCCAGTGCCAATGTCCTTGTGCCCTGCTAAGGTTCCTGTTTTTAGCTTGTGTTCTAGTGTTCCTGACTCATATATGTATTCCTGGACTCTGCTACTTGTTATATCCCTACCTACCTTCACTCTCCTGTTGCTGACCCAGGTTGCCTGACCTTTGCCGCCTGCCCTGACTTTTTGCCTGTCTGGCTATGCCTCTGCCTCATCCTTAGGTCCTGCAGCTCTGGTACCTTTCTCAGGTACCTACTGGTCCATCTGGACCAGCTGTCTCATGTGCCTATCCTCCTCAATAGGTAGCGACCTGGTGTTCCCCTCTGGAAAGTCTATTCCACCATCAGGGGTAGTGTAAAGATCTAGGTGTCTTTAGAGGAGATAGGACACGTGGCACAGTGGGTTCACACCGGCTGGTTCGTGACACTCTGGATTCTTATTATAAACTTTCTTAAAATGTGCCAAAACGCTATGTGTCTCCAGCCCCTTACTGATGTTTCTTATGTGTTCACTGATTCTTATCTTCAGTTTCCTGAGTGTTCTTCCTATGTATTGGAGTTTATAGGAACATTCCAACACATACTGTATATAACTCCTATACTTTCACCTGATAGATGACCTTTTACTTTCGATTCCTTATTATTTGCCATTGCAACCGCATTATTTCTGTTCATACTCCATTCGGTCTATTTTTACACCAACGCAGAAGCCGCACCATGTGAACATGCCACTTAAGGGTTATGATTCTCCTTTCTGCAGGCAGCTATGTATGATCTTATCTTTAATTGTTGGGACACAATATGGAGTATTGCGTAGAGAAGTCGATTTTTATTTTTACTTTCTTCCCTTCGTTTCCTTGTCTTATTTTTTTTCTTTGCTACTGATTAGTTCCTCCTCTTTATGACCTTTTTCTTTAAACCTTTGCAGGATTTTTCCACTCTGTTCATCATAATCTCTTATTTTGGAACAGTTTCTTTTTATTCTCTGAAATTGGCCTACGGAGATGTTTTTTATCCAGTGTTTATGATGGCAACTGCGGACATCGATATAACCATTGCGATCTGTGGGTTTCAAAAGTGCCCTCGTATGGATTAACCCATCCTCCACTATAATATCTAAATAGAGGAAGATAACTGTTTTTCTACTAATGTTTTCTGTAAATTTAATATTCCAAGTGTTATCATTGATATACGGTACACAATAAGTTCTCTCAGAGCCACTTCCTCCCCTTTCCAGATACATAGAAAATTTATCTATGTATCTTTTCCACAGAATTAGACTGCCATCACCCTTCTCTCTACTTAGTAAGGGGTCATTATATATGCTCCCAATATGCCATGAATAAATTGGCGAAACTGGGTGCCAATTTCGCACCCATCGCCGTACCATGGGCCTGCAAGTAAAAACAATCCCTGTACCAAAAATAATTATGATATAAGCAAAAGATTAAGCTCTTTTGGTTCTTTTTAAGTTCTTCATCTCTATCTAGATAATATTCTCCCGCTGTCATGCCTACTTCTTTCGGTATAATAGTATACAGGGACGTCACTCCTACTGCTACTAGGAACATATCACCAGTAAAGGATTGATGTTCTTTTATTATTTTCAGGACTTGCCCTGTATCTTTAAGAAAAGAAGGGGTTGTTGGTACATATTTTTGAAGGAAAATTTCCACATACTCAGAAACTCTGCTTGTGATAGACTCTATAGCTGAAACTATAGGTCTTCCAGGGGGGTTGACAGGGTCTTAAGTACTTTGGGTAGAAACTATATCACCAGTGTATTAGGGTGTGAATTATTAATGTGATCACATTCTCTCTTGTTTAAAATGTCCTGTTTTAAACCTCTATATAATAGTTATTTTAGTTCTTTCTTATAGTTAATAGAAACATAGAAACATAGAAACATAGAATGTGTCGGCAGATAAGAACCATTTGGCCCATCTAGTCTGCCCAATATGCTGAATACTATGGATAGCCCCAGGCCCTATCTTATATGAAGGATGGCCTTATGCCTATCCCATGCATGCTTAAACTCCTTCACTGTATTTGCAGCTACCACTTCTGCAGGAAGGCTATTCCATGCGTCCACTACTCTCTCAGTAAAGTAATTCTTCCTGATATTACTTTTAAACCTTTGCCCCTCTAATTTAAAACTATGTCCTCTTGTAGCAGTTTGTCTTCTTTTAAATATTCTCTCCTCTTTTACCGTGATGATTCCCTTTATGTATTTAAAAGTTTCTATCATATCCCCTCTGTCTCTTCTTACTTCCAAGCTATACATGTTAAGGTCCTTTAACCTTTCCTGGTAAGTTTTGTCCTGCAATCCATGTACTAATTTAGTAGCTCTTCTCTGAACTCTCTCCAAAGTTTCAATATCCTTCTGCAGATATGGTCTCCAGTACTGCACACAATACTCCAAATGAGGTCTCACTAGTGCTCTGTAGAGCGGCACGAGCACCTCCCTCTTTCTACTGTTAATGCCTCTCCCTATACACCCAAGCATTCTGCTGGCATTACCTGCTGCTCTCTGACATTGTCTGCCCACCTTTAGGTCGTCTGATATAATGACCCCTAAATCCCTTTCCTCAGATACTGAGGTTAGTACTGTATCACTGATTTTATATTCTGCTCTTGGGTTTTACGCCCCAGGTGCATTATCTTGCACTTATCGACATTAAATTTTAGTTGCCAGATTTTTGACCATTCCTCTAGTTTTCCTAAATCCTTTTCCATTTGGTGTATCCCTCCAGGAACATCAACCCTGTTACAAATCTTTGTGTCATCAGCAAAAAGACACACCTTACCATTGAGGCCTTCTGCAATTTCGCTGATAAAGATATTAAACAATATGGGTCCCAGAACAGATCCCTGAGGTACCCCACTGGTAACAATACTATGGTCTGAATATACTCCATTGACTACAACCCTCTGTTTTCTGTCCTTCAGCCACTGCCTAATCCATTCAACAATATGTGAGCTCAAGCTCAAAGACTGCAGTTTATTGATAAGCCTTCTATGTGGGACAGTATCAAATGCCTTACTAAAGTCCAGATAGGCAATGTCTACTGCACCTCCGCCATCTATGACTAGATTCCCTTTTAATAGCTTATAAGTGGTTTGATCGCCAAGTATATTCATTATCCCTTGTTTATATTTTTCTTTTTCAAATACCACTATTCCTCCCCCTTTGTCAGCCGGTTTAATTACTATTCTGTCCTTTTTCTCTAGACCTTTAAGGGCCTCTCTTTCTTTCCTCTCCATTAAATTTGTATCTCTTTTGCGATTGTAGATAATATTCTCCAATCCCTTTAGTACACCCCTTTTGAAGGCATTTTATACATTCATTGTCTTTATTTTTTAGATAAAAGGTGGACTTATTCTTCAGAGTAGTGTGTATGTTGATATTCTGTACAAAGCATAATCGAAGTTAATGGGAGAACCCGAGCATTAAGCCAGGCACCCCCTGCTCTGAAGAGGGGAGCGTGCCTGGTTCATAGGAAAAGGTTAAAAATTTCTGAAAAACACCACCGAAATGGTCCAGGAACAGCATGGGGAGGATGTCTGGATGCAGCTTGGACTCCCCGGTCGCTGCTGGAAATGATGTTGTCCGAGTAGTACGCCGCTTTAACAGACTGACAATAATACTCATAAAACCGAAGATAAAATCAATTTTAGAAGAAAAATTGTTAGGAAACATTCCTTCCTGTATATTTACTTGTATATAAAGTGTAAGTGCTGCCAAAAATTACAATATAGAGGCACTTTAATACAACCTGTATATCACATAAAGGAGGGTCTCATTCAAATTGTGGTGCAATTGTTCATGTAGTGGGACTCCTACACTCATAAAGCCTATGCACTAAGTGAAAGGGCTGCAACAAATTACTAGAATACACCCTTTATTACACATAAAGGAGGGCATCATACACACCCTTGATATATTGATTGATGGCCTGCTGGTGACCCTCAAAAAGATTTGGAGCAAGGCCCTGCTGATCTCACCATCTAAAACATTAGGGGCAAGGGCCTGATGCTGAGCTGACCATCTAAAACATTAGGGGTAAGGGTCTTCGGGTGAGCTGACCCTCTAAGATATTGTAGGTGAGGGCCTGCTGGTGAGCTGACCCTTTAAAAGGTTGTAAGTGAGGGCCTGCAGGTGAGCTGACCCTGTAAAACATTACATGTGAGGGCCTGCAGGTGAGCAGGCCCTCTAAAACATTATAAACGAGGGCCTGCAGGTGAGCTGACCCTGTAAAAGATTGTAGGTGAGGGCTTGCTAGTGAGCTGACCCACTAAAAGGTTGTAGGTGAGGGCCTGCAGGTGAGCTGACCCTGTAAAACATTATATGTGAGGGCCTGCTGGTGAGCTGACCCCCTAAAAAATTATGTGCTAGGGCCTGCAGGTGAGCTGACCCTATAAAACATTATATGTGAGGGCCTGCAGGTGAGCGGGCCCTCTAAAACATTATAAGCGAGGGCCTGCAGGTGAGCTGACCCTATAAAAGATTGTAGGTGAGGGCTTGCTAGTGAGCTGACCCACTAAAAGGTTGTAGGTGAGGGCCTGCAGGTGAGCTGACCCTGTAAAACATTATATGTGAGGTATATAATGGAGAGTGAATCTGGATCGCACATCCTCAACACTATGCTTTTGATATAATGACTGTCTCAGCATAATTACGTGGCATATCCGCCCAATTTGTAATACATTGTATGCTGTGCATAAGAGGCATTAGTATACAGTTTGATCAAAGAGCATAGGCCCACTAACCGCGACAAGGTTGCCTCTACAAGTGGGAAACTACTCTAACCTATAAATGGCGCAGCCGTGCGCGGCGACCACCGGCGCCCCAGCACCGCACCAGCAGCAGACAGCGGGACCCAGGAGCCACACAGCAACCCCACTGTGCAGCAAAGCCTCCTTGGCTCTGGGACCCACCGCCCCACCAGCACAGTACTGAGGCAGCAATGGCAGACACGCAGTACTGCACCATGTGAACGAGTGCAGAGAGCTCACCCAGTCACGACCCTCAGGAAATGCATCTGAGAGATACTAGGAGTTTATAAGCCCCTTGCAGCTAAGGCTCATTAAAAACACCTAGTCCAAATGGGGAGGAGTGCTGATACCAGAGGAGGAAAAAGAACATAAGTAATTAAAATATATAATGGAGAGTGAATCTGGATCGCACATCCTCAACACTATGCTTTTGATATAATGACTGTCTCAGCATAATTACGTGGCATATCCGCCCAATTTGTAATACATTGTATGCTGTACATAAGAGGCATTAGTATACAGTTTGATCAAAGAGCATAGGCCCACTAACCGTGACAAGGTTGCCTCTACAAGTGGGAAACTACTCTAACCTATAAATGGCGCAGCCGTGCGCGGCGACCACCGGCGCCCCAGCACCGCACCAGCAGCAGACAGCGGGACCCAGGAGCCACACAGCAACCCCACTGTGCAGCAAAGCCTCCTTGGCTCTGGGACCCACCGCCCCACCAGCACAGTACTGAGGCAGCAATGGCAGACACGCAGTACTGCACCATGTGAACGAGTGCAGAGAGCTCACCCAGTCACAACCCTCAGGAAATGCATCTGAGAGATAGTAGGAGTTTATAAACCCCTTGCAGCTAAGGCTAATTAAAAACACCTAGTCCAAATGGGGAGGAGTGCTGATACCAGAGGAGGAAAAAAAAAAAAAGTAATTAAAATATATAATGGAGAGTAAATCTGGATCGCACATCCTCAACGCTATGCTTTTGATATAATGACTGTCTCAGCATAATTACATGGCATATCCGCCCAATTTGTAATACATTGTATGCTGTGCATAAGAGGCATTAGTATACAGTTTGATCAAAGAGCATAGGCCCACTAACCGCGACAAGGTTGCCTCTACAAGTGGTAAACTACTCTAACCTATAAATGGCGCAGCCGTGCGCGGCGACCACCGGCGCCCCAGCACCGCACCAGCAGCAGACAGCGGGACCCAGGAGCCACACAGCAACCCCACTGTGCAGCAAAGCCTCCTTGGCTCTGGGACCCACCGCCCCACCAGCACAGTACTAAGGCAGCAATGGCAGACACGCAACCTTGTCGCGGTTAGTAAGCCTATGCTCTTTGATCAAACTGTATACTAATGCCTCTTATGCACAGCATACAATGTATTACAAATTGGGTGGATATGCCACGTAATTATGCTGAGACAGTCATTATATCAAAAGCATAGTGTTGAGGATGTGCGATCCAGGATCACTCTCCAGTATATATTATATGTGAGGGCCTGCTGGTGAGCTGACCCCCTAAAAAATTATGTGCTAGGGCCTGCAGGTGAGCTGACCCTATAAAACATTATATGAGAAGGCCTACTGGTGATCTGACGCTCTAAAACATTATTTGTGAGTACCTGCAGGTGAGCTGACGCTCTAAACATTATATGCGAGTGCATACTGTTCAGCTGAGACTACGAAAAATTTTAGTTGAGGGCCTGCAGTTGAGCTGACCCTATAAAAATAATTTGAGGTGAGGGCCTACAGTTGAGATGACCCTATAAAAGATTTTGAGTGGAGGGAATATATACAATCTGGAAGAGGAGGAGGAGAAGAAGAAAACAAGATTCAACTATGTACACTTTTTTGTGGTGGAAAAGGTGCATGGGAATAGACTACAGTAGACTGAGTGCATTATAAACAATACATTGTAATTGCCTTAATGTTCATCATCAGCTTAGCTCTCCTATGGTATGGTTGAGAAGTCAGGGTCAATCCAGGCCTTGTTCATTTTTATCTGAGTCAACCTGTCAGCATTGCCAGTGGACAAGCGGATGCGCTTATCTGTTATAATGCCACGAGCAAAACTAAATACATGCTCAGACAAAACGCTGGTAGCAGGGCAGGCCAGCACCTCCAATGCATAGAGCACAAGCTTGTGCCACGTATCCAGCTTGGACACCCAGTAGTTGTAAGGCACTGGGGGATCATATAGGACGCCAACACGGTCTGCAATGTATGCCTTCACTATCTTCCAAAAACTTTTCCCTCCTTGTGCCACTAGGCTGCACTTTAGGGTGAGGTTGCTGGTGGGGTGTCATAAAAGTGTCCCATGCCTTGGATAGTGTTGCCCTGCCTTTGTTGGAACTGCTATGTGTTTCCCTAGTCTCCGTTCCTCAGGAACACCTAAGGAAGTATGGACTCTGCCGGCAGCAATGTGAGATGGAAAATTTTGGAGCAATCTCTCAACAAATAACTTCTGGTATTGCACCATTTTACTCGTCCTTTTCACCACAGGAATGAGAGATGAGAAGTTCTCTTTGTAGCGGGGGTCTAGAAGGGTGAACACCCAGTAATCCGTGTTATCTAAATTGCGTATAATGTGAGGGTCAATGGAATGGCAGCCTAACATGAAGTCAGCCATGTGTGCCAGGGTACCAACAGGCAAGACTTCGATGTTGACATCAGGATGACTCTCTATCTCCTCATCCTCATCCTCCTTCTCTGCCCATCTATGCTGAACAGATGGAATTAAAGTTCTATGGATACTACCCTCTGTAGAAGAGGCAACTGTGTCCTGCTCCTCCTCCTCCTCTTCAGGGTCCAATTTGCGCTGAGAAGACAAACTGTGATTGGTCTGGCTTTAACCCTATGTAATGTCCTCCCCCATTTCCTTTTCTGCCACATTCAGAGCGTCCTCCTTAATAGTGAGCAGCGATAGTTTGAGTAGACACAGCAGTGGGATGGTTACGCTGATAATAGTGTTATCGCCACTAACCATCTGTGTGGATTCATCAAAGTTTTTTAAAACCTCACAGAGGTCTGACATCAATGCCCACTCCTTGCTTGTGAATAGTGGCAGTTGACTGGAAAGGCGACGACCATGTTGCAGCTGGTATTCCACAACTGCCCTCTGCTGCTCACAAAGCCTGGCCAACATGAAGAATGTAGAGTTCCAGTGCGTGCTCACATCGCACAATAGTCAGTGAGCTGGAAGCCACAAGTGCAGCTACGGCATTGACAGACCGGTTGAAGCTGTGGATGACTTGCGGAAATGGGCACACACGCGGCTAGTAGCTCTTGCAAATTGGGGCAGGTTTTGATAAACTGCTGAACCACTAAGTTTAAGAGGTGGGCTAGGCATGGGATGTGTGTCAGGTTGCCGAGCTCCAAAGCCACCACCAAGTTACGGCCATTGTCAGACACGACCATGCCTGTTTGTAGGTTGTCCTCTAAGCATATCAGCTTCAGCACGGCCTGTTGACACTTACCCACAGCAGTTCTACACTGCTTCCAGCTAGCGCTTATTGTCTGATTGCTGCTGCGCTTGCATTCAAATGCCTGTGTTATCAACATTTGGACGCTGGGCTGGGACAGGGAAGTAGATGTTGTTGCTGACGGTTCATGTGAAGGTCCAGGTGCAGGGCAAGGGGCATCCAGGCCTACGCCTTCGACAGGGGATTGGCCAGCAGTGCATAACACAGGGGAAGAGGAGGCAATGGTCTGACCCGCAGACCCAGATTGTGGACCCAGGCGTTCGGCCCACTTATTAGGGTGCTTGGATGCCATGTGGCAGATCATGCTGGTGGTGGTGAGGTTGCTAGTGTTCACGCCCCGGCTCATTTTGGTATGGCACAGGTTGCAAACTACCAGTCTTTTGTCATCTGCACTTTCCTCAAAAAGCGCAATACTGCAGAACGCCTACCCCTTGGCAAGCTTAACGGTTGCGGGTCTGTTTGGTGTGGACCGACTTCTCCCTTTTGCAACCCCACTGCCTCTTTCAGACTGTTGTGGTGCTGCGGATCCCTCCCCCTCCGTACTGCTGTCTTCGCTCGGCTTTTCACCTTGCTATGTTGGGTCAGTGACCTCATCGTCCACCACCTCCTCTTCCACTTCCTCACTCTGCTCATCCTCCTGACTTGACCTAACCACAACCTCAGTGATTGACAACTGTGTCTCATCATCATCCATCTCGTGAACGAATGATTGCCGTGCACCACCGTCATCTTCTTTTTTAAATTTGAGCTACAGACACTGTTTTCAGATGCAGTACTGTATATGTCACGGAAAGCCACACACTTTGGAGACTAGATTGGGCCCAGATTTTTTAAATTTACACTAAGGAAATAGTTTTCGGATGCAGTACTGTATATGTCACAGATGTGTATTACACACACTGCAGAGACAGTAGATGAGGGCTGGCCCCTGATTATTAAAAATTACGCTAAAGAAACAGTTTTCAGATGGAGTACTGTATATGTCACAGAAAGCCACACACAATAGATTAGGCCCAGATTATTTAAATTTGCGCTCGAGAAACAGTTTTAGGATAGAATACTGTATATGTCACAAAAAACAGCACACTATGAACACTAGATTAGGCCCAGATTATTTAAATTTATGCTAAGGAAATAGTTTTCGGATGCAGTACTCTATATGTCACAGACGTGTATTACATGAACAAACTACAGAGACAGTAGATGAGGGCTGGCCCCTGATTATTTAAATTTACGCTAAAGAAACAGTTTATGGATGGAGTACTGTATACTTCACGGAAAGCCACACACTATGAAGACTAGATTAGGCCCAGATTATTTAAATTTGCGCTACAGAAACAGTATTCAGAAGAAATACTGTATATATCACAGAAAACAACACGCTATGGAGACTAGATTAGGCCCAGAAAATTTAAATGCGCTAAGGAAATAGTTTTCGGATGCAGTACTGTATATGTCAAGGATGTGTATTACACGTATACACTACAGAGACAGTAGATGAGGGCTTTTCCCTGATTATTTGAATTTTATGGTAAAGAAACAGTTTTCGGATGGAGTACTGTATATGTCACAGGTGTGTATTAAACTCATACACACGTGTGGCACAAATTAGTTAGATTTCCCCCAAAAACATAGTTTGCAGATGGAATACAGTATATTTCACGGATGTGGATTAAACGCACACACAGGTGTGGCAAAAATTATTTAAATTTCCACAAAAAACAGAGTTTGTGGATGGAGTACAGTATATGTCACGGATGTGGATTAGGCGCACACACAGATATGGTACAAATTAGTTAAATTTTCCCCCAAAATATAGTTTGCAGATGGAGTACAGTATATGTCACGGATCTGGATTAAAGGCACACACAGATGTTGCACAAGTTATTTCAATTTCCCCAAAAAACCGAATTTCCGGGTGAAGTACAGGATATGTCACGGATGTGGATTAAACGCACACACAAATGTGGCAAAAATTAGTAAAATTTCCCCCAAATACATAGTTTGCAGATGGAATACTGTATATGTCATGGATGTGAATTAAACGTGCACAAAGATGTGGCAAAAATTTGTTACATTTCCCCAAAAAACATAGTTTGCGGATGGAGCACATTATATGTCACAGATGTTGATTTAATGCACGCACAGATTTGGCACAAATTAGTTAAATTTCCCCCCAAAACATAGTTTGCAGATGGAATACAGTAAATGTCACGTATATGGATTAAATGCACATACAGATGTAATACAAATTATTTAAATTTCCCCCAAAAAAATAGTTTGCGGATGGAATACAGTATATGTGACGGATGTGGATTAAACGCACACAAAGATGTGGCACAAATTATTTCAATTTCCCCAAAAAACATAGTTTTCGCTTGGAATACAGTATATCTCACGGATGTGGATTAAACGCACACACAGATGTGGCAAAATTATTTCAATTTCCCCAAAAACCAGAGTTTGCAGATGGAGTACAGTCTATGTCATGGATGTGGATTAAACACACACAAAGATGTGGCACAAATTATTTCAATTTCCCCAAAAACCAGAGTTTGTGGATGGAGTACAGTATATATCACCGATGTGGATTAAACGCACACACAGATGTGGCAAAATTATTTCAATTTCCCCAAAAACCAGAGTTTGCAGATGGAGTACAGTCTATGTCATGGATGTGGATTAAACGCACACGCAGATGTGGCACAAATTATTTCAATTTTCCCCAAAAAACAGAGTTTGTGGATGGAGTACAGTATATGTCACGGATGTGGATTAAACGCACACACAGATGTGGCACAAATTATTTCAATTTCCCCAAAAAACATAGTTTGCAGAAGCAATACATTATATGTCACGGATGTGGATTAAACGCACACACAGATGTGGCACAAATTATTTCAATTTCCCCAAAAACCAGAGTTTGTGGATGGAGTACAGTATATATCACGGATGTGGATTAAGCGCACACACAGATATGGCACAAATGAGTTAAATTTTCCCCTAAAATATAGTTTGCAGATGAAATACAGTATATGTCACAGATATGAATTAAACACACACACAGATGTTGTACAAATTATTTCAATTTCCCCAAAAAACAGAGTTTCCGGATGAAGTACAGTATATGTCACGGATGTGGATTAAACGCACATACAAATGTGGCAAAAATTAGTTAAATTTCCCCCAAATACATAGTTTGCAGATGGAATACTGTATATGTCACGGATGTGGATGAAACGTGCACAAAGATGTGGCAAAAATTTGTTAAATTTCCCCAAAAAACATTGTTTGCGGATGGAGCACATTATATGTCACAGATGTCGATTTAATGCACACACAGATGTGGCACAAATTAGTTAAATTTCCCCCCAAAACATAGTTTGCAGATGGAATACAGTAAATGTCACAGATGTGGATTAAATGCACATACTGATGTAATACAAATGATTTAAATTTCCCCCAAAAAAATAGTTTGCGGATGGAATACAGTATATGTGACGGATGTGGATTAAACGCACACAAAGATGTGGCACAAATTATTTCAATTTTCCCTAAAAACATAGTTTGCGGTTGGAATACAGTATATGTCACAGATGTGGATTAAACACACACAGATGTTGCAAAAATGTGTTACATTTCCCCAAAAAACATAGTTTGTGGAATGACTACAGTATATGTCACGGATGTGGATTAAATGCACACACAGATGTGGCACAAATTTTTTTAATTTCCCCAAAAAACAGAGTTTGCAGATGGAGTACAGTCTATGTCATGGATGTGGATTAAACTCACACAAAGATGTGGCACAAATTATTTCAATTTCCCCCAAAAACATAGTTTGCGGAAGCAATACATTATATGTCACGGATGTGGATTAAACGCACACACAGATGTGGCACAAATTATTTCAATTTCCCCAAAAACCAGAGTTTGCGGATGGAGTACAGTATACAGTATATTAAGGATGTGGATTAAACACACATGCAAATGTGGCACAAATTATTTCAATTTTCCCCAAAAAACAGAGTTTGTGGATGTAGTACAGTATATGTCACGGATGTGGATTAAACACACACACAGATGTGGCACAAATTATATTAATGTACCCAAAAACCAGAGTTTGCGAACGGAGTACAGTATGTCACAAATGTGGATTAAACGCACACAAAGATGTGGCACAAATTATTTCAATTTCCCCAAAAAACATAGTTTGTGGATGGAATACAGTATATGTCACAGATGTGGATTAAATGCACACAAAGATTGGGCAAAAATTTGTTACATTTCCCCCCAAAACATAGTTTGCAGAATGAGTACAGTATATGTCACGGATGTGGATTAAACACACACACAGATTTGGCACAAATTATTTCAATTTCACCAAAAAACAGAGTTTGCGGATGGAGTACAGTATATGTCACGGATTTGGATTAAACGCACACACAGATGTGGCAAAAATTTGTTAAATTCTCCCCCCCCAAAAAAAATTATAATAAAAAATTGCTTATGGAGGACTGTATATGTCACGGATGTGGAATAAACGCACACTCTATTGACAATAAATGTGGCGCTGATTAGTTGAATTTATGCAAAAATGCACAGTCTGCGGATGATGTACAGTATATGTTACTAATAGGTATTAAAGAAAAATATATTTCTGCTTTCAAACACACACACTTGCCCTTAAAAGGATTATTGGTTGCATGCAAAGCTTACGTAGTTGTTAAAACAGTGATTTTTCTCCCTGCACTGTGAATCCTCCTTGGCACGGTTGTCCCTGAAACGGATCAATTGAGTGCAGTTACTAAAAATATACTACTGCTCTCAAACACACACTGTAGTCCTTAAAAGGACTTTTGGGTCTTTGCAAATCTTGTTTCTAATAAAATCTGTTAAAATTCGCTTCACACACTATCTTTCCTTGCCTACGCTCTGCTCTCCCTGACGCTGACTGAGCCGAACACGTGTCATCGGGTGCGCTATAGCACCAGATGACGCGTTCCAGCCAGCCAATCAGTGTAATGCCAGTAGCTAACATGACTACGGCATTACACTGAAGGGCATTACTTACCTGCATGTTGATTGGCTGCTTAGGAGGCACCAAACGAGCGGGGAGGAGACTCGAGCACACGTGGTACTCGGCCGAGTACCGCCATGGGCCGAGCATAGCGATGCTCGAGCCGAACCAGTACTCGGCCGAGCATGCTCGCTCATCACTACTGTTAACCCGATGTAGTCGAAAACCAGTCGGTCTAGGCGTTCCCTGAGGCTGGATCCGGAGGGCGGCTCTCGATGGGTTGGCTGAAAGATTAATCTCATATCCGAAGTGACTATCACATCTTCAAACCTGCCCTCTTCTTGCAGGCACGGTAGGATTGGTACCCGCACCTATTTTGCTGTCGGTGGAAATTCCTATGCCAGCACCCGCAACAGCAGAATGCAGCATCTCTCGCAGCAAGTCCTGGAAATGCTGCATTCTGCCAGCCTTCTGTGATGCTGGTAACATATCCGCCATTTTGTGTTTGTACCGGGGGTCTAAATACATTGCCACCCAGTACTGGTCCTTGCCATTTATGCTTTTTATACGGGTGTCCCTTTTCAAACACTGGAGCATGAAGGCCCCCATTTGCACTAAACTGGAAGCAGGGGAGAGCCCTGGCTCCTGTTTATCACCTAGGAGAATGTCATCCTCGGTCTCCTTCCCCCAGCCACGGACAACACCAGGGATCCCCGAAAAGTTTAAAGTCCCCCTCAAAGCCTGCTCTTCTTGCTCCTCCTTCCCCCAGCAACATCCTCCTCATATTCCTATCCAGACTCCGGCTGACTTGTCTCAGATGGAGTAGCCCCCCAGTGAACTCATTCAGCGATTTTATCATTTTCCAGCTCCTGCTCCTCAACGGCTTAATCAATGACACGATGCAATGCACACTCCAGAAAGAAGGCGTAAGGTACGATGTCACTGATGGCCCCTGCCTGCGACTGACTAGTTTGGTGATCTCATCAAATGGCCGCAGAAGTCTGCATGCTCCGCGCATAAGCAGCCACTGGCACGGTGAAAAGAAACCAAGCTCCCCAGAACCCGTCCTGCTGCAGAGTTCATACAGGTAGTCGTTAACGGCACATTTATGCTGGAGCAGCCTATCAAGCATATACAAGGTGGAGTTCCAGCTCGTCGGGCTGTCACAAATCAGACGTCTGACGGGCAAGTGGTGTCGCTGCTGAACGACAGCAATGAGAGCCATGGCCATATAAGATCTTCTAAAATGGCCAGAGATTTTCCTGGCCTGCCACAAAACGTCCTGGACCACAAGGTATTTGGCAACGAATCACTGCACGACTAAGTCCAGGACGTGTGCCATGTATGGCACGTGTGTCATTTTGCCCTGTTTCAGCGCGCTCAGCAGATTCGCACCTTTGTCGCACACCACTTTACCACCTGTCAAATTGAGCGGGGTTAACCTGTGACCGCAGAGCTTAAAGCAGTGCAGGACCAGTGAGGCTCTTGGCTTCCAGGCACAACAGCCGCAGCACAGCATGGCAACGTCTCACCTCGGACTTCGAATAGGTTCTGAGGAGCTTGGGGGTGCAGCGGAAAAGGAGGAGTCAGCCGAGGAGGAGATGGAGGATGGAGTAGGAAGAGGAGAAGGAGAAGAAGAGGCAGGCCTGCATGCGATCCTTGCGGGTAACACCAAATCCACACAGGAGCCACGGGTTAAATGCTTGAGGGCCGTGAGAAGGATCACCCAGAGGGCAGTAAAAGTTATGTACCTTCCCTGCCCGTGTTTGCTAGACCAAGTGTCTTTGGTCAGATGTATCTTGGAACTGACACTGTGTGCTAGAGATATATTTATTTGCCGCTGTTCGTGGCCATATACCTCTGGGATCCCCTTCTCGGAGAAATATTCCATTGCAGTGTGCCAATGGCCACAAATGTTCTAAAGACCTCCAAGTCCACCAGTTTATATGGCAGTAGTTCCCACTGGGCACAGTGATGGGAGGCCAGGTGCCTTCTTAACCACCCCAGGACCGCCTAACGCACGGATGGGTCCGGCCGGCGGTCCTGTTGCTGTGAACGCGCGCGCCCACGCGCGTTCACGGTGGCGCGCGTCTCGGCAGTTATACTGCAGCCTGCCAGCGATGATCAATCACTGGCAGGCTGTAGATGCTAAATAAAAAGCATCAAACAGGTATATCAGACGCTAAGGAGAAGTAGGGCAATGTGTTTTAGGGTGTATTTTTACATATACCCATGCTGGGTGAGAGAAATATCTCTGTAAATTGACAACTTTGTATAAAAAGTTTTAAAAAGTTGTCATTTACAGAGATATTTCTCACACACAGTATGGGTATGTATAAAAATACACCCCAAAACACATTGCCCTACTTCTCCTGAGTACGGCGATACCACATGTGTGACACTTTTTTGCAGCCAAGATGCGCAAAGGGGCCCAAATTCCAATGAGTACCTTTAGGATTTCACAGGGCATTTTTACGCATTTGGATTCTCATGCTTTAGGTTCCCAAAATTGCCAGGGCAGTATAAATACCCCACAAGTGACCCCATTTTGGAAAGAAGACACCACAAGGGATTCCGTGAGTGGCAAGTCTCATATTCCACTAACTTGTGACAAAAATTTTTACATGAACTCACCATACCCCTCACGGAATACCTTGGGGTGTCTTCTTTCTAAAATGGGGTCACTTGTGGGGTATTTATTCTGCCTTGGCATTTTAGGGGTCTCTAAAGTGTGAGAAGAAGTCTGGAATCTAAATGCGTAAAAATGCCCTGTGAAATCCTAAAGGTACTCATTGGAATTTGGGCCCCTTTGCGCACCCAGACTGCAAAAAAGTGTCACACATATGGTATCGCCGTAGAAGTAGGGCAATGTCTTTTAGCGTGTATGTTTACATATACCCCTGCTGGGTGTGAGAAATATCTCTGTAAATGACAACTTTTTAAAAATTTTTATACAAAGTTGTCAGTTTACAGAGATATTTCTCTCACCCAACATGGGTATATGTAAAAATACACCCCAAAACACATTGCCCTACTTCTCCTGAGTACGACGATACCACATGAGTGACACTTTTTTGCAGCCTGGGTGCGCAAAGGGGCCCAAATTCCAACGAGTACCTTTAGGTATTAAATGGCTGCTCACAATTTTAACCCCGCCCAAAATGCTAGAACAGTAAACACACCCCACAAATGACCCCATTTCTGAAAGTAGACACCCCAAGGTATTCACTGAGGGGCATAGTGAGTCCGTGGGAGATTTTTTTTTTTTTTTTTTTTTGCCAGAAGTTAGCAGAAATTGAAACTTTATTATTATTATTTTTTTACTCAAGTGTCATTTTCCGCTAACTTGTGAAAAAAAATGAAATGATACATGAACTCCCCATGCCCCTCCGCGAATACTTTGGGGTGTCTTCTTTCTAAAATGGTGTCATTTGGGGGGGTATTTATACTATCCTGGCATTCTAGCACCTGAAGAAACATGACAGGTGCTTAGAAAGTCAGAGCTGAGCAGAGCAGTGTTTGCACCATAGTTTGCAAACACTATAAGTTTTACCCAAACAAAAAATATACACTTATTGGATTTTTTTTTATCAAAGACATGTAGAACAATAAATTTTGCGAAAAAATTATATAGCAATGTAGTTTGTTTTTTTCAATTTTACAACAGAAAGTGAAAAATGTCATTTTTTTTGCAAAAATTTTGGTCATTTTTGATTAATAGCAAAAAAAGTAAAAATGTCAGCAGCAATGAAATACCACCAAATGAAAGCTCTATTAGTGAGAAGAAAAGGAGGTAAAATTTATTTGGGTGGTAAGTTGCACGATGGAGCAATAAACTGTGAAAGTAGTGTAGTGCAGAATTGTAAAAAGTGGCCTGGTCATTAAGGGTGTTTAAGCTAGGGGGGCTGAAGTGGTTAAGGTGGTCGTCCCTAGGTGAGTGTTGGACTTACCGCGACTTATGCGTTGACAGCACAGGCTGCAGATGGCAACACTATTTTCAGCAGCTGACACGTTAAATAAAGGCCCCACTGCGGAGCCATATGCCGTCGTCCTGGGAAGGTCAGAAGTGGATGGCTCGCTCCAGTTACATTTGCTGTCTGCTTTTTGCCTCCTGTGCCCTGCGAGCTCTGCTTGCTTCTCCTCCTTCTCCTCCCTTTTTGCTGCTCCGTCTCTCTCTCTGAACTCCCCTCCTCTTCCTCTCTTGTGGGCACCCATGTGATGTTCATCGACACGTTATCATCGTCACCTTCACCACCACTGACATTTGAGATCTCGGAGTAGGCAGCAACAGTGGGGACCTCCCTCCTTGGGCTGATCTGGGTAGTGTCGTCAGACCGCTGGGTCGCGGCCGTTGCTTTCTCCTATTCCTCATCCGATGTCAAGAATGGCTGCGCATCGGTATGGTCTGGGAATGGATGGGAAAATAATTCCTCTGACTCGAGTGGAGGGGCTATGGTGGTGGTGTTGTATTTGGGGGTGCACATAGCAGAGAGTGAGGAGGGTGCAGATACAGAAGATGAGGAGGGTGCAGAAATGGAAGCCTGAGAGAGTCACTCAATTAACTCTGCTTTTCCCTTTTGAAATAATCGCACGTGCCTTCTCCAACTTCCCACTTAGGCTCTGGCCTGGTGCACCTACCCGACCTCTACCACCGCTGCAGTACGGTCTACCTCTTCCTCTGCCTGTCATTTTCAAAATGATCCTGTGCCTAAGTACCTAGAGAAAAGCAGTATTTATGGAAGCAGGTATATCGCAGGCCTCAATCAATAGTTGGTGGAAACAGTTATATCAAACCCCTTAAACAGTATTTTGTGGAAGCAGGTATATCGAAGCCCTCAATCAGTATTTTGTTGAAGCAGGTATATCAAACCCCTTAATCAGTATTTTGTGAAAGCAGGTATATCGCAGGCCTCAATCAATATTTGGTGGAAACAGGTATATCGAACTCCTTAATCGGCATTTTGTGGAAGCAGGGATATCGCAGGCCTTATTCAATATTTGGTGGAAACAGTTATATCAAACCCATTAATCAGTATTTTGTGGAAGCAGGTGTATCGCAGGCTTCAATCAGTATTTTTTGGAAGAAGGTATAGCACACCCCTCAATAATTTGTTGGGGGGTCAACAGGTATATCACACCCGATTCAAATAGTTGCTCCAATAGCGCTTGTCCCTCTATATAGCTGCGGTATCGCAGCAGAACCGCACGCAACTGCTGCACAATACAAATGCACTATAATATACTTTCTATGTTAGAAAGTATATTATAAGTATATCACACCCCTCAGTATATCACACCTATTGACAGCACACCTATTCCAGTCCTTAAAAGGACTTTTGTAGACCCTATTAGCTAGCGTTTGGTGTCCATAACAGTCTGTCCCTGCTCTACAAAGCAACCTCTCCCTACACTAGCAAAACATAGAATGTAAAATGGCTGCCAGATCGGGGTTTTTTTATAGGGTGGGGGTGTGTCCATGTGCTGAAACATCTCAATTGGCTGTCCTGTCCCACCTGATGGATGTGTCATGGGTCAAAGTTTGGCGCAATGCAAAAGAATATGGCATCAGCGGACATCGCCATATGTTCGCATGTTCGGCGAATCACAAACGTGCAAAGTTCACTGTGAAACGACCGCTGGGCGAACCGCAAGGCCATCTCTAGTGTTAATTTGTATTTATGTTTCCCAGAAATGCAGAGCAGCATTGGCTGGACTACAATACTCCTCATGCATAGTAGTTGCTCTCCCTAACGAGACAGAGCACCTCCAGGAGCACCCTCAAGGCTACTTTGCTAACTAAGCCAATTTTGTTTTGAGAAATTCAATACTCTTGTCCTTTTGGAAGGAAAAATGGCTTGTACATTTCACTTAGAGAAGCATGATACTAGGACATTTAGTACTCTTGTCCATTTGGAAAAAGGACTGGCTTGTACAACATTATGCATGGGTCTTTCGTTTTCTCTATGGTCTATTAGGATTTATACTTTTCTCTGGTATTTGAGAGAAAAAGGATGAGTCCTAGGAGAACTTAAAGTGTTATATACCAATTTTTAGGGCAATTGGAACATATTTGATTCAGCTAGAATCCACTCAGACATAAATTGTTTTTTTTGTTTTTTTTTATAATTGGTGGATCGGAGACAGTACTAATTTGAAAAGGTTTGCCCTTCTCTAACCATATCCTTTCAGTAACCATTTTTTTTTTTAAATATTTGGATGGGTTTGTGACTATATTAATTGCTAATTACTCTAAAAGCAAATGCACAACATAGTTCATAATGAGCATTTCAGTAATTGTAATTTTGCGAGAATAGGACAAAACTCTATTTGAAGTCAAAAGTCCCTTGAGACCAAAACATTCAATAAGTAACTCGGCTTTAGCAATTTATTGCTCTGAAAGCCACTCAGCTAGATGACAAAATTAAATTATTCAGTAAATGCTGCAGTCTCAGCTTTTGTCATGAGAGCATTTCATGATATAAAAGTGCTCAATGAGCTATTTATCATATGTTTAACGCATGATATATTACAGTGTCTGTCATCGGATCTATTTTTATTTGCTTGCGAGCATACTAATTAATGTACAACCATGAAGCATTAGCAGTAATAAGTGTCTATAGAGAATAGATGTAATATATAGGAAATTATCAGTTTTTCCTTTGATTAAATTAGATTTTATTTCAAGGCAGGAGACTCCAATATGCTATAAATCTTTCTTTTTACTCCCAGCAGCAGAATAGTTAAACGTGTCACAGAAAAAATTTACATAAATATGCAAACAAGGTGTAGTCAGTAGCCAATAGCAACGTATCCCAGGTGATAAATGGCCTCTGCAATCATGTGAGTCCCTTTTTTCTGCTGCTGCCGCAGGTGATAAGAATCTATCAATATATATATATATATATATATATATATGTTTCCTGTGCCACCCAGTCTTCCATTCTACTATCCACCTATTCACCTATTCTACTATCCACCTATTCACCTACCCAGCTTCCCCAAGCTCTGTTTTTTCTTACCTTCATTCCCAGACTGTCTTCACCTGTTACTGGGCAGTCTTTCTATTTTTACCATTCCTATCGCCACTACTGTTATACACATCACAGTCTGTGGTAACAGCACCGAGCTGGTGTTACAGCTGCGCGAGCTTTTACTCACCTCAGACTCCGTTCCTTTCAGTCAGCTGGCGTTCACATCTTCCTCCAAATTACAGTATCCTTATTCAGTGTTTGTCTATTGATTTTAGCTTTATCTATTTCTTCTATTCCCATGTCTGCTAGCTATAGCTGTGGCAATAGCTTGATCAGCCATTGCTAGTGAATTCATGGTGTGTGGGAGACTGTAATTCTAACCCTGTGTCCTCCCTCAGGAATCTCTTCATGTAATCTAATTTAATTAATTTTAAAATATATTAATTCATATTATTATTTCATATTATTTCACTATTATCTTCAAATATTATTTCTTATTTCATTAACAATTAGTAATTAATTTGTGCATTATTTTAGTAGTTTATTTTAATTATTTATGTGTATATTTTATATTCGTTCCATAGAAATATATATATATATATATATATATATATATATATATATATATATAATTTCCTATATATACCCATATATATTTTCTTATGTCTATTGAGGATACCCTGAAGACTCCGGGCACGCCAGGGGTAGAAATTAATGAGATCGTGCTCCAGTCTTTAGTCAATACATCTGTTGATAAATCTATTAACAATGCTGTCTGCACAGCTAGGAGCTCTATGCAAGATGCCATTGCTAAATCAGTCTCTTCAGAAACGTCCTTCTACCCCGTCAGACTTTTTCTGGTAGGCGGAGGATTCTACCGTATTTGGGGTGTTCAGAACACGGACCCAGACCCGAACATTTTCAAAAAAGTTCGGGTTCGAGTCCATTGTTCGGCGATTTCTTCCCGCTTTCTGAAGGACTGCACAGCAGCCAATCAGCTAGTGTTTTACTTCTTGCCCTAAGAAACCATCACAGCCATGCCTACTAATGGCATTGCTGTGATTGGCCAAATGCAGCATGTGACCCAGCCTCTATTTAAGCGAGAGTCACGTAGCGCCGCACATCACTCTGCTCTGATTAGTGTAGGGATAGGATGCAGCTGCTGTGAGTGCGAGATTAGGCAGGGAAAGCTCAGCAAAAACACCTAATGAAGTGATTGATCTACAGCTGTGAATCACTCAACTTCTGCTA
The DNA here is from genome assembly GCA_033119425.1 of Bufotes viridis. Lineage (NCBI taxonomy): Eukaryota > Metazoa > Chordata > Amphibia > Anura > Bufonidae > Bufotes > Bufotes viridis. Next base: position 134,852,753 of record CM065593.1, on the reverse strand, counting down.
GTTAATTGCTCACTGGTTTTTAGGCTGCACAGAGCGTCTTTCTGTCACTTTTTTCTTGGGTGATCGGCAGAGATTTTGTGTCTTGTGGTGCACCAGCACAAGCTGCCACCAAGTCCATCAATCCATAAATACTAGTTTTTTTTGTTTGCTATATCCTACATCAGGGGCTTGGCTGTGCTTATTGTCACCCCTAGAAACTCAGGATACAAATTTCTATATCTTTTTGAGGGGTTAAATTCAATTGCCAAAATAGCAATCCGCTAAATCTGGAGTTCCAGCTGTGGCTGGCCAAGATTAATAGTGTCCGGCAAGGGATATATATTTTTCTGGGGTGAAATTCAATTGCCAAAATAGAAATACTGTAAATCAGTGGTTTCAGCTGTGGCTGGCCAAGTTGAATAGTGTCCGGCAAAGGACAGATTTTGTTCTGGGGTGAAATTCAATTGCCAAAATAGCAATCCACTAAATCTTGTGTCCCAGCAGTGGATGGCCAAGTTTAATAGTATCCGTCAAAGGATATATTTTTTTCTGGGGTGAAAACTCAATTGCCAAAATAGAAATTCCATAAATCAGTGGTTTCAGCTGTGGCTGGCCAAGTTTAATAGTGTCCGGCAAAGGATATATTTTGTTCTGGGGTGAAATTCAATTGCCAAAATAGCAATTCCCTAAATCAGTGTTTCCCAACCAGCGTGCCTCCAGCTGTTGCAAAACTACAACTCCCAGCATGCCCAGAGAGTCTTTGGCTGTGCGGGCATGCTGGGAGTTGTAGTTTTGCAACAGCTGGAGGCACGCTGGTTGGGAAACACTGCCCTAAATCTGGTGTCCCAGCAGTGGCTGGCCAAGTTTAATAGTGTCCGGCAAAGGATATATTTTTTTCAGGGGTAAAATTCAATTGCCAAAATAGCAATAGCGTAAATCAGTGATTTCAGCTGTGGCTGGCCAAGTTTATTAGTGTCCGGCAAATGATAGATTTTGTTCTGGGGTGAAATTCAATTGACAAAATAGCTATACCATAAATCAGTGGTTTCAGCTTTGGCTGGCCAAGTTTAATAGTGTCCGGCAAAGGATATATTTTTTTCTGGGTGAAATTCAATTGCCAAAATAGCAATACCATAAATCAGTGCTTTCAGCTGTGGGTGGACAAGTTTATTAGTGTCTGGCAAATGATAGATTTTGTTCTGGGGTGAAATTCAATTGCCAAAATAGCTATGCCATAAATCAGTGTTTTCAGCTTTGGCTGGCCAAGTTTAATAGTGTCCGGCAAAGGTTATATTTTTTTCTGGGGTGAAATTCATTTGCCAAAATAGCAATAGCATAAATATGTGGTTTCCGCTGTGGCTGGCCAAGTTTAATAGTGTCCGGCAAAGGATAGATTTTGTTCTGGGGTGAAATTCAATTGCAAAAATAGCAATACCATAAATCAGTGGTTATAGCTGTGGCTGGCCAAGTTTAATAGTGTCCGGCAAAGGATAGATTTTGTTCTGGGGTGAAATTCAATTGCCAAAAAAGCAATACCGTAAATCAGTGGTTTCAGCTGTAGTTGGCCAAGTTTAATAGTGTCCGGCAAAGGATATAGTTTTTTTCTGGGGTGAAATTCAGTTGCAAAAATAGAAGTACCGTGAATCTGGTGTTCCAGCTGTGACTGGACAAGTTTCATAGTGTCTGTCAAAGGATGTATTATTTTCTGGGGTAAAATTCTGTTGCAAAAATAGAAATACCATAAATCTGGTGTTACAAATGTGACTGGACAAGTTTCATAGAGTCCGTCAAAGGATATATTTTGTTCTGGGGTGAAATTCAATTGCCAAAATAGCAATGCGCACAATCTGGTGTTCCAGCTGTTGCAGGCCAAGTGTAAATCTGTCCGTAAAAGGGTATATTACACTCAGCGTGCATCTCCAAGTGTATTTCTTTCTGTTAAAGGGTACATTACACAAAGTGTTAAAATACAAGTGCTGAAAGTATAATCCTATATATTTTTTCACACGCAACTGTGCATCTCCAAGTGTAAATTTGTCTGTAAAAGGATACGTTTCATCGAGGGCCTAAATACTAGGCCTACAATTGATATTCCCCTAAATCTGTGGTTACTGCTGTGCCTGGATTAGTGTAATACGGTACATAAATAGATAGCCAGATAGTGTTAGGTGCCTGCAGGTGGCTTCATTACTGACAAACGCAGCCGCCTGTCCACAGCCAACGTGGACAAGCTGACGTTCATAAAAATGAACCAGGCATGGATCCCACAGGACCTGTCCATCCCTTGTGCAGAAAAGACATTTATAACTACCTCCCCTTAACCATATATTCTTGTACTCCAGGGCACTTCTTTATTGAATCCTCTTTTTTTAATTTTACCATTATTTTGCGGGGCAACCCAAAGTTGAATGAACCTCTCCTCCGTCTGGATGCCAGGGGCCTAAATATCTGAAAGTGGCCTTCTCCATTGTTGGGTGACATGAAGCCTGATTCTCTGCTTTGGGACCTCTTTCCTCTATACCAAAAGGGAAGAAAGTATCACCAGTCCTGTAAAAAAACCGCTGCGAGTCCGTAGTGTGTTGTGGGTATTCAACACTGTTACAATTTTGAAGACAGAATTCAGACCGCGCGTTGGAATCGAAAGTCCCAAAAAGCAGTTCACCTGTCCCTCCAGAAAATGTTGAGGTCTGCAGATATCCTGGATTCAGATATCCTGCAACTTGTAAAAGATACACAATAGTGAAGTTCCATGAGGTTCCTCACCCTTTATTCCGCACAGATTATACTCACAAAAGTGGCAGATTTTTCAGGCACATCAAAACAGAAGCAGCAGCTTCAGCCCTTCATACGATCAGAAGGCACGCTCCCACAGTAGCAGAAAGGGTGTAGCATAAACTCAGGAACACACCGACTTCAGAGGAGGCTTCCTTTTCCTTCAAACACTGCAAACCAGAAACTCTCCAACCATAGTGAGGATCCGATGATAACTCTCTCCTCTGTCTTGGTGCTGGGGCCTAAATAACTAAAAGTGGCCTTCTCTGTTGGTGGGTGACATGATGCCTCTTTTGCTGCTATGGGATCTCTCTCCTCTGTCTGGGTGTCAGGGGCCTAACTTTCACGTACTTGCTTGCTGTCTTGGTGACAGACATTTAACTGTTTTTACTGTCTAATGACTGCCCCATTGTCTGGGTGTCAGGGGCCTATATGTCATTTAATCATTTGTTGTCTTGGTGGGAGATATTAAACTCTTTTTACTGTAATGACCGCCCATTGTCTGGGTGTCAGGGGCCTAAGTTTCACATACTTGCTTGCTGTCTTGGTGGCAGACATTTAACACTTTTTACTGTCTAATGACCGCCCCATTGTCTGGGTGTCAGGGGCCTATATGTCGTTTAATCATTTGTTGTCTTGGTGGGAGATATTAAACTCTTTTTACTGTCATGACCGCCCCATTGTCTGGGTGTCAGGGGCCTAAATTTCACGTACTTGCTTGCTATCTTGGTGGCAAAAATTTAACACTTTTTACTGTCTAATGACCGCCCATTGTCTGGGTGTCAGGGGCCTATATTTCATTAATTGCTTGCTGTCTGGGTGAGAGACATTAAACTCGTTTTACTGTCAAATGACCTCTCCTCTGTCTGGGTGTCAGGGGCCTACATAAATGATAATGGCCTGTTCCATTGCAGGTTGACCTGAGGCCTTTGTTGCTGTTGCGGGACAGCTCTCCTCTTTGCGGGTGCCATGGCCCTGAGTCTGTGAATGATGCCTGTAGCACTGCAGTCAGGTATGAATCCTTTTTGGCGGTGATGAGAACTTCATCTCCCATAGCATTCCAACCTGATGCTACCCCAACCTCGTATTCCACCTCCTCCTCCAAGTTGCCAATGGATATTGGTAATTTTTATTTATTTTATTTTATTTTAAGTCATTTCCCTATCCACATTTCTTTGCAGGGGATTTACCTACATTTAGCTGCCTTTTGCAGCCCTCTAGCCCTTTTCTGGGCTATTTTACAGCCTTTTTAGTGTCCAAAAGTTTGGGTCCACATTGACTTTAATGGGGTTCGGGGTGAGGTTCGGGTCGAGTTCAGATCGAGATCCAGGTGTTCGCTCAACTCTATTCTACCTCCCATTTTATGGAAGGCATTAAGAAAAGCAAAGCCTCCCACAAAAAGTGATATTTTACTACCGACCCCCACCGGGGAAATCCCAGAAACTGCATAATAAAGGGGATCAGGTTAATCTTACCGCTTTTTCAGAAGCAGCATTATCAGCACCCTCTTCCCCTGAGGAGGTACACGTAAAGCTGGTTAATAGGGCTTTCAGGGTCAAGACTGATTCTTTATACCCTGCTCCAGACTCATCTGACACTGATTCAGATGGTTCTGACCTAGAGACAGACTCAATATATGAGGACATCTCCAATGTCAGAGATGATTTTTTGGAAGAAGGGTCTGAGAACCCTGTACTTTTGGACGGGTCAGGTACACCTGATCTGGGGAGTGGGTCCCCCATCCACAACTTTCCAAATGTTTATCATTGTGGCTAAAAAAGCCTTTGGACAGAACGGCTAGAAATAAGTTGCATTCCGAATGCCCCGGACCCACTGTTCCGCTAAAGAAAGCACATACCCCAGAGTTGGACCTAGCTTTAGTAAAATTTCTGTCTAAATCAGGGAAGAACCCTAAAAATGGGGATGATTTTTCTTTCAAATCCATCCAGATAGACTCATTGACGTGATAGGCCCGTTGACAAAAATCCTGTACCTCTCTGAGACCACCTCTACCACCGGTGAATCTATTGATCTCCCGACCCTTAAAGGTTGGGCCCAAAGAGCAGTTTGCCTGTTAGGGAATGCCAATGCATCCATTAGCACGGAAAGAAAGAGGTCAATCCTCATGTGCCTGGATCCACAACTGATCCACCTGGCCACTTAAGACTTATTAAACTTATTAAGTTAACCTTAGGACAGTTAAATGTTGGAAAATGTTTATGCAGCTCTCTTAGGCAGTGAGAGAGGAGTTAGGCTGGCATATAAATAAAAAAATTAAAAATTTTGTCGCCCTAATAATAATGGTCTAGGGACCAGGTCCCTCTAGATAGCCAACCAATGCTAATCAATTTCTCTCCTTTTGGATTGAGAACTTATGTTTGTTTGTCTAAATTGCTCAAACCTGTCATTGTAAGGTATGCTGACACCCTGTCTTATGGATAAATAGTTAGCCTGCACATACAGTACCTGGCTTTTGACATGGTGTACAGTGATTTTTATTTTATTTTACAAATAATGTTAAATAATTAAATTAGCATTTAAAAGTAGTTTAGAAAATAAAATGTTAGAGTAGGTTAAGATGTTATAAAATAGGTTATTTTAAACCATTTAAAAATATTAGGTGATTTATGTCCTTTCATTCTGGCATACCACATTCCAGGTGTTAGTCAACTTAAAACAACTTTTTTATCACTATTGTAGCTAGAAAGAGTCACTGTGGGTTTTAATATTCGCCTGCCAATTGAAGTCTATTGCAGTTCCGCCTGTTCGCGAACATTTGAGTAAGTTCGGGTTCGCTGTTCGCGAACAGAAAATTTTATGTTTGCGACATCTCTAAAAATAGACCGAGATCTAATAAGATCGGAAATAAGAGAACTAAGTTCAAAAGATGCAATTAATCAAATCCCTTGGCAATCCCAGGGTTATCTGAGCAATATTTTTTCTTGTCAAAAAGAGAGCCGGCGGTCACAGACCAGTCATTAGCCTAAGAGCTCTCAACAATTTTCTTTTCTACCGCCACTTCAAAATGGAGGGCATTCATCTATTGAGAGACCTACTAATACAACATGATTGGCTTGCCAAAGTAGACCTGAAAGATGCCTACCTCACGTGCCTATGCACCCTCTATCCCAACCTTACCTCCAATTCATATGGGAAGGTTGGAAATTCCAAATCTCAAGTCTACCATTTGGTCTCTCTTCTGCTCCCTGGTGCTTTACAAAGCTATTAAAACCAGTGGTCGCCATGATCAGGTCCCGAGGTGTTTATCTAATTATTTGTCTAGACAACATTCTCATCATGGCTCAGTCTCGGTCAATAATTCTACTCCAAATTCAATGGACTCTATCTCTTCTAACGAACCTGGGTTTTGTTATAACTCACGAAAAATCCATTTTGAATCCTTCAAAAAAGATAGAATTTTCTGGGTTTCCTGATCTCGATCAGCCATCGTAAGTAGTGTTGATCGAACAGTTCGAGCATCGTTCAGGTTCGTACCGAATTTTGGGGTGTCCGGGACCCGGACCCGAACCCGGACATTTTCAAAAAAGTTAGGGTTCGGGTTCGGTGTTCGTCAATTACTTCCCGCTTTCTGAAGGGCTGCACAGCAGCCAATCAGCTAGCGTTTTACTTCTTGCCCTAAGAGCCCATCACAGCCATGCCTACTAATGGCATGGCTGTGATTGGCCAAGTGCAGCATGTGACCCAGCCTCTATTTAAGCTGGAGTCACGTAGCGCCGCACGTCACACTGCTCTGACTAGTGTAGGGAGAGGATGCAGCTGCTGTGTTAGGGCGAGATTAGGAAAGGAAAAGGTTACAAAAGCACCTGATGAACAGATCGATCTACAGCTGAGAATCATTGAACTTCTGCTAGTTACTTGCTCACTGGTTTTAGACTGCACAGAGCGTTTTTCTGTCACTTATTTTCTGGGTTGATCGGTGGCCATTTTGTGACTTGTGGTGCACCAGAAGAAGCTGCCACCAAGTCCATCAATCCATCAATACTAGTTTTTTTTTTTGCTATATTCTACATCAGGGGCTTGGCTGTGCTAATTGTCACTCCTAGAAACTCAGGACAGCAATTTCTATATTTTATTAAGGGGTTAAATACAATTGCCCAAATACCAATCCCTTAAATCTGGTGTTCCAGCTTTGGCTAGACAAGAATAATACTGTCTGCTGTCTGGCAAAGGATAGATTATTTTCTGGGGTTAAATTAACCTGCCAATATAGCAATACCCTGGATCTGGTGTCCAAACAGTTTCAGGCCAGATTTCATAGTGTCCGCTTACACATAAATTGTTTTCTGGGGTTAAATTAACCTGCCAATATAGCAATACCCTGGATCTGGTGTCCAAACAGTTTCAGGCCAGATTTCATAGTGTCCGCTTACACATATATTTTTTTCTGGGTGAAATTAACCTGCCAATATAGCAATGCCCTGGATCTGGTGTCCAAACAGTTTCAGGCCTGATTTCATAGTGTCCGCTTACACATATATTTTTTTCTGGGGTGAAATTAACCTGCCAATATAGCAATACCCTGGATCTGGTGTCCAAACAGTTTCAGGCAAGATTTCATAGTGTCCGCTTACACATATATTTTGTTCTGGGGTTAAATTAACCTGCCAATATAGCAATACCCTGGATCTGGTGTCCAAACAGTTTCAGGCCAGATTTCATAGTGTCCGCTTACACATATATTTTTTTCTGGGGTGAAATTAACCTCCCAATATAGCAATACCCTGGATCTGGTGTCCAAACAGTTTCTGGCCAGATTTCATAGTGTCCGCTTACACATAAATTTTGTTCTCGGGTTAAATTAACCTGCCAATATAGCAATACCCTGGATCTGGTGTCCAAACAGTTTCAGGCCAGATTTCATAGTGTCCGCTTACACATATATTTTTTTCTGGGGTGAAATTAACCTGCCAATATAGCAATACCCTGGATCTGGTGTCCAAACAGTTTCTGGCCAGATTTCATAGTGTCCGCTTACACATATATTTTGTTCTGGGGTTAAATTAACCTGCCAATATAGCAATACCCTGGATCTGGTGTCCAAACAGTTTCAGGCCAGATTTCATAGTGTCCGCTTACACATATATTTTTTTCTGGGTGAAATTAACCTGCCAATATAGCAATGCCCTGGATCTGGTGTCCAAACAGTTTCAGGCCTGATTTCATAGTGTCCGCTTACACATATATTTTGTTCTGGGGTGAAATTAACCTGCCAATATAGCAATAGCCTGTATCTGGTGTTCGAGCTGTTTCAGGCCAAGTGTAAATCTGTCCATAAAAGGATACCTTTCATCCAGGGCCTAAATACTAGCCCTAAAAGAGATATTCCCCTAAATCAGTGGTTACTGCTGTGCCTGGATTAGTGTAATACGCTACATAAACAAATAGGCAGATAGTGTTAGGTGCCTGTAAAAAAAGACCTAATTTGAAATCAATACATTGGGCCAAATATTTATTTCCTTATTGTGGGGCTTGGTGAACGGTAACAATGAGGAAAACATCTAGTAAGGGACGCGGACGCGGTCGTGGTGGTGTAAGTGTACCCTCTGGTGCTGGGAGAGGACGTGGCCATTCTGCCACAGCCACACATCCTAGTGAACCAACTACCTCAGGTTCCAGTACCCGCCAGAATTTACAGCGATATTTGGTGGGGCCCAATGCCGTTCTAAGGATGGTAAGGCCTGAGCAGGTACAGGCGCTAGTTAATTGGGTGGCCGACAGTGGATCCAGCATGTTCACAACATTATCTCCCACCCAGTCTTCTGCAGAAAGCGCACAGGTGGCACCTGAAAACCAAGCCCATCAGTCTATCACATCACCGCCATGCATATCAGGGAAACTGTCAGAGCCTCAAGTTATGCAGCAGTCTCTTATGCTGTTTGAAGACTCTGCTGTCATGGTTTCCCAAGGAAATCCACCTAGCCCTTCCCCAGGGGTGGAAGACATAGAATGCACTGATGCACAACCACTGATGTTTCCTGATGATGAGGACATGGAAATACCACCTCATCGGAGTCCGCACGTCTCTGATGATGACGAAACACAGGTGCCAACTGCTGCATCTTTCTGCAGTGTGCAGACCGAACAGGAGGTCAGGCAGGAAGACTGTGTGGAAGACGATGCAGGGGACGATGAGGTCCTAGACCCCACATGGAATGAAGGTCGTGCCACTGACTTTCATAGTTCAGAGGAAGAGGCAGTGGTGAGACCGAGCCAACAGCGTAGCAAAAGAGGGAGCAGGGGGCAAAAGCAGAACAGCCGCCGCCAAGATAGTTCGCCTGATACTGGCCACCGCCACCAGGGACCGAGCACCCCAAAGGCAGCTTCAAGGAGTTCACTGGCATGGCACTTCTTTAAACAATGTGCTGACGACAAGACCCGAGTGGTTTGCACGCAGTGCCATCAGATCCTGAAGTGAGGCATTAACGTTCTGAACCTTAGCACAACCTGCATGACCAGGCATCTACATGCAAAGCATGAACTGCAGTGGAGTAAACACCTTAAAAGCAAGGAACTCACTCAGGCTCCCCCTGCTCCCTCTTCTGCTGCTGCCTCGGCTTCTTCCTCCGCCTCGGGAGGAATGTTGGCACCTGCCGCCCACCAAACAGAGGATGTGCCACCGACACCACCACCTGCGTCACCAAGCATCTACACCATGTCACACGGCAGCGTTCAGCTCTCCATCTCACAAACCTTGGAGAGAAAGCGTAAATTCCCACCTAGCCACCCTCGAGCCCTGGGCCTGAATGCCAGCATTTCTAAACTACTGGCCTTTGAAATGCTGTCATTCAGGCTGGTGGACACAGACAGCTTCAAACAACTGATGTCCATGGCTGTCCCACAGTATGTTGTCCCCAGCCGCCACTACTTCTCCAAGACAGCCGTGCCGTCCCTGCACAACCAAGGATCCGATAAAATCAAGTGTGCACTGCGCAACGCCATCTGTGGCAAGGTCCACCTAACCACAGATACGTGGACCAGTAAGCACGGCCAGGGACGCTATATCTCCCTAACTGCACACTAGGTAAATGTAGTGGCGGCTGGGCCCCAGGCGGAGAGTTCCTTGGCGCACATCCTTCCGCCGCCAAGGATCACAGGGCATCATTCTTTGCCTCCTGTAGCCTCCTCCTCCTACTCGGCTTCCTTCTCCTCCTCTGCTTCCACCAGCTCATCCAGTCAGCCACACACCTTCACCACCAACTTCAGCACAGCCCGGGGTAAATGTCAGCAGGCCATTCTGAAACTCATATGTTTGGGGGACAGGCCCCACACCGCGCAGGAGTTGTGGTGGGGTATTGAACAACAGACCGACCAGTGGTTGCTGCCGGTGGGCCTCAAGCCCGGCCTGGTGGTGTGCGATAATGGGCGAAATCTCGTCGCAGCTCTGGGACTAGCAGGTTTGACGCACATCCCTTGCCTGGTGCATGTGCTGAATTTGGTGGTGCAGAAGTTTATTCACAACTACCCCAACATGTCAGAGCTGCTGCATAAAGTGAAGGCCGTCTGTGCGCGCTTCCGGCGTTCACATCCTGCCGCTGCTCGCCTGTCTGCGATACAGCGTAACTTCGGCCTTCCCGCTCACCGCCTCATATGCGACATGCCCACCAGGTCGAACTCCACCTTGCACATGCTGGAGAGACTGTGCGAGCAGCAGCAGGCCATAGTGGAGTTTCAGCTGCAGCACGCACGTGTCAGTCGCACTGCGGAACAGCACCACTTCACCACCAATGATTGGGCCTCCATGCGAGACCTGTGTGCCCTGTTGCGCTGTTTCGAGAACTCCACCAACATGGCCAGTGGCGATGACACCGTTATCAGCATTACAATACCACTTCTATGTCTCCTTGAGAAAACGCTTAGGGCGATGATGGAAGTGGAGGTGGCCCAGGAGGAGGAGGAGGAGGAGGAGGAGGAGGATGAGGGGTCATTTTTAGCACTTTCAGGCCAGTCTGTTAGAAGTGGCTCAGAGGGAGGTTTTTTTGCAACAGCAGAGGCCAGGTACAAATGTGGCCAGCCAGGGCCCACTACTGGAGGACGAGGAGGATGAGGAGGAGGTGGAGGAGGATGAGGATGAAGCAGGTTCACAGCGGGGTGGCACCCGACACAGCTCAGGCCCATCACTGGTGCGTGGCTGGGGGGATACGGAGGACGATGACGATACGCCTCCCACAGAGGACAGCTTGTCCTTACCTCTGGGAAGCCTGGCACACATGAGCGACTACATGCTGCAGTGCCTGCGCAACGACAGCAGAGTTGCGCACATTTTAACGTGTGCGGACTACTGGGTTGCCACCCTGCTGGATCCCCGGTACAAAGACAATGTGCCCACCTTACTTCCTGCACTGGAGCGTGATAAGAAGATGCGCGAGTTCAAGCGCACGCTGGTAGAGGCGCTCCTGAGAGCATTCCCAAATGTCACAGTGGAACAGGTGGAAGCCCAAGGCGAAGGCAGAGGAGGGGCAAGAGGTCGCCAACGCAGCAGTGTCACGGCCAGCTCTTCTGAGGGCAGGGTTAGCATGGCAGAAATGTGGAAAAGTTTTGTCTCCACGCCACAGCTAACTGCACAACCACCTGATACGGAACGTGTTAGCAGAAGGCAGCATTTCACTAACATGGTTGAACAGTACTTCTGCACACCCCTCCACGTACTGACTGATGGTTCGGCCCCATTCAACTTCTGGGTCTCCAAATTGTCCACGTGGCCACAGTTAGCATTTTATGCCTTGGAGGTGCTGGCCTGCCCGGCGGCCAGCGTTTTGTCTGAACGTGTATTCAGCACGGCAGGGGGCGTCATTACTGACAAACGCAGCCGCCTGTCCACAGCCAACGTGGACAAGCTGACGTTCATAAAAATGAACCAGGCATGGATCCCACAGGACCTGTGCCTCCCTTGTGCAGAATAAACATTTATAACTGCCTCCCCATCAACCATGTATTCTTGTACTCCAGGGGAACTTCTTTATTGAATCCTCATTTTTTTAACTTTACCATGATCTTGCGGTGCAACCCAAAGTTGAATGAACCTCTCCTCTGTCTGGGTGCTGGTCCGAAATAACTGAGAGTGGCCTTCTCCGTTGGTGGTTGATATGACGCATGATTCCTTGCTGTGGGACCTCTCTCCTCTGTCTGGGTGCTGGGCCGAAATAGCTGAGAGTGGCCTTCTCCGGTGGTGGGTGATATGACGCATGATTCCTTGCTGTGGAACCTCTCTCTTCGGTCTGGGTGCTGGGCCTAAATAACTGAAAGTGGCCTTCTCCAGTGGTGGTTGATATGACGCATGATTCCTTGCTGTGGGACCTCTCTCCTCTGTCTGGGTGCTGGTCCATAATAAATGAGTGTGGCCTTCTCCGGTGGTGGGTGATATGACGCATGATTCCTTGCTGTGGGACCTCTCTCCTCTGTCTGGGTGCTGGTCCAAAATAAATGAGAGTGGCCTTCTCCGTTGGTGGTTGATATGACGCATGATTCCTTGCTGTGGAACCCGTATCCTCGGTCTGGGTGCTGGGCCTAAATAACTGAAAGTGGCCTTCTCCAGTGGTGGTTGATATGACGCATGATTCCTTGCTGTGGGACCTCTCTCCTCTGTCTGGTTGTTGGTCCGAAATAAATGAGAGTGGCCTTCTCTGGTGGTGGTTGATATGACGCATGATTCCTTGATGTGGGACCTCTCTCCTCTGTCTGGGTGCTGGTCCAAAATAAATGAGAGTGGCCTTCTCCGGTGGTGGGTGATATGACGCATGATTCCTTGCTGTGTAACCTGTATCCTTGGTCTGGTTGCTGGGCCTAAATAACTGAAAGTGGCCTTCTCCAGTGGTGGTTGATATGACGCATGATTCCTTGCTGTGGGACCTCTCTCCTCTGTCTGGGTGCTGGTCCGAAATAAATGAGAGTGGCCTTCTCTGGTGGTGGTTGATATGACGCATGATTCCTTGATGTGGGACCTCTCTCCTCTGTCTGGGTGCTGGTCCAAAATAAATGAGAGTGGCCTTCTCCGGTGGTGGGTGATATGACGCATGATTCCTTGCTGTGTAACCTGTATCCTTGGTCTGGTTGCTGGGCCTAAATAACTGAAAGTGGCCTTCTCCAGTGGTGGTTGATATGACGCATGATTCCTTGCTGTGGGACCTCTCTCCTCTGTCTGGGTGCTGGTCCAAAATAAAAGAGAGTGGCCTTCTCCGTTGGTGGTTGATATGACGCATGATTCCTTGATGTGGAACCTGTATCCTTGGTCTGGGTGCTGGTCCAAAATAAATGAGAGTGGCCTTCTCTGTTGGTGGTTGATATGACGCATGATTCCTTGCTGTGGAACCTGTATCCTTGGTCTGGGTGCTGGGCCTAAATAACTGAAAGTGGCCTTCTCCAGTGGTGGTTGATATGACGCATGATTCCTTGCTGTGGGACCTCTCTCCTCTGTCTGGGTGCTGGTCCAAAATAAATGAGAGTGGCCTTCTCAGGTGGTGGGTGATATAACGCATGATTCCTTGCTGTGGAACCTGTATCCTCGGTCTGGGTGCTGTGCCGAAATAACTGAAAGTGGCCTTCTCCAGTGGTGGTTGATATGACGCATGATTCCTTGCTGTGGGACCTCTCTCCTCTGTCTGGGTGCTGGGCTGAAATAACTGAGAGTGGCCTTCTCCGGTGGTGGTTGATATGACGCATGATTCCTTGCTGTGGGACCTCTCTCCTCTGTCTGGGTGCTGGACCTAAATAAATGAGAGTGGTCTTCTCCGGTGGTGGGTGATATGATGCATGATTCCTTGCTGTGGAACCTGTATCCTCGGTCTGGGTGCTGGTCCAAAATAAATGAGAGTGGCCTTCTCCATTGGTGGTTGATATGACGCCTTATTCCTTGCTGTGAGACCTGTATACTTTGTCTGGGTGCTGGTCTGAAATAAATGAGAGTGGCCTTCTCCAGTGGTGGGTGATATGACGCATGATTCCTTGCTGTGGGACCTCTCTCCAATTGATATTGGTTAATTTTTATTTATTTTATTTTATTTTAATTCATTTCCCTATCCACATTGGTTTGCAGGGGATTTACCTACATTTTTCTGCCTTTGGCAATGGGGTTCGGGTTCGGGACAAAGTTCGGCTTGAGTTCGAATCCCGAACCCGGACATTTTCGGGAAGTTCGGCCGAACTTCTCGAACCCGAACATCCAGGTGTTTGCTCATCTCTAATCGTAAGCCTTCTATTCAGAAAGTTGAAGATCATCCAAAGGGAAATCCGGTCTCTACTCAACAAAAAACTAGTATCTCTGCAAGTTATCGCTCGGGTGGTGGGCCTGTTGTCACCTTCAATCCAGGCCATATTTCCTGCTCCACTACACTACAGGGCTCTTCAATGTCTGAAGACTCGCCACTTACAAGAGGGTATACTCTATTCGGACAAGATAGCCCTAACCCCAGGCACCAAAGAAGAACTTCTGTGGTGCTTAAAGCATATCCAGGCCTGGAATGGGAAGGCTATCTTCAATTCAATACCGGATGATAATAGAGTCAGACGTCAGTCTCCAGGGCTGGGGGGCTCATTGCGGCTCCATTTCCACAGGATGGAAGTGGTCCACAGAAGAGGCCTCTCTCTTTGTATCAATTGTCTGGAACTTCTGGCCAGATCCTTTGCTCACAAGAGTTTTGCGAAGGTCAACATCTCAGCAGTGCAATATGTCAATCTCCTTGGGGGCACCAGATCAGAGCGTTTGACGAACATTGCCAAAGAATTCTGGTACTTTTGTCTAGACAAGAACATCATTCTCAAGGCGAAATATCTTCTGAGTCAAAAAGTAAAACTAGTGTTTGTAGTCACAGTTTTTTTCCTTCTTGCTGCAGTCCTGAATTAAGGAGTAGGTCCTATTTTCCTCAAAGTTCCAGTAAGTAAATAAATAAGTTTCAGGTCTCTGCTATTCACCACACCGTAGACACGTGGACATGAAAGTATAAAATCCAATTTGACATATTCTCAGCAGCCTCATCACAGATTCCAACCGGTAATCTCCAGTCACCAAGGCACCCTATATATAGAGACAGAACATATTGTGCAGTACCCCAAGTGTATAGGAAAAAACATTTTTATTGTACTCACAAACGCAGGCTTGTATTCAGCATGTCAAACATATATAAAACGCCTGACCTGGGTTTTGCATCTTGCTTCTTCAGGGGCTTTTCATCTCGAGCCAACAAATTCTGATTTTGAACTTTCACACACTACTCAGAGCATCCTCTCTGACGCCTGGGCTCCAGATATTCGATCTTTTTATCAGCCTGGAAAATTTGGTCTGATTGGTGCAGTCAACAAGATCTAGATCCCGTACATGCAACTCTAAACCAAATATTACATTTTCTTTCAGCCTCTTTTGAAGCACGGAAAGCCTACCGAACGATTAACGTCTATCAATCGACTATCTCTTTCTATCATTCTCCCATTCAATCTTGGTCTGTAAACTGATGAAAGTAATTTGATTCCGCAGACCTCCTTTTCCTAGATATCAGTCCACATGGGATGACAGTCTGGTGTTCAATCTATTTAATTCCTGCGAAAATCATGATCATTCAAACTCGCTGTGCTCCTATGCCTAATTTCTGTTAAGCGAGTTTCAGATGTTTGTGCCCTAGATATTACTCACATACAATACTTACCTCAGGGAGTAAAGTTCTCTATCGTCCGTCGCACCAAGACCAATATTTCTTCAGTGTTCTACCCGATGTTTCCCCAACAAGAGAAATTGTGTGCAGTCCGCTGCTTACGATTCTATGAGGAGAGAACTCTTCCTCTTAGGAATCCGTCATGCTCGCAACTCCTTATCTCCTACTGCAAGCTCCTTGCTCCGGTTTCTGCTTCAACTTTATCCCGATGGATATCTGAGACTATGTCTCTAGCTGGTATTGATACTTCCATCTTTAGAGCCCACTCCACCAGTGCTTTGTCCACTAAAGTCAGGCAGGCAGGAGGCTCTTCCTGATATTCTGAAAGCAGCCAACTGGGCTTCTGAATCTGTCTTCAGAACCTTGTATTTCCGCAACGACCATCATGTGTTCATGGTTTTATTTGACTGATGCTAATCTTACGTTGTCTTTCTTAACAGTTATTGTTGGTTGCATATTTTAGAAGTATAAGCTTTAAACATGCATAATGGTGTCTCCTGCCTTGAAATAAAATTTATGATTTTCCTAGCTTTCAATGAGGGAAAATATATATTTTATGAAAGACAGGAGACAAACATTATCCCCCCACCCCTCCCCCTAATAACCCATGTTTTCTTATTCTCTTTCAGTATAATCTAACGCCATATGTCTGGCGGATTTTCCAATTCGTCTTCAAGTTCTGAGAATTCATCTTCATTGAGTTTATTCCTTGGTTACCTTCAATTTGTTTTGGATCTACCTTATTTGTCTCCAGAAAGAAGGGACTCACATATTTGCAGAGGCCATTTATCACCTGGGATACGTTGCTATTGGCTACTGGCTACACCTTGTTTGCATATTTATGTAAATTTTTTCTGTGACATGTTTAACTATTCTGCTGCTGGGAGTAAAAAGAAAGATTTATAGCATAATGTTCCTCTCATGTCTTTCATAAAATCTATATTTTCCTTCACTGAAAGCTAGGAGAATCTTCAATTATTGCACTTTAATTATTTAGAAAAGTCTACACAGTTTTTCTAGAAAGCCATATATATCAAAGCACAGTTTATAAATTGTTTGTTAGGTAAACCAGAAAATTTTAAAGTTAGTGTACACATGTCTGCATCACCGTATGCTAGTACTAGTGATATTGCAAAGAATTTCTTGATGTCCCCAGTTACAATATTGGGAAGATTGAAGTGGTTGTACTTTTGGCTGTCCTATTTTATCATGACATTGCCTGTTAAGCATGCAGCCAATTTCAGCATTAAAGGCATCATCTAGGGCAGGGATGCTCAACTTGCCACCCTCCAGCTGTTGTAAAACTATATCGCCCACCACGCCCTGCTGTAGGCTGATAGCTGTAAACTGTTTGGGCATGCTGGGAGTTGTAGTTTTGCAACAGGTGGAGGGCCGCAGGTTGAGCATGCCTGCTCAAATACTAGGGATGAGAGAATAGATTCTTAGAAAATTGAATTTGACCCAAATTTGCAAAAACTTTGGGTCAAATGAAAACAATTTTGATGACTGGATTCAAGACATTTCTCAAAATGGCATTAGCCATTTTTCTTATCAGCTGACTGTTAGGATGAAGGAGGATCAAATGAGCACAGGAAGTGTGTGTATATAAAGCATTTTCCACTAAAAAGTATAAATGCTAGACCATTTCTAAAATAAAAAAATTCTACAGTGGAATAGTTTTTAAAGATTCTATTTGCTACCACCAGCAGCCGTGCATTTACTCATAGTAATATGTGTCAATGTCACTTTATGATTAGCCTTCTTTTACATACTGTATGTGGTACAGCCTTTCATCAGGCTGTTCTAGCATAGAATGCCGGGCATTGGCCGGACAAAAACTGGCCCGATGTCGGCCTGAATCTGGCAATATCGGATCTTGAGAACTACGGCAGGCTGTTCTTCTCCAGAACGCCTGCCGGAATGTTGTGCCACTAATTTGAAAATAGCCTTACTAATGCTTGCTTGGTGCAAATGAGCTTGAAATGAGTTGCATACAGTCCTAAGAGACCCCAGAATGTGATCCACAACTTTTCAGGGCAATTGGAGCATTTTATATTTAGTTTGAAATCATTTGGATCCAAATCAGATTTTTGAATTGGCTGGAATTATATACAAGTTAAAGTATATCCTGTGCTACATTTGCAAACTATGATGGACGGTGTGCAAAGCAAGCTCACTGAAAAGTTGGGCATGATGCAGTTTAGGCATAGAAAATTGTCCAAATATAAGACAGCTAGGAAGGTGTCTTACATTTAGAACTGGCACTGGATGTGCCAAAGTTATGGAGAGGCCTGTGCCTTTTCATTACTTTGGTGGATCCACCGTCAGCATTGTATTTTCTAGCAGCACCCATAAACATTCTTTCTTACTTAATAATGAATAGGCTTGGGTACATTCTCAAATAACACGGTTCAGCTCCTATGAGACCTGCTAAGACTTCAGAATGTATGGGAAGAAGTTGCTTGAATAGAAATATATGATGTTCTGCTCTAGAAGATGTACCTCAGGGAGTGGTTTGCATTAAAAGTTTTTGCTGTGTAATCTAATTTCTTGAAGATCAGTAATATTATAGTGACCATTTTAACTGCTTCTCTTGGAATTGAAAAAAAATGTATATGCCGCTAGGAAGTTGCAGATTTTCTCTCTGTGTGTCATGTGGGCCCCTACAATCATCAATGCAGGACTGAACTTAGATAATAATTTCCTAATGGTCTTATTTATATTTTTAACCACTTCAGCCCCCCTAGCTTCAACACCCTTAATGACCAGACAACTTTTTACAATTCTGCACTACACTACTTTCACGGTTTATTGCTCGGTCATACAACTTACCACCCAAATGAATTTTGCCTCCTTGTCTTCTAACTAATAGAGCTTTCATTTGGTGGTAGTTCATTGTTGCTGACATTTTTACTTTTTTTGATATAAATAAAAAATTACTGAAATTTTTGCAAAAATATTACATTGTTCGCTTTCTGTTGTCATTTTTTTTTAAAAAACTACTTTTCTATCAAAAAATTCTCAAAATTTATTGTCCTACATGTCTTTGATTAAAAAAAAATCCAATAAGTGTATATTTATTGGTTTGGGTAAAAGTTAGAGCGTTTACAAACTATGGTGCAAAAAAGTAAATTTCCGCATTTTAAAGCAGCTCTGACTTTCTGAGCACCTGTCATGTTTTTTCAGATGCTAGAATGCCAGGATAGTGAAAATACCCCCATTTGCGGAGGGGCATGGTGAGTTCATGTATGATTTAATTTTTTTCCACAAGTTAGTGGAAAATTACACTTTCTGAGGAAAAAAATAATAATAAAATTTCCATTTCTGGCAACAAAAAAAAAAAAATCTCCCACAGACTCCCTATGCCCCTCAGTGAATACCTTGTTCTGGCATTTTGGGCGGGGCTACATTGTGAGCAACCCTATAAAGCCTAAAGGTACTCGTTGGACTTTACACCCCTTTACGTACCTAGGCTGCAAAAAAGTGGCACACATGTGGTATCGCCGTACTCAGAAGAAGTAGGGCAATGTTTTTTGGGGTGTATTTTTACATATACCCATGTTGGGTGAGAGAAATATCTTTGTAAATTGACAACTTTGTATAAACAAAATTAAAAAGTTGTCATTTACAGAGATATTTCTCACACCCAGCAGGGGTATATGTAAAAATACGACCCCAAAACACATTGCCTTACTTCTCCGGAGTACGGCAATACCATATGAGTGACACTTTTTTGCAGCCAAGATGCACAAAGGGGCCCAAATTCCAATGAGTACCTTTAGGATTTCACAGGGCATTTTTACGCAATTGGATTCCAAACTTCTTCTCACGCATTAGGGGCCCCTAAAATGCCAGGGCAGTATAAATACCCCACAAGTGACCCCATTTTGGAAAGAAGACACCCCAACTTATTCCGTGAGGGGCATGGCGAGTTCATAGAAGATTTTTTTTTTGCACAAGTTAGCGGAAATTGACTTTTTTTTTTTTTTTTTTATTACAAAGTCTCATATTCCACTAACTTGTGACAAAAAATAAAATTTTACATGAACTCACCATTCCCCTCACGAAATACCTTGGGGTGTCTTCTTTCCAAAATGGGGTCACTTGTGGGGTATTTATACTGCCCTGGCATTTGAGGGTCTCCGCAATCATTACATGTATGGCAAGCATTAGGAGTTTCTGCTATTCTCCTTATATTGAGCATAAGGGTAATGAGATTTTTTTTTTTTCGTTCAGCCTCTGGGCTGAAAAAAAAATGAAAGGCACAGATTTCTTTATTCGTATCAATGAATGTGGATGAAAAAATCTCTGCCAAAAAAATGTGCAAAAAAAAAAAAAAAAAAAGAGGGAAAAGGACATAGGAGTGCTTGCGAAGTAAGGCCCAATCCAAGCAAAAGGGACCACCAGAGGAGCAGGCAGAAGGCATATCAGACTCTGTTTACAAAACAGCGTCTGATATGCGATTCAGATGCCGTTTTTTAACATCTACAGCCTACCAGCGCATGATCAGCGCTGGCAGGCTGTAGTTAAAGTTCCTGCCGTTGCGATCCTGTGAACGCGCGCGCACGCGTTCACAGGAAATCTCGCCTTTCGCGAGATGACGTGCCGATGCGTCGCTGAAGAATAACCCGGCCGCCGAGATCACGCGATTCTGCGTGAGGTGGCCCGGAGCTGGTTAACGACAGTGATACATTATTTTCAGTTACTAGACATTTAAATTTAAGAATACCATGAAAAAATGAAGCTTAGTCTTGATGTGGTGTGATATTTGAAGTGGTTTTAGGCCCCTTAATCATTTTTGCACCAAAGCCCCCACTTTTCCTCCCCACACTGCTATCTAACTTTTAATTCACTGGCGATATCTTCAGAGATGAAGACAGACTATCATTTTCACTGTGAGATAAAATTACAGGTGCTGCTCACAGATATCTATGAAAAAGGTAGAAGGAGACAACAGCTGCAGAGAGAAGCAGATAGACACAACAAGACAATTCTGCTGCTTCAATTTGAGGAACATGATATCTCCTTATGGGGAGCACCTCAACAGCGTGAGGAGTCTTATAGGCCAGGTAACACTACTCCGGAATTCTAGGAAGAATGAATTAAATAAGCAAACTCTGCCTATGATGCCACCCAATGTAAGGTAGCTATTAGAGATGAGCGAATTTCTTCAAAATTCGATTCAGTCGGTTCGATTAATTTTCCGAAAATATTCGATTGGATCCGAATTTATTTGTGGCGAATCACGTTATTAAACAGCTATTTCCTTGCTGCAGACAGCCCGTATAGTGGTGTCACTGTGCCTTGCAGTAAGACGCATAGGGAGTCTGTTGTGGCAGTGAAGCAATACTGTGAGTCAGTCTGACACACACATGACAGGCGTCACTCTTAGAATCACTGCACACTTCACTTATTTGGGAAGTTAAACAAAACAATAGCTGATCTCAGGAAGACCAGCCACAAAAACACTGCGGAGCCTCAGTTAAGAGTCTCAACACAGCAACCCAAAGTGCAAAGCTCCCTGGGAAACAGTAATATGCAAAATTAATGTGGAGCCCCAGTATTGGGTCTACAACACAATGAAAGCCAGATATCCCTCAAAGGAAAGAAAACCGGTGCAAAGAGGTGTCTCCATTACAGAGATCACCAAATCCACCAGATTAAGTGGCCCCTATGTCAAGATCCCGCTTTTTTTCAAGCTTTAAGGATGTGATGGGGAAAAACTAAGCCAGTTATCCATCCACAGACAGCTGTTTCGGGGTGTTGCCCCTCATCAGTGTGGAGTAGGATTCTGGCTAACCGGGAGCAATGCCTTGGAGACTACTCAAACAAACAAATAGCTGATCTCAGGGAGACCAGCCACAAAAACACTGCGGAGCCTCAGTTAAGAGTCTCAAAAGAGCAATCCAAAGTGCAAAGCTCCCTGGGAAACAGTAATATGCAAAATAAATGTGGAGCCCCAGTATTGGGTCTACAACACAATGAAAGCCAGATATCCCTCAAAGAAAGGAAAATCGGTGCAAAGGGGTGTCTCTATTACAGAGATCACCAAATCCACCATATTAAGTGGCCCCTATGTCAAGATCCTGCTTTTTTACAAGCTTTAAGTATGTGACGGGGAAACCTATTTGGGAGGTTACAGTGCCAAAACTGACCAAATAACTTAAGTGTGAACTCAGCCTTACAGGTCGATGTTAGCATTAAGAAGAAGCACACTCCTTCTACACTCTCGTCAGCTGATTCCACATAGATGTCTATAGAACATGTTCTATTAAACGCCCATACAAGTAAAGAACACCCCCAACAGAGTGGAGAGGGTGTCAGCAGTAAGTTTGTGTTGACGTCACTGATTAATTTGCCTTTCCTCTGATCAGTCAGAACAATACCCCCCAAAAATCCCCCCCGGATTCTGTCTGTGGAGCATCCGCCTTCACTTGGTCAGCATTTTGTCAGTAGTCCATAAGTATTGCCAAAGCCAGAAAAACAGGAGTGGATCCAAAACAGAGATGACACATAAATAGAATATTTGCATGTCTTCTGTGCTTTGTACCCACTCCTGCTTTTGGCTTCCAAATCATAAGGCAATTCTAATGGGACTATACATGCCTTACAGCTGCTACATAGACAGGATCCCTTGTGCCTCTCATTTTTCCTTCCTTCTAACAGATCAGAAAAAGGGTTGAATAAATGATGATGTCAACCAGGCCAAAAAGGCAAAAGTGGACAAGTTGGGAGGGTGGGAAATGCATAAGAAGTCCATAGAGTGGTCCAATGACATAGTAGTGAGGTGGCAGCAGCAGAAGGAGACCACAAAGTGGCCCAGTGACAAAGTGGTGATGTGGCAGCAGCATGAGGAAACCATAGAGTGGTGAAGTAGTAGCAGCATCAGGAGACCACAGAGTGGCTCAGACACATAGTGTTAAGGTGGCAGCAGCATGAGGAGATGACAGAGTAGTGAAGTGGCAGCAGCATCAGGAGACCACAGAGTGTTGATGTGGTAGCAGCATGGGGAGACCACAGAATGGCCCAGAGACATAGTGTTTAGGTGGCAGAAGCATGAGAAGACCACAGAGTGGTGAAGCGGCATCACAATGAGGAGACCACAGAGTGGTGAAGTGGCAGCAGCATGAGGAGAACGCAGAGTAGTCATGTGGCAGCAGCATGAGGAGACCTCAGAGTAGTCATGTGGCAGCAGCATGAGGAGACCTCAGAGTAGTCATGTGGCATCAGCATGAGGAGACCACAGAGTGGCCCAAAGACATAGTGTTAAGGTGGCATCAGCATAAGTAGACCACAGAGTGGTGAAGCAGCAGCAGCATGAGGAGACCACAGAGTGGCCCAGAGACATAGCTTTGAGGTGGCAACCGTATGAGTAGACCACAGAGTGATGAATTTTTAGCAGCATGAGAAGTCCACAAAGTGGTGAAGTTGCAGCAGCATAAGGAGACCACAAAGTGGCCCAGTGAAATAGTGGTGATGTGGTAGCAGCATTAGGAGACCACAGAGTGGCCCAGAGACATATTTTTGAGGTGGCAGCAGCATGAGGAGACCACAGAGTGGTGAGGTGGCGGCAGCATGAGGTGGCGGCAGTGGTGAGGTGGCGGCAGCATGAGGAGACCACAGAGTGGCCCAGTGACAGAGTGGGTAGGTGGGGGGCAATACCAGTACCAACTGAAGATGGTGGCTGACAGTAGGAGCACTTGGCAGCAGATGTGGTATAAGGCAGGTGGCAGCATCAGAATAGTAGCTGAAGCAGGTAACCAGAAGAAACAGATCTCTTTTGTCAAAGTGTTGGTGCGGCACCATGTATAATCTAGTCTAATGCATCAGGCATTGGTATTTGAAAATTCTGGCTGATCCACACCTGATTCATTTTTACAAAGGTCAGTTTCTCTACATTTTGGGTGGACAGACGAGTTCTTCTTGGGGTAACTATGGCCCCCGCCACACTAAACACCCTCTCTGATGCGACACTGCTGGCCAGGGAGGAATGCTTGTACAAGGCAAACTCCGCCAGTTGTGGCCACAAATCGAGTTTGGCTGCCCAGTAGTCCATAGGATCTTCAATGTGGTTAGGAAGCGAGAACTCCAAGTATGCCACAACCTGATGGTTCAGGTTCTGCTCTATGTTGACCTGCTGTTGCTGGTGAGTAGTTTCTTCAGTAGGCTGACAAAGACTGCTCATTAGCAACTCTAGACTTAAGTTCCTGCTGATGGAGCTGGTACTGCTCCTGCTTTCCCCTGGCTAGGCAGATTTAGCAGCATCTGTTGCAGGACATGAATCAGTGGAATGACGTTGTTAATCCAGTAGTCCTGGCGACTGACAATTAAAATGGTCTCTTTAAAAGGGCCCGAGTAAACGGCAGGTGTCAACCATGAGCTGCCACTTGCTAACATCGAAGTAACACAGGGGAGTACCTCTGTCCCCCTGTATCATCAAGAAATCATTTATGGCCTTTCTCTGTTTATATAGTCGGTCCAACATATGGAGGGTTAAATTCCAATGGGTGGAAACGTTGCATATCAGCCTATGTTGGCGGATGCCGTTCTGCTTCTGCAGCTGAAGGAGGGTGTACGAGTGGCTTTGCGGTGTACGAGTGGCTGAAGTGCATGCAAAATTTCCTGGCCATTTTCAGGATATCTTGCAGATGGGCAGAAGACTTTAGGAACCGCTTTATAACCAGATTGAACACGTGCGCAATGCAGGGTGCATGGCTCAGCCTTCCTTGGTGCAGTGCCGACACCATTTCCTTACCATTGTCGGTCACCATGGTTCCGACTATGAGTTTTCGCCGAGTAAGCCAGGATTCAATTTCTTGATGAAGGACGTGGAGCAGTTGCTTCCCTGTGTGACTCCGTTCGCCAAGGCAAACTAGGTGCTGAACAGCCTGACACCGCCGTGCCTTGCACATTTGGCATGCTGGTGGGGCACTGTAAATTGTCAATGCAGTGGAGGCTGAGGACACGGTGGAGGATGAGGAGGCAGAGGCGGACATTGTAGCAGGACCAATGGCGTGAGAACGTGGAGGCGGAAGCGGCGTCACCTGGCCAAGTTACTGGTGTGGCTGGGCAGCAACCACATTTACTCAGTGGGCCATAAAGGAAATATATTGTCCTTGACTGTAGTTACAGCTCCACAATTCGGCGCTGCCATGCACTTTGGTAGACACTGACAAGCTCAAGGACTGGCTCACCTTCTGTTCTACATATGTGTGCAGGGCTGGTACTGCATTTTTGGGACTCTCCACCTCAGCTGGGCACAAGCCTTCAGTTCTTTGAAAGGTGCGGAGTCCACCACTTGGAAAGGGAATGACTGCAGCACCAACAACTTGGCCAGGAGCGCTTCAGCTTCTGCACTGTTGGATAAGTGCATGCATACTGTTGTCTCTTGGCAATCTCTTCAGTGATTGATTGCTGAAGGAATGACTGACGAGGAGTAGGAGCAGGAGCATCAGGACTAGCAGATGATGAGAAGGACAGACAGCTCCCTTTGGCTGAGGTGGTGGAGCCTTGACTGCATGAAATTGGGTGGTGCCACTGTGTGATGCAGTTGTTGTTGCGGCAGGCTGGACCACGACATTGGAGCCACTGTTCTCCCAGGCCACTTTATGGTGATGCTGCATGTGTTGACCCAGGGCCCTGGTGCCAATATTGGCGCTCTGGCAACGCTTCACCTTGTGCCCACAAATATGGCAAATGGCCATGTTCACCTCCTCCTCACAATTCACCGCAGAACGGGTGATGGGACGTACGTATATTTTCTTTTTCTACACCACATAAATGGCTTTAGTACAATGTAACTTCACCGCTGAATGGCAATCAAGACATATATACACTCACCTAAAGAATTATTAGGAACACCTGTTCGATTTCTCATTAATGCAATTATCTAGTCAACCAATCACATGGCAGTTGTTTCAATGCATTTAGGGGCGTGGTCCTGGACAAGACAATCTCCTGAACTCCAAATTGAATGTCAGAATGGGAAAGAAAGGTGATTTAAACAATTTTGAGCGTGGCATGGTTGTTGGTGCCACACGGGCCGGTCTGGGTATTTCACAATCTGCTCAGTTACTGGGATTTTCACTCACAACTATTTCTAGGGTTTACAAAGAATGGTGTGAAAAGGGAAAAACATCTAGTATGCGGGAGTTCTGTGGGCGAAAATTCCTTGTTGATGCTAGAGGTCAGAGGAGAATGGGCCGACTGATTTAAGCTGATAGAAGAGCAACGTTGACTGAAATAACAACTCGTTACAACTGAGATATGCAGCAAAGCATTTGTGAAGCCACAACACGCACAACCTTGAGGCGGATGGGCTACAACAGCAGAAGACCCCACCGGGTACCACTCATCTCCACTACAAATAGGAAATAGAGGCTACAATTTGCACAAGCTCACCAAAATTGGACTGTTGAAGACTTGAAAAATGTTGCCTGGTCTGATGAGTCTCGATTTCTGTTGAGACATTCAAATGGTAGAGTCCGAATTTGGCGTAAACAGAATGAGAACATGTATCCATCATGCCTTGTGTTGAGGAAGGGTTGAAATATATATATATATATATATATATATATATATATACATATATATGTATCCCCTTATAGAATGTGTCCCCTTATAGAATATCAACTCGTATCAACTTGATACAGGCCAGTGATTAGCCTGTAGGCCATGGCTTGCATTGTTATCTGTTAAATCGCCCAACTGTCCCTGGGGGGTAGTTAGCATAGAGATGCTAAATAGGATGTGGGTCCAGGACAGGAGATTGCAGACTTTATGGCACCTTTTGATCAGCACATGGCTTACATGCTAAACCTGTTTCCCCCCCCCCTATCTCCAAACTACTTGGGGGGAGGGCTCAGAAGGTACAGTGGACTTCACTGATATTAGGGCATGGCTCTACAAAGGAGGGGTCTTCTGAACTCGGCGGCGGACGGAGAAGGACACAGATGGGACCCGAAGATGGCTGAGTACCCCAACCCCTGCCCTGATTTCCCAGATCCCTACATTCCCATGTACCCCTTCCCTGCCCAGCAGCATCAACTCCTGCTGCTGTGTACCCCTTAAGCCCTTATTAACCCCTTAACTGCTCCCAGTAGTACCCCAGCCCAGGATCCTTGCAGTGCCCAGTAGCCCTGCTGTATTTAACCCCTGCTCTGCCACTACTAAGCAGAGCAAACTCCTGACCCCTGCTGCCCTGAACCCCTGCAGCAGTAACCTCTTGTCTCCTTGGATGTCGGGAGCATTCCCTAGGTTAACAGCTTACCCCTGTAGCTGTAACCTCCTCGCTGCACCCTGCAGCCGTAACCCCTCTTCTGCTGTACGGCGGTTCCCCTTGTACCCCGTAGGGACAGTGCGAGTAACTAGGCGGGTGGGTTACTGATATAATGTATTAAGTGTGTATGTGTAACTTGTATTAGCTAGTGTTGTGGGAGGAAATTGGGATTGTGTAGTGTAGTTAGTATCGTATTTGAAGTGCTGTGTTATTTAGTATATATCTGTGTGCGTCAAGTGTTATTAAATACCGTTTTACTGATAGAATTGTGTAGCGTGTATTTATTAGTGTTTAGCGTAGTGAGTTAGGCGCATGCAGATAGTAAGTGTAAGCGACTTGGTGACGTGCTAGGTAATAGAATTGTGTTGTTAAGGTATAAATAGGGGGAGTTATCTGTAGATGGTTCCGACTATTTATGAATATTAATTATTGATATTTGCATGCATATTAATAATTAATATTCCCCCTTTACATTGGCGAGCCAGGCCCACTGCTAGGAATTTGTATCTGTGTTCGGTTCTAGTAAGAAAAATTGCTTACGCTGTAAACTAGTCAGGCGGGTGGGACGCGGTCAGTGGAGTCTGAGCGTCCAAGGCCTGATAGTTCCGACAGGTAAAGCATTTTCTTCAATCAGAACTAGGCACAAGGCAATTTCTACAGCAGAGAACCTAAAATCTTTTGGATTTTGTGTGTACTAACATTTGTCTGATTCCTTTGCACACCCACCGAACACCGGGGAGAGGTCGTCGCTTGCATCACTGAAGAGAGAACCATCACCGTTGGAGCTGAACAGGAGCTGGTCGGGAGAGTAGGCGTTTCGGTTTAATGGACCTCCCCCAGGCAGCACAAAGGACAACTCCAAGTAACATGGCGTCTCTTCAAAACGTAAGTTTGAACTTCCCCGCACTGCAACACCTTGCAGCACATAGCTCATTTGATCCCATCATCCCCACCACAAACCGGTCAGCAGAAATGCTGTGGTCCGATTTGTTGGCACAGGCTTGTAACTATGACAAGCTGCGTGTCAGCAAACGGACGGTGCTTAACAAGGCCACTAAACAGCTTCAGATGCTAGCCAAACTTGTTCACATATTTGAGGCTAGCATCTGCAAGCCAAAGGAGGTAGCGGTGGTATCTCGTTCAACAGAGACAATTCCTCCGGACGCTCACTGCCAATGCTGTGCCAGTAATTCGGATCAGCTTTCCGCATTGCAGGCACGGTTGGCGGAGAGCGTACAGTCTGCTGTTGACAGAGATGCGCAGATCGCTAAGATACAGTCACAGTTAGTAGAGCTGCAGAGGCAGAAGGAGGAAATAGAGGCTCAGTTGACTCAGTCTTATGCTGAGATCAAGGCCTTCAAGGAGCGGACTGCCTCTACTGACATGACGCTAGCCAAATTAAAGGCTCAGGTTGCTGTAAGCTCCCAGCTAATGTCTGGCATGCAACAAGTCATCACCAATTTTGCCAAAATGGTGCCGGCTCTTTCTTTTTCCTTAAAGTCAGGGCCAGAATCTCACAAAATTTTGCCCTGTGCAGGGTAAAAAGGGGGGAGATTAGTCTGTGACAGACAAAAAGGGGGGAGATTGGTCAGGCCAAATCTCCCAAAATCCGAGCCTGTACAGACTAACAGAGATTTTTCCTTGACTTTGGGAAAAAGAACTGTTGTGAAGAGTGCGTCCCTGAGAATGGAACAGTACAGGAAAAGGGACCACGGTTGCAGTGTGGACGGACCTAGGCCATGCAGGGCAAACATCAAATGTTTTGCATGTGGTGGCTTAGGTCATATAGCGAAGCACTGCAAAACAAGTAAGAACAAAGCACACAGGACAGAAAGCCCAATCAGGTGCTTTAGGTGTGGGAACAAAGGACACATTGCAAGGAATTGCCCTTGTGCAAGTAATTGCAATGTGTCCAGTGATGGGATCCAGGTAACAAATCGTGCAGTGGGGTCTAGTCAGTTTGGCCATAAAGGAGTCGCCTCTCAGCGACACATGCCTCACCAAGTGCTGAGAGGACAGAATGGCCAAGCTAGGCTAGGCAACATTTGACACCCCTGTACTATTCGTCACATCGTTTGTTCCCCGTGTATGTCCGTGTTGTGTGTTTTTGTTGTCTGTGTATATGTTTTTTGTCATGTGGATGGCGGTGGTCCTTGTGCATGCATGTGTCTCACCCTGCTGATTTTTGTAGATTACATTCCCTGCTGTGAGTCCAGTCGCTGCTGTCTTTAATTTATTCTTGTGTCCCCTTTGAATAGAACTGTGTTATACTGTGGATCGAGAAAGTGCTGGCTTGCGGTACGGGTGACATTGGAACACGGTTTAGTGGGATGTCACGATGTGCAAGCCAGGGTCTCTGATCAATACAGGTGACGCAGTTGTGCTCAAGGTTTCTCAGCAGTTCTATGTTATACTGGGGACTAGGGCAGACAGGCAACATTGATGTGATGTTGCGCTGCGCACTAAATTCTAGTCCGATCAGGTAACGCAGCTCTGATTGGGATTGGACGCAGAGTGATTGACAGCAGAGTGTGGCCTGTGTGTTTGTGTTGTGGAGTCCTGAAGAGCCAGGGCAGGACTTATGCCATGGTTTCTGCTGGCCTCCACAAGACAGGATGACAGGGGGAAATCAGCTTGGGTACACATGGGTAGACAAGGATACAGTGCCATCAATTGCAAGATGGTGCTTCATCCACAGCTCCCCTCAGATATCCTAACCTATTAAGGTAGCCATCCTTATCTGTTGATGCAGAGGGATGTGAAGCAGAGGACGCGATCCTCTGAAGGTAGGGTGTTCATACACCAGGGTTAGGATAACGAGGAGTCCTGTGAGATGAAGGGCAGCCCAATACCTTTCTCTACTTATGGGTCAAAGGTATTGGTGTTGGGATTTGACAACTAATTGCACCGTGAGGGGAGATATCCCCCAGGAGCATTTTGGTATTTTCTTTCATACTAGGTATAGATACAATGGAGCAGGAGAAAAGAGCCCAAACTACTCCCAGCTAAGAAGGTGGATATCCGACCAGATACCACTGTGAGCAGAGAGAAGCAGAGTCTCCAAATCCATGGAAAAAGTCTCCGCTGTGTCCTGACAGTGTTGGACACCTTCCAAAAGGGACTTTGCTTTTCAACCTGCCCATCCACCCTGTCACCCGGGTGGTCCTACCTTGAACTGACAATGAACTGACATCGACAAACGGACGAAAGGACTGGCCAAGTAACTACAATCAGGCCAGTCTAAGTCCTATAGTGATGAAGTCAGGGGTCAAGGACTCGACTCCGATTTGGTTCTGTGACCCCCCAAATGTGTTAACTTTGTGATTTATATGTTTGCCAACTGTGTACCCATGGACACTCTAGGTGCAAATGTGTGACAGCCTATACACAGGGAAATTCGCCCAACGTACCGCGGTGAGTTACAATGAGGCTGTACACACATTTGCATCCTATAGTCGTTTCCCATCGACACGTGGGTCTGTGACCTACCTGTCTTTGGAGGTGTAGAGAGATCTGCCAGGTTGCAGGAGTCTCTATGGGTACCCACTACATTTATTTGACGGGAGGGGAAGGTGAAATGTGTTATATGTGTGAATGGGGATTAGAGTAGGGCATGTTAGGGACAGGTCCCTTTTGTTCGCCATTTGCCACCTCAAACCCTGTAACGGTAAAGTTCGTAAGGGTGGGGCTGGATGGTTAGTGTGGCGGAGGTATTTACCGCGGTTAGTATTTAGGTAGCTTGACATCACCTCACTTAATGGAAAATCTGACCTGCCTTTAGAAGACCTACTTATCTGTCCATGGGGAGGTTGTCGCCACTGGAAAATTGATTGTGAGCGTGAACCTGCTCCTGGTCACGATATTCTTGTTTCAGGAAAGTTGGTGCAGTTGGGAAAGACTGCAGGGGTCAAGCCGCTCCGGAAGTCAATAGGTCACGCTGGTTGGGAGAGAAGGCATTCCGGTTTATTGGACCTCCTCCATGCAGCACGCAAGGGACAAGTAAGACAGTAGGAGCGGCTGACACCGATACGTTCAAAGCAGAAGATGTCCAGACCTTGGGGTGGATACCTGAAGATCGGCAGTAGTACCGAGAGAGACGGTAAGGGTGTGGTCACTCCAAACTCATCGGAGTGGCCGACACCGGAAGACGGTTATCAGAAAGAAAGGCCAGTTAAGTTGACGACAGCCAATCCTGTGGATAGAGGAGTTTGGGTTACGATGAAAAGCAGGTCGGTGAAAGGTCGGAATGGGTGATGTCTAGGTACCTAAGAATCAGTGTATACTCCAGTTCTTCCTGAACTATCACTAAGAATGGGGTTGAGGGGGGCAAATATGTCTCAACCCTTCCCCCTAGAATATTGTCATAATTTCCGACAACAGGGGGATTGTTGAGGAAGGGTTGAAATATATATATATATATATATATATATATATACATATATATGTATCCCCTTATAGAATGTGTCCCCTTATAGAATATCAACTCGTATCAACTTGATACAGGCCAGTGTTTAGCCTGTAGGCCATGGCTTGCATTGTTATTTGTTAAATCGCCCAACTGTCCCTGGGGGGTAGTTAGCATAGAGATGCTAAATAGGATGTGGGTCCAGGACAGGAGATTGCAGACTTTATGGCACCTTTTGATCAGCACATGGCTTACATGCTAAACCTGTTTCCTCCCCCCCCTATCTCCAAACTACTTGGGGGGAGGGCTCAGAAGGTACAGTGGACTTCACTGATATTAGGGCATGGCTCTACAAAGGAGGGGTCTTCTGAACTCGGCGGCGGACGGAGAAGGACACAGATGGGACCCGAAGATGGCTGAGTACCCCAACCCCTGCCCTGATTTCCCAGATCCCTACATTCCCATGTACCCCTTCTCTGCCCAGCAGCATCAACTCCTGCTGCTGTGTACCCCTTATGCCCTTATTAACCCCTTAACTGCTCCCAGTAGTACCCCAGCCCAGGACCCTTGCAGTGCCCAGTAGCCCTGCTGTATTTAACCCCTGCTCTGCCACTACTAAGCAGAGCAAACTCCTGACCCCTGCTGCCCTGAACCCCTGCAGCAGTAACCTCTTGTCTCCTTGGATGTCGGGAGCATTCCCTGGGTTAACAGCTTACCCCTGTAGCTGTAACCTCCTCGCTGCACCCTGCAGCCGTAACCCCTCTTCTGCTGTACGGCGGTTCCCCTTGTACCCCGTAGGGACAGTGCGAGTAACTAGGCGGGTGGGTTACTGATATAATGTATTAAGTGTGTATGTGTAATTTGTATTAGCTAGTGTTGTGGGAGGAAATTGAGATTGTGTAGTGTAGTTAGTATCGTATTTGAAGTGCTGTGTTATTTAGTATATATCTGTGTGCGTCAAGTGTTATTAAATACCGTTTTACTGATAGAATTGTGTAGCGTGTATTTATTAGCGTTTAGCGTAGTGAGTTTGGCGCATGCAGATAGTAAGTGTAAGCGACTTGCTGACGTGCTAGGTAATAGAATTGTGTTGTTAAGGTATAAATAGGGGGAGTTATCTGTAGATGGTTCCGCCTATTTATGAATATTAATTATTGATATTTGCATGAATATTAATAATTAATATTCCCCCTTTACATCTTGTTACCACTGTGCAGGCTGGTGGTGGTGGTGTAATGGTGTGGGGGATGTTTTCTGGGCACACTTTAGGCCCCTTAGTGCCAATTGGGCATTGTTTAAATGCCACAGGCTACCTGAGCATTGTTTCTGACCATGTCCATCCCTTCATGACCACCATGTACCCATCCTCTGATGACTACTTCCAGCAGGATAATGCACCATGTCACAAAGCTCGAATCATTTCAAATTGGTTTCTTGAACATGACAATGAGTTCACTGTACTAAAATGGCCCCCACAGTCACCAGATCTCAACCCAATAGAGCATCTTTGGGATGTGGTGGAATAGGAGCTTCGTGCCCTGGATGTGCATTTCTCAAATCTCCATCAACTGCAAGATGCTATCCTATCAATATGGGCTAACATTTCTAAAGAATGCTATCAGCACCTTGTTGAATCAATGCCACGTAGAATTAAGGCAGTTCTGAAGGCAAAAGGGGGTCCAACACGTATTAGTATGGTATTCCTAATAATTCTTTAGGTAAGTGTATATATATATATATAAATTTTTTCTGATTAATAAACTCCACCCCCCAAAAAAAAATCATCGCAATTCACCACAGAACGGCAATTAGGATGTATTCTTTTTCCTATTTCTACACCACAAAAAAGAAATATAACAATCACAATTTATCGCAGAAGGGGTGATGGGACGTATGTATATTTTCTTTTTCTGCACCACGTAAATGGCTGTAGTACAATGTAACTTCACCGCTGAATGCCAATCATGACATAGATTTTCTCCTTTTTTTTCTATTTCTGCACCCCATAAAGAAATATAACAATCACAATTCACTGCAGAACGGGTGATGGGATTACGTATATTTTCTTTTTCTACACCACGTAAATGAATGTAGTACAATGTAACTTCACCGCCGGACGACACTTTTGACATGTGTGTGTGTATATATATATATATATATATATATTTGTGGTCACTGCGACGACCCGCGAGAGAGGCGGGGACGTGACTGGGTCATGCATGACTTTGACGCTGGCTGGAGGGTGCCTGTAGCCAGGTACACGGGTAGGCCTAAAAGAGGGCATACCCTAGGAGGAGCAGAAGACAAGGGGAGGGTGGGTGGGGGTATCTGGCCGCACGTCAGAGGGGTGCCTGACACTGCAGGCTATAAAAGGCCTAAGCCCCTCCCACAAATACAGGCTATCTAGATAGCCTTCCCCACTTGTGGTCACGGCGACGGAACGCGAGAGAGGCGGGGACGTGACTGGGTCATGCATGACTTTGACGCTGGCTGGAGGGTGCCTGTAGCCAGGTACGCGGGTAGGCCTAAAAGAGGGCAAAAATAAGACCAAGACATGCTGCAAAACATTTATTAAACATCACAGGGCTAGTGAACGGAAGGCCGCACGGACTTCCGACTGAGGATTCGGTATATATCTGGAGAAACATGAAGATCTCCATCGACCCATATGCCTAATGACATGAGGAGGAACCTGATGAGTAGAGGCTGCCGAGGCGGCACCAATGCGGAAGGAGTGGCCGGGTATTGACCTTGGGTCGTAACCTACACCTGACGCCAGAGAACGGATGTAGGAAATGAACTGGGAAGTGGACAGAGGCTTTCCCCTGAGGGGAAGGAGCGGACTGGTAGGCGGTGAGGTCTGGAGGCAGCTGCCTGAGAACGAACACCGGACACCACTCATTGTGTGACGGATAAAACCGTATCTCCGTCGGCGGCCCTGTCTGGGTGGTTTTGGTAGCCGGTATGGAGAGGATGAAATGGTCGAGGTGCCATACTAATTGCTGTTTCTGAAGGTGTCGGCTACCCGAGGAAGCCACAGTAAACTCCCCGGGCCTGAGGAACCCGTAAAATCCCAAGTACATCGCCGCCTTGACCACTGTGCTGACCAAGGGCCCAAAAGGATCACCGTCAAGGGCTAAAGACAGTTTCCTAAAGAGCTCCCCTGAAAACGGCTGCCTAGCCGGGGGGCTAACTTTGCTGGATTTTTCAATGCCTCTAAAAGTAGCCTTGACTGCCTGGGCCTTGAAAACGAACCCTCGTGCTGGGTCGTTGACCGTAAGAAAGTGTTGCACCCCGGCTAAGTACAGGCGGATGGTATTAGCGGAAAGGCCCAGATTGGCGTGGCAGTGCGCCATGAAGGCTGTAATGAAGGAAATGTCGTACGTCTCCCCCTGCGGGTGCGATACTGTGAATTTCCGGTACAACCTCCAACCCGTCTGATAGTTCCTCGCAGTGTTAGAGGAGAGACTCCCGTGCATCAAAACCTTGGCTGTGGCAAGCAGGGATGTTAGTCCAGGGTCAGGCTGCTGAAGGCTAGGACGGGAGCCCCGGATGGGTCTGCCCCTGGTGAGACCTGAAAAAAGAGCCGGAAATTAAAGCGGGAAAGGGCGTCTGCTGCGACATTCCTAGAACCCTGGATGTGGGAGCATTCAATGCGGAAGTTGTGGACCATAGAGAGCCAAACCAACCTGCGCAGCAAAGACATCATTTTTTGAGACTTGGCACGGCCCTTGTGAATGATATCCACCAGGTCCTTACTGTCCGTGACAAACATGACCCGCCCCACACCAGAGCCACTGCCACCAACGGGTACAACTCTAACAGGGGAGAAGACCTCAGCGCTTCAGAGTCTAAAGCCACCTGAGGCGGCCACGAACCTGCCAGCCAATGGTTCCCAAAAATTGCTGCAAAGCCACCTGACGCAGCCGCATCCGAATAAACTGTGGCGGAAGCCGGTCCCCAGGGAGAAACAAAAAGGCTGACGCCGTTCCATGCAGACAGGAACGCGTACCACATGGATAAATCTGCCATGGCCTGGCTGTCCAAGCGGATGATGCTGTCCTGCTCCGGGGCTGACGGAAGAAGGAGAACCAAGCGTGACACGAAAGCTCTCCACTGGGGCATGACCCTCACGGCAAAATTGAGTCTGCCTAACAGCGACTGGAGATCCAACTTGGACGGACAGCCCGACGACATAGCCCTTGCTAGCTCGTAGCGGATTCGCCCAAGTTTATCTGCAGGAAGCCTGGCTTCCAACCTGTCAGAGTTGAGAATGATGCCCAGGAACGTGATGCTTTTGGCTGGACCCACCGTTTTGGCCTGGGCCACAGGAACCTGAAGGGCTAAAAAAATACTAAGCAGAGTGGCCAAACCAGATGGCCGGCCAGAGGGGTGCTCCACGAGGAGGAAGTCGTCCAGATAGTGCACACTCATAGGGGACCCCCCGTGTTTGATCAGGATCCAATGCAGAGCCTGCGCAAACCTGTCGAACAATAAAGGGCTGCTCTTGGACCCAAACGTAAGGTGATTGGCAAAGTAGAACATGCCGGCCCACTTAATACCATAATATTTCCAAAGCTGTGGGAGGACGGGAAGGAGTTTGAACGCGTCTGCGATGTCAGTCTTTTACAGCCACGCGCCCCTGCCGGCCTTCAATATAAACCGGATGGCATCATCGACAGAGGAATACTTCATCCCAAATTCCTCCGAAGGAATAAGGGAGTTGACGCAAGGAATAACCGAATCATGAGGAGCGGACAGATCGTAAACTAATCTTTTTTTAATGGAATCCTTTTTGACGACTAAGCCAATGGGAAATGCGAAATGCGGACAAGGGCAGCCACCTGGAGGACCCTGTTGACGGAACGAGTACAGGTGAACCGGGAACTGAACACCAGACCACCCTGGGGAGGGGAAGGGCAACCCCGGCCGGGAGCAGGGAAGGGGGAAGGGAGGGCCCGCCACCCGGTGAAGGAGGGGGCAGGGAGTGGCGAGGGGGGAGGAAGCCAACTTAAACGAAGTGGAGACTTACCTGCCTCGATTCGACGACCACGCGGGCCCAATGGAGCTGGACACTTGGATTGAGCCTGCGCTGCAAAATGACAGGCTGGCTCCCGATCTAAGACAGGAGCAGCAGACTAAATACATGGATCGCGACAGTTCAACCACCACCAACATGCGAGGGGAAACCTGGGGTGCGGCCGTGGCCTGAACTTCGGCAGGCTGACCGGAGACAAGGGTGCAAGCCGTGGCCTGGATGTACCAGGCAGGCTGAAAGTAAACATAGGGTGCGAGCCGTGGCCTGAACGCTTCAGACGGGCTGAAAGAAAACATAGGGTGCAAGCCGTGGCCTGGACGTACCAGGCAGGCTCAAAGTAAACATAGGGTGCGAGCCGTGGCCCTGACGTACCAGGCAGGCTGAAAGTAAACATAGGGTGCGAGCCGTGGCCTGAACGCTTCAGACGGGCTGAAAGTAAACATAGGGTGCGAGCCGTGGCCTGAATGCTCCAGACGGGCTGAAAGTAAACATAGGGTGTGTGCCGTGGCCTGGACGCACCGGGCAGGCTGAAAGGAGGGAGGTGTGCGAGGGCCGAGGCGCCGTACGGCAGGCTGAAAGGAGGGAGGTGTGCGAGGGCCGAGGCGCCGTACCTGAGCCCCCCCCCGGTCTCTGAAGCGAACTGACCTACCCGCGGAGGAGGATGACGGTTGTAGCTGACGGATGACAATCTGTCAGAGCTTGCTGCGGAAGAGTGTTTTTAATGAGACCTGGGAACTAACCAAAAGGACAAGGTTTTTTTTTTTTTTTTTTTTATTTAATTTTCCCTTTTTTTTTTTTTCTTTTCATTTTCCTTTCTCCTAAACCCTAATACCACTGCCGCACCTGCCACCGGCCGCGCCATCGCTAGGGGCAACCGGCAAAGCCTGCCATGACCACACGGTCTGCCTGAAGTGCAGGGCGCGACCTCACCGGAACAGGAAAGGTATCTGGCCGCACGTCAGAGGGGTGCCTGACACTGCAGGCTATAAAGGGCCTAAGCCCCTCCCACAAATACAGGCTATCTAGATAGCCTTCCCCACATATGTATATCAAAATGTTTTATTATTTTACACCCCACCCCAAAAAAAGTAAAACAATGTAAAATCAATGCAGAACGGCTAATAGGATGTACGTATCTATACTATTAAAACACCCCATAAATGGCTGTAGTGCAATGTAACTTCACCGCTGAACGGCAATTATAACATATATTTTTCCCTTTTTTTCCCCTATTAATACACCCCCCCAAAAAATGTCAAATCAAAGCAGAACAGCTAATATTCCATTAGTATCTTTCCTATTAATTACCCCCGTAAATGGCTATAGTACAATGTAACATCACCGCTGAAAGGCACTTATGACTTATATATATATATTTTTTCTATTATTACACCCCCCAAAAAAAGTTAAACAATGTAAAATCAACACAGGATGGATAATAGTACGTACGTGTCTATCCTATTAACCACTTCAGCCCCCCTAGCTTAAACACCCTTAATTACCAGGCTATTTTTTAAAATTCTGCACTACGCTACTTTCACCGTTTTTTGCTCTGTCATGCAACTTACCACCCAAATAAATTTTACCTCCTTTTATTCTCACTAATAGAGCTTTCATTTGTGGTATTTCATTGCTGCTGACATTTTAACTTTTTTTGCTATTAATCAAAAATGACTGAAATTGTTGCAAAAAAATGAAATTTTTCACTTTCTGTTGTAATTTTTTTTTTTAAAAACTACATTTCTATATAAATTTTTCTCTAAATTTATTGTTCTACATGTGTTTGATAAAAAAAAAAATCCAATAAGTGTATATTTATTGGTTTGGGAAAAAGTTTACAGCGTTTACAAACTATGGTGCAAAAAAGTGAATTTCCGCATTTTGAAGCAGCTTCGACTTTCTGAGCACCTGTCATGTTTCTTCAGGTGCTAGAATGCCAGGATAGTATAAATACCCCCCAAATTACACCATTTTAGAAAGAAGACACCCCAAAGTATTTGCGGAGGGGCATAATGAGCTCATGTGTCATTTCATTTTTTTTCACAAGTTAGCAGAAAATGACACTTTCTGAGGAAAAAAAATAATAATAAAGTTTCCATTTCTGCTAACTTCTGGCAAAAAATAAAATAAAAATCTCCCACGGACTCACTATGCCCCTCAGTGAATACCTTGGGGTGTCTACTTTCCGAAATGGGGTCATTTGTGGGGTGTGTTTACTGTTCTGGCATTTTGGGCGGGGCTAAATTGTGAGCATCCTTGTAAAACCTAAAGATACTCGTTGGAATTTGGGCCCCTTTGCGCACCCAGGCTGCAAAAAATTGTCACTCATATGGTATCGCCATACTCAGGAGAAGTAGGGCAATGTGTTTTGGTGTGTATTTTTACATATACCCATGTTGGGTGAGAGAAATATCTCTGTAAATTGACAACTTTGTATACATTTTTTTTAAAAAGTTGTCGTTTACAGCGATATTTCTCATACAAAGTATGGGTATATATAAAAATACACCCCAAAACTCATTGCCCTACTTCTCCTGAGTACGGCGATACTACATGAGTGTCACTTTTTTGCAGTCAAGATGAGCAAAGGGGCCCTAATTCCAATGAGTACCTTTAGGATTTCACAGGGCATTTTTACGCATTTGGATTCTCACACTTTAGGACCCCTAAAATGCCAGGGCAGTATAAATACCCCACAAGTGACCCCATTTTGGAAAGAAGACACCCCAAGGTATTCCGTGAGTGGCATGGCGAGTTCACAGAAAAAAAAAAAAATTTGGCACAGATTAGCGGAAATTGTTTTTTTTTTTTTTTTTTTTTTTTACAAAGTCACATATTCCACTAACTTGTGACAAAAAATAAAATTTTACATGAACTCACCATACCCCTCACTGAATACCTTGGTGTGTCTTCATTCTAAAATGGGGTCACATGTAAGGTGTTTGTACTGCCCTGGCATTTTAGGGTGTCCACAATCATTACACGTATGGCCAGCATTAGGAGTTTCTGCTATTCTCCTTATATTGAGCATACGGGTAATGAGATTTTTTTTTTCCGTTCAGCCTTTGGGCTGAAAAAAAAAAAAATGAACGGCACAGATTTTTTCATTCGCATCGATCAATGTGGATGAAAAAATCTCTGCCAAAATCAGTGACTGCGGTGCGCTAACTAACTGGCGGTGATAAGGGACCCTTAAGCCCCATTCACACGTCCCCAATTCTGTTTGCGGAACGGAATTGTGGACCCATTCATTTCTATGGGGACAGATTTTGTCCAGCTCGGATCCGGAATTTTGTCCAGCTCCAGGTCTGCACTTCCGTTCCGCAAAAATATAGAACATGTCCTATTCTTGTCCGCAATTGGGGACAAGAAAAGGCATTTTCTATATAGTTCTGGCAATGTGCGGATCTGCAAAATGCGGAAAGCACATTGCCAGTGTCCGTGTTTTGCAGATCCGCGGATCCTTGGATCCGCAAAACACATATGGACATGTGAATGGAGTCTTACAGGCGGGTGATCAGTGACAGGGGGGTGATCAGGGAGTCTACATGGGGTGATCAGGGGTTAACAAGGGGTTAATAAGTGACGGGGGGGTGTAGTGTGGTGCTTGGTGCTACTTTACATAGTTACCTGGTCCTCTGGTGGTCGATCACAGCAAATGGGACCACAAGAGGACAAGGTAGCAGGTATATCAGACGCTGTTAACAAAACAGCGTCTAATATTCCTGTTTGATGCCTTTTGTTTTAGATCTACAGCCTGTAGTATAACTCCTGAGCCTCCTGAACGCGCGCGCGTTCACAGCAAATCTCGCCTCTCGCGAGATGCCGTGCCGCCGCGTCAAAGAGGAACAGACCTGCCGCCGCCTGGACGCATCCCTGCGTTAGGAGGTCGGCAGGCGGTTAATACACCCCATAAATGGCTGTCGTACAATGTAACTTCACCGCTGAACAGCAATTATGACATATATTTTTTTCTTTTTTTTCCCTAAAAATGACCCCCCACAAAAAAGTAAAACAATATAAAATCAATAGGACGTACATTTCTTTCCTATTAATACACCCCGTAAATAGCTGTATCACAGAGCACCCCAATCACAAGCAAGGTTTGCTGGAATTAGTGATGTATCATATAGTGCAAACAACCTACTAAGTAAAAGCAATTTGTATCCCAATTAGTGCAGCAAGGTGTAATAGAATCAATCCTAATGCTCCTTGTTCTCCTTTTATAGTGTAGATAATGCCTCCCTATCCTTTCCCTACATCTAATCTTTCCCTGAAGTTGTAAATCGTTTTTTTAGCACAATGACCTCTTTCCTAGCACTGTTCCAAGTGCCTGCTGACGTCTCTCCCTGCACTAAGCATTCTGGAAAATGGCAGAATACAAAATGGCTGAGGCTATTTATAGGACTGTGACATCACAGGGGCTGGCTGGCTGCTGATTGGCTGCATACATGGCATTGTGGGTGATCCCTCTTTCCCAGAGTTCTTTGTTCCAAGTGTTTGAGTCCTACCACTTGCAGAAGCCATTTTAGGAAACAATGCAATTCGTAAGCAAGAAGCGTGAGAAAATTCGGATTCAGTGCAAATCTAATTTTCCCTGAAATTTGGATCAAATTCCACTTTGTCAACTTCGATTATCTCATCTCTAGTAACTATCCTATAAGTCAATGTTTAACCTTTTATAACAGGCCTTGACACATTACTTAGATAATAATTAAGCCAGCATC
Source organism: Bufotes viridis (assembly GCA_033119425.1). Taxonomy (NCBI): domain Eukaryota; kingdom Metazoa; phylum Chordata; class Amphibia; order Anura; family Bufonidae; genus Bufotes; species Bufotes viridis. The sequence continues at coordinate 134,811,895 of CM065593.1, read as the reverse complement.
ACATCTGCAAACAGCTGTTTTGAGTGATTGCCTTCATCAATGAAGAGCAGAAAGTATGGGCTTAACTGGGTCAGAGGCCTAGGTCAGGACTTTGGGAGTACAATATCTCCTAAAGGAGAGCACCTCAATGGCATGAGGAGTCTATTAGGATCGGCAATGCTCTTCTAGATTTCTGGGAAGACGGAATGCCTAGGTCAGGATTCGCTGCTGCTTCTAGCAAGTGTTCTATCCCATCCCTGTGCTTGATTCACGGCCACATTGCTTATTATCACCTTATAATGTCTCCATGCCACTGCTGATTGCATCTGTGAGAGAGCTGGCGGCACAGCATGTCATCTTCTCTCTGCGTGCTGTGTATGGGAAAAATAACACTTTTAACCTGACCTAAGGGAAACCTGAGAGTGGTGGATAAAGATGGATAAAACAAGATAATACATGGTGGTAAATGGAGTTTTCAACCATGGGACACCTTGTCATCAACTTCTTTGTCAGGAGACACCTCTTAAAAATAGGTACTGTATTGTCCAAAGCTAGCAACTCTGTAAAAATTATATTGAATACAAGTTAACATATTTAAAATGTTAATTAAAATTAGAACAAATTTTCAGTTAGAATAATTTAGAAAATGTCCCTGTGTCTAAATATTTTTTACATCATCCACCTAACATGCTTAGTGCTGGAGACCAAACATATACAGTTGATCAGTTACACTTCCCTGATCCTCTGGGCAACTAAGTGTTCCCTGCTTAGAATTTGCACACTAGAAGTGACTTTTATTTTCGCCACACATTAAGTAAATTTTCTGAGAAGCAATCAAAATAACAACAGTGTGCATCATACCAAGTATATGACACCTCTATTTAGACATTTAGGAAGTATTAATTAATTAAATAATTTATTTAATTTCAAATTAAAAATGATTTGATTGATTTAAGAAAGTAAATCCAAATTTTATTGATGGGATATCCCTATTAATACATTTGTATGACATTCAAATATACCTTATATGCAAGAAAAGCACATAACACCAACGAGGTATGAAAGTGATCATAACAAACTCTGAAGCAGAATTGTAATTGATTTTGGATTGTGTATAATTTATAACCTCAATATTACACTCATAAATATGGCTCAAGCAATAAATAAACAATACATGTCCAGATACTAGTAAAAAAAAAACCACACTAAAATATTCGCAACCACTCTCTAATACATTGACATTTATCTAGATTTAGAAAAACAAGCGATCAATAAAATGATAGATAAAATGACAAGTAACAACACCCTGTCATCATGATGAAGTACAACACTTTTCAGTGAATATTTAAATTGTGGAGTAAAATAGATCCTCATTTTTTAAATTTTATTTTATTCATGTGGAGGTGCTTTATGCATGCACACATTATCTATATATCTATCTGTTGGTCTGTCTGTCTGTCTATCTATCTATCTATCTATCTGGATTTACATATATATCTGGCTATGCTGTACATGCAGCATGAAAATTTGCATAGCAATACATTGAGTAGTGTACATTTATATGGAAATTATGTGTATGTTTATGTTGTTGGAGGGGGAGGATGACACCTAAAACAGACAAGTGAAAACTTGCAGAAAGTGAAACATAATTTTGAAAAGTGTATCACAATGTACTATATTTCGTCAGTGAGCAGTGTCCCACTCTGTATCAGTAGTGGGGCCCTGTATGTTTCAGGGTATTTGCAGTATGTCATGCTATGTTATGTATGTATTATTGCTGTAATTCCTTCTAACAGGCTGGTGCTCTCTTGAATGTAATTACATCCAATGACCTCTCGGAAGGAAGTGAGCAGTTGAGAGCAGTGTAGCAAGGGCAGCACAAGTTTGGTTCTTAGCCAAGGAAATCTACCTCCAGCATCAGACCCAAAGAAGTCAGACCAGCCTTAACCAGACTAAAAGGGACATATTAAGGAAGTGGGCAACCAAAGCTAGGGCTGGTCCTGCTGTACATGAAGTGAGCTGAAATTTAGCTACCCCTCTGTGCATGACAAGGATAAGGCTGAACAAGAATCACAGTGTGTTGGGTGAACATAAGGAGGGCCTAGTGGAGATGAAAGTATTGCCTCAGCCAATGAATTCCATTAGCAACCTTTGTGAGACAGGAGTTAGCCTATGGTGCCTGTTCACAGTCTACAGTGAAGTACAAGCTGTATTCTGAGTCATATTCCTCTATGGGCAGTGTGGACAATACTTATGGAAATTGCGAGTAAGCCAGGAAGGCAAGACATACATTCAATTGCCGTGTGAAGCAGTTTATCGATGTATACTCCACACCTGGAAGATAGTCAGCCAGAAGATACAATAGCCTGAGTGTGATCAGAACCGATACCTCAACCAGAGTCTGTTAGTAGGATCACAGCCACAGCTAGAGATGAGCGAAGTTTTAAAAAATTCAATTCGGACACTTAGCCAAAGTTTCCCAAAATTTTTTATTCAATCCGAATTTATTTGTGAGGAAACTCGTTAAAAATCAGCAATTTCATGGCTGCAGAGTCTATATATTGGTGTACAACATTGTGCATTGAAGAAACATACATAGGTAGTGAAACAGTTACTCTTCTTCAGTATGACAGGCATTTGACATTCGTAACTCTCAGAATCACTTCACACTTTACTTATTTGGTCAGTTATGGGACCAAAACTGACCAAATAACTCAAGATTGAAATCGGCCTTACAGGTCAATGTTAGCATCTGGTATAAAGAACCATGCGGTGGCCCAAGTGAAAGAGTGCACTCGTTTTACACTGTTAGTTGACTCCACATAGATTTCTACTGAACCTGTTCTGTTACATGCTGATACAGGTATTGACTCCATGACAGTAGAGTGGAGAGGGTGTCCACAGTGAGTTTGTGTTGACGTCACTTTTTATTTTTCCCTTCTTCTGATCCGTCAGAGAACAACCCCAAAAAAACGGATCTTGACTTTTGAGAATCCGCCTACACATGGTCAGTATTTGGGCAATAATCCATCAGTATTGCTAAAGCTCAAAAAAAAAAAAAGGAGTGGATCCAAAACAGAGATGTCACGTGAATGAAATATGTGCATGTCTTCTGTGTTTTGTATCCACTTCTGCTTTTGGCTTCCAAATCATGAACATAGCCTGATGCAAAATAGGGGCCATGTGATAGAGGCCTTACTAATGCTGAAAAGACAGGATCCACTGTGTTTTTAATTTTTTGGTCTTTCTGACAGATCAGAAGAAGAGTAAATTAAATGGTGATGTCAACAAGGTAAAACAGGGACACTAGTGGCCCAGTCTCAAAGTGGGCAGGATGGCAACCGCATAAGGAGTCAACACAGTGGCACAGTCACAGAGTGGTAAGGGTGGCAACTGCATGATGAGTCAACATAGTGGCCCAGTCATAGAGTGAGGAGGTGGAGGGCAACAGCAGTGGCAGTAACGGCACAAGATGGTGGGTGGCAGTAGGAGAAAATAGCAGCAGAAGCAGCAGGTGTGTGGCATCAGTTGGTGGTAGCGTCAGAACAGTGGCTGATGTGGGTGGCCAGAAGATAAGAGTATTTTTTCACAAAGTGTTGTTGTGGCACCCAGAATGACCTAGTTCAATAAATCAGGCACTGGTGTGTGGAACTCCTGACTAATCCATGCCTGATTCATCTTCAAAAAGGTCAGTCTCTCAACATTTTGGGTGGAAAGGCGAGTTCTACTTGGGGTTACTATGCCCCCAGCCACACTAAAAATCTGCTCTGATGCCACACTATTGGCCACGCAGGAATGCTTGTCCAGGGAAAACTCGGCTAGTTGTGGCCACAAATCAAGATTGGCTGCCCAGTAGTCCAGGGGATCTTGGATGTGGGGTGTCAGTTTGCAGTCTCAGCATGTCACCACCTGCTCTATGTCTTGCTGCTGCTGGTGGGTTGTTTTTTCAGTAGGTGAGACTCCAGACTTAAGTTGCTGCTGATGAAGCTGCTGCTGCTCCTGACCCTGCCATGGTGTGTTAGGGTCATATGCCGTGTCATCCTCATCACTCTCTAGCATCTCCTGCTCCTCTCCTGTCACTTGTGCAGAAAAAACACATATTTCTGTATACATTGCTTGTGTGTAAATGTCCTCCTCCAGTTCAGCCCCCACAGGGCTCAGGTAGACATGAGATGTAGGCACTAGTGTTGATTGAGCACCAAAGTGCTCTGGTGCTCTGGTAGAACACTTCCCGATGCTCGGGTGCTCTGGAGCACAATGGAAGTCAATAGGAGAACCCAAGCATTTAACCAGGCACCCCCTGCTCTTAAATGGGGAGGGTGTCAGGACTCTAGTTCAGGCTTAGGAGTCCCTGCTCTGACTCCATATATAGCTATGTCCATATATGGACCTTTTGCATTAGAGGCAAGAATCTTAACCACTAGGCTACTCAATCTAATGATAAACTGTGCTTGAAAAACCTCATAGTAGTTTCTATATCAGTACGTATTCCTTCTGTATATGAATACTTACTACTTTAGAAACTACTATGAGGTTTTTCCAGCACAGTTTATCTTTGGGTTGTATAGCCCAGTGGTTAAGATTTTTGCCTCTAATGCATAAGGTTGTGAGTTCAGAAATAGAGACTAAATTAAATTAATATATTTTATATGATTTTCAGAAATTGTAAAAAATGTATGGTACAAAATAAATGTGTAATAATATATATATATATATATATATATATATATATATATATATATATATATATATATATTGTATGAGAGTCCCCGGGATAATAATGGACGGACGATACGTGCCACCAGAGGTTCTGGCCTCGATGGAGAACCGGATCATTGCGGTTACAGCGGCAAATGCTGCTGGTGCAGTGTGTCCGGGCTGGTTCTTACTGGGAAAAGGTAAAGAGTAGGGTGGGTGCCTGTTCCCCATGGCCAGCCCGGGCTTTTGGTGGAGCTGGGCCTTTGAAGAACCCAGCCTGCTGAGGATGGGGGTGGCGTGTGTCTTGCTGTGCTGGAGTTTTTGAGAGACAGATTTGGTGCTGCTCAAGGAGAGAGACTGGGCACAGCACGAACTGAAGGATAGCCCTGGAACCTGTGGTGCCACTAGCTGAAGGGGCTCTGGCTAGGGATGTCGCGAACATAAAATTTTCCATTCGTGAACGGCGAACGCGAACTTCCGCAAATGTTCGCGAACGGGCGAACAGGGCGAACCGCCATAGACTTCAATGGGCAGACGAATTTTAAAACCCACAGGGACTCTTTCTGGCCACAATAGTGATGGAATAATAACGTTCTGACAAGTCAACCGTCAGCAAGTGAGATAATAAGTGATAGTATAATTAAAGCGAATCACCGAATAGTTGTATCACCATAAAATATAACTTTTAATTAGATTGTTAAAAAGGTTTCAGAATCAAGGAATCTCTTATCCGAGTAGGGGGAGTGGCAATTGGACCAGCGAGCCAGAAAATTTTGAAAAATGTGCTAATTTTCAAGTTTCAATTTCTCAAAAAATTTCAATTGTGACCCCATTTTGGAAACTACTGGATAAGGTGGCAGTTTTGGTGGTATTATTTTTAGGGTACGTATGATTTTTGGTTGCTCTATAATACATTTTTGCCATAAACTCTTGAGGAACACCTAAATGGTTAATAAAGTTTGTAAAATCAGTTTTAAATACCTTGAGAGGTGTAGTTTCTTATATGGGGTCACTTTTTTGGAGTTTCTATTCTAGGGGTGCATCAGAGGAGCTTCAAATGTGACATAGTGTCAAAAAACCAGTCCGTCAAAATCTGCCTTCCAAAAACCATATGGCGTTCCTTTCCTTCTGCGCCCTGCCGTTTGTCCATAAAGCAGTTTACAACCACATATGGGGTGTTTCTGTAAACTACAGAATCAGGGCAATAAATATAGAGTTTTGTTTGACTGTTAACCCTTGCTTTGTTACTGAAAAAAATTATTAAAATGGAACATTTTGAAAAAATAGCTGTTTTGGGACCATATTTATTTTATTTTTGTGACTGTGTTCATCTGAGGGGTTAGGTCATGTGTTATTTTTATAGAGCAGATTCTTACGAATCTTTAGGTTTTACACTATAATATCCTTTGTTAAACAAACAAAAAACTATTTTAGTAATTCCATAGTCTGAGAGTCAGTTTTTTTTAGTTTTTGTCCAATTGTCTTAGGTAGGGGCTCATTTTTTGCAGGATGAGATGACGGTTTTAATGGCACTATTTTGGGGTGCATATGACTTTTTGATCGCTTGCTGTCACACTTTTTTTGATGTTAGGTGACAAAAAACTGCTTTTTACAGTATTTTTTATTTTTTTTTGCGGTGTCCATCTGAGGGGTTAGGTCATGTGTTATTTTTATAGTTCCGGATCTTATGGACGCGGTGATACCTAATATGTCTACTTTTTATTTATTTAGGTTTTACACAATCATATTTTTGAAACAAAAAAAAAATCATGTTTTAGTGTCTGCATAGCCTGAGAGCCATAATTTTTTAATTTTTTGGGCGATTTTCTTAGGTAAGGTATCATTTTTTGCGGGACAAGGTAACGGTTTGATTAGTACCATTTGGGTGTAGATACAACTTTTTGATCACTTTATTAACTTTTTTGTGAAGTGAGGTGGGCAAAATTTCAATTTTATCATAGTTTTTTAGGGTTTTTTTTTATGCCGTTCATCGTACGGGAAAAGTAACAAACCCATTTTAGGCCCCTTTCACACGGGCGAGTTTTCCGCGCGGGTGCAATGCGTGATGTGAACGCATTGCACCCGCACTGAATCCTGACCCATTCATTTCAATGGGTCTGTGTACATGAGCGTTTTTTTTCACGCATCACTTGTGCGTTGCGTGAAAATCGCAGCATGTTCTATATTCTGCGTTTTTCACGCAGCCCTAGCCCCATAGAAGTGAATGGGGCTGCGTGAAAAACGAATTGCATCCGCAAGCAAGTGCGGGTGCGTTGCGTTTTTCACTGATGGTTGCTAGGAGATGTTGTTTGTAAACCTTCAGTTTTTTATCACGCGCGTGAAAAACGCATCAAAACGCATTGCACCCGCGTGCAACTGAATGGCTTTACCTGTGAAAACGCTCAGTTTTCACTGAACGCATCCGCAACGCATCCGGACCTAATCCGGACACGCTCGTGTGAAAGAGGCCTATAGATCAGGTCGTTACGGACGCGGTGATATAAAACATGTGTAGTGTTTTTTGTTTTTTTTTATTAGTGATAAATGGTTTTTTTTTTTTTTTTACCTTTTTTCACTTTTTTTTCATTTTTTTGGGACCCAGACCCACTTGGTTCTTGAAGATCCAGTGGATCTGGTGTCTGTATAATACAGTACAGTAAAGTTATATAATGTACTGTACTGTATTTTTTACTTGACACTTAGTCTGATCAGACTTTTGCCTTTAACAAAAGTCTGATCAGACTTCTGTTACCATGGCAAGCAGGACGCCTTTGAAGGCGTCCTGTTGCCATGGTTACCATCCTCCGCTACTATAACAGAGCAGCGGAGGATGAGGAGGGAGGGAAGCTAGGGACTGGAGCTAGGGGGGCTGCACCAGGCACAGCAGCCCCCCACAGCAGCTCCCTCCCTCTTAACCACTTCCATACAGCGGTCCCTACGGACCGCGGCATGGAAAGGGTTAATAGGATGACATCCGTGCCTGCATGGATGTCAGCCGTTACAAGCAGAGTGTCAGCAATGTGCTGACACTCTGCTTGTCACACTCGGCCATCCTGAAAATGAGCAGAGGGGCGGGCAGAGGATCGCCCCCATAGACCGCGGGGATCAGATACATCGCAAAGCGCTGCAAACCGCAGGTCTGAATTGACCTGTGGTTTGCAGCGATCGCCGATACGGGGGGGGGGGGGTGTCACAAGACCCCCTCGGTATATGAACATGGTTCCTGCTGCACGATCGCAGCAGGAACCATGTTTCTAGCGATTTATTTTTATACAGGATTTAATTTAGAACGTATGGGTACGTCCTGTGTCCTTAAGGACTCGGACATTAGGGAGTACCCATACGTCCTATGTCCTTAAGGGGTTAAAAATAATGGCATTGTTGCAGCCGCTGTTGTAGCACCGGCCGGAAAAATTGATGTTTTCCAGGCAGAAAAGTGACTAAAACATTGCGGCTTGAACCCTAGTTGGTGGCCTAGAATTCACGAAAGTCATCCGGTATGCATACATTAAATACAGCAGCGTGGGGACCATTCTGAGGCCAAGGCATGTGATCAGGCCTTTTGTTAGTAAAACGTATCCCCCACTGTCAGTCCCTTCAGGATCCATGCCTTATTCATCTTTATGAAGGTGAGGTAATCAACACTTTTTTGACCTAGGTGACTTCTCTTGTCAGTGACAATGCCTCCTGCTGCACTGAAGGTCCTTTCTGACAGGACACTTGAAGCAGGGCAGGCCAGAAGTTCTATTGCAAACTGGGATAGCTCAGGCCACAGGTCAAGCCTGCACACCCAGTAGTGAAGGGGTTCATCGCTCCTCAGAGTGTCGATATCTGCTGTTAAGGCGAGGTAGTCCGCTACCTGTCGGTCGAGTCGTTCTCTAAGGCTGGATCCCGAAGGGCTGTGGTGATGTGTAGGACTGAAAAAGCTCCGCATGTCCTCCATCAACAACACATCTGTAAATCGTCCAGTCCTTGCCGCCGTGGTAGGAGGAGGATTACACTCACCTCTTCCCCTGTTAGATTCCCGTTGTGCTGTGACATCCCCCTTATAAGCTGTGTAAAGTATTTTTTTAGTTTCTGCTTATACCGGGGGTCTAGTAGTGTGGCCACCCAGTACAGGTCATTCTCCTTCATACTTTTCATGCGAGGGCCCCTCAACATACATGACAGCATGAAAGACCCCATTTTCACAAGGTTGGATGTAGAGCTACTCATTACCCGTTCCTCGTCCTCACTGATGTCATTGAAGGTCTGTTCTTCCCCCCAGCCACGTACAACACCATGGGTCCCATATAGCTGACAACAACGAGCACCCTGGGGTGCCTGCTGTGGTTGGTCTTCCTCCTCCTCAAAGCCACATTCCTCCTCTGACTCCTCTTCCTCATACTCCTCTTCCAGCATTGCCGCAGGTCCGGCAAGCGATGATGACAAGGCTGTTTCTGGTGTTGATGGTGACCACAACTGTTCCTCTTCCTCTTCACGCTCATCTACAGGCTGATTCAGCACTCCTCGCAGGGCACGCTCCAGGAAGAAAACAAATGGGATGTTGTTGTTGATGGTGCCTTCGGTGTGACTGACTAGGTTTTTCACCTCCTCAAAAGGACGTATGAGCCTACAGGCATTGTGCATGAACGTGGCAAAAAAATTCCCAGCTCCGCAGAGGCTGTCCTAGCACCCCGGTCATACAAATACTCGTTGACGGCTTTTTCTTGTTGGAGCAGGCGGTCGAACATTAAGAGTGTTGAATTCCAACGTGTCGGGCTGTCGCAAATCAAGCGCATCACTGGCATGTTGTTTCACGGCTGAATTTCGTAAAAGTGCGCCATGGCCGTGTAGGAACTCCTGAAATAGCAACACACCTTCCTGGCCTGTTTGAGGAAGTCCTGTAAGCCTGGGTACTTAGACACAAAGCGTTGTACGATGAGATTTAACACATGTGCCATGCACGGCACATGTGACAACTTGCCCAAATTCAATGCCGACAACAAATTTGTTCCATTGTCACACACCACTTTGCCGATCTCCAGTTGGTGCGGGGTCAGCCACTGATCCACTTGTGCGTTCAGGGCGGACAGGAGTGCTGGTCCTGTGTGGCTCTCTGCTTTCAGACAAGTCAACCGCAAGAAAGCGTGACAATGTCGCATCCGGGATGTGGAATAGCCACTGGGGAGCTGGGGGGATTCAGTTGATGTGCAGCCAGACGCCGCAGCAGAAGAGGACTCAGCCGAGGAGGATATCAAAGAGGATGGAGTAGGAGTAGAAGAGGTGGCAGTAGGCCTACCTGCAAATCGTGGCGGTGTCACCAACTCCGCTGCGGAGCCACGCATTCCATGCTTGTCAGCCGTCAGCAGGTTGATCCAATGCACAGTGTACGTGATATACCTGCCCTGAACGTGCTTTGCAGACCAGGTATCAGTGGTCAGATAAACCCTTGCCCCAACACTGTGTGCTAGACATGCCATGACTTCCTTTTCTACAAAAGAGTACAGGATGGGGATTGCCTTTTGTGAAAAAAAATTTCGGCCGAGTACCTTCCACTGAGGTGTCCCAATAGCTACAAATTTTTTGAAGGCCTCAGACTCCACCAGCTTGTATGGTAAAAGCTGGGGGGCTAAGAGTTCTGACAAGCCAGCTGTCAGACGGCGGGCAAGGGGGTGACTCTGTGACATTGGCTTCTTACGCTCAAACATTTCCTTGACAGACACCTGACTATGGGCAGATGAGCAGGAACTGCTGAAGGTGAGAGGGGGAGCGGCGGGTGGTTGAGAGGTGGCAGGGAGGACATCAGTGGTTGATGTGGTTAAAGATGATGGACCAGGAGGAGCATGCTGGCTTTGAATTTGTGTGCTGCTTGTACTCATGTGTTGATCCCATAGGCGTTTGCGATGTGAGATCATGTGCCTTCGCTTAGCAGTTGTACAGAGGTGGGTGTTGGACTTCCCACGACTTTTTTTCTTTTGGCACAGGTTGCAAATGGTATTGCTGTTATCAGGCAGACACACACAAAAAATGCCACACTGCTGAGCTTTGCAATGACGGCATTCTGGTGGTGGCTACAGCATGCGTTGACTGGTGTGCTGTCTGGCTGACCCCGGGTGCCAATACATGCTGTCTGACTGTGCCACTAACTCCTTGCGACGACCTTCCCCTGCTTCTCTCTGTCTCCCCTTCTGAACTTTCCCGCTCTTCTTCTCTTCGAGCAGACACCCACGTGGCATCCGTGGACACATCATCATCATCAACCGCTTCACTTGTATCTGACACCTCAGCAAAGGAAGCAGCAGTGGGTACCACATCATCATCATCATCATCACACTGTACGTCCATGTGTGTAATCCTGCCTGACTGAGACATATCCCTGTAATCTACATCATCTGGCAATAATAGTTGCGCATCACTAATTGCATCCAACTGATGTGTAAATAACTCCTCTGACGGATCAAGTGAAGCGGCTGTGGTGGTAGTGGTGGTGGTGGCGGAGGGCGGGAGCGTGGTAACTTGAGAGCAAGTGACCGAAGCTGAGCTGGAGGAGGATGGTGCGTCAAGGTTCCTAGCGGAAGCTGTTGAAGATTGGGTGTCCTGTCTAAGCCAGTCAACTATGTCCTCAGAATTTTTCGGGTTCAGGGTACGTGGCCTCTGATCACTGGGCATTATTCCAGGGCCAGTGGAAATCACAGCACCACGACCATGACGTCCCCTGCAGGGTGGCCTGCCTCTGACTGTCATTTTTTGGTACTGCGCCTGCTAGGTACTGTGACACCCGGTATGAGTGGTGGGCACTAGCAATGGGTACACTACAGTCTGTGGAAGTCGGCCTGACACACACTGGCAGCAGGCAAGCAACTGAAATTAGACTAAAGTGTAAAAATTAAATGCCTTTTTTGATGCAAGTCCTGTGCCACACGGTATGAGTGGTGGGCACTGGCAGTGGGCACACTACAGTCAGTGGAAGTCGGCCTGACACACACTAGCAGGCAAGCAACTGAAATTAGACTAATGTGTAAAAATTAAATGCCTTATTTATCGGCAAGCTAATGTGCCACCCGGTTTGAGTGGTGGGCACTAGGGTTGAGCAATATCAAAAATATTGCCACAATAACGATATTAAGAAATTTATCGCGATAACGATATATATCACGATAAATGCCCATTTAGAAGAAAAAACACTTGGAGACATTATACTGTATGGGGGCAGCCACAAGGAGACGTTATACTGTATGGGGCAGCCACAAGGAGGCGTTATACTGTATGGGGGCAGCCGCAAGGAGACGTTATACTGTATGGGGGCAGCCGCAAGGAGGCGTTATACTGTATGGGGGCAGCCGCAAGGAGACGTTATACTGTATGGGGGCAGCCGCAAGGAGACGTTATACTGTATGACACACCGTTATTGGGGGACACTGTGGCTGATGCACTGTTATGGGGGGGGCACTGTGGCTGATGCACTGTTATGGGGGGGGCACTGTGGCTGACGCACTGTTATGGGGGGGCACTGTGGCTGACGCACTGTTAAGGGGGAGCACTGTGGCTGACGCACTGTTATGGGGGGGAACTGTGGCTGACGCACTGTTATAGGGGGGCACTGTGGCTGACACACTGTTATGGGGGGGCACTGTGGCTGACGCACTGTTATGGGGGGATCCTTGGATGATGCACTGTTATGGTGGTCTGTGGCTGACACTGTTATGGGGGATCTGTGGCTGACACTGTTATGGGGGATCTGTGGCTGACACATATATAGCATCTTATGCTATATATGTGTCATCCACAGATACCCTATAACAGTGTCAGCCTCAGGTCACCCATAACAGTGTCAGCAACAGACCCCCAACACTGTGGGGGGGGGGCACTCGCAGCAGCCGGTGCAGTGTTACTCTGCAGTAATACACCGGCCCCGCAGCTTTTATCCAGTATTTATGTAGTTAATCTCTTTAGAAGTAGCCCGACCTTAATAACTATTTTTGCGCAGGCTCCCCGGGCAGCTCTCTGTTCCTCCATGCGCTGTCTGCCCCTTCATTCATAAAGTGGGCGGAGGAGACAGGCGGAGCATGGAGGAACAGAGAGCTGCCCGAGGAGCCTGCGCAACAATAGTTATTAAGGTCGGGCTACTTCTAAAGAGATTACCTACATAAATACTGCGGGGCCAGTGCTAAATTCCCGTCAGAGCCCGTTACTTAACAAACTACCTGCCCGGCGCCCGACACTACATGTCCCGGGAGCCGGGCGATAGGAATTCCACACCCCTGACATGGATGTTTTAGGAGCGGTTGGCACACGTGCGACCGCTCCTATGACGTCATTAAATACCGCGGTTAGTAGGAAACTGTGATACCGCGGTATATTGCAGACACCGGTATATTGCCGAACCCTAGTGGGCACTGGCAGTGGGCACACTAAAGTCTGTAGAAGTCGGCCTGACACACTGGCAGCAGGCAAGCAACTGAAATTAGACTAAAGTGTAAAAATTAAATGCCCTATTTATCGGCAAGCTACTGTGCCACCCGGTATGAGTGGTGGGCACTGGCAGTGGGCACACTACAGTCTGTAGAAGTCGGCCTGACACACACTGGAAGCGGGCAAGCAACTGAAATTAGACTAAAGTGTAAAAATTAAATGCCTTATTTATCGGCAAGCTTATGTGCCACCCGGTATGAGTGGTGGGCACTGGCAGTGGGCACACTACAGTCTATGGAAGTTGGCCTGACATACACTGGCAGCAGGCAAGCAACTGAAATTAGACTAAAGTGTAAAAATGAAATGCCTTTTTTTGATGCAAAGTCCTGTGCCACAAGTATGAGTGGTGGGCACTGGCAGTGGGCACACTACAGTCAGTGGAAGTCGGCCTGACACACACTAGCAGGCAAGCAGCTGAAATTAGACTAAACTGTAAAAATTCAATGCCTTTTTTTGATGCAAAGTCCTGTGTCACACGGTATGAGTGGTGGGCACTGGCAGTAGGCACACTACAGTCTGTGGAAGTCGGCCTAACACACACTGGAAGCCGGCAAGCAACTGAAATTAGACTAAAGTGTAAAAATTAAATGCCTTATTTATCGGCAAGCTACTGTGCCACCCGGTATGAGTGGTGGGCACTGGCAGTGGGCACACTACAGTCTATGGAAGTCGGCCTGACACACACTGGCAGCAGGCAAGCAACTGAAATTAGACCAAAGTGTTTAAATTAAATGCCTTATTTATCGACAAGCTACTGTGCCACCCGGTATGAGTGGTGGGCACTGGCAGTGGGCACACTACAGTCTGTGGAAGTCGGCCTGACAAACACTGGCAGCAGGCAAGCAACTGAAATTAGACTAAACTGTAAAAATGAAATGCTTTTTTTTTATGCAAAGTCCTGTGCCACACGGTATGAGTGGTGGGCACTGGCAGTGGGCACACTACAGTTAGTGGAAGTCGGCCTGACACACACTAGCAGGCAAATTACTGAAATTAAACTAAAGTGTAAAAATGAAATGCCTTTTTTTGATGCAAAGTCCTGTGCCACACGGTATGAGCGGTGGGCACTGGCAGTGGGCACACTACAGTCTGTGGGCCTGCAGCTCCTCACACACTGGCAGGCCAGGCAACTGCAATATATATATGGAGAAGAAGAAAAAAGCAGACTAATGTAGCAGCCCTAAAAAGGGCTTTTTGGGGTGCTATCAGGACGCTGTCCTTACAGCAGAGATCAGATGAGTCTTTCAGGACTGGAGTGGACACTGAATACACTAGCCTAGCTATCGATTTCCCAATTAAATCAACAGCAGCTACACTGTCCCTCCTCTCACTAAGACTGCAGCTTCCGAATGAATCTAAAATGGATGCTGTCCAGGAGATGGGAGGGTCTGGGAGGGAGGGTATGCTGCTGATTGGCTGGAATGTGTCTGCTGACTGTGAGGCACAGGGTCAAAGTTTGCTCAATGATGATGTATAGGGGGCGGACCGAACATTGCATATGTTCGCCCGCCGTGGCGAACGCGAACAAGCTATGTTCGCCAGGAACTGTTCGTCGGGGAATAGTTCGGGCCATCTCTAGCTCTGGCCTGAGGGAGACAAAGGCAGGTAGCCTAGAAGCCTGCAGGAACGGTGTGGTCTGTCCAGAAATAAGGTGACTCAAACCTGCGGTTTATTTGCTAGAGAAGGACTTTTGTTTTATGCACCGAGTGAATATGCACCTGTGTGGTCTGCACATTGCCTGTTATGCCTTTGGTGTGAATAGAGTCACGGTGTACCACAAAGACTGTCTGTGATTGCCTCAATACTGCCGCCACTACCGTAGCCTACCGCGAGCACATCCCCACAAATAGTGGCTTGCAGCAGGCATCCTGCAGTGATGCTGGCCTGAGGAAAAAAAAAAAACTGCATTGGACTACATTATATATATCAGGCCTGCAAGTTTTATGGTTCCTGACAAGATGGAGGAGGCCATTAAGCACCTGATTCAGAGTATTCTACAGCAACAGGCTTTGCAGGCTCAGAGGGAAAGTAATGAGCTACAGCAAAAAAGACATGAGGAGGCTATGTGAGCACAGCAGCAGACAAACAATCTCCTAATGCAGCAGCTGGTAGCCATGCAAGAGTCGGTGCGAACATCCCAGCAAGGAGTTGCAACCGCGATGGCCCATCTGTGTCTACCGCCAGGGACAAAGTCCGATCCGCCCTGAGGAAAATGGGTCCGGAAGACGATATAGAGGCATTCCTGATGGTGTTTGAAAGAACCGCTGAGCAAGAGAGGCTGCCATTGGAGCAATAGGCTGAGATGGTGGCGCCTTTTCTGGTGGGGGACGCACAGAAGGCCTATTTTGACCTCAGCCGCGAGGAGGCAAAGGACTATGAGAGGCTAAAAGGTGAGGTGTTGGCCAGGTTGGGGCTAAACACCTATGTGCGAGAGCACAGAGTGTATCAGTGGGTGTTTTCCGAGTCCCGACCTGCCCGGTCACAAGCCTATGACTTACTTCACCTAGTAAAAAAATGGCTCCAGCCTGAACTGTTGAGCCCTTCTCAGATGGTTGAAAGGGTCGTGGTCGACAGGTTCGTACGTACCCTTCCGAGAGCCATACAGCGCTGGGTGGGACAATGCGATCCAGGCAACCTGGAACAATTGGTTAGCCTGGTGGAGAGGTATATGGACATTTATGATTTGTTGCAGGACTCAGCGGTACTACCGAAGTCTAGAGATGTCACGAACATAAAATTTTCCGTTCGCGAACGGAACTGTCGCGAACTGCCATATACTTCAATAGACAGGCGAATTTTCCCGAAGGGGAATCCATGGCAAAACTCCCATGGAAAATTACGTAGTTGACGCAGAGTGTGGTAAGTTGAATTCGCAATGCGATTAATATAACCAGCATTGTCTGTGTCCTCTATATCCCCCCAGCCACACTGGAGTGATGGTTCTGAGCTGCTTTGGGTGCCACCCTGCTATGAACATGGTTCAAATCCTCATCATCATCATCCTCCCCTGGCTGGACAATTGTGTACCTGGCCTATGTTGGTGCAGAAACCCACCCTCCGAGCCACTTGTGAATGACTGGCCTGATAACCGTGGAAATATTCCCTCTTCCTTCTCCTCTTCCTCCTGTGCCACATCCTCTTCCATTATCGCCCGAAGATTTTTTTCAAGGAGACATAGAAGTGGGATAGTAACGCTGATCAGGGCTTATCGGCACTGGCCATGTTGGTGGAGTACTCGAAACAGCGCAACATGGCAAACAGGTCTCGCATAGAGGCCCTATCATTGGTGGGGAAGTGGTGCTGTTCAGCAGAGCGACTCACCCGTGCATGCAGCGGCTGAAACTCCACTATCACTTGCCTGCTGCTCGCATAGTCTCTCCAACATGTGCAAGGTGGAGTTCCATTTTGTGGGCAGGTCGCATATGAGGCAGTGAGCGGGAAGGCCGAAGTTACGCTGCAGTACAGACAGGAGAGCCGAGCAGCAGCAGGATGAGAACGCGGAAAGCGCGCACAGCACTTTCAGCAGGGAACCGGGTGGGAGACAATGTGTTGCCTGTATGTGTTCTGGCCTTACCATTCGTAGAGCGGCATATGGGTCTACAAAATAACGCTGAACATTCTGCCACCTAAGCGCACCTGAGGAAGGTGTTTCATTTGTGCATATAGCTGGCACAGATCGACCACGTGTTCTCCCTTTCACAGGAGCTCCCCACCACCAGCAGCACCACGACCAGGGCCACATCCCTTATTTGACGCTCTCCTCATTCTTTGCATTCACCCACCAAACTAACAGACGGATTTACAAAATTTATTTCCCAATCAGTTATGCAGTGCAGGGGTAGTTTGAAAGAAAAAAGGGGTACAGGTCACCCAACAATCTAAACGCCACCGAATTTACAGAATATATTTACCTGTCAGGTATGCAGTACAGCAGGAACACACCCTCCAAGCCACTTGTGAATGACTGGCCTGATAACCATGGAAATGTCCAGCCACAATCAAGCATCTGGATTTACTGATTTTCTTTCACTATCAGGAATGCAGTGCAGGCCGCAAAGGAACTTTATGGCAAAAAAAAGTGATTTTTTTTAATTCACCCACAATGTCCCAGATGTATTTACTGATTATATGTCAATCTCAGAAATATAGTGCAGGCCGCAAAGGTACTTTATGGCAAAAAAAAGTGATTTTTTTTTTTATCCCACAATGTCCCAGTTGTATTTAGTGATTATATTTCACTCTCAGAAATGGAGTGCAGGCCACAAAGGTACTTTATGGCAAAACAAAAATGTGATTTATTTGTTTCACTCACAATGTCCCATTCAAATTTACTGATTATATTTCACTCTCAGAAATGGGAGCAGGCCACAAAGGTACTTTATGGCTAAATAATTTAATTTTGTTTCACCCACAATGTCCCAGTTGCATTTACTAATTATATTTCACTATCAGAAATGCAAGGCAGGCCGCAACGGTACTTTATAGCAACAAAAAAAGAAGTGTTCTGTTTTTTTTTTACCCACAATGTCCCAGCTATATTTACTGAATATATTTCACTCTCAGAAATGCACTGCAGGTCGCTAAGGTACTTTATGGCAAAACAAAAAGGTGATTTATTTTTTGCACCCACACTGTTCCAGTTGTATTTACTGATTATATTTCACTCCCAGAAATGAGTGCAGGCCAAAAAGGTACTTTATAGCAACAAAAGGTGATTTTTTTCTTTACCCACAACGTCACAGTTATATTTACTAATTATATTTCACTCACAGAAATGGAGTGCAGGCTGCAAATGTACATTATGGCAAACAAATGATTTTTTTTTTTCACTCACAATGTCCCAGTTGTATTTACTGATTATATTTCACTCTCAGAAATGGGTGCAGGCCACTAAGGTACTTTATGGCAAAATAATTTAATTTTGTTTCACCCACAATGTCCCAGATTAATTTACTGATTATATTTCGCTCTCAGAAATGCAGTGCAGGCTGCAAAGGTAAATTATGGCAAACAAATGATTTTTTTTTGTCACCCACAATGTCCCAGTTGTATTTACCGATTATATTTTACTCTCAGAAATGGAGTGCAGGCCACAAAGGTACTTTATGACAAAACAAAAAGGGGATTTATTTTTTTCACCCACAATGTTCCAGTTGAATTTACTGATTATATTTCACTCTCAGAAATGGGTGCAGGTTACAAAGGTACTTTATGGCAAAAAAAGGTGATTTTTTTTTTACCCACAATGTCACAGTTATATTTACTAATTATATTTCACTATCAGAAATGGGTGCAGGCCACAAAGGTACTTTATGGCAAAATAATTTAATTTTGTTTCACCCACAATGTCCCAGATTAATTTACTGATTATATTTCGCTCTCAAAAATGGAGTGCAGGCCGCAAAGGTAATTTATAGCAACAAAAAAATTATTTTTTTTAACCCACAATGTCCCTGTTGTATTTACTGATTATATTTCACTCTCAGAAATGCAGTGCAGGACGCTAAGGTACTTTATGGCAAAACAAAAAGGTGATTTCTTTTTTGCACCCACAATGTTCCAGTTGTATTTACTGATTATATTTCACTATCAGAAATGCACTGCATGCCGCAAAGGTACTTTATAGCGAAAAATCATTTATTAATTTTTTACCCACAAAGTCCCAGTTGTATTTACTGATTTTATTTTAGTCCCAGAAATGGGTGCAGGCCACAAAGGTACTTTATGGCAAAAAAAAGGTGATTTATTTTTTTTCAACCACAATGTCCTAGTTGTATTTACTGATTATATTTCACTATCAGAAATGCAGTGCAGGCCGCAAAGGTAAATTATGGCAAACAAATGATTTTTTTTGTCACCCACAATGTCCCAGTTGTATTTACCGATTATATTTCACTCTCAGAAATGGAGTGCAGGCCGCAAAGGTACATTATGACAAAACAAAAAGGGGATTTATTTTTTTCACCCACAATGTTCCAGTTGAATTTACTGATTATATTTCACTCTCAGAAATAGGTGCAGGTTACAAAGGTACTTTATGGCAAAAAAAGGTGATTTATTTTTTTTCAACCACAATGTCCCAGTTGTATTTAATGATTATATTTCACTATCATAAATACAGTGCAGGCCAAAAAGGTACTTTATGGCAAAAATATTATTATTTTTTTTCACCCACAATGTCCCAGTTGTATTTGCTGATTATATTCACTATCAGAAATGCAGTGCAGACCACAAAGGTACTTATGGCAAAAAAGTAATTTTTTTTTTACCCACAATGTCCCAGATGTATTTACTGATTATATTTCACTCTCAGAAATGGAGTGCAGGCCACTAAGGTACTTTATGGCAAAACAAAAAAGGTGATTTTTTTTATTTTATCCACAATGTCCCAGTTGTATTTACTGATTTTATTTCACTCCCAGAAATGGGTGCAGGCCTCAAAGGTACTTTATGGCAAATGAAAAGTGATTTTTTTTTTACCCCCAATGTCCCAGTTCTAGTTACTGATTATATTTTACTCTCAGAAATGGGTGCAGGCCACTAGAGATAATAAAATTTTCCGTTTCGCAAATGGCAAACGCGAACATTTGCGAACCGAGCAAACCGCCATAGACTTAAATAGGCAGGCGAATTTTAAAACCCACAGGGACTCTTTCTGGCCACAGTGGTGATGGAAAAGTTGTTTCAAGGAGACTAACACCTAGACTGTGGTATGCCGGAGGGGAATCCATGGCAAAACTCCCATGGAAAATTACGTAGTGGACGCAGAGTCGGGTTTTAATCCATAAAGGGCATAAATTACCTAACATTCCTAAATTGTTTGGAATAACGTGCTTTAAAACATCCAGTGTGTGTATACGATCAGTTATGATGTTGTATCGATCAGGTAGTTTAAGGGTTACGCCCCCTTCACAGTGACAGACCAAACTCTGACAGACCAAATTCCCCATTTAACGCTCCGCAAACAACCACAAACAGTTCATTTGCACAACCGCAAACTCCCCATTTGCACAAGGTTGGATACCAAGCTAGCCATGTCCTGTTCCTTGTCCATACTGATGTCATTGAAGGTCTCTTCCTCGCGCAATGTACTGTGCCATCCTATATGGGTGGTGTGTTCAGTAATCAGTAGTACTATTTTTATCAGTTTAATCCCTGTTACGTCCCCTATCAGGGGACGTGTATCGAATTGATTTAGGGAACCGGGAGATGAAAAAAGAAGCTTGGTCGGTCCTCTTACTTCCAATTTGGGGCACTGCGCGTGCACCGTGCAATGCACTGTACTCTGCAACCCTATATGAGTGGTATGTTAACTAGTACTATTCCTATCAGTTTAATCCCTGTTACGTCCCCTAATCGCAAAGGTAATCATGACTTTTTTGACCTAGGCGACTTCTCTTGTCAGTGACAATACCTCCTGCTGCGCTGAAGGTCCTTTCTGACAGGACCTTTGAAGTGGGGCAGGCCAGAAGTTCTATCGCCAATTGGGATAGCTCCGGCCACAGGTCAAACCTGCACACCCAGTAGTCAAGGGGTTCATCGTTCCTCAGAGTGTCGATATCTGCAGTTAAGGCGAGGTAGTCTGCAACCTGTCGGTCGTGTCGTTCTCTGAGGGTGGACCCCGAAGGGCTGTGGTGATGCGTAGGACTGAAAAAGCTCCACATGTCCTCCATCATCAACACGTCTGTAAAGCGTCCTGTCCTTGCCGGCGTGGTCGTGGTTGGAGGAGGATCACTTTCACCTCTTCCACTGTTAGATTCCCGTTGTGCTCTGACATCACCCTTATACGCTGTGTAAAGCATACTTTTTAACTAGTTTTGGAACTGCTGCATCCTTTCCGACTTCCGGTAATTCGGTAACATTACAGCCACTTTCTGCTTATACCGGGGGTTTAGTAGCGTGGCCACCCAGTACAGGTCGTTCTCCTTCAGCCTTTTTATACGATGGTTCCTCAACAGGCATGACAGCATGAAAGACCCCATTTGCACAAGGTTGGATGCCGAGCTATTCATCTCCCGTTGCTCGTCCTCACTGATGTCATTAAAGGTCTGTTCTTCCCCCAGTCACGTACAATACCACGGGTCCCAGATAGGTGACAACAACGAGCACCCTGGGATGCCTGCTGTGGTTGGTCTTCCTCCTCCTCAAAGCCACATTCCTCCTCTGACTCCTCTTCCTCAGACTCCTCTTCCAGCGTTGCCACAGGTCCAGCAAGCGATGATGATAAGGCTGTTTCTGGTGGTGATGGTAACCACAACTCTTCCTCTTCCTCTTCATGCTCATCTACAGCCTTATCCAGCACTCTTCGCAGGGCACGCTCCAGGAAGAAAACAAATGGGATGAGGTCGCTGATGATGCCTTCGGTGCGACTGACTAGGTTTGTCACCTAATTAAAAGGACGCATGAGCCTACAGGCATTGCGCATGAGTGTCCAGTAACGTGGCAAAAAAATACCCAGCTCCGCAGAGGCTGTCCTAGCACCCCGGTCATACAAATACTCGTTGACGGCTTTTTCTTGTTGGAGCAGGCGGTCGAACATTAGGAGTGTTGAATTCCAACGTGTCGGGCTATCGCAAATCAAACGCCTCACTGGCATGTTGTTTCACCGCTGAATTTCGGAAAAGTGAGCCATGGCCGTGTAGGAACGCCTGAAATAGCCACATACCTTCCTGGCCTGCTTGAGGACGTCCTGTAAGCCTGGGTACTTACACACAAAGCATTGTACAATCAGATTCAACACATGTGCCATGCACGGCACATGTGTCAACTTGCCCAAATTCAATGCGGCCAACAGATTGCTTCCATTGTCACACACCGCTTTGCCGATCTCCAGTTGGTGTGGGGTCATCAACTGACCCAACTGGGCGTTCAGGGCGGACAGGAGTGCTGGTCCGGTGTGACTCTCTGCTTTCAGGCAAGTCAACCCCAAGACGACGTGACACTGTCGTATCCGGGATGTGGAATAGCCCCTGGGGAGCTGGGGGGGGGGCAGTTGATGATGTGGAGTAAGAAACAGAAGCAGAAGAGGACTCAGCCAAGGAGATTAGCGAAGAGTATGGAGTAGGAGGAGTAGAGGAGGTGGCAGCAGGCCTGCCTGCAAGTCGTGGCGGCGTCACCAACTCCGCTGCAGAGCCACGCATTCCTTGCTTGCCAGCCGTCAGCAGGTTTACCCAATGTGCAGTGTACGTGATATACCTGCCCTGACCGTGCTTTGCAGACCAGGTATCAGTGGTCAGATAAACCCTTGCCCCAACACTGTGTGCTAGACATGCCATGACTTCCTTTTCTACAAAAGAGTACAGGATGGGGATTGACTTTTGTGAAAAAAAATTTCGGCCAAGTACCTTCCACTGTCCCAATAGCTACAAATTTTTTGAAGGCCTCAGACTCCACCAGCTTGTATGGTAAAAGCTGGCAGGCTAAGAGTTCTGACAAGCCAGCTGTCAGATGGCGGGCAAGGGGGTGACTCTGTGACATTGGCTTCTTACGCTCAAACATTTCCTTGACAGACACCTGACTGTGGGCAGATGAGCAGGAACTGCTGAAGGTGAGAGGGGGAATGGCGGGTGGTTGAGAGGTGGCAGGGAGGACAGCAGTGGTTGATGTGGTTAAAGATGATGGACCAGGAGGAGCATGCTGGCTTTGAATTTGTGTGCTGCTTGTACTCATGTGTTGATCCCATAGGCGTTTGTGATGTGAGATCATGTGCCTTCGCAAAGCAGTTGTACCTAGGTGGGTGTTGGACTTCCCATGACTCAGTTTCTTTTGGCACAGGTTGCAAATGGCATCATTGTTATCAGAGGCAGACACACAAAAAAAATGCCACACTGCTGAGCTTTGCAATGACGGCATTCTGGTGGTGGCAACAGCATGCATTGATTGGCGTGCTGTCTGGCTGACCCCGGGTGCCGATACATGCTGTCTCTGCCACTAGCTCCAAGGGACGACCTCCCCCTGCTTCCAACTCGTCTCCTCCTCCTCTCTGTCTCCCCATCTGAAATTTCCCGCCATTCTTCTTCTCTTCGAGCGGGCACCCACGTGACATCCACAGACACATCATCATCATCATCACACCGTACGTCCATGTGTGTAATGCTGCCTGACTGAGACATATCCCTGTTATCTACATCCTCTGGTAACTTGAGAGGTGCCCGAAGCTGAGCTGGAGGAAGATGGTTCTTCAAGGTTCCGAGCGAAAGGTGTAAAAGATTGGGTGTCCTGTGTTAGCCAGTAAACTATGTCCTCAGAACTTTTCGAGTTCAGGGTACGTGGCCTTTGAACACTGGGCATTATTCTAGGGCCAAAGGGAATCACATGACCACGACGGCCCCTGCGGGGTAGCCTGCCTCTACCTGTCAATTTTTTTAGATTAGTTTAGTTGTACTATGCGTGCAAGCTAATGTGACACCAGATATGAGTGGCACTGGGCACTGGCAGAAGTTGGCAGAGTAGACTCTGTAGGCCTGACACACATGCTTGCACACAACTAACAGCTATTCAATCTATTACAGTCAAAATTGTTATTTTTATTTTAAATGTAATCTACTGTGACACCATATATGAGTTCCACTGGTGACACTGTGCACTTGCAGGGCCTGAAACACACACCTGTGCAGGCAACTGCTATTATTTTACAGTCAAATTTTTTTTATTTTTTTTAAAATGTAATCTACTGTGACACCAGATATGAGTTGCGCTGGTGACACTATGCACTTGCAGGGCCTGAAACACACAAGTGTGCAGGCAACTGACTGCTATTATTTTACAGTCAAAAAAGCTGTTTTTTTTTTTTAAATGCAAGCTACTGTGACACCAGATATGAGTTGCGCTGGTGACACTGTCAACTTGCAGGGCCTGAAACACACACGCGTGCAGGCAACTGACTGCTATTATTTTACAGTGAAAAAAGTTTTTGTTTTTTTTAAAATGCAAGCTACTGTGACACAAGAGATGAGTAGTGGCACTGGACAAGTGGGCACAGTATACGCTGTGAGCCTGACACACACGCTGGCAGGCAACTGCAATTAGATTACACAGGAAAAAAAAAGCAGACTGATGTACTAGCCCTAAAAAGGGCTTTTTGGGGTGCTGTCTGGACGCTGTCCTTACAGCAGAGATCAGATGAGTCTTTCAGGACTGGAGTGGACACTGAATACACTAGTCTAGCTATCGATTTCCCAATTAAATCAGCAGAAGCTACACTGTCCCTCCTCTCACTAAGACTGCAGCTTCCGAATGAATCTAAAATGGATGCTGTCCAGGAGATGGGAGGGTCTGGGAGGGAGGGTATGCTGCTGATTGGCTGGAATGTGTCTGCTGACTGTGAGGTACAGGGTCAAAGTTTACTCAATGATGCCAAATAGGGGGCGGACCGAACATCGCATATGTTCGCCCACCGTGGCGAACGCGAACAAGCTATGTTCGCCGGGAACTGTTCGCTGACGAATAGTTCCGGACATTTCTACAGGCTAAAAAGTTAGATTTTTTTTTTCACCCACATTGTCCAGTTGTATTTACTAATTATATTTCACTATCAGAAATGAAGTGCAGGCTGCAAAGATACTTTATGGCAAAAAAAAGTGATTTTTTTTTTCTACCCACAAAGTCCCAGTTGTATTTACTGATTATATTTCACTATCAGAAATGCAGTGCAGACCGCAAAGGTACTTTATGGCAAAAAAAAATAGATTTTTTGTTTTCACCCACAATGTCCCAGTTGTATTTACTGACTATATTTCACTCTCAGAAATGTAGTGCAGGCCGCAAAGGTACTTTATGGCAAACCAAAAAGGTGATTTATTTTTTCACCCACAATGTTCCAGTTGTATTTACTGATTATATTTCACTCTCATAAATGAGTGCAGGCCACAAAGGTACTTTATGGCAAAAATTTTTTTATTTTTTTAACCCACAATGTCCCAGTTTTAGTTCCTAATTATATTTCACTATCAGAAATGAAGTGCAGGTACTTTATGGCAAAAAAGTGTTGTTGTTTTTTATCCACAATGTCCCAGATGTATTTACTGATTATATTTCACTCTCAGAAATGCAGTGTAGGCCGCAAGGCTACTTTATAGCAACAGAAAAAGTTTTTTTCTTTTTTTTTTTTACCCACAATGTCCCAGATGTATTTACTGAGTATATTTAACTCTCAGAAATGGAGTGCAGGCCGCAAAGGTACTATATGGAAAAAAAGTGATTTTTTTTTTCACCCACAATGTCCCAGTTGTATTTACTGATTATATTTCACTCTCATAAATGAGTGCAGGCCACAAAGGTACTTTATGGCAAAAAAAATGGATTTTTTTAACCCACAATGTCCCAGTTTTAGTTCCTAATTATATTTCACTATCAGAAATGCAGTGCAGGCCGCAAAGTTACTTTATGGCAAAAAAAGTGTTGTTTTTTTTTACCCACAATGTCCCAGATATATTTACTGATTATATTTAGGTATCAGAAATGGAGTGCAGGCCGCAAATGTACTTTATAGCAACAAAAAAAGTTTTAGTTTTTTTTTCACCCACAATGTTCCAGTTATATTTACTGATTATATTTCACTCTCAGAAATGCAATGCAGTCCACAAATGTACTTTTTAGCAAAAAAATAATAATTTGTCCCCCCAGAATCTACCAGATTGAATTAATGAATTGATTACACTGTCACATATGCAGCACAGGGGTATTTTACAGAAATTTATTTAAATGTGTCACCCCTTGGGTCCCTGAACTCACAGACGGATTACCTATATCATTTTCCCTTTCCCTGGCACATGTGCAGTGCAGGTGCACTTAAAAAATGGGTATATTTTGCCCATTGAACTACAAGAACAGGATTAACTTATTATCCCTGGCACATATACAGGTACAAGTGCACTGCACTTGCACAATATGGCCGCCGACGCTGCCGACTAACAGATGGATTCAAACTTATTTTTCTATGTCACTGGGCTCAGGGCAGGGTACAAATATGTTGCATTGCACCCACAAAAAAAAAAAAAAAAAAAAAATCGCTGTAGATCGCAGACTTAACACTAAGCTCTGATATCATATTCTTTCCTAATCGCTCCCTCACAGCAGCAGCATCCTATCCCTACACAATTAAGAGCTGACATGATGTGCGGCGCTACGTGACTCCAGCTTATATAGAGGCTGGGTCATATGCTGCACTGGCCAATCACAGCCATGCCATTAGTAGGCATGGCTGTGATGGCTTCTAAGGGCACACATCTTCAACGCTTGTTGATTGGCTGCCCTGCAGCCTTTCAACAAGCTTTATTAATCGGCCGAACACCAAACTCGAACCTGAACTTTTATGGAGTTACAGTTCGGGTTTGCTCAACACTAATAAGTAGCTGAACAGATCTGCATAACACAATGTCCCTGAAACAAAGGTAGATGTCTCATTAAATATGCTTGCAAGAAGCTGGGGGAGTTTAAGAAAAAGATATTCACAAGGACAGCTCTGCTGGTGTGTCCTTGATGACTGGAGACTGGGCTTTTCTTTCCCAGAATACACTATACTCCCACAATATAATAATCTTTTTTAACAGAAAAACAAAGTGTAGTACATTTTAACACCGCTAGATGGTGCTATAGCTTAACTAATAACTATAGAATACTAAAACTAAAGGCAAACGTGATCTGTAATGATTCTTAAACTCTGGCAAATGAACCAATATCATTTTCTAGCCCTGCTGGGCAGAACACTCCCGGTCTAGGGTTAACAGATGCCACTACTGGGTCCTTCTCTCTTCTGTGTTGGCATGTAGTGCCACTGTTTAGGACAAGTGGATCTCCTGATCCTTAGCACCCGATAGCAGACGTAGACGTAAAAGCGTCTGCTTTCATTGCAGATTAGTGATGTCGCGAACATAAAATTTTCCGTTCGCGAAGGGTGAACGCGAACTTCCGCAAATGTTCGCGAACGTGCGAACAGTGCGAACCGCCATAGACTTCAATAGACAGACGAATTTTAAAAACCAAAGGGACTACTTCTGGCCACAATAGTGATAGCAAAGTTGTTTCAAGGGGACTAACACCTGGACTGTGGCATGCCAGAGAGGGATCCATGGCAAAACTCCCATGGAAAAATACCTAGTTGACGCAGAGTGTGGTAGTTGTAATCGCAATGCGATTAATACAGGTTATATTAATCACATTGCGAATTCAACTTAGAGCTGGGTTCCTAATGGTTGTATTGCTAGAATTCCTAGCAATACAACCATTAGAAACCCAGCTCTAAGTTGAATTCGCAATGCGATTAATATAATCTGTATTAATCGCATTGGGAGTACAACTTAGATCTGTTCCAAATGGTTGTATTGCTAGAATATAACGAAGATTGCGAATATAGCGCTATATTCTCAATCTTCGTTATATTCTAGCATTACAACCATTAGGAACCCAGCTCTAAGTTGAATTCGCAATGCGTTTAATATAAACTGTATTAATCGCATTGCGATTACAACTTAGAGCTGAGTTCCAAATGGTTGTATTGCTAGAATATAACGATGATTGAGAATATAGCGCTATATTTTCAATCTTTGTTATATTCTAGCAATACAACCATTAGGAACAGATCTAAGTTGTAATCCCAATGTGAATAATACAGGTTATATTAATCGCATTGCGATTACAACTACTAACCCTGCAGCTTCAGAATGAATCAAAGATGGATGCCGTCCTTGCTTTTTGATAGGAGGTGGGAGGGTCTAGGAGGGAGACTGATGTACTAGCCCTAAAAAGGGCTTTTTGGGGTGCTGTCAGGACGCTGTCTTTACAGCAGAGATCTGATGAGTCTTTCAGGACTGGAGTGAACACTGAATACACTAGCCTAGCTATCGATTTCCCAATTAAATCAGCAGCAACTACACTCTCCCTCCTCTCACTAAGACTGCAGCTTCCGAATGAATCTAAAATGGATGCTGTCCAGGAGATGGGAGGGTCTGGGAGGGAGGGTATGCTAATTGGCTGGAATGTGTCTGCTGACTGTGAGGTACAGGGTCAAAGTTTACTCAATGATAGGGGTGGACCTAACATCGCATATGTTCGCCCGCCGCAATGAACGTGCACAAGCTATGTTCGTCGGGAACTATTCGCCGGTGAATAGTTTGGGACATCTTAATTGCGAATTTAACTTAGAGATGGGTTCCTAATGGTTGTATTGCTAGAATATAACAAAGATTGAGAATTTAGCGCTATATTCTCAATCTTCGTTATATTCTAGCAATACAACAACCATTAGGAACTCAGATCTAAGTTGAATTCTCAATGCGATTAATATAACCTGCATTAATCGCATTGCGAATTCAACTTAGAGCTGAGTTCCTAATGGTTGTTGTATTGCTAGAATATACATTATATTCTAGCAATACAACCATTAGGAACTCAGCTCTAAGTTGTAATCGCAATGCGAATAATACTTACAATTATTAATCACTTTGTGAATCCATTTGATGCCTCTATTTGATTGTATATGACGGTTGACTATGACTACCACCAACGTTCTGCTGCCTCCAAAGCAAGATATCTGAACCCCCCCAGGGGCCATTTGGGCGTTTTTGATAAAAAAAAACACATCAAAAACGCATCTGCATTTTTATAATTTTTTCATTTTTTAGTTTATTTTTTTTGTGTATTTTGCCACATTTGGTTGCATATTTACATTTGGTATAAGCAAATATGGTAGTCTAGATCATGTGTCTATACCAGAACCTAGGATCATTGTTTGACAGCATATTTTCTAAGCCATGTAGCTAAATATAGATTTTGGCAGAGTAATGATCTAGACTACCATATTTGCCTATACCAAATGTAAATATGCAACCAAATGTGGCAAAATACACAAAAAAAAAAAAAAAAAAATGAAAAAATTATAAAAACGCAGATGCGTTTTTAATGCGTTTTCTATCAAAAACGCCCAAATGGCCCCTGGGGGGGTTCAGATATCTTGCTTTGGAGGCAGCAGAACGTTGGTGGTAGTCATAGTCAACCGTCATATACAATCAAATAGAGGCATCAAAGGGATTCACAAAGCGATTAATAACCTGTATTATTCGCATTGCGATTATAACTTAGAGCTGAGTTCCTAATGGTTGTATTGCTAGAATATAACGTATATTCTAGCAATACAACAACCATTAGGAACTCAGCTCTAAGTTGAATTCGCAATGCAATTAATACAGGTTATAGTAATCGCATTGAGAATACAACTTAGATCTGAGTTCCTAATGGTTGTTGTATTGCTAGAATATAACGAAGATTGAGAATATAGTGCTATATTTGTTAGCTTCGTTATATTCTAGCAATACAACTGTTAGGAACTCAGATCTAAGTTGTAATCGCAATGCGAATAATACAGGTTATATTAATCGCATTGCGATTTACAATTACTATTACTGCAGCTTTAGAATAAATCTAAGATGGATGCTGTCCTTGCGTTTAGATAGGAGGTGAGAGGGTCTGGGAGGGAGGGTATGCTGATTGGATGGAATGTGTCTGCTGACTGTGAGGTACAGGGCCAAAGTTTGCTCAATAATAAAGTATAGGGATGAACGCGAACATCGAATATGTTCGCCCGCCGCGGCGGACGCGAACAAGCTATGTTTGCCGGGAACTGTTCGTTGCAGATATATCCTAGGACTGCCTTGCTGTCCCTGTAAAACTCGACTTCCTCGATTCCTAGGTTCATTCCTGAAGTTATAAGCTCAGCCAACTCTGCTGCAAGCACAGCAGCGCAGAGTTCCAGTCTGTGTATCGTGTGTTCGCGAAGTGGCGCCAGTTTGGTCCGGCTAAGGACAAGTCCTATATGGCATTGTTCTTTGACATCTACAGTCTGTAGGTATGCTACAGCAGCAATTGCCTTGATTGAAGCATCGCAGAAGATATATAGTCTTTGCCTCTTGACTTCAGTAGATGGCACGGAAGCATAGGGTTGTGCCACATGAAGGCTGGTCAAAGCTTCGAGAGACTTCTTGCAACCTGTCCACAGATCCTTCTTCTCCATGGGAAGCGGATCATCCCAATCAGACATCTCTGTGGTGAAGTCCCTTTGCATCATTTTACCTTGGATGAACAGCCACTATGAATCCCAGAGTACCATATAAGCTGTTTATGGTGGACAGAACTCCTCTACGTGTGAAGGGCTTATCTTCCTTGCTTATATGGAAGGTGAATGTGTCTGCCTTTAATTCCCAGAGCAAACCGGTGCTAAGATCCAAGTCCTTTAGATTAATGATGAGCAGCAGGGGCAATATTCAAATTCGCAATATTTTGTGAATATTTGGTAGAATATTCGTCATATATTCGCGAATTTGGGAATTTGCGAATATGGTTTTGATTGTGAAAATCGGCAATGTAATATGCGAGTAATGCGCACTTAATACAGGCGTGGGTCATTATAGCTACATTTTTCAAGCTGCTAGAAGTTACCTGAGACTGGACAAAATGGTTGGCACGGCACAAAATTACAATAGCTTTAAATGCTGATAGAGTGCTCCAATATATTTGTGATTGTGAAATCGGCACTAATGATGCAAATATTTTGGCGCTATAAGTGCAACTTCACATTTTAAGTATTGTTGAGAACTTGTGACATCACAGCACAATGTATGTATGTATGTATGAAGCATACATGCATACAGCACTATGTACCGTACTGTATGTAGCATGTATGTATGGACAGCAGAACTTACAGCTACACTATATCACTAACTATCTCTCACTAACTATCTGTATTATATATATATATATATATATATATATATATATATATATTGCAAAAAGGTTCAAGGAATCCAGCTCCACTTCGGTAAAGGAATATTTATTTTGCTTGCGGTAAAATCACACCCAGTTACGGTTACAAAAGTCTTGTCTACGCGTTTCGGGCTATAAGAAACAATTCAAGCCCTTACTCATGACACAGTAAGACATAACAATGGCACTATTTGTAGGAGAGATTGCACCTGTCTTCACTAATTGTGGTCACATGACTGCAAACCCCTTCCAAAAAATGCCACACCTTAGAACACTTCTCATGAGAAAAAAGAAAAAGTAAAAAAACAATATAATAAACAATAAAAAAAAACCTGTGCAAAATACAGGAGATGTATAGTGGCTATGAAAGATAATAAAATAAAGGAGAAAGTTTCATACGTTGGGAAACTGTGAGGACTCTGGCAATATGGATTATTGTTGCAGAATCAAATCTAGGCGCCTGTTCAGACCATCTGGTTGACGCGTATTTAATGCAAAAAATCCAGAAGGATTCTCCGTTTAATAATTTTCTTCTATGGTCTCCTCCTCGCTTGGGCAGTAAAACCCTCTCTATGCCCTGCACCACCAGATCGTGAATCGTGGATCACTCTATGACATCCACGAGTGAGCCCTCTGTTTATGACAATACAAATTCCCATAATACAGGGAATATGAGTTTCTTTGAAATGATGAATGCATGTGAACTACAGGAATCGAATACAGTCCTGGGGGATCTGGAATTGAATAACAGGTCATTGAATTTTCACACCAAGAATCGGGATTTTTATCCCATTCAATCCAGATCCCTAGCACTGAACCAATACCAAGAACTGGTAGAGCGAGATCCTGTTACATGATCAAATTAATCTGAATACTGCTGGCATTAAGAATGTAACCAAAAATGAAATAAAGGCTTTACAAGATATGAAACTGAGGGATGACATTGTAATTAAACAATCTGATAAAGAGGGCGGGGTTGTCATATTAGATAGCTATCTATATAGGACCCAAATTGAATCCATGTTGAGTGACATCACAGTGTATGTTACCCTTAGCGACAACCCCCTCCCCTCTTTTCAAAAGGAATTAAAAAACATTTTGGATGTGGGAGTCAAATCAGGATTTTTGACTGATAGGGAATCTGAATACAATATGTCATTACTCCCGTTATTCCAGTATTTCATGCACTCCCAAAAACACATAAAAATGTTTTTCCACCTCCCCTCAGGCCTATTGTAGCAGGCATTGGATCATTCTCTGAAAGAATCTCCCAGTGGGTTGATTCTATACTTCAACCACTAATACCACTCATGCCAGGTTTTCTTAAAGACACAGCGTCCGTTTTACAAACAATTGAGAAAACTGAATGGTCCTCAAAATACACATGGATCACAGCGGACATTGTGTCTTTATACACTAATATTCCGCATGAA